>OZ004715.1:14902816-15616370 GCA_963924515.1 Vespertilio murinus
ATTTGTATAATCAGCAGTATGTAAAGTAGAGATTAAGAAAAGGTGAAATGGAGATACACATCTGCTTCATCTGTTGATTTGTCGCTGAAACAGAAGTGTTAGCACAAGCTTTCCAAATTGTTAAATTGAAAACTAGTTCTCTTTGACCTTTTAGCCTGCTTTTGGTCCCAAGTACCTTAGTGCCTATCTTCTCTTTTTTCAAGTTTATTGTCATCTTCTGTCTCTAAACTTAGCACTCTTGCAGAGCTAACATATCTAACAGGATTAGGACATAGACAAAGGTTAGTTTATCCATTTAGTACATTTTTCTTGAGGGCCTCGTATGTGCAAAGCACTGTTCGTTAATTAACAAAAGCAATATCCCTGCCTGTGTAAGCTCCTGTTGTTGTAGTGGGTAAACAAGAAACACTATTTCCCAAGGAAACAAAGCTAACTATATCTCAGACAAAACTATAAGCTACTTGAATGGTAGCCTGCCCTCTCCTAGTTTTATGGTCCTATATGGATGGCACACCATACATGTGTGTTGACCAGACATTTGTTGAAAGATTCTTAACACTGTAAATAAATATCTCTCTATAGTCTCTTGGATCAAATTTTCTTTGATAAAAATATATTGGCAACTTTGATTCATATTTTTGTCATAACCAACTCAATCAATGGATTTGGTAGAACTATTTTTTTGTGTGTGTTAGAAACCTAAAGTAGCTTAGGCCAAAAAGGGATGGTGGTGATAATAATAATTTTTTAAATAGATTTTGTGATATCTTTTTTTCTTTTTTTAATCCACACCTAAGGATATTTTTCCATTGATTTTTAGGGAAAGACAGAGAGAAACATTAGTGTGAGAGAGACCTATCAATGGGTTGCCTCCTGCAGTGCCCCAACCAGGGCCCGGCCAGGGAGAAGCCTGCAGCCGAGGTACATGCCCTTGACCGGAATCGAACCCGGGACCCTTCGGTCCGCAGTCTGACACTCTATCTTCTGAGCCAAACCAGTCAGGGCGATTCTGTGATATCTTATACTTTAAGACAGCTGAGTGGCCGAAACCGGTTTGGCTCAGTGGATAGAGCATCAGTCTGCGGACTGACCAGGTTCGATTCCGGTCAAGGGCATGTACATTGGTTGCAGGCACATCCCCATTAGGGGGTGTGCAAGAAGCAGCTGGTTGATGTTTCTCTCTCATCGGCATTTCTAGCTCTCTATCCCTCTCCCTTCCTCTCTGTAAAAAATCAATAAAAAAAATATATATTTTTTAAAAAGACAGCTGAATGGTCTTAGGGACAACTGGAAGAAAAAACTCAAATGTAGCTAGCAATTCTCTACTTCTCTGACTTATCTCTTTAGGTGTCAGTTTTTTGTGTATTTTTTTGTTTTTATGTGTTTATTTATTTTTACCATTGAAGATTGGCTTCCTCTATATGGTAAGGAACATAATACCTTCAAATTTCAGACCACATGCTATCATACAAGAGAATATGGGATTCTTGGCCGTACTTCAGTGTGAAAAATTCCAAGGCAGTACTCTTATTTGGCCTGGCTTGAGTCAGGTGTCTAACCTTATACTGATGCTCTAAGGCAGTGGTTGGCAAACTCATTAGTCAACAGAGCCACAGGTTGCCAACCACTGCTCTAAGGCTACAGAAGGAGGATAACAGAAAAGACATTACCCCTGGGAGCCTGCTTCTTGGGTTTTCTCAGCTGAACAGTCAGCTCTTTTTTTGCACGGAAGCAAACTGATGGGTAGCCATCCGTTCTGAGAACATCTCATCAGTACCCTTTCCAGGAAGTGGTACTCAAGACTGAGCAGGTTAAGAACAGAATTATTCTGAAAAAAGTTTCATAACTCTGTCTGCCAGAGTCAAATCTCAGGCCTTCACATTTGCAAGGGCATTTCTAAAGCTGTGTCATAACCAACAAGTTTGTTAAGCACAAAGTCACAATCAGGGGTGCATGTTAATTGTTTTGTTTTGCTTTGAAATAGGCCTCAGGCATCTTCTAAACCTATGTGTCTACAGCAAATGAGTGGTTCAGGAAGTGCTATAGTATCTTCAGATAATTCCCTTTGAGACAATAAACCGAGGCATTGATGTCAAATATCTTCTGCAAACAATGAAGCCTTTTGTTTTAAGACACCAAGTCCCAGGAAAAGAGCTCCGTTGATAATCTTTGTTTTCCATTTGGTGGTGATGTACATTATAATTTTTTTCTGCCCCAAATGAGAATGTTTTGAATTAAATAATACTTCTTCCTTCCGTTGTGACTCAACCGAGAGGGACAGCAGGGTGAGTTTTCATTATTATCGCGCTTCTGGCAAGGACTTATGGAGGCTGACTAAGATTCGGAGTGGTAGGGCAGGGGCTCTGTTGTTCTGAGCTTTGTGAAGTCCTTAACGCAGGGACAACGTGTGGGCAGCCAGATATCTTTTAATTATATGTGCCAGAGAAAGGCACAGTATCCAGCCTCCTATTGCTTAGAAGAGGTCCAGCTTTGGCTTCCACATTCAAACCAGCTGAGAAGCTGAAGCTCTGTTCATTTGCAATCACTCTGTTTTCTTTCTTTCTTTCTTCCTTTCTTTCTTTCTTTCTTTCTTTCTTTCTTTCTTTTTTTTTTTTTTTTACAGAGAGGAAGAGAGAGGGATAGAGAGTTAGAATCGTCAATGAGAGAGAAACATCGACCAGCTGCCTCTTGCACACCCCCCACTGGGGGTGTGCCCGCAACCAAGGTACGTGCTCTTGACCGGAATCGAACCCAGGACCTTTCAGTCTCCAGGCCGACGCTCTATCCACTGAGCCAAACCGATTTCGGCCACTCTGCTTTCTGAAAGGGAAACTGGGATGGCTGCAGCTAAATAGTTTCCCTGGGTCAGTTCCAGGTGAGCTATCCATAAGATCAAAACTTATTTGTTTTGTGATCACCTTTTTTAAAAAAAGTATTTTTATTGATTTCAGAGAGGAGGGGAGAAGGAAGAGAAGTGAGAGACAGAAACATCAATGATGAGAGAGAATCACTGATTGGCTGCCTCCTGCACGACCCCCCCCCCCCCCCGCCCTCCCAACTGGGGATTGAGCCTAGAACCCGGGCATGTGCCCTGACTGGGAATTGAACCGTGACCTTTTAGTTCATAGGTTGATGCTCAACCACTGAGCCATGCCGGCTGGGCGTCACCTTTTTTTCTTTTCTGTCAGCCACCTTAAGTGGCTTGATATTGTGGCCAATGCCACTGAAAGAAAAAATAGCTGTTGGAGTTCCCCAAACTGTCAGCATGAGACAGGCCGGCCAGGAAGCCAAGACAAGTAGAACAGGGAAACTGAGACCGCTGCACAACCCGACAGAGCAATTTACAGCAGGTACAGCTGGCCGCCTCCCCAGCGAGGACATCCAGGCCTCAGTTGTATTTCAGCTCCAGACTCAGAAAAGCGACAAAACCAGGTAGGCGACACCAGGGCCAGCTGCAATGCCTAACGGCCCTCTGGCCTGACACGGACCCACCAGTGGAGGCCAGGACCCTGGAGGCGCACACCTAGACAACCGGTGATGATTCAGCTGACACCTCCCCTGAGCTCTCCCCTGAGATTCCCACCTGCAGGAGAGAAACCAAAGCTTAGAGACAAAGGACCCAGTGCTGGCTCTCCTACCCAGGAGCACACTCTAAGGGACCCCCCTGTCCCCCACTTCCCCAAGAGGCTTACAACCAGGGCGGCAATGGGCAGCAGCAGTTCGTCCCAGACAAACCCCCTGAACCTGTGTCCAAGGCCGCCTTTGCTCTCACTTCTTAGTCCGCCAGCCCAGACCAGCCTCGGCTCATTTCCCCAGACTTTCCCCATTTCCCTGGCTCCCCCAGTGACATTTTTCCTGCACGAAGTCAAGAACCCACACGCTACCGGCTGGCCCTAGGCAGACCTGTTCCACACCAGGTCCCCATTCCTATAACCGGATAGCTTTTTCCAGCTGGTGTTTTTTTTTTTTTTTTAAATAAATATTTTATTGATATTTTACAGAGAGGAAGGAGAGAGATAGCTGGAAACATCGATGAGAGAGAAACATCAACCAGCTGCCTCTTGCACACCCCCTACCGGGGATGTGCCCGCAACCAATGTACATGCCCCTCACAGGAATCGAACCCGGGACCTTTCAGTCCGCAGACCGACGCTCTATCCACTGAGCCAAACCGGTTTCGGCTCCAGCTGGTGTTTTTTAGCGCCTGGTCTCAGCAGGGCAGGGGGACCCTTATAGAGTATCCCCTTACCCCCTGCCCGGAGGCCCTCTGCAGGCATAGCACTGATGGGGAGGACATCAGGAGGATGTCCTTACAAGGCCACGATGGCCTTTCCCATTCCAGAACTGTTCAATGCTACTGCCCGCCCCACCCAGGAGCCCAGGCCGCGGGGGAAGAGCCGGCAGGCAGCACGCATCGGGTGTGGTCAGCCCAGCAGCCCCATCCCTCCTCCGCTAGCCGACAAACAGGCAGCTGCCTATTTTTACTTTGACTACACTCTGCTTCCGTTTACCTCAATCACATCCTTTGTAGACTTACTTCTCTTCCTCCCCCCCTCCTTCCCCTTTCCCACTTGTTATTTATAAGCGCAGTATTCTTGTGTACAGAGAAAAGGCCCATCTTGAAAATTAGCAAAGTGGGGAGGGGGGTTATAACTGCCAACGGACCAGCTTGCAGGTTCCTTAAGCAGCCCAGACGTTTCTCCTCCTCCCTTTTCCGTGGTTTCCCCTCGGCTGAGAAGCCCCGCCGCAGGAAGAGTGGTGACTCAAACCCAGAATCCAAAAAAACAAACACTCGCTCTGGTGAGTCACGTGCTGGGACCCGGAGACGCTGAGTCTTCCCCTCGCTTGGAAGGGACACATGCAAACGGCACTCCCATTCCCGGGAGGCAGAGCCAGGCCCCTGCGGAGGTGGAGGTGGCAGGTGGCGGCGAGTCAGGGATGTGTCACCTCCCCAGATGTGGAGTTTACTGGGTCAGGAGATGGAGGGCGGCCTGGACTCGAATGTCTCCTCTGTTTTCCCCTCCGGTGCCTGTTGGAGACAAGCTGATGGGGCCTGTGTGAGTCAGGCCTGCGTGTCGCTGTTTCTGGGGCGTTGCAGTCACCACTCTCCATCTCCCGGCCGGCTTTGTGATTTTAATTAGCCGGCCTGCCATCCGAGTGGAGTGGAGGCGTGGCCTTTGCAGGGAACGGGAGTGTGCTCTGGCTGTGTGGTCCTCCTCGGTGGGGCCCTGGGATCTTATAATGATATTCTTCTTTTTTTTTTTTCCTTCCCCTTCAGTACTTCTTCCTTTCAAAATTTCAAAGGGCTTTACCTAACCTGAACCCGTCGGGTCCTCAGTTTATATTTAGATTAAACAAACACACACACACACACACACACACACACACACACACATGCCCCAAAAGGAGTGACGGCGATGGGGAGCTTGTGTGGCCAAGTGCTTTGAAACCCCGAGATGAAAGGGAACCCGTAAAGAGAAATTAACCTCATTTATTTTTTAAGCGGCATTTTGCATGCATGTGCGGACAGATGTAATGTGAGGCGACGTGAGGGAAGAGCCTCCTCTGCACTCTGCGGTGACCCTCCCCGGCTCCCTCCGGCTGCATGGAAGGACCTCTTTTTTCTTTTCACTTCTCTGTTTCCCAGGCTGGGCGGATTCAGGCCGATCACTGGCGCTGGGCTCTGCCTCTGGGCGTGGCACCCCTCTGGCTGGGCCTCCCCGGGGAGGGGCATCTGAGGGGGCAAGTAAAGAAAGGGGCAAGTGAGGGGTGCGGGGTGCGGGGTGCGGGGTGCGGGGTGAGGGGTGAGGGGTGTGGGGTGTGGGGTGAGAGGCTCGGCATGCCTCTGCTCCCAGACATCTTGCATTCTTCATTGCCCTCCGGAACCCACTGATGCATCCATGGCCAAGCACTCAGAAGCCCTCTGGGGCAAGGCTAATATGTAGCTGGGACCCACTGGTATTGCCATGCGTGTTGTTAATATGTTGAAATACTCCTGCCCGTCCCGCATGGCTCGGTGGCTGGGTGTGTGTTGCCATTTTAAAGATGTGTTTGTTTGTTTGTTTTAATCCTCACCCGAGGATATGTTTTTCATTCATTCTGGAGCTAGAGGAAAGGAGAGGGAGAAAGAGAGAGAGAGGAACATTGATTAGTTGCCTTCCATAACCACTCAAACCTGCCACCTGGGTATGCGCCCTAACCGGGAATCAAACCCACAACCCTGCAGAATGCAGGCCAGCGCTGCAACCACTGAGCAACACTGGCCAGGGCAAGCTTGTGTGTTTTAAAGAGCATTCTTTCTGGCTCTGACGGGTACGCTCCCTTAGCAGTCACTGATAGCACTATGAGGGGCCTAGTGAATATGCTACATGTGTTCTCCAAAAACAGGTTCTAGTTCTTACCTGTTGTCAGCAACGAGAGTTGTCTGAATATCTATAAAGTGCCATAGGTCAGATGTTGAGACTTACTTTCTGGGATGGCTTTAAGCCACACTGGTCAAGGCATAGCAGTGCCTGTCCATTGGAATCTCATCCTTGGCTTAGAACTACGTTTGGATTAAGTTAGCTTTCGAGCAGCCTACTTGTGTTCTGCTTCCTGATTTTGTCCGCGGGAAGCCCTTTCCGTTGTATTTAGGTCTGGTTTCTTCTGGGCGTGGCATTGCAGATTTGGTTCCAATCTGTGAATAACTCCAACCAAAGGAACGGGCTGCTTTGAGCATCGTTTTTAATGGAAGAGACAGAAATTCCATCTCGCTTCAGGTCCTAAGTCTTACTGCCAAAAGTTTTCCCAAGTGACAGCAATTACAAATTTGAGATTTATTGGAGAATTTGGGTGTCAGAGAAGGACAAGAGTGGGAAAATGAACACTTTAGGGCAAATGGTAAACTGACTCAGGCTCTTCCAAGCCTTTCACATTACCTGCCCTCACGTGTGTGTGTGTGTGTGTGTGTGTGTGTGTGTGTGTGTGTATGTGTGTGTGTGTGTGTGTGTGTGTGTGTGTGCGCGCGCGCGCGCGGCGCAGAGTCTTCTAGAATTGGAGGAACTGTAATCACTGGCCTATCAGGTTCAATATTGAAGCTCTGGTCCCAAAATAAATGGACAACATTGCTGTGCTTAAGACAGTTAAAGCTCCTAAACAATTTTCAAAGTCTTTGATCTGAGACATTTTATGAGTAGGCACAGGGCCTCTGAATGCATCATACAATTGGGCTGAAGCCAGGAAAGTCATGCCCATGTGTTTGAACAAACCATAGCCCACGAATGCCATAATTTTATACTGGAACATTCCTTTCCTCTTCTAAAGGGAACCAACACTCATCCCTTGTTCACATACGTGAGTAGTTGAAGGATCAGTCTCAAAAAGTCTTTACAAACTTTACTTTTATCCTTCTACAAGGCTGGAAAACAACAAATCAAGAACGCAAATGCTGAATCTGCAATTTAAATTGCATGAAAATGTGAGCTTACAGAATCCTCTCTATCAATCAATCTATCTTTCTCTCCCACACAAGCATATGCACACATATGCACAGTATATGTAGACTAAGTAATATTATGAAGTTAACGCTGTTATGATTACATTTATCAGTATGTGCATTTTCTGCTTTAGCTGGTCCTATAGTACGATGAACTTCGTTGATGTGAAAGGACAGAATCAGATAAAATACAGTTAACCTGATGACTTCAAATGTTTCAGAATAACTGCAGTTACTTATTTATCAAACTTTTGAACAAACATTTCCTGAGTTTTCTCAGTCTCTGTTCTAGACTTTTTGAATATAAAGATAAAAAATATGAGATGTCTACCCAGTGTAGGAAGAAGACAGAGGTAGAAACATGTTAGATTTCATGAGACAAGTGCTGTAGGCATTTTGGAGCCATGTTCTGGGAGAGTGCTGCAGAATGAATGTTTGTGTCCTTCACAAATTCCAATGTTGCAGCCTAATCCCCCAGAGTGTTGGTGTTTGGAGCTGGGATGTTTGGTAGATGGTTAGATCATGAATGTGAAATCCTGATGGTTAGATCATGAATGTGAAATCCTGATGGTTAGATCATGAATGTGGAGTCCTCATGAATGCAACTAGTGCCCTTATAAAAGAGACCCCACCAAGGTCCTTTGCTCCTTGCCTCATATGAGGACACAACAAGAAGACAGTTTTCTGAATCAAACATCAAATCTCCTGGTGCATTGACCTTGGATTCCCTGATCTTTAGAACTGTGAGAAATAAATTTCTGTTGTTTACAAGCCACCATCCTGTGTAAGTCTGTGACAGCAACCCAAACTGACTAAGACAAGGAGCAAAAAAGCTAAGCAACTAGACTGCACGAGGGAGGCCTCACAGAAGGGACAGATTTCTACTGAACCTTGAAGGATGGGTAGTATTTCCTGGCTTAGGAAAGAGTCAAGAACTTTCTTGGAAGAGGTGCAATATATAGCATGTCAACAGGGATTGACCAGGTTTGATATGTAAGATAGACAAAATACAAATCAATTGATTTTTTAAGTATTTGTACTTCTGAAGCCATTCTTGGAGTCTGGGACTCCTCTCTTCCTCACACATGCAACATCTAAGCTACTGGCAAATGCTATTGGCAAAATGAATAGATTCCATGTTTTAAACACATCCCAAATCAAACTACTTCTCCCCATCTCCATGGCTACTCCCCAGGCTCAAGTCGCCATTATGCCTGGTGTGGACCCCTAATATTAAAATCGATATTGAAAGTAGACTGTAATTAAAAACAAATACATATTTTAACTTCTAAAAAAGCACCCAGAACACAAGCAAACAAAAAAACACAATCAGGAGAATTGCTCACATTTCAGTCTGCTAAAATGAAGTCTTATGTAATGTAACATAATCATGAGAGTGACTCCCAGCTCCTTTCCACATTCTGTTCATTAGAAGCAAGTCACAGGATCTGCCTGCATTCAAGGGCGAGCACTATACCAGGGCATGACTCATCAGAGCTCAACTTAAGGTGTGTACAGTACATAAGTCTTCCAACTTCCACTTATGCCCTCCTACATTTTATTCTCCATAGAGCAGCCAGAGTAATATTTTATAAAATGTAAAACTAACAATGTCATTTTCTTGCTCACAGTCTTCTTAAAAGAAGGCCTGTAAGATCTTGCAATTGGGCCACTGACTACCTCACTTGCTTCATTTTTCATCAGTCTTCCTCCTGCTCATTCCTATTCAGCCACACGGGAATCTTTATGGCTCCTCAAAAGGTCAAAATGAAGCAGAAAAATCCCCATTAATCATTAATGGTATCCAGTGGGACTGACAATTAGGACATAGAGGGGAGGAATTTAAAGTAGAGTTGTCCTCTTATAATGAAGAACCGTAACCTTAGGATGTCTGCAGAGTTGTTTGATGTTGCTCCTTAGGTAGACCTAGGAAAAATGGCTGGCAGGAGATTTGGTTCAATGGGAGAATTTGACTGTAGTCATGGCTAAATACTAATTGAGATGATGAATAGTTTCTTGGAGAAGTGAGTTTATTTTGTCACTGGAAATATTCAACTGGAGCTTAAATAACCATATATGTGAAAAGATTCTTGATTTTAATACAAGGTTGTATCCTCTTGATCTTTAAGATCCCTTCCAAGGAATTATAAAATAATACCTTTTAGAAGTAGTAAAAAATTATATGGAACTCCTTCCCCTGACCCCAAAGCTTACTATGTTTATAAAAATAGCTTTCTCTTTTTAATGCATAGCAGCTAAATTTGTTTCATAAAATCTCTCTATAAAACTACAAAAAAACAACAACAAAACACACACAAAAAAACACAAAACAAATTCCAACCCTCAATAAGATGCATTTTATATCCATCAGGATGGCTATAATAAAAAAGTTAAACAATGACAAGTGTGGTTGATGTTGTGGAGAATGTGGAGCACTCATAGATTGCTTGTGTGAGTAAAATGGCAAAACCACTTTGGAAAACAGTCTAGTGGTTCCTCAAAAGGTTAAGCAGAGAGTTACCATATCATCCAGCAGTTCCACTCTGAGACATACATACACTCAAGAAAATTGAAAACATAGTCACACAATAATGTGTACAGGAATGTTCAAAGCAACGTTATTCACAATAGTTCAGAAACAATGTAATTGCCCACCAACTGATAAATGCATAAAGAAAATGTGACGTGTCCATACAGTGGAATATTATTAAACTACTAGAGGCCCAATGCACGAATTCTTGCATGGGTGGGGTCCCTCAGCCTAACCAGCGATTAAAGCTGATTAGGGCCAGGTGGCTGAGGGGTAAAGGGGGAGGGACCATGGGAGGTTGGCTATGGGAGCACACTGACCACCAAGAGGCAGCTCCTGCATTGAGCATCTTCCCTCTGGTGGTCAGTACACATCATAGTGATGACCGGTTGATGGGTCATTCGGTCTACTGGTCATAACAGTTGCTTAGGCATATATACATATATATGAATGAAGTGCCCTATATGCTATAACATTATGAATCTTAGAGCATGCTAAGTGAAAGAAGACATACACAAAGGGCCATATATTGTGTGTTTCTATCCATATGAAATTTCCAGAATATGTAAACCAATACAGACATAAAAGAAATTTTTGATTTCCAGAGGCTGATAATAGGAGGGGATGGGGAGTTACTGCTAATGAGTATTCAGTTTCTTTTATGGGGTGATAAAAATATTCTTGAATTAAATAATGATCATGATTGCATAACCTTGAATTTCACAAAAGCTCCGAACTATACACTTTTAAAAAGTGAATTTGATGGTGTGTAAATTATGTCAATTAAAAAAAAGAATCTATATAATTCTAAAGAAGTAAATTATGAGAAATCACTTAAGTGAGAATATCTTTCTGATCAAAGAGACACGACCCTTTTTTTTTTTTTTTAGACATGACTTTTCATAGAGTTTACAGCAAGCTAGGAAACCTCTACCCATAGCTAGAGCTAACTTGGACTGATCTCATTCGGCCTTAGTGTTGGCACTGGTTATAATAGCAAAATATCAGAGAAAACCTTTTCCCCAATTCCCTTGTTCTTCAGTTTGTCCAAATGTCCCCTACTTTTTCCCCTTATGTCCTTCCTTTATCATTCATGTTTTCCTTTTCCTTTTTATGTCTCTACTTCCTACCCTTTGCTCTCACCTCTTCCTATTTGTTCCCTTCTCTCTTAACTTGCCCACAGTGTAGAGATAATATATATATTATTTTAATCCTCACTTGAGAACATTTTCCCATTGATTTTAGAGAGAGTGGAAGAGAGCGGGAAAGACAGAGAGAAACATCGATGTGAGAGAAACACATCGATGGGTTGCCTCCTGCATGAGCCCCGACCAGGGCCCACGCTGGGGAGGAGCCTGCAACCAAGGTTTGTGCCCTTGACCAGGATCAAATCTGGGACCCTTTGATCCATAGGCCGATGCTCTGTCCACTGAGCCAAACTGGCTAGGGCATTATAAAGTACTAGAGGCCCAATGCACGAAATTCGTGCAAGAGTAGGCCTTCCTCCCACTGGCTGCTGGCACTGGCTTCCCTCTGGCACTCGGGACCTGGGCTTCCCTCACAGCCCCGGCTTCATCTGGAAGGACAGCTGATCTAATTAGCATACGATGCTTCTATTACTAAAGATATTTTAAAGTATTTTGTAAGCATGGTGCACATTTTTGCTTTCTTTGGTTAGGTGAAAAAAGAAGGCATTTCGATGCCTAATATGTCTTTCAGGAAAATCCACTCTAAATTAATTACAAGGTTGGTTTTGTTTTAGAGGATGAACCAGCAATTAAAAAAAAAAAGATTATCCACCCATGCAGTATGACTAGTTTACAAATAAATAATTGGGGTAAGATATTCTCCCGAACATTATAAAGTGATTTGTAAATACGAGCAGACACTACTGGTAAACACTGATAATATCTGGTACAGTGATGTTCACTTAATTATTGTTCAATGTATAGACACGCCTGAGTTAACCATTGAGGCTACAAAGCAAAACCCTCCTACACAGACAGTTTCATTTGCCTCCTATCAACCTGATCACATTTCCCCTCAGGAAGGTCCTTTTTTTGCAGTATAAACATAAAAATACAGTAGGGTTGCAAGCTCTTCCCCTTCGAAGCCATCTTTAGAATGAGCAATTATTCTCTGTCACTCATCTGGAAGAGCGAGTAAGTACAAAAAGAAAGAAAAAATACCATTAACCACAAAGTTGTCCTCTGCAAAGAAAATTCTGATCTGCGGCTTGAATGTTGGAATGAAAGGTTCACTGTTTTCTTGTAGGAACTGGTCAAGAGATGTGATCTCTTTCTTAACTGCCATTTTATATAAAGAGTTTATTCTGTTGGTTAAAGACGTTGGGGAAGACGAACGGGTTAAGTTTCACAGGGTTTCGTGATTGAAATTCTAGTGCCCTCAGAGCAGTGGTGTCAGAGTGAGGAGGCATCCGGATAATGATCTCAGCAACCTTTTCCAACAATGTGACCGTTTCATTAGAAGGGAAGAGGGGGAAAGACCAAATTAATTCTTCATTCAGCCCCTCAGAGCCATCTATCCTGTCTTGGAGAGGAAAAAACGCTTTACTGTGGGGCCTCCTTTGGTGTATGGGCAGAGCGATGACTGAGAGATTAGCATTATTTTCAGGTATTGAGTTTTAGGCACACTGAGGAGGGTTGAAGAAGGTGGTTTCCCATTTGCCTGGCTCTAGCCGTCAGCCAACTGTCTGTCGCCTTTAAGACCCTTCTAAAATGGTTCGAGAAGCTTGGCATTTGCTTGTTTCCTTTAGCTGCACAAAGGCTCTGTGTCTGGGTGTCCTAGCTGTTCAGCAAAAATGAGTTTCCCCTTCTCCTTGGGGACACAGCTAGACTACATTTCCCAGGCTCCCTTGCGGTTAGTAGACTGGATTCTAACTCATGGAGCATGTGCAGGAGTGATTTATGCCAGTCTGAGCCAGGCCTTTTATGAAATAGGGATGTCTCATCCTTGCTTTGTTTCTTCCTTGACTGGTTGGATGCTGATGAAAGGGAGGCCTCGGGGAAGTGGGAGCTACATGATAAAACGTAACGTAATACAAAGGGGCCCGAGTATGAAGAGACACCCACCACCCAGAAGTAACTTATGCGCACCAGAAATAAACTTTTATTAGGCTTGAGCATTATACACGTTGAGGTCTATTTGCTACATGATCCTGGCTAATAAGGAATTTGAGTAGCTAGCAATTGAAGGGCTGCATTTAAAGGAAACGACACCAACAGATGTGCCTATGCCAGAGGCGTGGGAAATACCGTTTCAGAAACATAATCCTCCTCTTCCTTCTGCGTCTCATCTTTTAGTTTAACATTGGCTCGCTTTCTACTTTTATGTTTTGGTTAGCTCATTAATTGGTAGTTTCAAAAAAAAAAATACTTCTTTTTTAAAACTTGTCCCCCACCCCTTACACCAAATATGACTGAGTTTAGAAAAAGTTACCAGGAAAGATTTTCATAAATTCCCCAACAGGAGAAAATGGAATGATGGAGCTTACTGAAGAGATGCCTGGTGATTGGCGGGAGGGCCTATTGAGTGTTCATGTTGATTGTGGGAAAGAAACGCCTGCCTGTTAGGGACAATGGTGGATTATTTTTGGGTGTGCTGACCCTTGACCTTCTCATTCAACGAAATAAACGCTGTTTACATTCCACCTACCTTTTCAATGGTTGAAAAGTAGAGGTAGGCACAGCATGAATAGCAACTAGGAAGCCTGAGCCATCTTTTTTATAAAGTCTTTTTTTTTTTTGGACAGTTCTTGGGGATTTTGATTTTATGATATGATAATGGTAGTAACTTAATTCGGGTAAAGAAACGGACCCAGAGCGCCTACTTGATGAAATTGCTAATGTCTGCAGTTAAAGAAATAACTTTTAAAAAATATATATTTTATTGGTTTTTTACAGAGAGGAAGAGAGAGGGATAGAGAGAAACATCAATGAGAGAGAAACATTGATCAGCCGCCTCCTGCACACCCCTACTGGGGATGTGCCCGCAACCAAGGTACATGCCCCTGACCGGAATCAAACCCAGGATCCTTGAGTCCGCAAGCTGACTGAGTCAAACCGGTTTCGGCTAAAGAAATAACTTTTAAAATACTTTTTAATTGATATCAGAGAGGAAGAGAGATGGAGAAAATATCAATGATGAGAGAGAATCATTGATTGGCTACTTCCTACACATCCCCTACTGGGAATCAAGCCTGCTACCTAGGCATGTGTCCTTGACTAGAATTTAACCCAGGACCCTTCAGTCCTCCCCTGAGCCAAACCAGCTAGGACTTAAAGAAATCATTTATTTTAAAGTGTTTTATTTACCTGGATATGGATTAAAATGGGAACATTTTTCTTAAAGAACACAATTATTTACAATGAAAAGTACACAGTCTTTGGTTTTTATTTATTTGTTTGTTTTATTTTTTTAAAGTACACAGTCTTTTGAAGCATTGAATTATGAGACAAGTGTAAATCATATTTCAGGAAATATTTGTTGAGCTCCCTCCATATGTCAGGTGCCGTTATACTGGTTTCCTATGATTCAACCAAAAATATGCACTTTCTTTTCCACACATTTTTAGTAGTAGGCTATACAAATATATATTCAAGTTTTTATGACACCATTTTACATACCCCAGGTGGGGTGCCCATATGACAGCAATTTAAATGAACACATTTTTATTCCTCTTGATTTTCTAATTTTATCTGAAGCCGTCACAGGTCAGGTGATGGGGAACATCTCTGGGTTCCTGAGAGTTTTGCACAGACGTTTAACGAGAGGGTGCTCTCAGAAACAATACTTGTGAAGAGTAAGGCAAGCAGGACTGGGCAAAGCGAGAAGGTGGGCCAGGATGCAATTACGAAGAGGCCTCCACTGAGCTTTGTAGCTGGGATGCTTCTTCGTAGTTGTTCCAAGTGGAGACAAAGGGTCTGAGCCTTGTTGGATGCTGGCTGTCCCCAGGGAGGTGTAACCTTGGGCAAGGTAGCTTCCTCCAGCGGAGGACAATTCCTCAGGAGGAACTAAGTTGTGTTGGAACCGGATTGGCTCAGTGGATAGAGCGTCGGCCTGCGGACTGAAAGAGGTCCCGGGTTCAATTCCGGTCAAGGGCATGTACCTTGGTTGCGGGTACATTCCCAGTAGGGGATGTGCAAGAGGCAGCTGATCGATGATTCTCTCTCATAGATGTTTCTAGCTCTCTATCCCTCTCTGTAAAAAAATCTATAAAATATATTAAAAAAAAAAAAAAAAAAAAAGAGGAACTGAGTTGTGAGCCATCAGCAGCCACAAGTGAGTTCCTTGATCCAAGAGGGATGTGTGGGGCACGTAGCATCCACTGTATGCCCATTATGTGGGTAGGATTGTATTCTTTTGTCATAAAAAGAATGATGACAAGATATAAATAGAGCGAGAACTGTGAGTCAAAAGAAAAGAAAAATAATAAACCAGTATTCGGAACAAGTGGGGAATCAAAGAGCAGTGAGAAGGGATTACCTAAGTAAATAAAGTAATATTTATGTGGACAAGCCACTGACTATGATTTCACAACACAGCCCATTCTAGTTGAATGTAGGCATCAGAGGGGCCAAGGTCCCTTGGTACATCACAGGTGGAAAACACCTGTGAATCATGATTCAGAGGCCTGTGCCATAACCTTCAAAGCACATTAAAGTGATTGGAAATGCATTCTGTTACACCATTTACGGGCAGAGGTCACTCAGTCAGAAGAAGACTTTCAGTGCACGAAGAAGCAAGTTTGAGGAATAGTGATGCTGTGAGTGGGGAACTTAAAATCTAGCAAGTTTGAGTCTTGGCCTACCTATGAATTGTTAACTTTTAAAAATATTTTTTTATTGATATTCAGAGAGAGAGAGAAAAGGAGAGGGGAGAGAGAGGGAGGGGAAGAGACAGACAGACAGACAGACACACACACACACACACACACACACACACATACACACACACACAGAGAGAGAGAGAGAGAGAGAGAGAGAGAGAGAGAGAGAGAGAGAGAGAATTGCATCCCAATGAACCGGCAACCTGTTGATGAGCAGACACCCATTTAATAAATTAATAAATGTTTTTGCTAAATCACATATTCATTTACTCTGACACCACTACTCCTGACACCCACCCACCTGAGCCACACCTGCCAGGGTTGAACTGTCAACTTTTAATCATTTCATGGGCGATGTTTTTTATGGGTGATTTTTAAAATGACAGATATTTAGCTTTGGAATCCCCTGTAAGAATTTGGGAGGAGCCTGCTGGCCATCTTGTTTTGTGTTTTCCCAGAAGCTGACCCTGTGGACAAAGATTCAAGGGTTAGCTGTTTATTCTGGAGTTGTAGGAAATGTAAAGGATAGTAGCCAGATAGAGGGATTGAGAGGATGCAGCTAGCTAACACAGGCGTGTGAGGAGCTTAACCCCTCTGTGAGACATGCTACCGACACTTTGGAATGTTCTGAACTGAGGGGCGAGGACGCTGGGGTGTGAATCACTAGTGCTTATTGGTCATTGGTAACGACAGCTCCTACACGTCAGGCCTGCTCTGTGCACAGGTAGAGCAGCCTCCCTGGGCTTAGCAAGTGGCCACAGAGAGGCAGCTACTGACCTTTGGAAGCCTGAAAATAAAGCCTGAGGGCTATGTGCAGGGACCTGTCAGGGTGGCCTCCTTTTTGACAGTCCTAAACCTACACTGAGTAGCCAGATTAGTATGATCTCTGAATGCATAATTATCTGGCCACTCAGTGTGTGTGTGTGTGTGTGTGTGTGTGTGTGTGTGTGTGTACTAGAGGCCCGGTGCGTGAATTTGTGCATGGGTGGGGTCCAGCCAGCCTGGCCAGGGGGAGACATGGGCATTTGGCCGGCCTGCCTGCTGGTCGAACTCCTGGTCGAGGGGACAATTTGCATATTAGCCTTTTATTAAATAGGATATACATGGAGTGGCCAGATTATTATGCATTCAGAGATCACCATAATCTGGCCACTCAGTGTATTTCTCTTGTGGTGGCACTGAAGTGGGCTATCATCTTCAAGAATGAGCCTCATGCCTGGCCTCAGTGGCTCAGTGGTTGAGCATCGATCTATGAATTGGGCCAATTCCCGGTCAGGGCATATGCCCTGGTTGTGGGCTTGATCGTGCAGGAGGCAGCCGATCAATGATTCTCTCTCATGATTGGTGTTTCTCTTTCTCTCTCCCTCTCCCTTCCTCTCTGAAATCAATTTTTTTAAAAAAATGAGCCTCATGCCGCCAGCAGAGAGACCACCAGATGCGTGCTGAGAAACAAGAGGAAACCTTTGTCAGACAGTCACCAGGAGCACCGCTGGGAGCTGAGAGTAGCTGAAGCAGGCTCTGGCTGCTGTAGGAAAAGTCCCGAGAAGGAGAGCCCATGGGGGCAGGTTCCCCCATTCGTGCATTTGGACCGTAAGACTCCCGAGCTGAGAATAAGAGCAGAGTGGAAAGTTTTCAGGTGGCAGTTCCCTGGGCCCCGTGCCAGGGGTATTACTCACTGCTCACCAAGCTCCAGCTGGGGTTTACCACCCAACAGAAGGGGGAAGAAAAGAGAAATGCTCTCCGCGGGCTTTCACGTCATGTGCAAGGCATGAACCATGAGCCACCATGATAGGGACGGGACCTTTTCCCCAGGGTCCTTTTTTAAAAAAATTTTTTTAATCATAGGACATCCATGATGCCTATCCCTTTAGGGAATGTAAGGATCTGAAGTGTTTCATTTCTTCTTCTTCTTCTTCTTCTTCTTCTTCTTCTTCTTCTTCTTCTTCTTCTTCTCCTTCTTTTTCTTCTTAATGTAATCTATTTTTGTTCATTTCAGAGAGGGAGAGGAAGTGAGGTGAAAAGAGAGAGAGAGAAACATCAGTGATGAGAGGGAATCATGGATTGGCTCCCTCCTGCATGTTGGACTGAGCCCGCCACCCAGACATGTGTCCTTGAATCGAACCCGGGACCCTTCCGTCGACAGGCCGATGCTCTAGCCACTGAGCCAAATAGGCTAGCCAGTAGGGCATGTTTCAATTCTTTAACCAAATTTTCTTTATTAATCTCAAACCTGAGGAAATAGCATGTAATCGGCTCACTTCCTGAGGGCTTGTTTCTTGCTCCTGACTCAGGTTACTGCTATGTGAGCAGGCCCAGCTTTCCCCACTCCTCCCACCGGCGGGCAAAAGTAGGCTGACAGTCGTTGGTCTGGGGAAAAGGTGGGTGGTGATGATGATGATGATTGCAATCGCTATAGGAACTCAGTGTTTTGTGCTCTCAGCGCTGTAAACCTACTTTCGCCTGCCCCTGTACATTGCAATAGAGACCGGAACAAGGAATGTCCTGACCCTGAACGTCCTGTGTTGGCTAAGAAAATTCCCCTAAAAAAAAAAGACTCTGGAAAAATACCAGCCAGGATCATATTACCGAAGAGGAAGATGTTGAACGGGTTCATTTACTTAACAAATCTTCGTGTATTTTATGGACAAGGTACAAATCCTGAGAGGGAGGCAGGATAGGCGAAGGCCCTGCTTCTAGTCCTCACGGAACTTTCTGATGTTCAACCAGAAGACGGGAAGCCATGGATGTCCACCCACTGTGAAACGAACTAGTGCTCTGAGTACAAGGACATTAATGGGGCCGAGAGCTCGCCTCTCATTAATACCTCAGAGCCCTCATATTCCATGACACCTCATGGAGCTGTTTCTAAAAAGTCTGCCCTCGTGGCTTCCTATGGCTTTCTCAACCCAAAGGGTAACCTTCTTAAGGTCAGAAAGGAGAGCTGAAGAACCGTGTTTCTAAACTTAAATTGTGTACAAATGCCCAGGACTCCGCATGTCCAGCAAGCTGCTCTGACCAGCTCTCGTCTCCCCGACAGCAATTGTCACACTGCTCAGCAAACTATCACTTTTCTTTCTTCCTTTCTCCCTCCCTCCGTCCCTCCCTCCCTCCCTCCCTCCCTCCCCCTCCTTCCCCCCCTCCTTCCCCCCTTCCTTCCTTCCTTCCTTTTCTTTCTTCCTTCCTTCCTTCCTTCCTTCCTTCCTTCCTTCCTTCCTTCCTTCCTTCCTTCCTTCCTTCCTTCCTTTTCTTCCTTCCTTCCTTTTCTTCCTTCCTTCCTTCCTTCCTTCCTTCCTTCCTTCCTTCCTTCCTTCCTTCCTTTTCTTTCTTTCTTAAATCCTCACCTAAGAATATTTTTCTATTGATTTTTAAAGATAGTGGAAGGGAGACGGAAAGACAGAGAGAAACATCAATGTGTGAGCAACCCTCCCTGGGTTGTTCTCTCACATCTACCCCATGAACACGGCCCCCTTCCTCCCCCATTCCCATCCACCACTGCCACCGCCACTGCCCACCCACAAGGAGTTGGAGCAGGGAGGGCCTGGTCCTGCAGGGAGGGATGGGTGCCCCTGCCCACATGCCTCTGAGGCTAGGGACTCTCTCTCCTAATACCCATGTGCCCAAGGGAGCACAGCCCTGAGTAGCAAATAAAAGACACAACGACAGGCCGAGGAGCCCTCAGAAGAAAGGAAAATACTTGACTCCTGCTTTTTGAACTGGGGCCCCTGCCTTTTCATTTTGCACTGGGCCCCACAAATGACGTAGCTACCCCTGTCTCTCAATGAATAGTTGATAGATGAATCAAAGAAATTTGATTAATCAAGTGTATGTTTCTTCAAAGCAGTCACTTAGAGAGTGTTGTCATTTCCTAAAAAACAGTTTTGGAACTTTTTAAAGACAAAGTCGCTCCTTTGTTCAATAAATGTTTTTTTTTTTTTTTTTTTTGAGCACTTACTTCTAGGGAACTATTTGGATAAGGCCGTGGGTCATACTTATCCTTAGAATGGCCTTGGGGTGGACTTACATTCTTAAAGAAGCCAAAAATCTCTGTGGGCCACATCTGGTGGATAACGTGGGTCATAAAATAATCTGAATAATGCCACTCAGGACTAAAAACACTTCATAACTGTGGAATCAGAAATTAAAAACATTGGGCTCTTGCCCCGGCTGGGTGGCTGTGTCAGAGTGTCACCTTGTATTCCAAAAGGTTGTGGGTTTGATTGCCGGTTGGTCAGGGCACACACCTAGGTTTCTGGTTCGATCCCTGGTCTAGGTGAGTACGAGAGACAACCTATCAGTGTGTGTTTCTCACGTCAATATTTCTCTTTCTGTCTCTCTCTTTCACTTACAATTAATAAAAATCATATCCTCGGGTGAGGATCAAAAAAAAAATAAAAATATTGGTTCCTTATGTGAGTAAACTGGTCCTGAAGATATTTTTCCAAATATATTTTCAGTTACTTTAAAAAATATATATTTTTATTGACTTCAGAGTGGAAGGGAAAGAGGGAAAGAGATAGAAATATCAATGATGAGTGAGAATCATTGATTGGCTGCCTCCTGCATGCCCCTCATTGGGAATCAAACCCACAACCCAGGCATATGCCCTGACCAGGAATCAAATGGTGAGCCCCTGGTTCACAGGTTGATGCTCAACCACTAAGCAATACTGGTCAAACTCAATTACTTTTAATAAATGAAGAGTATTACAAGGTGACTGCCTTGAAGCAGGACTTTCAAATTAAATGTAGAAGCTCTGGAGTAAATACATTTTTATAGGAAAGCTTTTTTAAATTTCAATTTCCTTTTTTGTTTTACATAAGCATCACTTTTTCATCATACATTTCATACACAGAGGGATCTGCAGCTGCTCAGCACATGGTTATCGGTAATAACCTGCTTTCATACCACACTGTTTTTATAGTCCCCTCCATGATTTGCTTGTTGCTCTGTGAGAGCTCCCAAATTATGATTTTGTTCACCATTCCTGGGACTCTGTGATAACCCATCTACATACTATATAAAAGCCTAAACGATTGTTATGACCAGTGACTGGTTGCTATGATGCACACTGACCACCAGGGGGGCAGATGCTCAATGCAAGAACTTCCTCCTGGTGGCCAGTGCCCTCCCACAGCCAACCTCCCATGGTCAGCCAACCTCCTGAGGTCCCTCCCCTGGACTAGGTGAGATGGCCTCGATCAGCTCTGATCACCAGCCAGGCTGAGGGACTCCACTGTGCACAAATTCATGCACTGGGCCTCTAGTTTGTTTTATAATGCCTCCCCTCTGGATACTTCTATAGTTATGTATTTTCAATACTTTTCCTATCTAGGTTGGTCCCTGTTTGCTGCATCATCTTAATTTTTTTATGTCTTAGTTTTCTCATAGTACTGTAGTAAGGACTAAATGAATAAATATATCCAGAGACCTTAGAATACCGTGTTTCCCTGAAAATAAGACATCCTCCAAAAATAAGACCTACTTCATGGAAACATAATACATCTCCTAAAAATAAGACCTAACACATCTTTGGGAGCAAAAATTAATATAAGACACTGTCTTATTTTGGGGGAAACTGCTACTATCTGGAATTTGGTAAACGCCACAGAAGAATTTTATAATAATAATAATTATTATTTGACCTTATGTATCCAGGCCACGGGTGGGCAAATGTTTTCTCTAATGGGCCAGGCAATAGATATTTAAGGTGTTGTGGGTCAGGCGATCTCTGTCATAATTTCCCAAACTTTGTTGTTGTGATGCCAAAATCAGTCTTTCTCCATATATAAATGAATAGGAATGACTGGTTCCAAAAATACTTTATTAACAAAAACGGGCCAAAGCCAGTTTGGCACAGTGGTAGAGCGTTGGTCTGCGGACTGGGGGGTCCCGGGTTCGATTCCGGTCAAGGGCATGTACGTTGGTTGCGGGCACATCCCCAGTGGGGGGTGTGCAGGAGGCAGCTGGTAGATGTTTCTCTCTCATTGACATTTCTGGCTCTCTATCTCTATCCCTTACTCTCTGTAGAATATCAATAAAACATATTAAAACAAAACAAAACAAAACAAAAACGGGTGCCTCGTCAGATCTGGCTTATGGGCAGTACATTGGCTGACACTCACCCACGCCTTTCTTTTGGGACTAAGTGTGAATGGCTAGTGAAGACTTAGCCAGGAATCAAGAGTTGGGGCCACCAGCAACCCAAGTTCACCGAAGCTGAAGTCACAGCAGTTAACAGGCTTCTGTAGGTACGGCAGCCCACAGTGAGGGCAGAGGTGGCGTCTCCATGGGTAGCTGGGGCTGGTGGAGACAGTAGATAGGCTACAACTGGAGAACCCCATGTATTCCACTCTCCAGAATTAGTTTTGTCCCGGCAAATTGATCAAGGAGCTTTTTAGAAATATGTGCTCAATGGCTATCTATGCAGAGGTTTACTGTAGTTTCACAGTAGGACTATTGTGTGGCTGATGGACTGCTCTACTCACACAAGTGGCTTATTTCAACCAGTTAATATTCAGTAGCCATCTCTAATTTAATCTTTTAAAAACTAAAGAAAAGTTTTGTGTGTGTTTTTTGTTAATGCTCACCCGAGATATTTTTACACTGATTTTTTTTTTAAATATTTAGTAGCATTCTCCAGGGAAGCCACCTTTAATATATATATATTGATTTTTTACAGAGAGGAAGAGAGAGGGATAGAGAGTTAGAAACATCGATGAGAGAGAATCATCGATCAGCTGCCCTACTGGGGATGTGCCCGCAACCAAGGTACATGCCCTTGACCGGAATCGAACCTGGGACCTTTCAGTTGGCAGGCCGATGCTCTATCCACTGAGCCAAACCAGTTTCAGCCTGTTTTTTTTTTTTTTTTTTTTTTTAGAGAGAGAGTGAAGGTGAGAGGGAGAGACACACACACACAGAGAAACATCAATGTGAGAAAACACATGGGTTGCCTCCCACACGGGCCCCAACCAGGGCCGGGATCGATCCTACAACTGAGGTATGTGCCCTTGACTGGAATTGAACCCAGGATCCTTCAGTCTGTGGACCAGTGCTCTATCCACAAAGCAAAACCAGCTAGGGCAAAAGTTGTTTGTTTTTGTTCTTGTTGGTGGTGGTGGTGGTGTTTGCAGGCCCCAGATTTCCAGAACATTCTTTGCCCTAGTAGTTCTTTGTGAGCCTAAGTATTCAGGCTGAGGGACTCCACCGTGCACAAATTCATGCACTGGGCCTCTAGTTTGTTTTATAATGCCTCCCCTCTGGATACTTCTATAGTTATATCCCCTATTCGGTTCCACTGGCCCTTCACTTGCTTGGCAATCAGTTTCCCCCAGAGTGACCTCAAAGGAGCCAGGAAGTTATTTTTTTTCTTCTGCTCCCTATCAGGTCAGCATGCAATATGCTTGCCTGAGCAATAGATATTATCTATAGCTAGATTAGGAGATACGGACAGGATGTTTATTTTCTCTGGGAATATGATGTCTTAATGCGCCTGGCAGTCGGCACCTCCTCTTTTGCAACCCTGTCCCAGGTCCGCAGGCGCACTCTCCTTAAGGTAAGCAGAGGGCCCTGCCAGAGAGAGCATAGGCACACCTTGCTCTCCAGAGGTAGGGCTTTGCCTCCGGTCCTGAGGATGACCCAGACAGAAGAAGCTGGGCTTCACTTACATGCGGCAAAACAAATTTCGGTTCACTGATGGTTTCAAGAAATATTTACTCAGCTTCCAGTTGCAGGTGCCAGATACCATTACGGGTCCCCGGAGGTAGAGACACCAATAAACACCAACTCTGCTCTCATGGAACCTAACTCTTTGGCGCTACAGGCGGACGGTAATCAAGTCATCAGGCAGGTAAGGAAAGGACAGCGTGGAATTAGAACTAGCAGGAAGTGCTAGACAGGAAATGGACGTTTGTAACAATGTTTCTCCAACTTGCCTGTCATAGGAATCCTCTCTAGGGCTTTTGTTAAAATCAGGGATTCCCTGGCCTCCATCCAGACCAACGGAATCACAGTCTGTGGAGAAATCCATACATGTCACCGAGTATCCCAGATAATTCTTATGAACAAGCGGATTTGGGGATTTAAAACAAAGACCAACGCTGTACCTTCCAAGCAGGCCGTGGTTTTGGCAGCTTTTATGTTAAAGAAATGCTATTTGGCAGCTCTTTGAAGATTTGTTATCATAATTGGCAGATCCAATTTGTGTTTGCTGATGCTGATGACCTATGGACTTCGACGCCACCTTTGTGAAACCCTCTGTGGGTTGCTAGGCAATGGGCTGCTCTACCAACTGGGTTTAGTTTCCTAGACATGAGACCTTCAGAAACTCCTGTGCTTTTCTTTCTTTCTTTCTTTCTTTTTTTTTCTAATCCAGAAAAGATGCCATTGAGAATATTTAGCAACAACTTAACATTCCTCTCCTTTGGACCCTCTACCCTGTAGAGCCTACAGAATACTCAACAGACTTCATGGCAGGCTGTAGAGTTTAACTCATTCAGTTTTTAAAAAATATATATTTTATTGATTTTTTACAGAGAGGAAGAGAGAGGAACAGAAAGTCAGAAACATCGATGAGAGAGAATCATCCATCAGCTGCCCCTTGCACACCCCCCTCTGGGGATGTGCCCGCAACCAAGGCACATGCCCTTGACCGGAATCTAGCCCCGGACCCTTCAGTCCGCAGGCCGATGCTCTATCCACTGAGCCAAACCGGTTTCGGCTAATTTCTCACTTTTGAATTGGCATAAACCCCTTTGTATATAAATCTGTGTACTTATCTATGAATCATCTTATAAAAATAGTCCTAGCCATGAAGTCACTGGGTGGAAGGACATGTTCCTTTTTGAGATTGTTAATACATGTTGCCAAATTGTTTTCCAGGAAGATTGTACCGATTTAGGCCCAGAGAGTGTCTTCAGAGGGACACGCTAGAAATTATTCTTGACTAAATGGTTCCACTGGGACCAATAACCACTAGGAAATGGGTGTGATTTATAGACGCACCAATTAGCCTCCTTGTGTTCTGTGGTCCCAGACCTGTATTCCTAACGCTGACAAAGTATTTTCTAGACTGAGTATCATAGGCATGACATTGGAAGAGCCATATCCATCTATCCTCGCTCTTGTACCAAGGTCTGAAAGAACGCGTGGCACCGATGATGAGTGGTCTTGCAAATGCCTGGAACTATGGTCCTTATAATAAGCACTATTGTTAATCAGCATTTAAAGGGGGAGATACAGCTAGTGAGTTATTGCCAAATAGTAATACTAGTATTCCCAATTGCAGGGGATACCATCTCAATCCTCAAGTGGAAACCTTTCCAAATTCACAGTGCTGTTTCTGGCTCAGTTGTCTTTAAGGAAAGATGAAACGCTGGGGTGCTCAGAGCTTCATACTTTGCACAACAGCTGTTTCCTTTCCCTCTCCCCACTTCCAGCTTTCAAGTGAGCATAATGTCTCAGTGGACCTCGGCTAAGAAAGAAGGTAAAAGGAAAGTTACCACTTCTCAATCCTAGTTGACCTCAAGCTATGAGAACACCTTTATTACATGTAAGTGGAGTGGTCATGTGGGTCAATGCACACAGTGACAACTTACTATTCCTACGAAATGAATCAGAGAGAGAGAGAGAGAGAGAGAGAGAGAGAGAGAGAGAGAGAGAATGCTGTTTCATAGGCAAGTCCAGGCTGTATGTACCATATACTTACTGGGCTTCTGGCTTCAAGCACTGAAGATTACAGAAGTCTTCAGGATGCAGACGGAGCATTTAGGAGCACCCGAGGGCTCAAGTTTTCACTTGCTCTGATTTCTCTCTGCTCTCTGTTGGCAGTTTATTACCAGCCTGAGTTTAACAAAGCTACAGAACAAGAGACACCCAGACTGGCCCTAGGTGGGAACGCACCCCTAATCACAGGAGCTGTCTTTATGGAGAGGGACGGCATGGGCATGCGTGTGGGACAGGAACAGAAGCTGTGAGCCAGGCAGCAGCTGGAGGCCCTGCTCTGAGCTGAAGCTGAAGGAGTTCCAGCAAGTGGAATCCCCAGCGCTGCCCATGCTCAAAGGGCAGCACCCTCTTCATCAAGTAGTTTCCTACCCCTTACCTTACTGGATAGCACAGGACATCTTTGAAATGAGCAGAGGAAGTATTGCAGACCTGCGATCCTTTTATTTAAAATCCTTAAGGGAATATAGTTTAGAGATTTTTAGAAAGTAGGCAAGTGATATAATGTATGTTATGTTATACCTGCAGCAGGGTCTGAGACAACATCCTGTTGTCAGACACGTTAGTATTTTGATTCTGACGTATGGACAGTCACAATAAGGAGATCAAGACTATAAAACAAGTCGAAACCGGTTTGGCTCAGGGGATAGAGCATCGGCCTGGGGACTGAAAGGTCCCAGGTTCGATTCCGGTCAAGGGCATGTACATAGGTTGCGGGCATATCCCCAGTAGGGGGTGTGCAAGAGGCAGTTGATCGATGTTTCTCTGTCATTGATGTTTCTAGCTCTCTATCCCTCTCCCTTCCTCTCTGTAAAAAATCAATATATATATATATATATATATATATATATATATATATATATATATATAAAACAGCCTCCTGTCAGTTTAGGTTAGGTTTTTTGCAGCCCAAAGAGTTATGAAAAGCCATTCGCTTTTCAGAGATTTCTGGAGTTTGCGATTCAGGATAAGGGGTTATGGCCTCAATTATCCCCATTTTACAGATGAGAAAACAAAGTCCATAGGTGTTTAAGTGACGTGCCCAACATCATGCAGAACCTAAGGCGCCGTCTTGCTGTCAGTTTTAGATGATCTTAAAATGGGACAATTATACACACCCTAAGATGCTCTAAACCAATCCTATTATTTATTTTAATATCAGTGCACGATAACTCTGTTTAGACGGTTTTGATTCCATGGCCAAGAACTGTTTTCCTCCATCTCTGCCTCCCTAAAAGTCCATTCCATTTCTGTGTTTCTCACAATGGGACCTTGGAGTTTAGATTTCCCCTTTGGTTCAGGTGAGTTCTTATCCAAAATTCATTGTAGTTTTAGTCAGACAGCTGATGGAAGGGATCACTTTCATAAAAGGAGCAAGTGTTTATTGAAAACAACAACAACTTTTTACATAGATATTTTTTATTGATTTCAGAGAGGAAGGGAAAGGGAGAGATTAAAACTTTCCCTTTCATCTTTCATCTTTCCGATGAGAGAGAATCACTGATCGGCTGCCTCTCGCATGCCCCACACTTGGGGAATGAGCCCACCACCTGGGCATGTGCCCTGACCAGGAATTGAACCGTAACCTCCTGGTTCATAGGTCGACGCTCAACCACTGAGCCACGCCAGGTGGGCTTGAAATGTAAGTGTATATAAAGAGTGGTCCTGAGATTAAAATAAAGGTCAAGAAGGATCTTTCATGTCTCCCTAGCTTCAAACACTAAGAACAGTCTTCTGGAAGCAGCTAACACGTAAGCCACTACCCAGGTGTACCTAGGCGTGACCAAAGTGGACTCTGACTTTTAGAGAGCGGGGCCAAAATGAAAATGCATAACAACCTCTAAAATAAGTTTGCTGGCACATCCCGAAGTGCCAATGTACACTCTTCTGTACGCACCTGACACCTGTTACTCAATGGCAGATTGCGGTGTTCCAGCCAATGCCTGAGCAAACCAAGGAGGTGGTGGCCGGTGACTTGGCACTGACGTGGAGAAAATCAGCACCCTTCAGTTCCAGCACCCTTCCGCACTTGCTGCATTCACTATGACTTTAGTGTCAGTAATTGTAGTTCCTTCTGAGTATAGATGTGCATAAAAGAACTCATAAATAGACTTGCATATAGTTCTGTATGTGTTAGTGAGAAACCAAAATAATTGAACAAGGCCCTTTGAAGCTCTAAAAATAATATTTTATTAAGGATGCTGATATATACTATTTAAAGCACCATAGACGTACTGCATAATCATAAATATGTCAAATAAAGCTGATGAAAAAACTATCCACTCATCCCAGATTGTAAAATGTAGGTACACGTGTGTGTGTGTGTGTGTGTGTGTGTGTGAGATATACATTTGTGCATCTATACATTGATATACACAAAACTTCCTAAGAATTGGTCTCCCCCTTCCCCAACACCCCCAAAGTTTTCTGTAGGCCTAGCCCACAGATATAAAGAACAATACTTTTTTCAATTCTTTTCCTTTTGTGTTTTCTCATGGAGGCTGCCCTGGTGTTCTTGGCAAACACCATGCCAAGGATGTTAGTCTTCCTTATAGGGTCATGCAATTGGGAACATTTACATTTCAGCCATGACCAAGAGGAGGCCAGGAAGAGATACACACTTGTCAGAGAATCCTCTGCTTAAAGGTTAAAGATGGCTTTTCAAAGTGACAAGCTGCTATTTGTCTTGACAAACTATGCCCTGGCTCAAGAGAAGTGGCTGGGGAAAGATTATTCTTTTCTCAAGATAAAGATCTTGCCAAGAGGTTGTATCCAAGTCCCTGCTAGTATTACCTGCTGTTCCAGAAACCCAGGAAGTATCCTGCATTTTGGGATACAGCTGAATGTCATTGACTTTAGGTGGCACAAGATCATTGCTGGTGACAACCTTAGAGTTTCATTTTCTCCAAACGTTCCCTTGTGCTGTATTTTGGATGGATATTTAAGATACTTGAGAGAACCATTTGCCTTTCGGCACCTTGGAACATTTTACAGTCTTCTCCATTTGCATGAGAGCAATTTTAACACATTATCTTTTTCATTCACAACCATTACCTCGGGATGAACTCCGGCTGAGAAGGAATTAAGTGGGCAATTGAGAATAACAAATTCTACAATTCAGACCATTACCACATTATTTTTCTGGCTGTCAGGATGAAGTGAGGAGTAGAAGAAGTGCATGACAACACAGAGGTCAAAAAGGGCTTATTTTTTATTTTCAAAGGACGGATAAGAGAAACCTATTTTCTAGCATGGTCTGGCAAGCATATATTTAGAAGTCATTCTTGAAATCCGCTACCTAGTTCTTTTCAAAGGTTTATCACTTACATTGTTCCTGTCTTGAAAGATATTGGCTTCCTCTCTTTCTCTCCAATCATGAACTGAGAGATACTAGGGCCGAGCACACTTCTAGGGTTGCTAGAAATATAACAGCAAACACAAAACTTTTTTTACTAATTTTTTTATAATTTTAATATTTTTTATTGATTTTTTTACAGAGAGGATGGAAGAGGGATAGAGATAGAGAGTTAGAAACATAGATGAGAGAGGAAACACCAATCAGCTGCCTCTTGCACACCCCCTACTGGGGATGTGCCCGCAACCAAGGTACATGCCGTTGACCGGAATCAAACCTGGGCCTCTTCAGTCCGCAGGCCGATGCTCTATCCACTGAGCCAAACTGATTAGGGCAGTAAACACAAAAAATGTTCTGCTTGCATGATACTTAAATGAATGTATATGTGTGTGTGTGTGTGTGTGTGTGTGTGTGTGTATAAACAGTAAGCATAGTAAAGCATAAAATATATAAAATGTTACAAGTGGATAAATAGTGTAAATGTATATAAAGTAAAGAAATAGAGGGTGTTCTATATCTACTAATTACAGTTTTATAGCAGGGGACCTGCATTTGAAGACAACCCAGACTGAATTCTTCAATATTAACCATATTCACCTTAGAGACTGTTGCTATGAGCGCAAGTGATTGGCACCTCCGACAAATTTTGGAGGCTTAAAATGTGTTTGCCCCCTCTTACTCCATATTCTTTCCTTTCACTCTTGTTTCATCTCTTCTTCTCTTTTCTTTAATGTTCTCCATCTTTGCTTAGGGAAGCATTCGAATGGTGCAATAGAAAGAGCAGTCCCACTGACTGGGACCCAATGCCAGTCATTGTTGTGAGCCTCGGCTTCCTCACCTGTGAAGTGGAGATAATAAAACATAGCGTTTTGTAGTGTTGTGACGATTAGAGATGAAGCATGTTTGCAAAATGTCACAGTCTCCAACTGCAGGCCTACTTAAAGCGGTAGCCATGACAATAGAAGCACATTTGCTCTAATACAAAGTAAGAGAAGAGTGTGTGCCAGCCTTGGGGGAACTCCGGGGAAATGAGAACAGAAGGGAACTCGGACTCCGACCAGGTAGAGTCATCCAGCATCCTCAGCCATTTCCCACAAGCCTTTGCTAATATCCTACTGCAGACACATAGGATGTGAGCTCCAGACCCGCTGTAAGAGTTTCCTTCCATGGCACTGACTTAGCTCTCTTTTCAAGGAAAACCTTTTTTTATCTTCCTTAAACACGCAAGCTAGCTCTGCTAACAATAATGCTCATAACCAGCATGCTATGTGTCAGGAACACGTGTGACTTGGAAATTCACCCAGCTCTTCGATGACCCTGCGCGACAGGTCCCTTCACCGCCCCCTGTTAGAAGGCATCTGGAGGCGAACTGAATGCGGGCCGCCGGGTCAAGCGGCAAGCGCACGAGCCCACCTGGTCGGGCGTCCCCCCTCTTTGACAGGCCCGGAGTTGGGGTTCATGCCTACTTGAACCGAGGGGGGAAAAAACTTGCAGGAAGCCTGGAGACCCGTTAGTTGCTTTTGGGTTCCCGTGAGCGCCCTTGGAAAGGGGTGGCACCCTCCTTCCCTCCTGCCTTTTTAAACAGATGGGTGAGCAGCTGGGGGCGGCGGTGACCTCCCCCCACTCCCCTCCCCACTTCTAAACTTCAGGGGAACCTCCGACCGGGAAAACGAGTTAGTCATTTAGGCACAGTCATTTCGGATTTTACAAAGAGGGGCGGGGCCTCCAGAGGAGGTGGCATGGGTGTGTGTGTGTGTGCGTGTGGGAGGGGAGGGACTCGTGCGCAACTAGCGAGCCCCCGATTGGCTGGGGCAGATGCCCGTCCCGCCTCCTCCCGGCCCACCTCCGGGGGGCCTCGCGGCAGCGGGCGCGCGGGGGAGGCCGGCGGTGCCAAACTGGCAGGGGGCGTGGCTCCGGGGCGGGGCGGGGCGGGGCGTGGCGCCGGGGGGCGGGGCCAGGGCGCCGCGCGCGTCACGGGCCGCGGCCCCGCCCCCGGGTCCCTACGCGGCGCTCTCCTCCACCACCGCCGGGTCCGGCCGCCCGCTCGCTCCGTCCGCACTCCACGTCCCACGCCGCGGCCTCGCCGCCCCGCCGCGAGAGGCAGCCCCGCGCCCGCTGCGTGCGCCCGCCCGCCCGCCCGCCCCGCGCGCGCGCGCCTCGCACCTCGCGCGCCCGGCTCGTCCCCACGCGCGCGCCTCGCGCACGGACACACGTTCGTTTCCCCCTCGCGCCCTCGGCTCTCCGGCGGCGGCGGCGGCGGCGGCGGGCGGACTGCGCGGGCGGACGGCGCGGGGGCCACACGGTAGCGGCCGCCGCGGGCTGGCCGGCCGGCCATGGAGGCGGATGGGGCTGGCGAGCAGATGAGACCGCTACTCACCCGGGTAACCAGCAGGGTGAGGGCGCCGCGGGCGGGCGGCGGGCTTCCGCGGCCGGGGGCGGGGAGGACGGCGGCGGGGGGGCGGGGGACGCGCGGAGCGAGGCAGACAAAGGCGGGGGGCGCGGCGGTGTGGCCACCCGGTCCCGGGCCCCCGGCGCCCCCTCTTGCCGCCCGTATGGCGGCCGGCGCGGCTCTCCATCCCCTTTGTGTGGCGGCCCCGGGCGCGGGTGCGAGGGGCGGGCGGCGGCGGCGGCGGCGGCGAGCCGAGGAGGCCCGAGTCGGGGCGGCCGGCAGCGCGCCGCGCGCATCCTCGCCACCCGAATGCGCGGCGCAGCCGGGGCGAGACCCCGGGCGCCCCCGCAGGGCCCGGCCCCCCTCCCTCCCGGGCCCCCGGGCCCCTCTCCTCTCTCTCTCTCTCTCTCTCCCTCTCTCTCTCTCTTCCTAGCGCTCGTGCCCTAAATCCCCGTGCGCCCTCGCCGGCCGGGGTCTCAGTTCCGGCGGCCTGGGCGCGGGAGTTCGCGGGAGCCCCCCGAAAGCTCCTCTCTCTCCTCCCTCCTAAGGGGGGGCCGGCTCCACCTGTCTCCGGCCCCGGGCCGTGGGGACGAGCTCGGGTGGATCTTTCTTTTCCTTCCCCCTCCTCCTTCATCCCCCCCCCCCAAGCCGGCCCCGCTCCGCGCTTTGTTCGGGGAGCTCTCCGGCCGCGTGGACGGCCGCCTTGCTCCGCGGCCGGGGCTTCTGGTCGCAGCCGACGGTGCCCGGCCCGCCGCCGCCGCCGCCGCCGCCGCCGCCTCTTTTGGCGAAAACCGGAGGCGCCTCTCCTCCCGCCGCCGCCGCCGGCCAAGGGGGAAGAGGAAGGTGCCCGCAGCCTCCGCGCCGCGCCTCCTGCCATCCGCCCCGGCCACATCGCCTTTCCCGGAGAGCCTGGCTTTTGGCTTCGGGCTCAGCGTCCGAGCGAATGGGGAGGGGGGGGCGGCTTTCCAAGGGTCGGGGTGCCCCTTTGGGATGCTGGCCGTCCTCTAACCCCCTCCACACCCCCCCTCCACGCTCCAGACACGGACTTCCTGCTCTCATGTGGATTACACGTGTCCCCCCCCCCCCCCCAACAGTTGGGATTTTCTCTCTCTCCCTTCGCAATTCCCGACTTCAAGGCGCATGGAAGGTGTCACACATTTTCCGATTTCCAGTTCTTGCTCTCTGAGCAGCGGCAAAAGGGAGATGTGCCGTGGAAATTTTCCAGGCTTTCACAGCTAGCAGGAAAAGTGCTTTTCACGTGTTTGTGTTAATGATTTTCCTTAACGCAACCCACCCCACCCCCATGTCCCCCCCGCGCCCCGCATCTTTTGAAGGATGGTTGTAAGGCCCCGGGGAGAGGAGTCATTCATCATTTTAGTCTGTGCACTTAAGAATTTTCAAAACACGGGAGAAAAACTGAATCTCTAGACAGTGAAGTCATTATTTAGCAGTGGGTCTTGAGATCATCTGTGGTGATGGCCATGGAATCTTCTGTAATGGGGCGCCCTTTTTGAGTAAACTGCTTAAGCACCTCCTCTAATGGTGCGCGTCGCGTAGTGTTGCTTGCTCTTAAATTGGTGATTTGCAGAATTTTCAGTTCGGACCTGAAAAGAGCGCCCGAGTTTTCATAAAGCTGGGTAGAGTCTGTGATGTCTTCTCATATATTGCCTGCTTAGCTAGCAGAGAAGCATACAAATCTTTCATTCATTCATTGTAACAACATTTGGAACCTGTTGTGTAGTATCCAAGACTGAGCCAGCTCTACTCAACAGAACTTAAGTTAAATTACGCTTACAAGCGACTCAGGAATGATCAAACACTGTATATTTTTGTAATTTAAATTATCTATTGTTTAAAGTATTACATAAGTCTCCCTTTTCCCTATTGATCTCTCCCGGGCGGCCCCCAACCCCACCCCACCCCCCTCCACCGTCTGTGTCCATTGATTATGCTCATATGCATGCATGCAAGTCCTTTGGTGATCAAACACTATTAATGGCATGGCAGGGAGCCTTATGGAAGAGTCTGCCTTCTAATCTTTGGGGGAAATAAGACTTAGGGAAGTAAACATACAGATCAGTAATACAAATAAAATACAAAAGGCTATTATACAGTCATGAAATAGGATGGGAGAACAGGAAAACTGGTTTTAGTAGTAGAGAACACTAACTTGAAAACGGACAAGAGGAACTATTTACATTGACAAAGTTAAATCTTTCACTGACCCCCCCCCCTTAGTAAATGAAAGCTATAAAAAGGGAAGATAATTATATTCATCAGTCATAACTCCTCCAACTCATGCCAACTGCTTAGCATAAAAAAAAAGGAGCGTAAAATTCATAAAATGCTACCTTAGGTATGTAATTATGCAAACGTTTTTGAATAAATTGGTGGCAGTTTATAGTTTGAAATTTGAGCTCATCTATTTCATAATGCAGGCTCAAAGATCATTTTTCCTCCTACAATTCTGTAATTCTCATTGATCATAGTTTTAGGATAGAGAGGGAAGTCATATCTTGTAGAAATACAACTTTTGTTTGCTTTGTTACAAAAACTTATCATTGTAGGCCTCCCTTAGAATTGATTCAACTCTCAGTCTTGTTTTCTGGTAGAGATTAAATCCTGTTAGGACAAGTAGCATTGTTTGGTTCTCAAGTCTTAGCAAATGGTCTTTTAAGCAGTGCACGATTTAATGCAGTTCTGTTACCACTGAAATTTTTGGGGCTGTTCCATTAATTTTACTATAAGATTTCATTCATTTTATGAATATTTACTACATGCCAGGCCCTGGGGTTAGAGGCAAACAAACCTTACTGAATTTATTTGGGCAAGTGCAGTGAACACAGGGAGAGCGCTTGCATTCTTGCTAATTTCATTTGTGAGCACCAGTTAAAACATTTTCATGAGTCTGCTAGAAATAAATTTCTAAAAAGTAGTCATTGGAATAAGTGAAAGTATTAACAACCCAGTATGAGTTCAGCAGTGATTGAAGAGTAGTATGTTTTTGGTAGGTCTGTAAGTATCTCTTTTGGCATCTGTGGTTAGCTATCGATAGTTTTAGAGATAATGTGTATCCCAGGCATAATATCAGGATTTTTAAGCTACCTTTTTGCCTTATAGCTGGTGTATCTGGGGCCACAATCCATGGTGTTGTAATAAGGGCGAGACAGCAAAATCTGTTAGCTGTGCCAATGAAACTGTGTAACAGTTAGTTGAGTTGGATTGAAGAATTGTTTTGTGTGACAGTTGAGGCTGGGAGGTACACAGGTTTTCTTCTGAGGGAGCTTAGGCTATGAAAACTAGAGTGTTCTGTAACACTAGACTCCTGTTACTTGAGTAGGTTAAAATCGAAAGCCAAAGTAACCTGGTGTTGGAGGAACCTGGTGTATTATTTTAGTGGTATGTGGTGTGCTAACCAATACATTCTAAAACCTTGGTAGTTAACACTTGTCCACATCCTGTGGTGGGTTGTTCTTCTTCCTCTTTCTTTCCCCTTCTGTCTTACTGTATTTTTTACCAGAAATACGATCTTTGATAGGAACTGCAACTGACAAAAATGGGCCACTTATATATAAAAAAAGCCTACAGGTGATTCATAAGGTTAATGTTACAGACTAGTTAGTCTGGCTTTTGACTTACCTATTGGTTATGGTTTCTTTCTCTAGGTGTCACCTTTTAAACACACAGTCTTTTTAGTTTTGCAGTAAGGATGTATCAGTAATAAAGATCCGTGTTTACATGTAAAAGCACAGTTAGTCACCCCTTTCCTTGCCCTCCCCTCCCTTTTTTGGCTCCCCTTTTGAATGAGAAGTTTTGATCCCTGTGTGAAAGCAGGTAGCTATTCCAACATTCTAGCTTACAATGAAGTTTGCTCTATTTTTGTTTAGCGGACAACTTGGGGTATGTTGTTGAGTGGCACGTGTGGAATTTTGCAGCTTGGGGAAATTTAGGATTATTTGAATGATAATGATAACAGACTGCGCAGGGGTCTGTGGCTGGCACATTGCTAGGATAGTACCCAGCAGTGCTGCTGCTAGCAGTCTTCCCGAGGGGCAGACAGAGGGCCAGCACACCGGAGTGGTGCCGGGTTTCTAATGAGGGGCTTTTGCTTCCATGGGCTAGGGCAGGCATTCTTAACTAAATGCTGAGAGATGAGGGTGGCCAAACACTTCTTCAGCGCTGCTTAAGAAGATAATATGGTCATGTCATAGATTTGCATTTTTATCTGGAACTAATATGCCAGTACTAGTAAGGTCCTAGTATGGCTATTTTAAGAAGATTTTAAAATTTCCTTTTAAAAAGGACAATTGTAAAATATTTCAGTTTTTCTTAACCCATAGTTTGGATTTTTAATAAGTTCACTTAAGCAGGAGTTGTTTTTTTGTGGTTTTTTTTTTTTTTATAGTATTTAAGTCAACGGTAAAGCACATTTCACAATGAAATAGAAAAGATGCTTTACTGTGTTAAATATGCTTTCTCCCAGTTATTTGATAGGGGATTTGCTTTGCTTGACATCATTAATTGCTAAACATGATCCATATGCTTTCTTTGCTTTGCACCAAGTATTCTTCATGTTGAATTCTCTGCTGTTTATTCATTAGCTTTGCATGCAAAGTATTCTGGGTTCCCTCTTAGTATTTGAAGTATTAATGGTGCCATAGATAATATAGCACTGTCTATTAAAATTGCTTTAAAAATAGATGTGACCATGATGCCTGTGGATTGATCCCAATGGTCCATGAAGCCCCAGAAACTGAAAAACTTTATGCTTGTATGCATTCTTTCCAGGAAGGGTCAAATAACTTTACATTCAGATCTCAAAGGGTTTTTTAATTAAAAATCCAGCTAAGGAATGCCTTCTCCAGAAATGAGCTCAGCTTGCTTTTGTGCCTTCCTTAAAAAGTTCACACTCTCATATTTTGCTTAAACAGAAGACAATGCTTATTATATCCACCCCGTTATTTGCTCTAGTTTGTTTTGTAGTGTACAACATCTACAGAGGGTTTTGCTGCTATAACATCTTCCTAAGCCAAATAAGTTTGGGAAATGCTACATGCTATACTTTTTGGAGATTTAGAGTGTATAACGGTGTATTACAATGTATAATGGTATATGAGAAATCCTGTAATAAATGACTTAAACTTGGAGGGAAGAGAATGCAGCCATGTGAGGTGGGCCTTTCTAATGGTTCTTACAAAATATGAACAGTAGGTCACTAATAAGTTGTATTTTAAGTTTAAGAAGGCAAATCCTGTGATACTGATAATTCGCTTTGTTAAAAAGCAACAGGAGAGATTTGGAAAATGCATCATGTAAGAAGATGCTTTGGAAGCAACCTGATAGGGCACTGGTTGAATAAATTATAGTATATTCACACCATGGGATACTAGGATACTACAGGTATAACAAAAGAACGAGGATGGGTGATCCTTTTATACTGCAGTGGCAAGATCTCTAGGATAAATGGATTTAAAAAGGCAAGGTGTGGGACAGAGAACCCTATAAAGTGCTTTATTCTAAGTGGGGGATAAGAAAGTATAATTGTATTTACTGGTATTTGTTTGTGTTCCTTTTTGTTTTGTTTTGTTAATCCTCATCTGAGGATATTTTTTCCATTGCTTTTCTGAGAGAGTGCAAAGGAGGGAGGGAGAGGGAAAGAGAAACACTGATTTGAGAGAGACACAGTGACAACATTGACCGGTTGCCCCCCTGCATGCGCCCCAATCACAGGGCTAGGCATGGAACCCGCAACCCCGGAACATGTCCTTGACCGAAATTAAACCCGAGACCCTTTGGTGCTGGAGCTGATGCTCTAACCACTGGGCAATGCTGGCCAGGGCAGTATTTGTAAAAATGTCCTGGGAAGATAAACAAAGAACTAATAAAAATGGTTGCCACTGCCCTGACGGGTTTGGCTCAGGGATAGAGCATTGGCCTGCAGACTCAAGGGTCCCAGGTTCGTTTCCAGCCAAGGGCATGTACCTTGGTTGCGGGCACATCCCCAGTAGGGAATCTGCAGGAGGCAGCTGATGGATGTTTCTGGTTCTCTATCCATCTCCCTTCCTCTCTGTAAAAAGATCAATAAAATATATTTTAAAAAAATGGTTGCCACAGAGGGTGTGAGGGGTCAGGAATTGAAACAGGAGCGGGAATAAAATATCAGTGCATACCTTTCTATGCAGTTTCAATTTTCAAATCATGCAAGTGCATTATTTATTCAGAAAAATAGGATTATTGCTTTATATTACGGGTTTGCACCATGATTGGCAATCTGCGGTTCTCGAGCCACATGCGGCTCTTTGGCCCCCTGAGTGTGGCTCTTCCACAAAATACCATGGCCTGGGCGAGTCTATTTTGAGAAGTGGCATTAGAAGAAGTTTAAGTTTAAAAAATTTGGCTCTCAAAATAAATTTCAATCATTGTCCTGTTGATATTTTGGCTCTGTTAACTAATGAGTTTGCCGACCACTGGTTAGCATATCCAATGCTTTCATGAGAGAGATGTGATGATGGTTGGTATAGTTTAATATACTATGAACTGCTTCACTCTTTATGTTTTCAAAGTATTACATACATACTAAAGTTGTTCATGCATGACTCAGTAAAACCACATACTACATGCCTAATGATACTGAATGCACTAGTCCTTTGGGAATTGTGAGTTATCTCATTGACCCTCCTCTCACTTGCAACTCCTTCCTAATCAGGGGTTTAGCCCAATGGAGGAGTAAATGGATGGCAGGATAGGGGAGGAGACAGGTTGCTGTGATGAATGAAGTGCCTGAGGCATAAGGAAATAACTGCTTGCTTACATATATGATTTTAAGCTTAGAAATTTTACTTTGTGCTTTTTATACTTACCACTGACAGATGATGATAAATATTTTTTAAAATGACCCAGATTAATTACAATTAACTGTTGAGATGACGGTGGCACAGCTGCAGGGGGCACTCAGTATTCGCATATTCCTCTGTTTTTGCTCCAGCTCCAGGGGGAGCCTTGAGTACAGTGCAGCCGGTCACTGCTTGAGTTGTGCACCGTGGCTACTGCCGAGCACTGCGGGGAGAAGTCACTGTACCCAGAGGTTCCTCACCCTGTTACAAGTGTTCCATGTGCCATGTCTGTCCCTGTGCTTTAAAGTTAGGTAAAAATAAGGCCAAGGAAATGACTTCCGGTCTTTAGAAGTCAATATTTGGAAAAGGTAGGTCACCATTTGTTCCTCTCTTACAAGTATTTTTCTGTTTTCATTTGGGTGTACACCGCAGTACCTCCCATGAAATAGTCTCCCCTGAAGCTTCCCGCACGCCTCTGATCTGGGTGGGAGGAGGTTTGTCATGTTTCTCACGTTGATGCGAATCACTAATCTAGAATTTATGGTTTTGTCCTTTGCTGTGGGCAAATTAGTGAAGAACTGACTTTAAAAAAATAAATTTGTTGTTGAAAATATTACATATGTCTCCCCCCCCCCCCCCCCAATCAACCCCTTCCAGGCTACCCTCATCCCTTCCAGCTCCCACCCCAGGCCTTCACTACCCACTGTCTGCGTCCATGGGTTATGCACATACGATTACCCCCTGCCTTCCCTCCGAGGTTCTGCACTCTGTTCCATGCTTCCATGTCTCTGGGTCCACAGTGAAGAACTGGCTTTTTAAAGAAAGCCTACTTTGAGTTACACATTTCATTAAGCATCTGTTAATCACTTATCTGTTCCAAATGTGAAGTCATGGGCAGAGAGGCTTTCGAGAATCCCTCGGGCCATACAGTTAGTAAGAGGCTAAGCTGAGATTTGAACCCTTGGTGGATGTCCAATCACTGCTCAGCCCCCCATCTGTAGGCTGGAGTGATCAAAGATCCCTGTTTTGTCAATACCGCTTAAAATTGAGGATATCAGATAATTTGACATGTATCAGATAATTGAGTTGACCGTGATTTACTTCTCTAAGAGCTTTGATTATAACTTCTGTGAATTTGTTGCTAATATCATTGCAGATATTTCAGGGAAATTTGCCTCTGCCTACAGATTCCGTGGGGCTGGGACAGAATTTTTCTGGATCATTGCTAAATCCTCAATTAGGTCGGTTCCAGGGTTTAAAACATGGAAAGTATTCAATGAATATTTGTTCAGTGGCTGAGTGCTAGCGTAACATGAAATGGTAAGATTGCATTTGAATATGCTTCTAGTTCACTGCTTAGTCAGTCTATATATAGTTTTTTTGTGTGATTACCACGACAACTCCTACTTTGCTTACTCTAACTGCCAATAGAAGAGAATGTTTCTTGCCTTGGTTCTATTGCGGGGGACATTGGATTAATAGAGCTTGGATTGATTCAGAAGTAAGAGTGCTTAACATTTTTTTTTTTTTTAAGCCTGAGATAGGGTCTTAGGCAAAGTGAATAATAAACACGTTAAAATGAAAATTTTCTGACTTAAGATATTTTCACAAGTTTTAAATACATTTAAATCAATTGTTGGAAAGCAGAGGGTGGTTTAATTATATATTAATACTTGTGTAATATTTGCTTTAAGAAAATCCATGACTTTTAACATATATGACTACAAAGGACCAATAACAAGAAAGGGATCTCAAATGCCAGATGCTATGCCAGCTGTTAGGTATATCGGTTTGAAATTGTGCTATTTTATGAATTCCTTAGAACTGTCACATAGAATTTTTTTTTTTTTCTGTTTGTCTTTTATGGTTTTTGAGGTTCGTGGACTTCTTTCGTTCCTGGTCTCCGAGTCCCTAACTTCCCAGTCTGTGCACCAGTGTTTGCACAGGTGATATAACTGGCCGGTGCACCGACTCCGTCCTTTCAGTAGTATTCTGTACTCACTTTTGTTTTGCTTATAATTGTTCCCAAATGACCCCCTCATATGTTTGGGAAGAACTTCCTCATCCATTCTGGCGCATGCCATTAGCAGAATCACCAGGATAATGTTCTCTTGTGAGCTTGTTTACATCTGGGCACGTTGGTCTCCTTTCTGTTAGGAATTAGGGATACATTCGGATTAAAATTGGCCTTCATTTGGTCTCTCATTTTATTGTATTGGACTGTTTTTATTCGGCAACAGGAAATTCACTAAACATCCACAAGCTGTGACCCTCATGTTAAAAAAAAAGGTAAAATTGGGCGTAACTTAACAACCTCAGCTTCCAGGGTAGCAGGTACATGTTTGGGTTTCAGATACACCTGAGTTCCCAGTCCCTAATCTGCCACCTGGTGACTTTGAGCAGCTAACATCTTTGAGGTTTTTTTTTCCTCATCAGTAAAATTGAAATTATAATACCTACAGGGCTTCTTCAGGATCAGGGAAAAATATATACTGTATAAAATGATAAATGTTTCCTTGGAAACTTGTTATTCATAATCATCCTGTGGTTCTTGTGAAATATCTCATGTAACAAAGTTCTAAGAGTTACTGTACATATTGATTGAAGAAATAGATAGAATATAGGAAAGTCTTAACTATCCTTAAGTCTTGAGGTGTTCTGGATAGCTCTGTGGCAAAGGGTCATGCATTATGTAAAACCGTCTTCCTCCTGTGTTTCTCCTTTGCTCTCACACTACTACCACACTGAGCCCTTCTGACACCAGCGGTGTGGGGGTTTTCCCCGCACCAAGCAATTCTGGGACACCAGCTGGTGTCCTACAATTCAGCTCAGTCTGACAGTACCTACTAGATCCCAAGGTCAACCACTCAGTCTCACTAGGCTCACCCCCTCCCCTCTTCACATGCCCAGTTACAAGTCCAGGTTGTCCCCTGTGCTTCTGCCTGATAGCTATAAATCAGAGGTTCCTACCAGCTCCTTGGATTCGGTTGATTTGCTAGAGCTTCTCACAGAACTCAGGAAGACAGTTTTCCCGTTTATGCTGAAAGGCTGTGTTCAGGGATACAGATGAGCATCCGGAAGGAAGAGCTGTGTGGGGGAAGGTAAGGGATGGGACCAGAGCTTCCGTCACGCCTTCTCCAGGTGGCCCACTCTCCCATTCCTCTGCCAGCCTGGACGCTCTTTGAACCCTTTTGGGATTTGCCATGTAAGGCTTCACCTGTAGGCATGACAGTCATTAATTCCATGTCAAGCCCCTCCCCCCTGTCTGGAGAATGAAGGGTGGGGCTGAAAGCTCCAAGCTTCTAATTAATCCTGGTTTGGCCTTTCTGCCCACCAGCCCCATCCAGGAGCCTACCAAGAGTCACCTCCTGAGAACAAAAGACCCTGCTATCACCTAGGAAATTCCAAGGGATGTAGGAGCTCTGCCTGGGACCAGGGACAGAAACCAATATTTATTTTTTATATTATGTCACAGGTTAGATAGTGGTTATTGCCTTAGCATTCAGTTTAGAAGAATATCATTACATTTTGACAAAATGTTTAGAAGTTTGAAGCACAATGTTTTCATTTAATTTTAACCGTTTGACAAAAGATATAATATATGAAATAGGTCTCTCCTTTTAAATCTAGAATTCTGTCTTGGCTGGTGTGCCGCTCAGTTGGTTGAGTGTCATCCCATGCACTGAAAGGTTGCTGGTTTGATTCTTGGTCAGGGCTCATGCCTGTGTTTCGGGCAGTCCATGCATGTTCTGACCTCACATTGATGTCTCTTCCCCCTTCCCTACCTCCCACTCTCCCTAAAAATCAATGGAAAAAATACCCTCTGGTGAGGATTAACAAAAACAAAACAAAACAAAACAAAACAAACAAAAAACAAAAAAACCCACAAAAACAAAAAAGAGTTTTGATAGAGATAAGATATAAATAAAAGTAATTTTATTGATTAGAAGTCAAAACAGTATCCTATATAATAAAAGGCTAATGTGCAAGTTGACTGAATGGCAGAAGCTGTTGCTATGACGTGCACTGACCACCAGGGGGCAGATGCCCAGTATAGGAGCTGCCCCTGGTAGTCAGTGCACTACCACAGGGGGAGAGCTGCTCAGCCAGAAGCTGGGCTCACCGCTGGGTGAGCACAGTGGAGGTCTCCCGCCTCCACTAAGGACCCCTAGGGGGATGTCCTATGGCTGGGAGCAGGCCTAAGCTGGCAGGTGGACATCCCCCGAGGAGTCCTGGACTGTGAGAGGGCAAAGGCCAGGCTGAAGGACCCTTCTCCTCCCCTCGCTGTCCAATCCCCCCCTGGTCCCCCCGCACTAATGTGCACCAGGCCTCAAGTATTGAGTAAGCATTGGTAGACTAATTTTGTTTGGGTCTGTTGGGTAGGGTTGTTTACTGTTCAAAGCCTTAAATCACTTTAGCGCACAGCTTCCGCTTCAGTCTGTCATCTGATGTAAGTGGACTTGACCTGTGGTTCACAGAGTGCAGGACTGGGCCCTTTAATCAGAACATTTTACTCACTATGTTGATTGTGAATTAAAAGTTTTAACTTTGCTCACCCCACCCGCCCACTTGTCCACCATTACTCAGAGTAGCTATGAAGCTAAAACTCTGACCAACCTCTGCTTGCTCAGCTTTTAAAGTAGTTGTTAAATAGAATTTAGGAAGAGTTTCCCCAAATGTTAATTCTCTGAACCTACTTCACTATTTTCAAAACTGCAGGTTGTGACTTTCTAGTTATTTGGAAAAAACTATTGGGTTATCACAAGTATTTAAAGACTAAAAGAAAGGTGAAAGAGTAGACACTAACAACATATTGCAGGTAGTAAGGACACATATTGAAACTTGCTTATCTTATGTATACATACATAGACATGTAAGCAGATATGTATGTGATGTATTTCACAACATGTTGTGTGAAACTTGTTTATCTTACGTATACATACATAGACATGTAAGCAGATACATGTCTATGTGTGTGATGTATTTCTAGAGCTTGCTATTAAATGTATTTCTTTTCATAGGCTGCTATTCAAAAAGGAAAAGGAAATTGATTTTTGTGGATGAATATTTGATTACATTCTTTTGGGATAATATACATATATAGTATAACATATATAATTATATCTGTATATATCTATAAACCTTTTTCATTAAAAATTTTAACATTCAGCTGAAACCAGTTTGGCTCAGTGGATAGAGCATCGGTCTGCGGACTGAAAGGTCCCAGGTTCTATTCCTGTCAAAGGCATGTACATTGGTTGCGGGCACATCCCCAGTAAAGGGGTGTGCAGGAGGCAGCTGGTCAATGTTTCTCTCTCATTGACATTTCCAGCTCTCTATCCCTCTCCCTTCCTCTCTGTGGAAAATCAATAAAATATATTAAAAAATTTTTTTAACATTCAAGTAAGTATTGAGATTAAACATGTCTAAATGCTACATCAAAAAGTTTTTTTAAAATATATTTTATTGATTTTTTTACAGAGAGAAAGGGAGAGGGAGAGAGAGAAACATGGATGAGAGAAACATCGATCAGCTGCCTCCTGCACACCTCCTACTGGGGATGTGCCCGGAATGAAGGTACATGCCCTTGACCGGAATCGAACCTGGGACCCTTGAGTCTGTAGACCGATGCTCTATCCACTGAGCCAAACAGGTTAGGGCATCAAAAAGTTTTTATATTGGAAAATTTAACTTCATGTTTCGTTAACAGTAGCTTATTGGTTTCATGTATATTAAGTGAGGTGTCATGAGAAGGAAGAACTGCTAATGGATTTTCTCTCAGTTCAATATCAAACTCACGTCAACTTCAGCTTTTAGACTCATGGACAAAAACAAAAATGGGAATATCTATAATTAGGAAGACTTTGTTTAGTCCATTTGAGCCAGAAGTACCAGGAATAGATCAATATATTGAATGAGATCATTTGGAAAGGTCTTATGGAAAACTCTATTGATAAAATCTTATCTTTAGGAATGTAGCAATTGAATCAGTACTCTATTACTCTACATGAACTGCTTTGAGATTTTGGAAGAGTCAAGATGATAAGTATGGAATGCTTAATGACACTGAATTATAATTTTTATATTTTATGTGTAAGTAAAAAATAGAACAAACTTGAAAGACAAGTATTGTTTATGATAATGCTAGAGAGTTAGTGGTTTTGTGTGTGTGTGTGTGTGTGTGTGTGTGTGTTTAGAGATGTCTGAAGTACATTCCATTGGGTTCAGTAGTTTTTGATGTAGGAACGAATGAGACTCTATTTGATAAGCTATAATTTAAAACTCTGTCTTTGCAGTTTAAGTATCTGGAAGTGAAAAAAGCAGAATAAGTTCCTGTATGATTCCATTTTTTCCCCTTGTGTATTCAAAGGAAGGTAATTTAATAAATATTATTAATATTGGATGTTGAAATAGACAAAAGTTAGTACTGAATGTCTCTTGGAGGTGGAATTTAAGGGTAGATAGTCACCAAGAGCTTGCATTATTTTTGTAATAAAAGTATTTTTAAGTATCAGAATTTATCATTTTATAGCCACTTCTTACACAGATCGGTAGAATGGTTAGTTAAATTATTTTGCAGGAATTGGACATCTCATTGTTTTCCTGAGACTGTCAAGTGGATAGCAACGGCTTCAATTGGTGCCCTCGGTGCTTGGTTTTGTAACTGAAAGATGGTTGCAGTGAAAATTATTTCCACATGGTTGAGATTTAGGTTCTTGATGAATTTAAATGTGTTTGGGCATGGCTATCATCTTACCAGGAGTTCTCTAAATTACTGCAATTCTAGAACTGGGTCTCTTTTAGAGGTTTTCAAGCATAGTCAGTGTTTGAACTTTTGATGACTGTTAGGTCCTCAATGGAAGCCATATAGGAATTTATGCCTCTTTATATTTTAGTTTCATTCATGGGGTTCAGTAACCAGTAATTAGCCCATCATTCTTATGCTTTAAATTTCGAGGCTTTCTAGTTGCTTGTCTCCCCGCCCCTCTTTTTTTCTTTTCCACTATTTGTACTTTTTACCATATCGAGCTACCAGTCATCACCCATGTATATTTTATTTAAATACCTACACTAATTTTTTCAAAATCTTTTTTTAAAAGGTATTCATGCAGAGACTTGTCAAGGCTTTTAAGAATAAATCATTAAGTAGTTGTTTTTTCTTTTTCTTCCTGTGTTCTTACCTGCCCCCTTGGGGCCCCTGAGATCTCGTGCCTTGGTACCTCACCTCGCCTGCCCACTGTGAACAGTAGCCACAGCCTTTCTCATCCTTTTCCGTTAAACACTCACTGCTGCTCAGTGTGGCATGAGAAACTGAGACAGACATCCCTTAAAGATCTACTCTTTTCAGAGCTCAGTAAGTTCAGAGGACATAATATTTGTAAAAAGTTAAAAAATAGCATTTGTCCCATAGAGGTATCTGCAAGTGTTAGTCACTTTGTAAAATACATTGATTTAAAAAAATAATTTTCAAATTTATTATAAATGAGGGTGATGTGCACATTTCTGATATTTGCTAAGAGTTTATTTACTCGTGCTGTGCATGAAGTTGAGAACATAACAGGTCAGAGCATAACGCTGTCAGTAAGTAACGTGTAATAGTATAATAACATTGTTCCTGTTTTTCACGTGAGAAATAGGGAGCTTAGACCTCTGCCCAAGGTCACAAAGCTAGTGAGTGGAGGAGTCTGAGTTCAGACCCAGCTCTCAGGCCCCAGAGCGGGCACTGGATGCCCTTGACCATCTATTAGTAATCTTGTCGGGGACAGTGCTCACAGAGCAACCTAGAATAGCTCTTATTTTGTGGTCGATATAGTCTCTTTTTATTAATCTGAATGTAAACATTTATTTGACTGCGTACTGGATATGGCTCACGTGTTCTAAAAGTTAAAAGATCATGATATTCCCTGTTATTTAGCCAGTTTTTCCTCTCTCCTTGCTGAGAAAACCGATTAAAAAAGAATATTTTTATTATCTGAGTACATATGTTGAACATATGAAACCCTGCTCTTTGGAAGCATATGCTGTATAGCTGAATTACCCTGTGTCTGTCTTCCCTGTTATGGACTAATGTGCACTTCCATAATGTTCTTGTATTAAAAAAGTTGGCACCTGACTCAGTCTTCCATAGGTCTCCCAGGTGAAGGCCTCGTCATTATGGGCTGTTTGAGAGTGCAAAACGGGGCGGTCTGTTTTAGTTTGTTGAGTTTTCTCCTTGACAGGGACCCCCCCTCCCATTCTGTAAATGCACACGGATGGCCTCCTGTGCGGGAGGGGCTCTAGGCGCCAATTCCTAAATTTGGATAAGTCTGACCACAACCCCCCTCTATCCTCAGCTCTCTCACTCTGCTTCCGATTCTTTGAACTTTGAAGCTCTTTAGTCACTTAACTCGCTTCGTTTTTGTTTTTGTTTTTGTTTTGTTTTTTTGTCCCTCTTCATCCACTTCCTTGCGCAGCGTAGAATCCATGGCCCATATGTTCAGCCTCTCTGTTTTTGTTTGAGGACATTTATCATGTTTGTTGCTCTTAAATATGTCAGCAAATCCCCAATTCTCCATCAGTTTTTACTGCTGGGGGTGTTCAGGACTGCTGGAAAAATTGTTACAAGGCCTTATGGATTGGCCCCCCTACACATTCATGCTTCCTCCTAGTTTTGCAAATGCAGAAAGCACTCCTCTGTATTTCTAATTATCTCCCACTCTCGACAGTGGGTGCCTTCAATATTCTCAGCCCTCTTCAGGCCATATCCTTCCACCCCGCCGTCCCAGCACAGGTAGCTCTACTTTCTTCCCAGAGTTAGCAGAAGATACCAGAAGGGAGTTCTACCCACTGCTCTTCCCCTTTGACATGTCTTATTAAACCTCTTTCTGAATTTCTGAATTTCTGAATTTCTGATCTCAGTGAATGGCATCACTGTCTGACTCAAATTTGAAAGTGTGAGCATTATTTGTGACTTTTCCTTCTCTATACCCCAAACCCAAGTCCAGTGGCTTCAGCTTCCTTATCTCTCTAATCAATCGACCTCTCTCCACATTTCCTTTGACTGCCATGGATCTTGCCTCTGTCTTCTTTTGCTTGAAATGATGCAATACCTTTCCAGTGTTACAGGAAAAAATAGTATTCCAACTATTGAAGAAGAGATTGTTCAGTGAACAGAAAATGGTTCAAGAATGGCAAAGCAGACTTTATTTAAAAAGAGGACATTCTGATGGGCTGTAGGGAGCACTTCCATGGTGGGAGTAGGGAGAGATTCAACTCAACTCTGCCTCTTAAAGGACCAGTGGGCGCTTACATTCAGGAAGTGGGTAGAGGTCAGGGATGGAAAGTTATTCAGGAAACAGCAGAGGTAAGGGGGGTTATTAGACCAACTCAGTAGAATTGCTGAAGGCAGACAGGACATACACTCCAGGCTGAGTCAGATACCTAGGAGTAGGGATTTTCCTTAAAATGACTTAACAGGATTCTTACTCAGACTGGATTCTGCAAGGACAGAGAGGGAAGCCAAAGGTCAGCTCTGAGCCTCACTCAGGTTTGGTCAGAGGGGAGAGCCTGTGCAGGAACTGAAGAGCTCCTGAGTGTAAATCTTCAGTGTTGCCTTGAAAGAGGGATTTTTGCACCACTTGACAGTACTCCCCGATGCTCTCAGTTTGAGTCAAAAACTTAACCTGGGCCCTGGGGGGTCTGACTCATTTTTTCTCCATCTTTTTCTGTCTTTATTCTTTCCTTCTAGTCTACATTTCCACCATATCCAACTGATCTTAGTTATTTAAATATGCTAGAATTATTCCCATCTCTGGATCTGGGCGCTTCTGGCCCAGTGCCCAACACATGGTAGGCACTTGTTTGATGACTAAGGGAATAAAGGAACAAATTAATGTGTTTTGTAGTAGAAGGCTAGGCATAAAAATCTCTGAATTATATACCCAAATAATTTACTTAGTGAAAAAAAAAAGACACTTAAATTTTTTTATTCTATTAAATAGTTGATAATGCAAAGGGAAACTTAGATTTAGAATAACACCTACTATATTTTATAGGACATTCTTATATGCAAATTTGCATAAAATGAATGGGAAATCATTTATATTGAAGAAGCCTTTAGCATAAAGGTTGGTACTAAATATCCTTAGATTCAGGTTTGATGCTATTTCATGGATTCAATCTTGATTGTTTACTCTGTCTCCTAGAATTCATGAGGAGGTGACTTTACTAATAAATGGGTATGAAACCATTATCACAACTTAATAATGCTAGGACCAATTCTTTTCCTTTCTTTCTTTCTTTCTTTCTTTCTTTCTTTCTTTCTTTCTTTTACAACTTAATAATGCTAGGACCAATTCTTTTCCTTTCTTTCTTTCTTTCTTTCTTTCTTTCTTTCTTTTTTTTTTTTTTTAAACTTTGAAAATGTTAGTATTTTATAAGCAAACTAGAGGTCTGGGTACCTTGGCCTGGCCTGCACCCTCTTGAAATCTGGGACCCCTCGGGGAATGTCAGACTGCCAGTTTCAGCCTGATTCCTGCAGGCCCAATCCCTGCACTAGGCCTCTAGTATGCATGTAAGATCTTTGGCTAATCTCTTCCTATCCTCCACCCTCCACCCTTAACTCTGAGATTCATCAATCTGTTCCATGTTTCCATGCCTGTGCATTGAGCATCTGCCCCCTGGTGGTCAGTGTGCATGATAGCTACTGGTCGAAAGGTTGAACATTTGCTTGTGTGTGTGTGTGTGTGTGTGTGTGTTTGTGTATGTATATGTATACATATACGTATATATAGATAAAAGCTATATGTGACTTGCTCTGAATCTGTCTAGCATGGAATATTGTATTTTGTTTTAACCACTAAGAAATCTGTTATATACGTGCAGAGTTAATAAAATTGTGCATAAAAATTATATCTTCAAGGAGCCTGAAATGAGTTGGGAGATGGTAGTGAATATGTACAGAATAAATATAATTTAACTTGAATACAAAATGTAAAATTCACATAGTATGACCAGTAAAGATGATCGTGTATATGGTAGGGTGTTACTAATACCTAATATTTAATTGTTTATTTTGTGCATGAACTTTTCTAAGCTCATTACATTCATTATCTTGTTTAATTTTACAGCCTATCAGTTGTAACTACGGTTATCCGATTCCTACAGGTGAGGACACAGATCTAGTGAGATGAAGTAACTTGCCTAGCTAGTGAGTGGCAGAGCTGAGGTTCGAATTCAGGCTGACTGACTCTCGCACCTATACTCATTAATGTTTCATCTTTAGCCAGAATAAACTGGTTGACAAATTGCATGATAAATGTACAGGCACAGTTTTCAGCAGTATCTAGTCTTAATTTTATGCTAATATAATTTATGGAGATAATTCCTTGGATAAGGTCCTTAATTAGAAGCTGTTTCTCAAGTATATGTAAATTACCTTAATTACTTAATGAAATTCTGGGCACTGTTTGCTTATTTATACGTGATTTGGTTTCTGCGAGCTACTCTATTTCTTCCATACCCAATCTATTTTAAGATTGCTGTTTATTTTCCAAATAAGATAACCGTTCCTACATTCACTTTAGAGAGTCCTAAGATTTTATGATATCTTTTATTTGTTATAGCTTCTTCTGTTCTCTTTATCTTTGCCAGTTTATCCTTTAAAAAGTTACTGTGATGTTAGTGAATATTGGGAAAGAGAAGACGTAAACCCAAACCCAAGTCTTTGATCTTTTGTGTTCTTTGATGACTTCCAAGTCATTTTCTTTACTCTCCTGCCCCTTACATTCTGTAAGCATAAAGTGAGTTACTATTGTTAGGAAGCTTTATTTTTATTCACATAAAAAACATGTCTCCTGTTAGCAAATATGGAAAATATTGGGAGAATGTGAAATAGAATATCTTATTGGAGTGTTCGTTTGAATTCAATTGAATTAGTTACTAAAAGTATTTAGAGTTAGTTTATATGCTATTGGGCATGAGGTTAATTGTCTGATGAATTTTTTTTTTCATTTAGCATCTGGGTTATTTGAAAGATAAATGTTAATATTGAATCTTTAAAAAGGAACTGGTATCAAAGAGTAAATGGCAACAGCATTTGTTGTAATTGGTAAAGTCCTACCAGTTTACCTGCATAGTGATTAAATTTGACAATATGTATTTTTAAAAAAAATGTATTTTATTGATTTTTTTTTTTTTTTTTACAGAGAGGAAGGGAGAGGGAGAGAGTTAGAACCATTGATGAGAGAGAAACATCTATCAGCTGTTTCCTGCACACCCCTACTGGGGATGTGCCTGCAACCAAAGGTACATGCTCTTGACTGGAATCGAACCTGGAACCCTTGAGTCTGCAGGCCAATGCTCTAACCATTGAGTGAAACTGGCCAGGGCCAATTTGACAATATCTTAATCTTAAATCCTTAAACTATTTCTATTTCATAATTGACAGTTTTTACTCCAGGAAGTAAAAACAAATGGAATAAGTTTTGTGCATGTTCCACGCAGGGTTCTTTTGGTTACGTGGAGTCAGATATATAATTAAATTCACTATAGTTAGAGATATATTGTAGCCATACAGGTTTTTTTGCTGGCATCTAGGAAAAGCCATGCCAGAAAGAGGAAAGCTAGCTCAGAGAACAGCGATCTCTAATCATCTTCCTCATCTCTGACGTATGATTTCTTTGGCAGGTGACACTTGAAGTCACTCATATTTTTTATCTGCATTTGCTTTATTTTTTTCCCCTTTTTCTGCCAATCTGATAGAGTCCATAGTCTGGATCCTTCTAAGCAAGGCTGGTCTATGAAGTTAAGTAGATTAACCAAATAACTGCATTGTGGTGAAATGCAACAGAGGCAACTTGAAACAACTTTAAAAAATGATTTTTCATCTACTTTGTTGTAATGCATTAATTATTCAGGGGTACATACAAAATTCCTACATGAAAACTATAGCTCTACTGTGCTATCTATCTAATATATAAATGGAATATTTACATAATAGTTATTTATCTTCTTAATATTTAGATGTTTCTGAATCTGATTAAATGCCCAGGTTTGGCAAAGCAGCAACCAGGAAGTGTTTTCAAACCCTGACTTTTTCTTGCCTAGAATAGATACTTAGAGGTATCCTCTTGCCATCAGTGCTGCATGAGATCAGTTCCACACGCCTAATGATGGCCACCAGGTGGCGATCTTAAACATTGTTGAAGATTAGTAGTAGGTGATTTGTTTTCAAATTCAGTTTTCATCGTAATAGAATATATAGGTATTGTGTTTCTATACATAGCAATGCATGTTTATGTGTAGTAAGAAATAGAACTAACTTCTTTGCCCATCATTATTAAAGGACATTGCTCTCACATTTGTTGCTTCCATTTTATATCCCACATATGAGTGAAATTATATGGTTCTTTACTTTTTTTGGTCTTATTTCATTTAGCATGATATGCTTAAGGTCCATCCATATGCTTTCTTAATAATTTTAATTCTTGTACAATTCTCCACCTAAGTTACATTTCTAGACCACCCCGCCATTGACTGATCAAAATTAACAGTTGGTCTTTAATATCTTTGGAGAAGCATGATCTTTGTTGAAACATAGACTGACCTATATATTCTTCTGTACTTTGTTATGTTTACATAAACATATGTTTTATCTTTTGTAAAGCATAAAAATGTGATCATAAATTGTAAAACTTGATTTTTAGAATTTTATTTGAATACTAGTGGCCCAGTGCATGAAAACTCATGCACTGGAGGGGGTGGGATCCCTCAGCCTGGCCTGCCCCCTCTCACAGTCTGAGAGACCTTGGGTGGGAGGTGACCCGGCGATCAGGGGAAGGTTATGCCCCATCACACCTTTGCTGCTGCCATTGCTGGCAGTGCAAGGGCCCTGGTTACCTGAGCCTCAGGTGGCCCTGGGCAGCTGGGCAGTTGCCACCTGAGGTTTGCCTGCGCCTTGGGCCGGCCCTGGAGGGCTGAGGATTGAGGGGACTGGGGGACTCTGGAGCTAAGGTGAGTGGAGCGGCCGCATGCCTGCCGCCCCAGTGGAGCTGAGGGGATTGGCGCTGCCATCTTTGAGGGCGGGACAGTTAATTAGCATATTACCTCTTTATTGGTTGTGGATGCGGCTATTTTGAGGGTGGAACAGTTAATTAGCATATTCCTTTCTTATTGGCTGTGGGCACCACTATCTTTGCAATGGTGTGAGGGTCAATTAGCATATACCCTCTTTATTAGATAGGATTGGCTTAGTAGTGCCTAGGATAATGTCAACAGATAAAATTTTGGAGAAATGGATGTTTTGTATTTTGATGAAGAATAACATTTATTTTTTCCCCATTTTGGAAATTAAAAATTTGTATGCACCTGATTTTTTTTTTTCTCCTGAGACTCAACCTTCTTTCCCTCTTTTTTCCTTTTATTCTTTCTATCTAAATCCCTCTTCTCAGGGCTTTTGTAATCCAGTGGGAGTGAGACATATGCATGACTAGGATGTTAAGCTCTTAAATACTAGTGGAGGAGGTCATTGTAGAAATACTAGTCAGGAGGTCATTGTAGAAATTGGTTATTTGCAGATGTTCTTTATTCTGGGCTTGATGCATTGATACTTTTTAAAATCAGTGAAAGATATGTCTTTTCTATTTGTTTCTTCAGATTTATGTTTGCCAAGTATAATTCATAGGAAGTCTGAAGGCTTATAAATATGATTAATAATTATATGTTTTATTGTAGCTGTTGATATCATTGGGTTTTCTAATTCGAATTTGAAGGCTGTGGCGTGTCTTTGACCTGGTATCTACTGTCTCATAAAGGAGTGCATTAAACAAAGTATTTTTTCTGTTTAATATATTATTTCAGTTTTAAATTAAAAAAATATATATTTTATTGATTTTTTACAGAGAGGAATAGAGAGGGATAGAGAGTTAGAAACATCGATGAGAGAGAAACATCGATCAGCTGCCTCCTGTACACCCCCTACTGGGGATATGCCCACAACCAAGGTACATGCCCTTGACCGGAATCGAACCCGGATCTTTCAGTCCGCAGGCCGATGCTCTATCCACTGAGCCAAACCGGTTTCGGCAGTTTTAAATTTCTTATGTTGTTATTTTTTTTGTTGCATTTCATCAGTGAATTCTATAGGATTAGTAGTAAGACTTTATTTTTGGGATATAGATAATTTCTGTAGAAAGTACATTGACTTGCTTTGTTAAAATATAGACTATAATAGTTTCAGGAAGCAAATTTCTATATTCAAAGATACATTTTTAGTTTAATTTAGATTATATGAATTTGGTAGACATTTTATTGATTCATGTTGAGTTTGAATTTTGTTTTAATTATAGTTGGAAATTGTTTCTTCTTGAATTAGTCAAAATAGTTCTAGACCAGTGGGTTTCAGTATAACAGTGTATAAAACATTCATTTGAAATGGTTTCAGATTCCACCTTGCAAACTGACCTTTAAGAAATGACTACTTGTTGAATTTGGTGAAATTTCAAAGAGTAAAAGTCAGTTACCTGAAAGAGTATTAAAACATACTTCCTTTTTTTCAACAGAGTATTTGTGTGAACCTAGATTTTTTAAAAAAATATAACTCAATCAAATAACAAATCACATGAGATTGGTTACAGAAGTAGACCTAAGAATGCAATTGTCTTCTATTAAGTCAGATATTAGAAATTTGGAAAAATGTTAAAGTCATTCTTCTCACTAAATGTTTCTGTTTTTGAAAAAGTAGTTATTTTAATTACAATGTTATTTGTGTTATTATGTAATGGCTATATTATTTTAAAATTTAAATATTTTGAAGTTTTCTCAGTTTTATTTTCAATGGGGTAAATATAAGTGTTAAACTAGTATAAACAAAGGCCCTTTGAAGTTCTTCAATAATTATCTTAAAAAGTGTGTAGAGATACTGAGTTAAAAAGTTGGAGGGGTGCAGCTCATTTCCTTTTCCCCTTTCAGTTTCTATCCATCCGAATACTTAACTTCTGGTTAAGATGATTATTATGAACCATAGTACAATTTATTCTGTTATTAATACAGTTACAATAAATTGGTATAATTTTAGTAATGATAAAAGGGACAACACTCTTCATATGAAAACATCTTTGGATCTTTCCTGAAATTGAAATTAAGTGAAAGGGCTAGCTTTAGTGGACTATGTTGTTGAAACTATAAGCTATACATGTACACACACACACACACACACACACACACACACACCCCAGCCCATTCATCCACACATCCTTAGGGTGTGCTGTCTTTTGAACTGATGGTTCAGAAAGGTTTATGTGTGTGCCGCTTCCAATTCTCTTGTGCTGTGACTCCATTTAAGTTGTAGTTATTAGCTTGGAAGATTAGGTAACTTAGAAGACAGCGATTGGCTGTACCATAAAAGCAACTTAGAAGAGTTCATCTGTGCAAAGCACAGTGACCTAAATCAGATACGTCCGTGGAATCTTCAAGGGACTTACTGAATTACATGATCAAAAACAAGGCACTTGTAGATTACTATGGAAAAATTCCGCCTGGAGAAGTTACCTGTATGTACCTCGTTATGATCTTGTGTTTTATTTACAAACAAGATTGACTCTGGATTTCAGAGTTTAATAGTGAAGCTTGAAGAAATGTCAGGCTTATTAGCACTGGCTTAGAATAGTATCATCCTCTGTGTCCTTGGCTGCGGAAGTCATCTGCTGGAAAGAGTAAATCCTCGTATAAAGTTAGCAAAGTTTGTAACATCTTTATTGTGCTATAAAATTAGGTTTTTGATTCATTAATATTATTTGAGGGAGGCTTTAAAAACATCCTATTTGGCTAAGATACTAGGAAAGAAATCACTCTGTCTTAATTGGCTAAGTGTGTTTTGAAACTAAAGTATTCTGTAACTAAAATGTTCTACATGTTAATTTATGGGAGATGTTACTTTTGAGCTATAGCTATATGTCTTATATGATGAAGAAATTAATTGATAGGGATCTTCTGCTGCTGTTTTAATAGATTTTTAAAAACCTTACAATGTCTAAAGGATATTAGACTAGGTTTATGAGTATATCGTTAAATACACTTTTAACACTCACCCTCTCCCCCCCCAATATTTCTTTAGAATGCAAAAATATCATTACATTTTACTAAGAAAATGCAAATTGTGAACTTTGCTTTTCAGGCAGGATAAATGACTGTGTGAAGAATTAGTAAAATGCATTATGTTGATATAAAGGTTGATTCAGGAATAGAAAGAACAAAATTTGTTTGATTTTGCTAGGAGTTCTCACTTGTGAATTGAATTTTGATTTTATTATTTGCTGATGCTGGGCTTTTGTAAAAAATAGACTGACTTTATTAAATTTAAAAATAGTACCTTCCTATGTTTGGGCTTTAATGTTATTTATAAGGAGTCCTTAAGTGGATCCAGTATACATTTTTAGCTGAGTGTTTTGTCTTTTGAATCATATTGAACGGTATTTATTAGAGACCTTACTAGGGGCCAGGGCCTCCTTGGTGCTGAAGACTCAGTGGTGACATAACTTCCTTTCTTGGAACTTACCGTTCAGGCTGGGATGCAGTGAAGGAAGTGCTTAAATAAATAGGTAATCACAAATTTTAATGAATACTGTAATACAGTTACTGTGTGTTCTCAGCATGTATTTTGGTGACGTTGGTTTATTGTCTAGTGTCAAAGAACCCCCATGTAACTGGGACTCTAGAGAACTGGGTTTTAATTTTAGTTCTTTTACCAACTGAACAGTGTGGTCTTAAGCAAGTCACTTAAGTTGTGCGAGTGTGCATGCGCGCGCGTGCATGGGCCCACTTAGGAATCTGTGCAATTCTGTCTATATAGAGAGATCTCTTATACTATATAAAATGAGAAAGCTGAACTGGAAAAGCAGAACCTGTCTACACCTGGAGTTAGTGAGGTCTCATTTATTTATTAGGAATGGAAAGGAGAATTCATTTATATCTGGATTTCTTACCATGGGGAGCCACATCTTACCTGCAAATTAAATTATAAACTGGACATTTGATTATCTCAGAGTTTTTCTTTTCTTTTAAAAAATATATTTTATTGATTTTTTACAGAGAGGAAGAGAGAGGAATAGAGAGTTCGAAACATTGATGAGAGAGAGAATCATTGATCAGTTGCCTCTTGCACACCCCCCACTGGGGATGTGCCCGCAACCAAGATACATGCCCTTGATTGGAATCGAACCTGGGACCTTTTAGTCCGCAGGCCAACGCTCTGTCCACTGAGCCAAACCCATTTTGGCTGTCCTTAGGCATCTTGGGTAAAATATGCTAACCTACAAATCAACTTTTGGAACACTAATTATAAATTTGGGGTTGTTTGTATTAGTGAAAGTATGTAGTAACTTTACAGTATTTTCTCGTGAATTGGAATGTACGTTTTACTTTCTGAAGGGTTGAAGCAGTGTAAATAGGTGGGAGTGGTCCCAAGAAGACCATGAAGCAGCCTCAAAGAGAAATTTATTTATTTATTTATTTATTTATTTATTTATTTCTAAAATACATTTTATTGACTTTTTATAGAGAGGAAGACAGAAGGATAGAGAATCAGAAACATCCATGAGAGAGAAACATCGACCAGCTGCCTCCTGCACACCCCCCACCGGGGATGTGCCCGCAACCAAGGTACATCCTTGACCCCGGAATCGAACCCGGGACCTTTCAGTCCGCAGGCCAGCGCTCTATCCACTGAGCCAAACTGGTTTCGGCTCAAAGAGAAATTTAAATAGGTGGGACTTAAGTCTGTAGCATAATCCAAGGGTATGTTCAAACTTGTGTGTGCCCCAAAATCACATAGAGCGGTTATTAGAAATGCAGATGGTAGCCTCCCACCTTAACCCCTGAACCAGCATCTCTTGTGCCAGACAACAGAAGCTGAGTTTTAGCAAGTTCTCTAGGTGTGTCTAGATTTAATAAATCACAAAATCTCTTAAAAGTAATACAGCTTTAGGTCCTTATGAAAGTTAGTTGCAGCATCTTGGCATTCCATCCTAGATGATTATGTGCGTATTTCCTATGCATAATTCTCTTATACAATCATAATGCTAGTTTGGGATACATTTTGTCTTTTTATCAGTTTTAATTAGGTAATTAATGGGTGTTTTTTAAAATATATTATAAACCTTTTCTGATCTAGATTTAAAGTTATATGGTTGATGAGAAAACATTCTTATAGAAACATGGAATAATTTTTTTATTCAGATTCAATAAAAGTGTGGGCATCCTTTGTGGGTTCTGTACTTAGTACTTGACACTTTCACATAGTATCTCATCCCATAGTTCTTCCAGGTGGTGTTATACTCTTATTTGTAGTTGAGACCAAGAGAGATGGGTGAGGTGCTTTCAAAACATTTCATACTCAAGTCTACCTCTGTATTTACTTGGTTAAAAGAAATCAAAGCACTATAAGAAATAACAAATCAGGAGTCTACCTCTACTGCCACAAGACTAGTTTTACTGTGTTTTTTTAAAATGCCCTTCCATTGTTTCATTATGCAAATTGAAATATCCCTATTCTGGGGACTTTCTTCCATAAAAAGTAGCGTGCGTTTGTATTTGTGGTTCTCTACATTGTGTGTGTTTCATTTTGTAATAGTTCACAGATTATTTTTTTATGCCAGTTCATGGGGAGTGTCCCTGTTTTGCTCAGTAGCTTGGTATTCCATTGGGTAGTCATTTCCTCTATTAAGGGGTCCTTGGATTGTTCCCTGGTACAAGCTGCAATAAATAACCTTGTCCGTGTGCTGTTTCACATACAGAGAATATAAACTTTATCTATGATCACCTCTGCATAATTCTCTAATCTGTTGTCTTCTTTGTTATAGAGCAGTTGTATCTGAATAATTACTTGATTTTTTAAAGTAGAAACTTAAAACCAAGGATAACATAATTTGTTTAAGATAAGAGTGGTCAATCTTGCATTGATATACTTTAGGTGCCTTTTCATTCTTTCATGCATTTAAGCTTTCCCAGTTGCCTTGGCTTTTTTTTATTTTATAACCATTGACTGGGTCAAAATATTTTGATGTCAAGGGTTGCTCTTTGCTGTTGCTATATTTAGTTTCCACTATATTCCTGGAGTTAAGAAATGAGGTAGATTTTTTTTTTTCTAGATAGAGATTTAAAAATAACTGGCTTATTAGGTTAAGTTTGAATTTATTCTTTAAAAATATTAAAAGTAAAAACATGTTACAAAAACAATTAAATGCTATATGATTGCCTATCTGATATTTCCTACTGCTTTCCTAATCATCATAGTGACAGCAGTTTGATATTTAAGCCTTCCAAATGTTTTATATTACTTATAACTTTGTTTATAATACTTTTAAAAACCAAAAATATACTTTATGTAGTATATGAACATACTCTATATTTAGAAATAATGGCTCAAAGCATTCTACTAAATGACAGTATTTAACATGCAGTGTATTTGTTTCAGAAATGTCTTGTCCCCTTGAAATATTCGTGGTTTCATTCTAAGAGATCTTCAATATAAAGTGTTATATTGAATGCTATGTTGGATTACTTGTAAAATGTCAAGATACCCAATTTGTGTGGCCTACTTAGTATTTGCATTTATAGCAGACTGCCTTTCTGATTCATATTTGACAGTCATGGAAGAGCGAGGTAAATGCTTAAGAGAAGGGAGAAATGCAGATGCTTCTCCCCTTCCCCCCTTTTTACAGTGTTGAATTTTTTTTTTTTTAATTTCAGAGAGGAAAGGAGAGGGAGAGAGAGAAAGAAACATCAATGATGAGAGAAAATTATTGATCTGCTGTCTCCTGCATGCCCGATACTGGGGATCAAGCCTGCAACCTGGGCATGTGCCTTTGACCAGAATTGTACCCGGGACCCTTCAGTCCGCAGGCTGGTGCTCTAGCCACTGAGCCAAGCTGGCTAGGGCTAAAATTTTATATACACTAAGTGGCCAGATTATTATGATCTCTGAATGCATAATAATCTGGCCACTCAGTGTGTGTGTGTGTGTGGGGGGGTGGCTGGTGCATTAATTTGTGTATGGGTGGGGTCCAGTCAGCCTGGCCAGGGGGAGGGGACATGGACAGTTGGTTGGCCTGCCTGCTGATTGAACTCCTGGTTGAGGAGACAATTTGTATAGTAGCCTTTCATTATATAGGATATACACTGAGTGGCCAGATTATTATGCATTCAGAAATCATAATCTGGCCACTCAGTATATATATGTGTGTGTGTGTGTGTGTGTGGGTGTGTGTGTGTGTGTGTGTGTGTATAATTTTTCATTTCATTTTTTCCATCATCATTTATCCTTTCTATGCCCTCTTCTACCTCCACCCCCCTGCCTGAATCACCACACTTTTATCCATGTCCATGAATTCTCTCTCTTTTTGAACATTTCACCACCTCCAACCCCCACCAGAGCTATCTGCATGCTCTCTAGGAGTCTGTCTCTATTTTGCTTGGTAGTTCAGTTCATTAAATTCCACATATGAGTGAAATCATGTGGTACTTGTCTTTTTTCTGTTTGGCTTATTTCACTTAGAATGGAGATATTTTCTCCTGGTTCAGCTTTGTTTGTTCTACAAGTTACCCATGGAAACATTCTTACTGAAAACTGAATAACGGTATATTGGTATTCTCACTTGGCTTTCAGTTGAATGACTTACTTAAGGCTTTACAGACAGCGTCTAGTGGGAGCAGGCTGGAAGACCATGAGAGGATGTGTTTCCTTTTTATTTTAACACTCCACTTCTTATATGTATTAGAAGTATATATATATATTTTTTTATGATAGATGTTTAGAGTGTTTGTTGTAAATATGTAAATATTGTGAGATGGCTCAATTTAAGCTATTTTTGAGTGTTAACTGATCAGTGTTGTCTGTACATCTAAGCTTATAAGTATATATGCACAGAAATAAAAGGTTTTGTTGTTGTTTAGGGATGAGAGGTTAAGTACATTGTTTTGCATCCTATCTTGGCAATTGTTCTGTCGTGAAAATTTAGAAAGGGAGCAGTTAATCCCTTTTAAAATACACAGCATGCTGCCTCTTGGGACAATACAACCTCTGACCTTTTGTACCTGTGCATGTTTAGGGGCTAACTGGTATCACATCATTAGAGGAACGCTAAGGAAAGTTTTTAGAATATGGCACACTTAGTCAATGGTAATTATTAATTATCCTTTCTTGTACTTTTCTGTGGGTTTTTTGTTTCCTGTCGTAGCCTTTCCTCCTTCCTAAGGGCATAAGATTGCCATAAGGCAATTTGATTAACCCACACACCTTTGTCTGTCTTTATATGAAAATGTCACCTGGTCTACACAGTCTGCTTCCTACTTCCATGAAGCCATAGCAAGTCCTTTTCCTTCTCTGCGTTTCCTATATTGAGTACCAATCCTTTTGAATCATATACAAGTACCACTTGATACCCAAATGTATTTGATTCTATAGTTTGGATCTGAACTATATGAACTATATATTGATAATAGTTCAAAAAGTAAGTGTGGATATCAAGAGATTTGCATTCCCTAATATACTGAATCTGGTTCTGAGTTTCGGGTAGCAAATAGTGAGAGTTCGGATAGCAGGGAATTTATTTAAAGTAATCAAAATGATTCAGTTCCTGAGTTTAAAGATAGGAGAATGGATACTGAGAGTTTAGATAGCAAGGAACAATTGTATATGAATCTAGTTTGTATACATTGAAAAAAGCTATATACAAAAGTACAGTACTTTAGACCCAAAATTGGAAGAGACCTTAAAAGATCAGTTACTCAGCCTCCTGTTTGATTCCAAAACAAACTGGTTCTCCAATGTGTGGACATTGAGGGTGGTAAGAAGCAGACTATGCTATGTATTTGGTCTCTTCTAAGTGCTAAGGAGAAGCTGGATAATAAGAGGAACCACAAAGAAAATGGGAATGGTTGAAAAGTTTGTCTTGCTAAATTAAAGAAATACTATAATTGGATGGGCGAAAAAGTAGCTTCATTCTAGAAGAATGGTGTTCAATGGAGAATTAACAGTGTTGTAATTAATGTTAATATTATTTAATTCTCTCATCTCCAGTTGTCTCTGTTGCCTTCTAACGTACCAATAGAAGCATAAGGACCTTCTAAGAGAAAAAAATTAGACTATTTCTTTCCCTTCGTAAAAGCTGTTTTTTCCCTTTTCCTGCTTTGGAAGGTTTATTGGACTTTGCTTCCATCTGAGCCAGAACATTGCCCTGCCCATTCATTTCCTGTTGCCCATCCTTTTGCTCCCTCGGAACGACTGGTTCCAGGTCCTCTACTCCTTCCCTAGCTCCAGCCCCTTGCAACTCATTTCTAGTTCTTCAGTCTTTTGCCGGGCCATCCTTTTCCCGCATTCCTCTTCGCTGTGATTCTTTGACAGAGGTGTCATGGGACGGGGCCTCTCTGGTGGGAATGGCTTGCTGAATGACCTTCCACATTCTGGGGTCCTCTGTGTACTGCGTACCCAGCACAAACTTCGCGTGTTGATCCATGCCACCCGTGAAGCTCACATTGGCCTGTATAATACCACCCAGCCCTTCCTCAGAACCTTTGTGTATCTTTTAAAAGCGTGGATGTCCTCCTCCAAAATGTCTCCCATTCCTTGTCCCCTGTTCTCCTGGGGACCCTGCCCTGTAGTCTTTGTCACATAACATGGAATAGACTTTCCCAAGGAACTGGCTGGGGTCGTGTGCCCTCCTTGTCAGCCTTGTCCTTCCAGTCTGAGTGCATGTGTTGGGACACCATGTGGAGAAAGTTTGGCCTTCATAACCTCAAGGTTAAAGGTCAGCAAGTTGAATTTTTCCTTGCCTGGCTCCAGCAGACCCATGCTGGGCAAGAGTTCAGAGTGAACTATAGCTGAAGTCGAAGACCTTGAGGGAAGGGAATTTGTGCATCTGTCTCTATCTGTGACCCAGAATCTTCTGCATAATAATTACATAATATTTACTGTTATTATAATCAATATGTTATTGATTATACTTCTTTGAAAGTTAAGTTAGAAATTGGAAAGGGAAGTTAAACCTGAAATTTTATTATTTTAAAAATAATCTTATGCAATATTTTATAATAAATATATGTAGTCTTTGTTGAGCTGGAGAAGGGAACAAAATTATGAAGGTAGACTTTCACAAGTGTAAAGCTAGAATGTCCTCGGGTATTTAATTTTGGCCTGGTTTTTCCTATGTATCAATAAAAAGTGCTTATAACTTTGATTGGCTCTTGGTTAATTTGTCAGTGGTACTGCAGGCTAAGTCTGTAGACGTGTTTTTGACAATTTTATGTTTAACTATTGTCCAATCTATTATAGCTCAGTTAAGTGTTTCCCTTTAATCATACGGCCAAAGTACAAAGAACAAAAATAAAGCATTCTGTATTGCTATCTAAGGGTCCCTCTCACCCCAGACTTTAATTTCTGATCTGGAGGGTCTTTCTGTGGAAGTGATTATATGTACCAGTTACTTAGTAACTTCCATAGAATACCAGTTAAAAATATTTGGTGTCTCAGTTCTTATCATGAGATTTTTGAATGGTCTTCTGTGGATTACAAAGAAAAGCCCATAAGCACACTTTTCAAAGAATGAATTTAGCTATAAATAGAATTCAGTCCTTTGATAGGAAGGCAGTCTTACATAATTTTTGGCTATCTCCTATAATGCACCCAATAGTAGATCCTCACTATATATTGATTCATGAACCAATGAAAATAATTTCTTTTTAGGGTCCTGATGAAGAAGCTGTTGTGGATCTTGGCAAAACCAGCTCAACTGTGAACACCAAGTTTGAAAAAGAAGAACTAGAAAGTAAGGCTGCGTAGCAGGATAAACTACTAACGAATGGTCACGTCCTTTGGGTTTTACCTTCTATTTGTTAAAGTATTTGTTGTTGTTGTGAGGTAGAGCATACATTGAGAAGGGTGTTCAATTATATTTTCTTAATGTAATTTAAAGATTAATACAACAAACACTCATGTAAATACCACCTATATCTGCAAATAGAACATTCTATGATTGTATACTCCTTGTTGAAAGTATTGGCATAACATAGATTATATGACACAAACTTCATTAATGGTTAGTATGATTTAACTTGGAAAACTGGCATGCCAGTTATGAAATCAGTTAACACTTTATTTATTTATTTATTTATTTCTAGCAGGTTGGGTAATTTGTATTAGGAGCAAACTAGAATACCAGCCTAATAAAAGCCACAATCATCATTAGTTGTCATCTAAATGTTCATTTTATAGGTCTGTTACATCAGCCTTTTAAAATGCTATAATAACCTCAGCGTAGAATTGTGGAGCAAATAAATTCTTTGCCAATCTTTCTTCCCCAAGCAGAAAGAAGTGGTTTCTTTCCTTTTTTTAGAATTTTCTTTTGAAATAAATTTAGATTTATGGAAGAGTTGCAAAGACAGTACAGAGTGTTCCTGTGTACCCTTCGCCCAGCCTTTTCTGTTAACATTTTATGTAACCAGAACAAGTTTATGAGAATGAAAGAATTAACACTGGTATAAGTCTATTAAGTAAATTATAGATTTTATTCAGATTTCACCAGTTTTTCCACTGATGTCATCTTTCTGTCCCAGGACCCCTTTGAACAAGTTTAGGATCCAATAATACGTTTGGTTTTGTGTCTCCTTAGTGTCATCTAATCTCCAACCGTTCTCCCTCTTCCTTGTTTTTCATGACCTTGACTCTTGTGGAGAGTAGTGGTTAGTAGATACTTTGTAGGAAGTATGGAAGTTTGGGTTTATCTAATGTTGTCATATGGATAGACCAAGATTACGGATGTTTGGGAAACACACCACAGAAGTGATAAACTCTTCTCAGTGTATCATATCTATGGACATAGAATATCAACATAACTTCTTGTTGGTGCTGTTAACCTTGAACACTTGGTTAGAGTGGTGTTCCTGGCAAATGTTTTGGTAGACTTATCTTTGGGTCTTTTTGAGGACACATTGTTAAGTTAAATTCTTCTGTGAAAACTGGTGCCACTTGGGATCATTAAGGACATGGAAAGAGATACAAGTGTTCTCCACATTTACTTTCTGAAATGGAAAAAACAAACACACACACACCCTGTCTCTTAAATTCAGCTTTTTAAGTCTAGACTTACTAGGGCTTCTAAGATTCTGTGAATTACAGGGACTACAGACATTAAGATTTTTAGCAGTAATTTTACTATTTTAAAAGTATGGTGATACATTATTGAAAAAGTATTTTAAAAGTATGATAATCCATTATTTACCATTTATTGTCACACCTCAAATATTAGTTGTCATCTAAATGTGACCTAGAATATAAAGAGAGGCATTTTACTGTGTTCCTTGGCCTCCCTCAGTTACCCAAGGACCCTTAACTTTGTATATATTTAAATTTCAGTATCAAGATTGAGGGAGAGATTAGGTTTATCTCAGAGTTTGGTTAAATAGGGCTTTGATGAGAAGTAAGGGTGAAAGAAAACAGAAAATTATAACAATTCTTGGGGGCAATAATAAAAACAAAAATCATAAAGCTTTAGTTTTAAATCTTTAGATTATATCATGTTTTTATTTTATCTAAATTGCAAGCTCATAAATAAATCATTTATTTATTGCTAAATTGTTAACTCATGAAAATTTATTTTTGGCTTGGTGCCTAGAGCATGTGTACAAAAACCCGTTAGTACTAATTGGGGTAATAACTTGTAATTCTCAGTGCATAGCAACGAGAATCTGACCCTTCAATTTCCACTTTTCTTTGGTATTCAGAAGAAGATAGTTTTGCTAAGATAAAATTATAAGATTACTGAATTTTGTTGTGTTCTTTTTTATCCCTTCTCTTGAGCTATAATTCACTCAAGATTCACCATTTAAAGTGGATAATTCATTGTTTCTTTAGTATATTTACTGTGTTGTGCAACCATCACAACTTTCTTATTCCAGAAGTTGCCCATCATTCCAAAAAGAAGCACTTTATAATTGGTTTTTAAGTTTGAAATTTTCTGGTGAAATGTTTTCAAATAATTGATAATTAATTTCTACAGTACTTAACAAAATCAAGGTAGAGTAATGGGTACGGGGAGATGTTTGTTTATATGTTTTTATTGATTTCAGAGAGGATGAAAGAGGGAGAGAGAGAAACATCAATCAGTGATGAGAGAAAATCATTGATTGGCTACCTCCTGTATCCCCATATTGGGGATCAAGCCCGGTTCCCAGGCATGTGCCCTTGGCTGGAATTGAACCTGGGACTCTTCAGTCCACAGGCTAATTCTCTACCCACTGAGCAGAGCCAACTAAGGCTAAACAATTTTATTTATGTATTTCAGCATAATACGTTGCTGTAGGTCTGGTATCTTTTTATTAAAAGGTGATTATTTACTTTATTGACATTAACATATTGGCAACCAAAACAAGAAGTCAGAGTGTCTCCTTTTTTCAGCCTTAGCTCGGAACGAGTGTCGGGCAAGTCAGTTTTTTTTTTGCTGCCCTGTGCATGTTTGTAAATGACTGTGAACTCTCCAACAGTTTGGGGTTACAAATAAATTTTATGGAATTGGCAGATTTGCAATTACAGAATTCATGAATAATCAGGATTGACTCTAAAGATGAGATCTTGGATTTCTTGAGGTATTTATTTTCTGATCATCTTATGGAATTCTTAGGAAAGGAATGACATTTCATCTTTCAGCATATTGTTTATATTATTTTTGGCATGTGAAAGCAAAAGCAGCACTCTGCCGATGATTTTGCCTGGTTGCACACTTGTAGTCAGTCCATGACCCTGTTCCTCAACACAGCTTAGGTAGGAACCTCATGAAAACTATGTAAGAAATAAAATTAATACTTCTTAGTAGTTGACACAGTGTTGCTAGCTGTCTAGCTCCGTGATTCAGGTTTATTTAGTAGACAAGAGCAGAGATTGCCTTTCATAATCAGTCTGTTGTTCAGAATACAAACTCAGGATATTGCAACATCAGCAGCAGTTTTTTCTGTTCCAAAAGTAGATGATAACCATACTGTTCTATTGTTTTGTTTTCCCAGTGAGATAATTTCTACCCTTTAATTAGAGTATTTGGACCATTTACTTTTAATGTAGCCCTCAGTAATTTGGACCTTGCTGACTTGAGATTTTCAAAACTTTTAAGAAATTGGTAAATATTTATGAATATCTATTTGTAAATACTTTTTTATAGAGGATTTAATTATCCTTAAAGCATATCTTAAGGACCTCTACTAACTAGGGTTGGCCATAAATGTGTAGTGCTCTGTAAAATAAGAGAAGTAACAGGAGACTAGCTTTTTAAATTATGTGAACTTCTATGTAATTCTCTTCTATCATACTAAATTTGGTATACTTTTGTGCATATCACTTTTTTCTTGAAAAACCAGTAATATGTTTTTGAACCATTTGCTAGGTCACCGAGCTGTATATATTGGTGTTCACGTCCCATTTAGTAAAGAGAGTCGTCGACGTCATAAGCATCGTGGACACAAGCATCACCACCGGAGAAGAAAAGACAAAGAATCAGATAAAGAAGATGGACGGGAATCTCCTTCTTATGGTAAGAGAAAACAGTTCTTTTCTAAAAAGATTTTTTTTAATTGAATGTTTTCTTTTTAAATTGTATCTGCAATAATTTGGACACATTGTATGCATTGAGGGCTATCAGTTGAAGTAAGGATATTATTTTCTACATAAAAATACACCTGAGTGGCCAGATTATTATGCTCTCTGAACGAATAATAATCTGGCAACTCAGTGTATATCCTATATAATAAAAGGCTGATATGCAAAACTTCCCCTTGACCAGGAGTTTGACCAGCAGGCAGGTTAGCCAACTGCCCAGACCCCACCCATGCACAAATTCATGCACTAATGGGCATCTAATGTGCGCGCGCACGTACACACACACACACACACACACACACACACACACACACACACTGGCCAGATTATTATGTGTTCAGAGATTATAATAATCTAGCCACTCAGTGTATTTAGTTTATAGGTTAAAGTCACTTGGGGTAAATGCAAATAGTAGGGGGCTCTGTTTTCATTGTATTGCAGCCTTGGAATTGTGAAAGTTGAGTTTTGGCACTCACACTTCAATTTAGTAGGGTTTTATTTATCTTTTTCTATTATATATTTTATTATTTACATGAGCAATGAACACATATCTGGAATTGTCAGGCTCCTGAAAGAAATTGAATATTTTATTTCATTTTTAAACATTTTGGCCAGCAGATCTTATCTACTAAGCTGGCTTACTTGATTATTTAAGCAAAAAAGAGTGCTCTGATTTGATAATATGGTTTATGGAAGGATGGGTTTTTTGTTTGAAAGTAGAGAAACATAGAAGTACCAAAAGACAGAGAAAATAATAATAAGAAGGCATATAGTAAAGGAAAGAGAGTGTTATCTGATAATACATATTGTTGGTGATGATTTAAGTGGTCCTGAGAGGTGAAAATGGTCAGTTCCACTTAGTTGTAGTGGTTTTTTAGGACAACATGGGCCCACATGGCCCTCTTTACACTAGTTAGTGTGTGTGCCTTCCAGCAAAGCTCTGTGAGTTGCATCCCTATCGACACTTGTGTGCTATAGTAAAGGCCGTTTTTGTGAAGAGGGAAAGAATTACTGTGTATAATACAGCTACAGTATGAACATAAGGAAGAAAATACTGATGGCTTAGTATTATTAAGTGCCAGTTCTGTGCTAAGCATTGCACCAAGCCCTTGACATACACTTTTTTATTTACTCTTCTCTGTATTTTTTAGGAGATGGGTATTATTGTTTTCATTGTTTAGATGGAGAAACTTCAGCTTAGAGAGGCCAAAAGGTGGGCTTAACAGCCTGCATTAAAAGATACTAATAAAATATTTAAGTGGTCATAGAGCTAACAAAGGTCACATAGCTAGCAATGGAAAAAGATCACTAGTGAATTTTGATGATGTAAAGCAATTTAGAAGTATTTTGCTGTTCCATGTAATGTATCCATCCAGTTTAGGGTATCTTAGGCTGTTTTGTGAGTGGACCAGTATGTGTCTGTAATTCATACTGAAAAAAAAGGCACACAATATTTTTATAGAAATGCTGTTGACTTAACTGTGAGTAATGTTTATCTGTTCTCTTGGGTGGGTGATTTGATGGTTCAAGCTAAGTTATGATATTTGAAGTCTTAATTCAGTGGCTTGAAAATAAATTTGGCATAGGTCATATTTATGACTTTTTAATGGAATAACTATCCCTAGAAAAGTTTTATGCTGCTGAGTTTGGTTTATTTTGGTTTCAACTGCCAATATGTATCCTAGAAATTGCTATGAATGAAGTCCCTTCATTCTTTTCCCCACTCTCTAAAAAAGATTATAGAGGACTTTGGCTTCTAACATGATGGGATAACAGGACTAATTGGATTTGCCCACCCATTTTAAACAGCAAAATGGGTAAACTATACGAAATGGTAATTTTAGACATTGGGCAACAGGCAGCACAGGTCTCTGAGCTCTGAGAGAGGATAAGCAAGTTAGATGAGCTCTATGGTTGCCTTTCCCCCTGTTGTTTATACTGCCCTCTTTCTGGAGCTTTTCCTGCTCAACTTTCTTATTCTGTTCTCTGCATCTCTTCACCTTTTGTGCTTTTCATCTTATTTGTCATCGATGCATTCTGTCTGATTTCCTCAGATCTGCCTTTTCCTTTAATAATTCCCTCTCATTTACTCTTTAACCTGTTCTGATACCTGTTTGTTGCATCTACAAGTACATGAATGTTTGTTTACTTCAGTGTGTAATTTGAATTTGAGGTTATCTCTTATGATCAGCAGAATTTGAATTTGTTTTTAAATTATTGCTTATTGTTGTTTGATAGTTTGTTTCAACTGCCCCAGACTAGGATTTATGCACATTTCTCTGTTTGGAGATACCATACTGCATAGTTAGTTTAAATTTGGATGCCATGCATAGGGTATTTGTTTCTTATCATGACTGTCCTGCCTCCCTAACCTTGGTTGACAGAGTTTTGCTCCTCCATGATAGTAGGAAAAGTTGGTTTCTATATAACTATAGTTTGGTTTTTTTCATATTTTTTGGAACTTGGAAATTTTCTTTTTTTCACTCTTGAACTTAGCTACATATAAATTACATATTTTTTAATGTTCTATTTTACTTAACTTTTCCACATTTTTAGTGAGGGGAAAGTTCTGTCTTTGAGCATAGTATTTTCCATGGTTTTAGATGTTGCTTATTTTCATTTTTTTTTTGTTTTTACATCAATTAATTTGTTTTTACATCAGTTACAAGATTAATCTTGTTTAGTTTTAACATATAATTTTTCCATCTGTGATGTGATCTTTCTGTGTATTCTTTTTTTTTTTTGAGCTCATTTATTTATAACCAAACCCTTTCAAAACTTAATTTAATCTTTGGATGGAGAGCAGTATTGAATGTATTTCAATTCTTATTCTGTTAAGACACACCGTCCCAGAGGGTTCAGTTCATCCTTGGGACTGAGGATGATGATGAGGAGCACATTCCGCACGACCTCTTCACGGAGATGGACGAACTGTACTACAGAGATGGCGAAGAGTACGAGTGGAAAGAAACTGCCAGGTAGTCAGCACTGGGTCTCCGTAAGGGGAGCTGCAGCGACAGCTTGTGACTAATAGATATTGTAGACCATTGGCCTAATTTGTAGAAAGGCGTTTCTAACCAAATTGTGTTTTGGTGGTGGTGATCCTTATTTCTCTTTAAAAGAACAAGTTTACGTTTATCATGTTAAAATAGACAAATGAAATCATTATTATTTATATATAAAGTATTGTTATATATTATCCATTTCAGATGGCTGAAATTTGAAGAGGATGTTGAAGATGGTGGTGACCGGTGGAGTAAACCCTATGTGGCAACTCTCTCTTTGCACAGTCTTTTTGAACTAAGAAGTTGCATCCTAAATGGAACAGTCATGCTGGATATGCGAGCAGGCACTCTAGATGAAATAGCAGGTTATAGCAAATTGATGCTTTTATATTTAAGTTGTACTGAAATTAGAGGTTCTTACGTAAGAGAAGTAAAGTAGATTTTTTAGACCTTGCTATAGCTATCCGAATTAAAAATAGTCCAATTACCACAGTAATTTATAAAATGGCATCACCATCCATCTCCCCATCCCTTACACCCTCCTTATAAACTAATAATATTCATCTTCCTAGAACTTATTACTTCATGATATTTTATCTATTTGCTCATTGTTGCTATACCTTTTGGAAGAGTGAGAGCAAAAACTTAATCTGTTAAGCTTACTGCTGTATTTCCAACATATAATAGGTACTCAGAAAATAGTTAAATGATTAAATGAATGATTTAAGATATCCATCTACAGTTTTGGGGAAAAGTATGAGGCAACACAAGTAAATACCTTCACTTCTTAGGAAGCCAATATTATTGAATATTCAGTTTAATAGAATTTATTATATTTTTACCAGGAAAGCACTTTCAACTATAGGGAGACTATTAGTGTGTAAAAGTGGCTTCTTTATAAATAATAGTACTTATTAAAATAAAGCTCTTTATGTAATTTGTTCATTTTTGTTGGGTAATATTCATATTTATCTTGATGTATACATTACAAGAAAAGAATAATGCTTTCCAGAGCTATGTAAGAATCTCATTTTCTTAGTACAGTTTCATTTATAGTTTATTCCATGCTATAATCATTCAAGTGTTAGTTTATTTATTTATTTGTTTATTTTTTCTTTGAATAGATTTGGTATTGGACAACATGATAGCCTCTGGCCAGTTGGATGCGTCCATTAGAGAGAATGTCAGAGAAGCTCTTCTGAAGAGACATCATCATCAGAATGAGAAAAGATTCACCAGTCGGATTCCCCTTGTGCGATCTTTTGCAGATATAGGCAAGAAACATTCTGATCCTCACTTGCTTGAAAGGAATGGTGAGATAAGTTATGGCATCCAATTTTTCCTAACACTTCTATTCTAACAGCATTCTAGTTACAATTAGCATTTCAGGAAAGAAAAAAAAATATATATTTTTTCCAAATAATTACACAGGCCATTTTCTTTTTGGTTATTTTTTTTAAAAAATAGTGTTACTTGTTTGTTTATTTTGAAGACGCAATTTCTAAAATGTTTTTTCTACGTGACAGAATTATCTGTAGAAATCATTTAGATAAAAATGAAGCATTCACTCTATTAATATGGCACACTTAAGTGTCAGTAATATTTAAATACTATCACTATATCTAACCCTGAATTCCTTCTCCTTCCTGCTTTTTTATTTGTGTCCAAGTATTCTTGTATAACTGATTAAAGAGGCTTAGATTATGATCTATAAATTTAGTATAATCTTTTTAAAATTCTAAATCTTGGGTTTGAACTTTATTATCTATATTCGATTTTTGCTAGGTTTTTTTTTTTTTTTTTGTCTCCTGAATATACTTTGTTTCTGGTTATAAACAAGTGTTTTGAGGTTGGTTTCCTGATTTCACTGCTTTTTCTTTATACAGTTTGTGAAAAGTTTTTCTGATTACTCCTATCTTATGTTAGAAGTGACCTAATTGATGTCTTCCACGGACCTATATATTTCCTCTCTCCACTCTCCTTCATGGTCTAGCAGTAGGGTTATATGTGGAGTGTGGGGAGATTTTTGTTTGCTTGTTTTGTTTTGTTGTTTTAGCCATTTACCTTTGTCACTAGCTTAAGGCTGGGACACACGGAGGTCTTGCCTTTCCTCTTTTTAAAGCGGAGGATTACATCACTGGGGTTCTATTTTGGCTGTCAAAGAGAGCTGATGACAGCGACTCTGAAAACCCAGGTGCAGAGGGTTAGAGTTGCTTGTGAGGGTCACTGTTTCCTCTAGCTGTTGCTATTACCAAGGCTTAGGAGGATTATAGTGAAGAGGAGTGGAGGATGGGCCACAGTGTCTTTCTACCCCTAAAATAATAAGGCTTTTAAGTGTTCTACAGGCAAACAGCCATAGGTGACAGCGTTTAATTTATCTAAAGTTGACAGTAACCATTGTTAGCTCAGGGTAAAATACTTGAGTTCATTTTCTTCTCATCATTTGACCACTAAAATAAAAGTATTTCTTTCTTTCTTTTTAAACTTTATTTTTATTGTTGACACTATTACAGGTGTCCCCATCCCCCACTCCTTTACCTACTCCACCCAGCTCCCACCCTCCAAAAGTCTTTTTAATCTGTTTTAAATTGGACCTTTGTACAGTTAAGGAAGCTTGAGAATAAAAGAAATCTTTTATGGTCCTAAGTTCAATTTAAAAGCACGCCATGTATGTCACAGTTTGCCTCTCATCTACATCTTTTATGTATTGTATATTCTCTACTTCCATGAAATGGGCTAATTTACCCCGAGAGACCCTCTGGAATCTTTATGCAGTGGTTCCAGATTATTCTCCAATTGTCATTTGGTTTCTTTTGATCATAAGATGGCTGTTATCTTTTTTAACAAAGAAATTGTGTTGTTTCATTGCTTATATTGTAATTTAACAGTTTTCCTGCATGTATCTTTATTTTTTAACTAAACACATTGGTTGTTTATGGGTTGAAGATTAATTTTATTTTTAATATTTCTGGGATATTTGGAGCATGTAGCTTTGATTACTGAGACTTAGATCATATGGGATTGATAGTTACATTTCTTGTTTTCCTAAAATCAATGGAATTTTGTGAAGCTATACTTCGTAGTATAAGCTGTTACTGCTGGTAAGTTTTGTGTTGGGTTCTATTTCTTAGATTTTTGTATTATGTTCTTATTTAATATTTATAATTTATTTAAGCAGCAACTTTGCATTGATATTGTTCTTTTTTTTTAAAAAAGCCACTAATGGACATTCTAATTATTAATAATATTGTCCACTATCTTCTACATTAACATTTTTGTTGTTACAAATTTTTTTTTGATTCACCTTCAGGGAACTAATTACAGCTTAAACAATTTTTCAGTGAAATCTGATTGCCTGATAGCATGAGTTTGCAGTGTTGGGTCTGGAAAGCTTGCTATTTACAGTGTGAATTGATTTTTTTTGTGTGTGTTTTCTATTTGTCTTCTGCAATGAACTTCATCATTTTTCATTTATTTGTTTTACCTCAGGGGAAGGCCTTTCAGCCTCCCGCCACTCTTTGCGAACAGGCCTGTCAGCCTCAAACCTTTCCCTGAGAGGAGAATCACCTTTATCTCTTCTTCTCAGTCACCTTCTTCCTTCTTCGAGAGCTGGAACCCCTGCAGGCTCGAGGTGTACAACCCCAGTGCCCACCCCTCCAAACAGCCCTCCTTCTAGCCCTAGCCTCGGTGGCCTGACCTCCAGAAGTTCCCAACAGAGTCAGCCGCAGGTCCCAGAACTACTGGTTTCTCCTGCCAGTGATGGTATTCCCACAGTAGTAATTCATCCGCCAGAGGAAGACTTAGAAGCCTCGGAAGGCCAGGAGCAGAAGAATGAGGAAAATGTTGACATAACTCCAGGCAACTATTTACAATCCTCCCTGCGTGGTGCTTTCTGCCTCTGGGTCACTTGCACTTGGAATGCCTTTTAGCACCGAGCTTTAGCAGTATTTGTAGATGATGCTTCTAATTTATTTTGACTTCTGCATGGTTTTTTCCCCCCTTTACAATATATCTTAGAGAAGAATAGCATTATTAAAAATTTTAAGTTATAAGAAGACCACATGATTTAATAAGCCCTTTCAAAAATTTTCACTGAAATTTACAGGTCCACCTGCATTTGAATGGTTCAGGTAGAAGTTTTGGTAAATAATCTTTTAATTTGCCACGATTTTTAGAAAATGGTGGCTTTTCTTATGCTTCTGGTGAATAACGCATTGTGCATGAATGATAATGAGGTGAGGTGCCTTTTATCTATTCTTTGGTGCTTTTGTCCAAAGAATGCAATAGGTTTTAACCTTTTTGACAATAATAGGATCTAATGTTCTTGTTCTCATTTTGTCTGAGAAGATTGATGTTCCCTAAGGACTGCCTCAAGTCATCACTATTTCAAGATTAGTATTATATTTTGGAATAGATTTTAGTTGTCTATTTAATTAATGTCATAACTATCTTTAATCCAAATTGATCTGGAACTTTTCAAGACCAGTGCTTATGTAGTTGTGGCTAGGGTATATTTTTGTATGTGAATTAGAAAAATTATTTCTTAATGGATAAAAGTTTTATAACTTATTTAAGCTTATATATTATGAAAATCTTGGCTCTTTTATGTTGATGATATGTACATTGATACATCCATTTATGCCCAACTCATATGAAGTATTCTCTAGTGACTACTGAAAGTCAAGTATCAATGTGATAATATGCAAATACTACCTACTGTCTTTAATCACATGATATTATCACACTTATGTATAATACCAATAATATGTAACACTTCGGTGGTAGTTTATAGTTATTAAATTAGCCTATTTAGTTGGTGTAAAAATTTGTTAAGTGGTTACAACCATTTTCAGAAACTCAAACTCAGAAAAGTTAAATAATTTCCCCTGGGTCATGCTAGCTAGTAAGTGACAGCCTAAGAAGCCTGAGGAAAAATCTCTATATGCAAACCTCACACCCTCTTCATTGGCTATATCCAAACATGCCAAATACATTTGATAAAAGCTCATTGTACTGCCTTGGCTGGGGGGCTCATTTGGTTGGAGCATCCTCTCATATACAGAACAGTCTCCAGGTCATGGGTTTGATCCGGGTTGGAGCCTGTAATTGATGTTTCTCTCTTTTCTCTCTCTACAGTCAATAAACATATCCTTAGGTGATTATTGAAGGGGGATAAAAAAAGAAAGCTCACTGTAGCTGTCAAAAAATGATATACTTTTAGAAATAAAGGAATTAGAAGTTTTATGGCTAAATAATTATAATAGTTATGATTGTAGTTAAGGCCACCACTGTTTTATAGTTTGTTTCACCCATAGTTGCTTTTCAGATACCATATTTCTAATTCTTTGTATGATATGATGAGGTTCATGCTAGTACTCCTATTCCACAAATGAAGAAAATTAAGAATTAGAGATGTTAAAATCATACTGTGAAAGACCAGAGCCAGGACTTGAACTCAGATCTACCTAGAACAAAATCTATATTTGTTTATACCCATATCTCAGTAACACTGAATATTTTTTTGCCAGCTTCTATGTTACTAATAATGAAGGACTACAAATTTTATCTAGGGAGGAAGTGACATATGGGTTTCAACAGCTTACCAGGCCATGCTTTTAAGGGATAAAAGGAGCAATTAACTGAGAATTGAGGAACACAGTTTTTTTCCTCCTCTTCAGTAAAAATGCCAGGAGATTTATCAGCCTTTCTAAAGGAAAAGAAATTAGAATGGAAGATAGAGAATTTCTAAAGATAAAAAGCTCTCAATTAATGTTTAAGAAGATAGCTATAGAAGGTATGTAATTAAAAATAATAGGAGCGGCTATATATTATTCTGTGTTTAATTACCTTTGGTGTTCAAAGCACCTAGAAACTATAGTTTAGTTTTCTTAGAGTCTGATGCTATGTTAGCGGAGGAAGTAGTTGGCCTCAGCATAATTTTGGAAAGACTAATGCCATAGATATTTGTGTCATGGGTCATGCTTTGTGCATACCCATAGTTGAACAGAAAGTGGTGTCTCCCATTTGTGGCTTTTTTCAGAGAATAATTATATAGAAGAGGTAGACTCATTTCTAGTATTTGTAACTATTTCTAACTCAGTGATTTTCAACCGGTGTGGTGTGGCACAAGAATTTTTTAAACATGCAATACCTGACTGCTTAGTCAGGGGCACTGATCTTTTTTTCCTTGGATTGTCAAATGGAAAAAAAAAATGACAACAGCTGAAACCGGTTTGGCTCTGCGGACTGAAAGGTTCCAGGTTTGATTCCGGTCAAGGGCATGTACCGTGGTTGCAGTCACATCCCTGGTAGGGGTTGTGCAGGAGACAGCTGATTGATGTTTCTTTCTCATCGATATTTGTAACTCTCTATCCCTCTCTGAGAAAAATCAATAAAATATATTTTAAAAGAAATGACAATAGCTAACACAACAGTAGCTCTCCGGTGTGAATGCCCTGTCTCGAATCATAAACATATAAGTCATATAATAGGTATGTATCTTATTGGTCACGTCACATAATAATAATAATAGCAAAGTGCATCTGATTGGTTAATTCTTGGTACCAGTAGTCCTTATACAAGTATAGGACCTGATTTTTAATAAAGTCACTTTGGAGCAAAAGGGTAGGTAATAACTATTATAATTTTTTTATAGTAAATCAAAGTTATACCTACTTTTTTTTTGTCAGTTAAGCAAATATATTTTTTCATGTGCTGCAGAATTTTAGTAATTAGTTTATATGTACCATGAAATGAAAAATGTTGAGAATCACTCAAGGTTTCTCAGCCTCGGCACTGTTGACATTTTGGGCTAGACCCTTCTTTGTTTCAGGGGCCTGTGCTGTGTACAGTAGGATATTTAGCAGCATCCCTGGCCTGCCTTCACTAGCTGTCAGCAGCACTCCCTAGCTGTGACAACCAAAATGCCTCTAGACCAGCCGTGGGCAAACTCCGACCCGTTCGGCTGTTCTATCCGGCCCGCGGAGCCGAAAGAGCGGAGGGTTCTCTTGCTCTCCCCTCCGCTCCTTCACCAGCAGCCCAAGATGAGAGTGCCAGCATGGTCAGGTTGCTTTTGTTCCAGCCCTCCAGTCCAGTTTAGGAACCCATTGTGGCCCTCGAGTCAAAAAGTTTGCCCACCCCTGCTCTAGACATTGCCTCTTGGGGGACAGAATCTTTCCACATTGTGAATCATTGCTCCAACTGCTTCTAAGGACAGAAAACTCTTGATAACTTTGATTTATCTTTCTCCAGTATGATTGTTGAGTTATCTATGCTAATGGTAGTTTGAACTTTGGGGACTTTTGCTCATTTAATTCTGAGCTCTAGGAATTTATTGCAGGAGCAGGGAGATTTCCCTTACTGATGGAGAAAACAGCTTTAGCCTAGCTGGATTGAGAAAGGCTACCTAGAGAAGATAATGGTGGGAAACTAACACTGACCTGGCATGGCAGTTTTTACAGGTTTAAGAAGGCTAGGCTAGCTAAGAGACTTCAGGTCGCATCTTCTGGCTTTACCAGCAAGAAGTTCCATATCATTTCTTCTTCCCATTCCTGCCTTATCCTTACTTTCCCCTATAACCTTCTTGTTCCACTCTTCTCTTCAGTGTGTCTGCTGGGACTGTTCTGGGAAACTGTGCACATGTACTCTTTGACTACATATCTACAGGTTGAATATTTTTAGTAGTTACAAGTACAGATGCATTGATATTGTACTTGCTGCCTTAATGATATTCATCATTGTGTGGGAGTTGGTGGGAACTACTGAAAATACGAGTTAACTTTTTTCCCCTCTCGGGCCTGTATTTTAATAAAAAGACTGTCTTCTGGAAATTTAGGGACACAGATCAAAGAAAAGGAATCTTAATGACTTTTCTGTACTAAGCTAAAATGCTAAAAAAAAAAAATAGGTAAGTTTTAGGAAACATTTTATTTAAGAATTCTTTAACACTTCCAGAGAATGAGCATGTTGCTAAATGGATTGGATATGCTTTTTCATACTGAGATTTTGGGGCCACAGTGATATCCTAGTTTAGTTATTTAATAGAGAAGTGGATATTACAAAGATCTTCTGTCATTGAGTTTAAACAGTAAATCCGAATGACTTAGTATAAGTTATTAGTAATAGAATGTTATCTTCTAGAAAGATGAAAACTTTCTATGATGCATCAAATATATGTGGTGTGAGTTCCTGTGGGTCACTAGATTGCCCAGTGAGTGGTAAAATCTGTCATAAGTCTCGTGCCTTTTCTCCTGTGATACCTAGTGTTTTATATTCTTGAACTAGAAATCTTAGGTTTTTTGAGAAAATGAAATACACCTAATGGTAGAAATCTGGATTGTATTTAAAATTTTTTGAGATTTGAGCTTTTTGCAGAAGTCATAGTGGTAACAATTGGTCTTATGTTACAGGGTGTTGATAGGTTATTTTATTGTTGTGAAATGTTGCTGCTGACTGTCACTTGAAATGAATATACTAATGTTGGGACATTAGTGTCGTTCAGACAAGCTCATTTTATAGAATATACTAGAGGCCCTTTGCAGGAATTCATGCACCAGTGAGGTCCCTAGGCCTGGCCTGTGGGATCAGGCTGAAATCAGCGCTCTGACATCCCCCGAGGGGTCTCGGATTGTGAGAGGGTGCAGGCCAGGGAGGGATGCAGGAGGTTGGCCAGCTGGGGAGGGGCCGTGGGAGAGCTCCATGGCATTTCTGGCCTGTCTCACTCAGTACTGATAGGTAGGACCCCAGCAGTAAGCTAACCTACTGGTTGGAGCATGTACCCCCTGGTGGTCAGTGCTTGTCATAGTGACGGTTGAGTGGCCTTAGCATATCATTAGCATATTAGGCTTTGATTGGTTGAACAGACAACCGGTCACTTAGCATATTAGGCTTTTATTATATAGGACATCTCTCATTTCTAATCCAAGCAAACTAATTTTACAAGTTTACCTGCATCTTAGAGGTTACATGAGTTAAAGTCACAAGGCTTACAAAGTGGTAGAGTGCTTATTTCAACACAGGTCTGTTTAAATAAAAAACTCTTCCTCTTTCGCCCTAGCTTGTTTGGCTCAGTGGATAGTGACCGCCCATGGAGGGAAGGGATCCGGGTTCTATTCCAGTCAAACGCATGTGCCTTGGTTGTAGGCTCAATCCCTGGCCCTGGTAACATTGATACTTCTCTCTCTCTCGCTCTCACTCTTGCTCTGTCTCTTCCTCTCCCTTCCATTTTCTCTAAAAATATAAATGGCAAAAATTTTTCTTGGTTGAGGATTAACAAAAAAAGCAAACAATACACCCTTTCCTCTTTGTATTTATATTATAAAAACATTGCTATTATAAAGTGGCATTCTTTTAGGAATAATGACAGTGGGCAGCACATAAATGTTACCCAACACAAATGAAAATTATTGAGGAAACTGTTATGATTGTGGGACATTGGTGGTACATTTAACCTTCATTTAGTTGATCTAGCTCTTAAATTTTCTCGAGTTATACTTCCGATTTATCAGAAAATTTATACTGTTATTAATGCAAGCATGTGACATTTAGTTAGGCATCATTAACCTCTGCAGTTCACATGTATGTTAGCTATATTGGAAGTGTAATCTCTAAACATCTGTAGTAGTAATTAGACTCACGTCTTCCCTCTTCTGTGATTCCACACCTACTCACTTTTTCTTTTTGCAAAGGTCACCATTTTTGTAATTGTATTATTAAAAATGTTAAAATATATAGCTTTAATATTGCTTAAAATGTTATTTTGGTCTTGCTGGTTTGGTACTAACACTTGGCACTTTTTTTTTTTTTACCTTGCACATTTGCTTTTAATAAACCATCACTTTCAGGAGATGAGCAGAATCAGTGATTTTTCTTATTACTAATTTGGAATTTATTTATTCTCAAATACAGGTATTTTGGCCTCTCCACAGTCTGCACCTGGAAACTTGGACACTAGTAAAAGTGCAGAGATTAAAGGTAATGGAGGTGGAGGAAGCAGAGAAAATAGTACTGTTGACTTCAGCAAGGTAATTCTGTCATTCACTGTACGTTCTCCTAATCATTCTTACTAAGAAAATCGCTAGCAGTGATCTTTTATTAACATTAATTATAATAATTTTTTAAATAGACTGGTGATTACAAACCTGCCTGTGATGCTTGTGATAGGTTAATTTAAGGTCCGAAATTGTAAGAAAGGTAACTGTTTCGGAGCACTGTAATATCACTATATCTTACTAGTTTTATAAATTCTGATTAAAGAATATGTTAATGATATGATATTTTTCACCCGTACCTGGCCATAGATACCATGAAACTTTTGCATTCTAGTCATTTGTTCTGGAGATACCACCACTAAAAAGATTAATTCTGGGAATGATGTTACAGCAATGGTAGCGAAGTCAGCCCTTTTCTGGCTGTAATGTGATTCCACAATTACTGTCTTATGGCATCAGCAGTTTCCGGTGAAATGAGGCATGTTCAGGGTGGTATGGCTGCACACAGGGTCAGTACTTTTTGAAATGTCACTGGGAAGCATATCGGCGCTTTCCCATGGGTAGGTAAAGGCATGGATTGAAAAACAGAAAATGTATTTTTTTTTTTTTAAAAAGGAGCAAAAACTACAAGTTCATATTACAATAGAATGTAAAGAGTACTTTATGAGTATTACTTCTGCATAATTGATTCTAAAGGCCGTTTTAATATAATGCTGTTAATTTAATTTGCTCTAAGACTTTCAATGCTTTAATATTTTTGTATCCGGTGTCAGACATTTAATTCAATGTGATTATTCCGAGTGAGATCTGTTCAGGCTTTCATGATGCAAAGCATACATCGCGTTTTATAGAAAAGGAGTTTAAATGATGACCTGTGCTGTGCAACTTGGCTGCGTTTCGCGCCCTACAGTCATAGGAAGCCTTGGGGCACTGACTACGAACAGGCTGCTGTGCTAACTCGGTTATATTTTTACCGATGCTCCTGTTATTTCAGACAGGTGAAAAATGTGCAGGAACTAAATTTCAAGTCACTCTTATGAAATGAGTCCATGAGTGTAGTTTACGTTCTAGATCTCCTCTAGACATGGCAGCTGCCATTTATTTTTGTTCCTCTGTCACAGTTTTGCTTTTTTTTTTTTACTTGGCCTATTCTTGTGTACACCTCCTTGTCTCCTGTTGGGCAGGAGTCTGCCTCCTGGCACTGTAGTTGTGGCACACTGGGTGTGGTACTCAAGAGGCCCGCTGTAAGTGCTGCTTTCTTGTTAACGGGTAGCCTGTCAGTGGTTGTTTAGTGACTTGTGTGAAACCGTGTATACATGACGAAGCTCCCGTGCTTTGATACTCTGTTTGTGACCCTTCCTTGGTAATTATACACAGACGTCCAAATTTGATTGTACGGCACTACCGTGTGTTTATACCAGCAATGGCTGTTTATTTTCATTTTGAGTAAAAAAACAAAAACAAAAACTTCCCCCTCGTTCAGTGAAAATACTGGGGAATGCTCAGAGTTCTTTAAAATAAGAAGGACTTATCAAAAAGACAAAGGGACTAACTCATTTCTAAGATGAAGTAATAGATTATCATGAAGTGAATATTTTTTTTAGCACTGTGTATAATTTCATGAGCTACTGCTAATTTGTGAGCTATACCTTTGTCTTTAAATAATTTTTAATGAATAGTTCTGTGTTCATTGAAAATTTTTTTCTCGTTTCTATGTTTGATACTTTAGATCTCTGAAATAGTAAAAATTACGACCGTTGAAGCATTTGGGAATATTTTTTCCTAGATGTATTTTGCTTGCTTTATTGGTATGTGTCTATTCCATCCTTTGTGAGAATTTTGACATTTATACCTTCTTTAGATCACCAGTTTAGTCTTACAGGCATCTTTTCTTTACTGTTTCCCTCTAAAGAGTCTTATAAATATCATGTAAATTTTATTTTAAATGATTATTTATTTATCAATAGGTTGATATGAATTTCATGAGGAAAATTCCTTCGGGAGCCGAGGCATCCAATGTCCTTGTGGGAGAAGTAGACTTTTTGGAAAGACCGATAATCGCGTTTGTGAGACTGGCCCCTGCTGTTCTCCTCTCGGGGCTGACTGAAGTCCCTGTTCCCACCAGGTAAGGAACGCGCGCTCAGCATGTCTAAAACCTAAGTACTTTCCTACTGCTGGAGCAGTTCCATTATGTAGTAAAAGGTCATTTTAATTATTAATGTTGCCATTGTGCCAAAGGCTTTGACTACTAGGAGATAAAATTAGGATCTCTCTCTTTATTTTTGAATAACTTTTTTTTTTATTATTGACTTTAGAAAGAGGAAGGAAAGGAGTGTGAGAGAGAAGGTGAGAGAGAAACATTGATTTGTTGCCAGGACTGGGAATAGAACCCAAAACCTGGGTTTGTACCCTGTCCAGGAATGGAACCTGCAACCTTTGTGGGATGACAGTTCGACCAACTGAGCCACACCAACCAAGGCCAATCTCTCTTTCTGGAACTAAAGAAAACAAAGGAGTCAGGGGAAAGAGTATATATATAATACTTAAAAAAAAAAAAAAATATATATATATATATATATATTTTTTTTTTTTTTTAATGATTTTTTTACAGAGAGGAAGGGAGAGGGATAGAGAGTTAAAAACATTGATGAGAGAGAGAAACATCGATTAGCTGCCTCCTGCACACCCCCACTGGGGATGTGCCCACAACCAAGGTACATGCCCTTGACCGGAATCAAACCTGGGACCCTTCAGTCCGCAAGCTGATGTTCTATCCACCGAGCCAAACCAGCTAGGGTATATTTATAATACTTTCAACAATGAAGATAAATTTTAAAAAGTATTGCAGCATGGAAAAATATTGCACTGATACCTTTATAAGAATTTTGGCATCTTAGGAGTTTTGGTTTAAAAAATGGTTCATTTTAGATATATGATCTGGGTAGGCACTGGAGTCAGAAAAAATGGAGTTGAATCCTTGCACTTCCACTTTTGTGGGAGGGTCAGACCTGACTTAAATGTTTTAAGCTCCATTTGTAAAATGAGGATAATAATACCTTATAGTTGATTAAATTAATAATGCCCATGAATTGACAAAGAGCTTTGTTCTGACCTGACCAAAATCTTCTGTTCAAAATACATTATGAGTAAAAATGAAAATAGGGGTAATATCCATAAGAATAATTATCAAGTTCTATAAAGAGTAATCAGTTCCTTAGCTATTGACTGTATAAACTTAATTCAAAATGAGAATAATTTAAAAATATTTAAAAATTATTTTTATAATAGTAAATCTGAGGAATTAATTGCAACTTGATTGAAATGTACATGCCAGTTTTCAATATGATTTACTGAGGTGCATTGATGGTGTGGTATTAAGATAGATGAGAAAAATAATTCTATAGATTAATATTAACGTTCTCATAAAATAGGAAGATGAGTACTTCTAGTTTGGATAAGTATAAATATTAAATTTTACTTTCATTAATAAAGGACTTATAATTATATAGGAAGTTAGTTACTTTTTATTTAGTCACTATAAATAAATTAAAAAATCAAGTAATAGTTGGTTTGTTGATAAATTTGGAGCTGTAGATAAAAATTCTTTTTCCTTCCAAAGGAATTAGTCCCTTATTTACTACTATACTAATAGTAGTCTTAATCCAGATTATATTTTGAGGATTTGTGGGTTTTTTGTGTATACTCTTTAATTATTTTACTAGGCAAACCTTTTAAGTACTTCAATGGAATTGCTATTCACTTACTTATTGTCAAACAGACCAGAGAAAATTATTCATCAAATTCAAAACAATATAGAAGATGGGAATTTTTAATGTAAAATACTCCATTCCTAAATTACTGTCTCATCCTAAGGAAGATGTGAAGTGATAACTTAGTAGGAAGTTAATTGTGAATGCCTTTCTTAGTTCCGTGATTTGCTTTAGTCTGAGTAGAGTTGCCAATTTTTTTCAGTGATTGGGGTGGCAAGATGATAAGTGTTTTTGTGTTGATATTCTGTGCCTTTTTTTTTATATAATTGCTGAGATTTATGCCTGTATGTTGTTTATGTTTAAATGTCTATATTTTAATGTTTTCTTAGGTTTTTGTTTTTGTTACTGGGTCCAGCAGGCAAGGCACCACAGTACCATGAAATTGGAAGATCAATAGCCACTCTCATGACGGATGAGGTAATTAGAGACCCTCTGAAGTGGACACTGATTATATAAAGTCTCTTTTGAAGTGGTATTTCAAATTCTTTTGGACATCAATAATGAAGCATATAATGTTTATTAAATTATAGTTCTCTTTTATAGCATTGCTTAAAAATTGACCTTGCTATATGTAATATTTTATCTCACATTCACTCTTTTTTGTTAATTGAATTTATTGGGGTGATAATGATAAATTAGATAGGTTTCAGGAACCTTTATATTCACTCTCTTCAACTATTTTGCCTTTGTTACGGTCTTCAGGATGATTCTGTCAGGATTAGTGGTTATTTCTTAGTGTTTCCTTTATTTTCTCCCCCACATTTGAAATTATTGATCATAGAAATTATCTTCATCCTTGATTTTAAGATATAATTTCTTTTGGGTTTCCTCGGGGCTGTGTCTTTTTCTCTTTTCCCCTTTTTTCTCTTTAGTTTTTTTCTTCCATTTGTGAACTTCACCTTTGACCACGCCCTGTATTGATCAGGACTTCTCTGTCTTTTGGAGAGGCTCCAGCCATCTCTGCCGTGTGTCCCTAAGGCAGTGGTTCTCGTTGGTCACGACCCACAGGTTGAGAACCGCTGCTGTAGAGGCTAAGACCATCGGAAGACACAGATACTTATATTACGATTCACAACAGTAGCAAAATTACAGTTATGAAGTAGCAATGAAAATAATTTTATGGTTGGGGGTCACCACAACATGCGGAACTGTATTAAAGGGTCACGGCATTAGAAAGGTTGAGAACCACTGACCTAAGGAATCTGAAACCCCAAATATCTGAACCTGACCTTCTTTGTCTGTCCTGTCTCAAACAGTTGGTCACCAGATTCTGTTGATTTTACCTCCTTAATATGTTTTGCATCTAATCTGCCACCTCCACTGCCACTTCTCTGGTTTACACTTGACCTTCTTCTCTTTGGTGATTAAAGTGGACTTTCTGAATCTTAGGATAGTCTCCTCTGCACTACCAGTTACATGCAGATTTCAATATATCATTATCTTGATCCAGATATGTCAGTGCCATCTTGTTATATACTTTTGTTTAAACCTAAAATCTTTGCCATTGTCTGAATAGGGTCTGTCTGAACTGGCCTTTGCATACTTCTTGAAACTCATATCCTCCTCCATTTTGCCCTGGCCACATTAGTTTCCCTTTCATTCCTCAGATGTGTTATGTTCTTTTCTGCCTCTGGTCCTTTACGATGGCTGTTCCCTTGGCTGATTTCTCTTCTACCATCTCTTCTCTCTGCATGGGTTTGTCCCTCATTTCATTCACATTTCTCCTACAGTGTCACCCCCTGTAAGACTTTCCTTCACCTGTTTTATTTTTATCACAGCATTCATTTTTACCTGTAATTATGTATTTATGTAATTAACTTCTTTCACTATCTTTCTTTCTAGGGCTCTTGAGTACAGGGGCCTTGCCTTATCTGGGTCCATTGCACTCTCCAAGTGTTTAGAATTGTTCCTGGCAAATAGTAGGCACCCAGATAATAAATATAAGCAATCAAATAAATTATGTGTTTAAGTAAAGTTGTTTGTACATCCATGATTATTGGTTTAGGATAAATGACATTTAATAGCTTAGAAGTGGAAAGACATGCTGCAGTATTGTTTTATTCAGTAATGAATTGCTGAGTATTTGCCATGTAAAAATTTCTCTTTTTAAAAATTATTTTGCCTTAACACATCACTATTTTATTTTGTTTTATTGTTATTGGTAATTCATCTTATAATACTAATAATGGGTTATTTTTTTATAGTTATTACCCAGGGTGAGATAAGAGGTTAGGTAATTATCTTTATTGTATACTTATTCATGTTACCTGAAGTGGATTTACTTTGTATAAAACTTTTCTTTCAACTTTAAAATTATTTTACACAGTGTTTTTCCCCCCTCCTTTAGATTTTTCATGATGTAGCTTATAAAGCAAAAGACAGAAATGACCTCTTATCTGGAATTGATGAATTTTTAGATCAAGTAACTGTCCTACCTCCAGGGGAGTGGGATCCTTCTATACGCATAGAGCCACCAAAAAGTGTTCCTTCTCAGGTAAGAGTCCACACCGTATTTGAGGTACATTTACAACATTTAAAAAAAATACTTTATACATTTAAGAGAAATTTTTAAAATTAACTTCAGAGAGGAAGGGAGAGGGAGAGAGAGATAGAAACATCAATGATGAGAGAGAATCATCAGTTGCCTCCTGCACGCCCCTTACTGGGGATCAAGCCCACAACCCAGGCAGATGCTCTTGACCATAATTGAACCCGGGATCCTTCAGTTCGCAGGCCGATACTCTATCCACTGAGCCAAACCAGCCAGGGCTACTTTATACATTTAAAAAAATCAAAACTGCCGAAACTGGTTTGGCTCAGTGGATAGAGCATCAGCCTGTTGACTGAAGGCTCCCGGGTTTGATTCCGGTCAAGGGCATGTACCTTGATTGTGGGCACATCCCGAGTAGGGAGTGTGCAAGAGGCAGCTGATCGATGACTCTCCCTCATTGATGTTTCTAACTCTCTTTCTCCCTTCCTCTCTGTAAAAAATCAATAAAATATATATTTAAAAAAAATTAAAAACTATATACAATACTCAGAGAAGTTATACCCCAATATGTCCCCTTGATGTTCTTATCTCTGTACCACCTTCTGTGGGCCACCATTTGTTACTAGGTTTTTGTTTATCCTTCTAGTTTTTAATTCAGTACAAAGAAATATGAACCTACAGTTTTATTTTCTCCTCTTTCTACCAAAAGTTAATATACTGTGTACTGTTTGGCACCTTGCTTCTTTTTATATAACAACATGTTTTGGTTATCTGATCATTAGAAATATTCCTTGTTCCTTTCTCACCGTTTTGTTGTATCCTGTTTATTGGATATATTATAGTTTATCCTCTTGGATACCTCAGCTTAGGATGTTTTCAGTCTTTTGCTACAAACCACAAATGGTAGTGCTATGCCATGTTAGTCTTGGGCAGATGGAGCTGTGGAATAAATTTTCAGAAATAGGATTGCTGACTCTCATGGAAGTTACAATTTTAGTAGTTAATTAGCAGAATCTCTTATCAGTGGACTATTTGAACCCCCACAGTGAGGTATAAAAGTGCCTGTGCCCCTGCAGCCTCACCAACACAGTATGTTGTCAAACTTTTGGATATTTGTTAGCCTGAGAGAAATCTTTATCTTTCTCCATTGGGTATTTTAATGCAATTTTACTTTGCTGTTTTATTATTAGTGAGGTTGAATATCTCTGAATATATTTTGTCCATTGCCTTCCACTACTTTTTTTCTTAACATTTGAATTGTTCATTGATTGAGCCTTTAGAATTAATCATGTTGTATTATGTGGAGTATGCACCCAACTTTATCTTTTTTTCTAAGTTGCAGTCTGGTTGTCCCAATTTATTAAAAAGTTGATATATATATATATTTTTTTAAATTACTCCCATTTGATTGGTGATGCTGTCTTTATCATTTACTAAATTTCCATTTGCATTCAGGTCTTGGAGTATCTATTCATGAATCAATTCCACACTTACATTTTTGAGGCTTTTTGGGGATATATCAATATCAGGAAGATCTAGATTCATTCTTGATTTCTCTTACTCTTGTTTTTCTGAATTTCTTTGACTGTATTTGGTTTATTTTTTAATGTAAGCTTTTAAAACCAGTTTCCTATTTATAGAAAAAAGCGATTTAAAAGAAATGATCATAGTGGTTAAACTTGTAAATGAACTAAGGGAAGTTGACATCTTTATAACTGAATCTGTTCAAGAACATGATACAGCTTTCCTTAGTTGTTTTCCTATTCCAAGTCAATTTTTGTGTCATTAAAGGAATGTTTTAAAGTTCTTATCTACGCTTTTCAAGCTTCTTGCTGAGTGTACTCATTAGTATTTTATCTTTATTGTTTATATTGCAAATGAAGTCTTATAAAACAAGTATAATGATAATACCAAAACATAAAGATTGCACAAAAATCTATGGACCAATCTACTTAAAGAGATGCAAACAACTTAAATAAAGTACTAGACAATGACTGCCAGCACATTTAGAGTCCAGGTTGGGTTTATTTCAACCATGCTAAAGTTGGAATTCATATTAAAGAATTTATTAAAATGATTTACCATAGTAATTGATAAAGTTCATATGATTGTCTCCAGAGATGCTAAAAATTTAACATCTATTTATATTAAAATTTTCCATGAAATAGAAATTAGGGTACTTTCTGAACATGATAAAAATGTTTATTTTTGGTCCCAATATCAGTAACTTATTGAGAGAAACACTAGGGACACTGACTACAATTAGAAACTAATTAAGAAATGCCTTTATCAAGTCAACTACAACCTAACACTATTAGAGATTTTAGTCAATACAATTAGACAGCAGAAAACATAACAGAGGTATACGATTTTTAAACGGAGAGAATAAAATACTACAGATGATATGACTGAAAATCTACATACAATAAAAGAATTAAGAAAAATGGTAGCATATACAGCAATATAAGAAACATACAGTAATATAGCCTTGATATATATAAAAGTAACAAACAGACAATGTAATTTCTGCATTTTAGTTGTTTTATTCCTTTCAGAAAAGATTTTCTTTTTTTTTTTTTTTGGTTTTAACATTTCCTGAGCTAGATGCTTAATTCATTTTTCTTAATAAAATTATGTTTGTTTTCCAGAAATTCTATGACTTTGTTTTTTTCCTTGAGCTAAGATGTAATTTAGATTTTGATATTTTTAAATGATAATTTTATGATTATAGATAAGTCTTTATACTCTATACTTATTGAACATATAAACTAGGTAGTTTTAAGTAATCTAGAGTCTTTGAACCAGGGCATCTCCTGGGATGACCTCACCTACCCCACCTTTTCCCCCTCCCTCTCCTTCCTGCTCCTTCCACCGCCCTCTCTCTTTCTCCTCCTCCTCCTTTTTCTCTATTTTTTTTTCTCGTTCTTTTAGGCCCAAGTACCCAATTAAAAACTCACTTCTTTCTTTTCAAGTGAGTGGGACAAGGCCCTTTATCATGAGAATAGTACTCTTGAATTTGTAATAAAATATAATGGGATATTGATTTTTTATGCTTTTAATAACCCTTGCACTATCTATATCTTAAGGGAAGTATTTTAGTAAAAGAAAACTTGCATTTACATTTTTCTTAATGTTAAGTACATTTTTAGTAGTTAACATGAGCAGTATTTTAAAAATTCTGGTTGGAGCAATGCTTTTATTGGCTATTTATATTCCTGTTGCTGAATAGTAATTTGAAATGGTGTGTATGAATGTGTGTGTGTTTTTAAAAAAATATATTTTATTGATATTTTACACAGAGGAAGGGAGAGAGATAGGGAGCTAGAAACGTCAATGAGAGAGAAACATCGACCAGCTGCCTCTTGCACACCCCCCACCGGGGATGTGCCCGCAACCAAGGTACATGCCCCTGACCGGAATCGAACCCCGGACCTTTCAGTCCGCAGGCCGACGCTCTATCCACTGAGCCAAACCGGTTTTGGCTGAATGTGTTTTATAGTGTAATTGATATTAGAGTATAAAACGGAGCAAGCTGAGCTTGAACTTAGAAATATTAATGGACAAATATTGGCTTCTGTTTTAAGTAGAGCTTATTTAAAGTAGAAGTTTATGTTAGGAAGCATCTTTTTTCTAGGAGCACAATACACACACACACATCCAGTAAGAGATCTCATGTTGCCTCTGAGTTGAAGATGCCATCTCAGCCTTCTTTAAAGAAAAAATTCTGAAACCCCTTTTTTTTTTTTTGTCTGTGAAATGCAGGAAAAGAGAAAGATTCCTGTATTTCCCAATGGATCTGCCCCCAGCTCGGGTGAGACTCATAAAGAGGCTGCTGACCATGCTGGGCCTGAGCTGCAGAGGACTGGACGGTGGGTACAAATCCTGGTGCAGTGGGGGCATATTTTGAGACTAGGGTTTGAATTGATGAAAAAGACATAAGAAGTCTTTTTCTTTGCAAATAGTTGAATCTAAACCTATCTGGTATTTTTTTATATAAAAAATGCCTTGTTGTATAGGTATGTGATGTTGAGGGGAATTAATATATATTTAAAGATAATTTTACTAGTATATACTTGGGTTCTGTAAACCAAGCTTTAATTTATAATGAAAATATGCACCATGTTAAAAAATGTTGCACAGCTATATAGTAAGTTAATTTACATGCATTTTCAAAAAGGTTTTTAAATAAAATGTGGAGTTCTATTATAATTCTCCTTATGAAATTAGAGAATTACAGGAACAGAAAGGAATCATGGCCAATGTTTTTTTGTGTGTGTGCATAGATTTAAAACTTTTAAAAGGGCATTATATCATACGATAATGTACAATTAGACAAGTATAATTAATCTATGGTATTGATCTCTGGAAACCTAGTTAGAAAAGTTGTTGAAGTTGTTCATTTTTGGAATAAAGAATATATTTCCAGGTGTAAACATTGCCTTAAAATATTTTGTAGAAGTAGAGAAATGTTATTTTACTTTTTATGTAGAAAACCATGGGATTTTGATACCTTTTGTCCACTGGTGGTCTCTGTAGAAGTAAATATTGAATCTTGAATATTTGTTTAAAAAGCTGGGTATCTGACACAGGTACACTATTAGGGACAGTAATGACATGCCTAAATAATATTACATAGGAAAAAAAAACCACACAAATGGTACACTAAATATAAACTTTGGAGAAGCTTAAACTCACAATTAATCCATTGACTAATGTATTAGTCTCTGTAAATATAATAGGGAATAAGATTGTCCCTACGCAAGAGGTTCTGGTCTGATACTAATTGTTGTTATTATTTCCTCAAACTTCAAATGGAGATAGGATTGACATATATGTAATACCTTAATCAATAATGGAAAAAAAGTTGAGATAGGATTAGTCACTGAGAAATGCTAAGGCCCCCATTGATCTCATGGTTAGTGATCTGAAAGCCTTATATAAGCTGTTAAATAATTAATTATTGATTTGATGGTATGATTTTATTTTTAGATTATCCTTGTCACCTTTGTTGCAAGTTAATTCCCCTTGCTGTCAGATTATCTATAGGGTAACTTCTTCCACTTGTCAGTGTGTGTTTAGAATCCATTTCACTAATGTTAGAAGGGTAAAGCTCGAAACATCCAAAGCATTTGAAAGCATAAGATTAATTTCTTTGGAGTGTTTTCTACAGTAGGGATTTGAATGATGATATATATTTTGAGTCACAAAATGTTTTTGAATTATCGTTTGTCACAAGTATTTATTGAGTATTTACTATGTCCCAGGCAGTGTTCTAGACACAAGATGATGACACTGAATAAGAAAAAGTCTGCCCCTCACAGAGCTTATATTTTAGTGGAATGCATTTAAGTTAGCTGTATCCAAAAGTTTGATTAAAAAAAAAACCACCCCACACATTGAAATGACACACACAGCTTTGATGTGCAAATATAGGTTTTTATATTTATTAAAACTTCTTAGTACTATGTGCACTGGTTTGACTACAAATGCCATTTGACTACAAAAGTAAATTGCATACACTGAAATACTTTTTAGGCTTTTTTCCTGGGCCAGAAATATTTATACTATTATAGGGCTAACTTAAAAAGTAATTGAAATTATTTAACTTACAACTGAGTGGCTCTAAGTACAGCATATACTCTATGTATGTTAAAGTGTTTTTTGGGGGGCTTATAATTTACATTATAATTGCCTTCTTGGTATTTCTGACCTTGCCTTTAAGATTTATAGTGTAAATAATAATTATTAGAATTACTTATGCATATTTTCATGAATGGGTCGTTAGGTTTTATTTACTTTTATTGTACATTTACTTGCTCATTTGTGCCTGAAATTACATTTACTCATATAAAATCAATTGCCTGCAGTCTTTTCAGTATGTAGTCCATGAAATACAAAAGTTTATGTCTCTTAACTTAATGAGATTGACCTTCCCTCTACCAGTGGGTTACATTAAATGAGTATATCTTCTGTAACTTATACCATGATTTTAAATAGGGTATTAATTTTTGTTGACAAACCACTAGACACCAGCAGTTTTGTGTAGCCCATAGTTTTAGTTTGCAATAGCTAGAATCCTCTAGTGTACAGTTTGACGAGTTTCATCTCACCTATTTAGGCTTTTTGGTGGTTTGATACTTGACATCAAAAGGAAAGCACCTTTTTTCTTGAGTGACTTCAAGGATGCATTAAGTCTGCAGTGCCTGGCCTCGATTCTTTTCCTATACTGTGCCTGTATGTCTCCTGTAATCACTTTTGGAGGGCTGCTTGGAGAAGCCACAGAAGGCAGAATAGTGAGTACAAAGATTGGTAGCGGCCAGGCTCTTAGCTCTTCAGAGGCAAGTGTCTGTGTGCATTTGTCTCACCATTCCTACTTTTACCCGAAGAGTCTCCCCACAGCACGTTTAACCTGTCCAAAAGCAGACTCCCCCCAAAGGTAATTGCTGTGGAAAACATGGGGGAGCCATGTGAACAGGAGAAGATGCACAGTTGAGGTAAAAAATAAAAATACACTTAAAGAAGAAGAAGAAGAAGAAGAAAAGTTTATCCTGGCTTGCTGGATAAATTGTTTTTATAAACTGAGTAAAAGGCTTGTGTTGTCTGTCTGGGGGAGAAGGGTCTGGTGGGGGGAGTCCGCTTGCACTGAGTCCGGGTGGGTTGTGGGTGGAGGATTTCACCACTGCATCCCGTAGGGCGTCATAGGATCAGGTACAGCCCTGTGAGTGCTGTTAGCTCATCAGCCCTGGCGGGCAGGCCCGGACTAGCCTGCCTGGAAGAAGAGAACGTAACTGTGGACAAATGATGGGTTTTTGACGTGGAACTCGCTTTAATTTTGCCGTTAACTAAATTTGTGTGAAAGTAGGTAAAGCTTGTCATTGGAAAGTGTACCTGAAATCTGCGCCTGTAATTTGACATGAATGAAATGCAAGTTTTTATGGTCTTTCGTTTTTTTGCTTTGATCTTGGTAATATTGTATCAGGGGCTATGGGAGGCATAACTGAATAGTGCTTTGTAAAATCTTGAAGATAAGTTTTTGTTTATATGATTTGTAATTCTTAAGTGTATTTTATTATATTTACTCTTGGGGAGAAAATTGATGTATGTATGTATGTATTTATTTATTTATTATTATTATTATTATTTTTTTACAAATGAAAGGTTAAGAAATAGCCAAAGCTAAGTGGTGATATTATTTAATTAAAGTATTTGATGAGCTGACCAGGAGATAAACCTGACAGTTGAAATTTCCTTTCAGTTCAGTTTATTTTCAATAACTTAAGATAATATTCCCTTACTCTGTAATCACTGCATTAAAAGTATATAGTTTTTTGTAAGTTGCTTCATGTGCTGACACAAGTTGCACATGTAACTCTGCCGTTCCCCATGGAATTGTGTCTCATCTGTTCCCATCGTGGAAATGCTGCTTTGCTTCTGGACTGTGACTGCCCCTCTCTGCCTGCCCATCTCATCCTGCCGTCTAATGCTGTGGGCTTGTGATGGTGCTTTAGGCACCGGAGGAATATAGATGAGTGTAACGCCAGCATGCGTCTTCTGTCCTCCAGGATACAATCCTGAGGGGGAAAAGACTAGGTAGTAGAATGTAGTTACCTTGTCCTGGATCCTGGGCCACGCAGGAGTCAGATCAAGGAAGAGCCATGGGGTTTGCAGTAATGGAAATGGAGGGCTCAGAGTGAGTTATGGAGGAAGGAGGTCTGAACATGTGTTTGTTTTCAGATGCTTTATGGGAACTTCCAAGTATAAAGGGAGACGGCAGGAGGAGGAGTTCCAGAGTGTGTAGTGGTCAGGGAGGAATGAGTAGGTCGGGAGTGGTTCAGACAAGTGGGGCTTGAAACAGAATAGCTGGAGGTAATTTACAGGGAGAGCAGCTTGGGAATGGAGGAGGGAGGAGAACAGGAGGAAAATGGCCCAACATATCACATACAGGGGCAGTCAGAGCTCAGGATGAAGTAATTTTGCAAAAAAACAAAACAGGTTTTTGAGGAGGACAGACAGGCAGGGAGTGTTTAGTGTAAAGTCTAGATGCTAGACTTGCTATAGGGAGGTCTGTGGGGAAGAGAAGGGCAGGGCTATGGGTGGGTAAAAAGCATTTCATTTCATCTGAATGTGGGATGGGGACGGCAGGTAGCAGGGCTGTGACCTGGTTCAGTTTGGGCATGAGCATAGAAATGGTTTTAAGAATAGATCTGGGGAAAGGACCTAGTAAATGTGGCAATAAGGGGTTGGGAGTGGTAAAAGGAAGGTCTTTATGTAGCCACTCTGCTTTTTCCGTATCACTTTGGGAGGGACTCTGTAATCTTGTGCGTCTCTGTCCCTATTAGCATTGCTTTATTTGCCATCTCTTTGCTTTTCTTCTCAATTTCCCCCCTCTATTTCTAGATATCATTTAGTACGTAAATGTGCATATTCTATTTTAACTAAGAATTTTATAGTGGCTTAGCAGTATCTTTTGGGACAAACTCAATTTAGGGCAAGAAAAATTTATTTTATACAATTAACAACTAGATGCCTAATATGAACACTTAAATTTTGTCAAAACTCAAGTTTGTTTTTCAAACTAAGAGTTAAATAATACTTGTACCGCATATTATTATTTTATGATTTTAATTTTGGAAAGTGCTGTTTATTGCTGGCAGTGAGAATTACTACCATTTGTTGAGTGCATTCTGTAAGGTTAGATGCTAGACTTGCTAGGTGTTTCTCAAAGTTCCCCTGGGTAAAATCACCCCCATTCAAAAGTGAGAGAAGTTGGGCTCAGAAAGTTTAGGTGTGCCCATGGCTTAACACCTAGCAGGAACCAGTCTTCACGCTTCAAATCTGGGTCTCCAGCCCTGCTCGTGGCCTGATGTGGTGCTGTCTCCAGTCTCTGGGGGTTGTTTCTCATAAGCTGCTGCTCCTTGTCCTGCTGGTGATATGCTTTTCCTTTCTTGGTAGTGCACTCCAGTCCATCTTGATCTTTGTGAATGGTAAACTATCCTCTTCCTTCTAATCCCTTCTCTTTGTCTAGTAGCCCCCTTACTACTTAATAGCATAAAGATAGAATGTAATGTTGGTAGTGGTCTAAAATTGGCTTCTATTTTGATTTAAAATTTCTCTGAGTCTTTTCATTTTATTTTCTGTTACCAAACTTTAATAATAATAAGGTATGTTCTCATTTATGATTGCTATCAATTTTATAAAGAGGTTTTCCCATCTATTTTATTTATGTTAAGCATTTCATTTTTGATATCTGCTGTTTAAGTCTATCATATTAGATTACTTTCTTTAAAATGTGTGAAAATTGATCTTTAGAAATCAGTGGGAGAACATTAGTATCACATGTTAATTTCTTATCTGTTCAAAGGAGTCTTTTTTTCTAACAGGATATTGAGTTTTTAAATATGTTTTCTTGTTTTTTTAAATGAACTATTTCAGACATACAAAAATATTCAAAATAATATATATATCTTGGTATCATCACAGGCTTAAGAATAAAACATCTGTAGATAGAATTGAGGATTCCGTCTTCCATTTATTCCTCCTTCCTTGACTTCTCACAATTTTGAATTAAGGTTGATCGCAAATGTTCACTTTTAATATGCAAAAACAAAGCAATTTTCCCTTTGTATTTAAAGTGTATTTTTCATTTTCTGTATTTAAAATACAAATTTGAAATTCAGAGTTGTGTTTGCTTTATATTTTTTATTTTCATATTTTTTATTTTCTAGATGTCTTATTATATGTATTATCGTATGTTAGAGATATATTTATGATGCGTTGCTTTTATTCGTTTCTTTTTTCCTTAAACAGAGTGCAATAGAGTCTCTTTTTGGAGCATCATTAACTGGGATTGCCTATTCGTTGTTTGCTGGGCAACCTCTAACAATATTGGGGAGTACAGGTCCAGTTTTAGTGTTTGAAAAAATTTTATTTAAATTCTGCAGGTACGTAATAATTATCTATTTGTCACATGTGTTTGAGTATGTGTATAATTGTGTGTGTGTGTGTGTGTGTGTGTGTGTATATACATATATATATATGTATATATATATATATTAACTTTAGGTACAAGTACATTATATATTTAATACCGCTGAAAAAGAAGATCTGATCAATATGTATATTTTTAATATTTTTTTGTTAATTTGTGGTTGACCCTGCTCTGGCTTCTGTCATCATCTCTACCCCAATCACCTTGAGTAGAAAAATCGATGGATTTGAGTACTGATAAACAAATCACTTAAAGGGCAACAAAAATTCTTTGTGTTAGAAAATTTCAACTCAGTAAGAACATGTTAGTCTGAATTGTTTATTAGATGGTATATTGGACTTTTAGGAAGAAATTTAGGAAAGTGGATCTTGTGGGCTCAAACTGACTTTATCCTTGGGCCTGTTCCACAGAGGGGATTGGCACAGTTGAGGGAGATGCCCGTTTCCACTGGCAGGGCTGGCAATGTGGGAGCCAGTGCAGGGTACTGTGTCTGGTAGACTCGGGATTCGATATTGCCAGTCCTATTCCTTTTGTGAGATAAACGCAACCGAATACTTTGGCCTGGAGCAACCTGATGCTACTAAATATTTGATCCTCTAACTCCTCTTACTCTGGTTCTTTCTTCACTGAACAAACTGATTCTGATCCTGATCTGGCACATGATATAGACTAATAGAGGATGCAATTACCTATAGCAGTTTCTCAATTAAATTGAATTAAAAATTGAAGTCACTTTCTCTGGAGATGCTGGTGGTAGAGGAGATGGTGATGGTGGTGGTGGGGCAGCAGTGTGATTGCCATGTTGACACTAGAGCATCTGGGTCTTCAGAGAGAGAGAGTCCCATTCCATTGTTCTACAGACAGCTTGTCTGTCGTTGACTCCTCATAACTGACTTCTGAAGTAAGGTCTTTGTGTTTTTGAAATGTTTATTGCCTAGCAGATTTTCACTGTAAATCTTTTATGTAAGTAAAATATGACCATTAAGTATGTTAGTCTTCCATTGAAGCAGAAAAACTCACACAGCTCCCTTTAGTCATTATTTTGTTGTTCTGTGATTTATGACTCTTATGTTGTTGTACTGTTCTTACTGCTTGTGATGACAATTTTAAGTATAAATACTGTGCCATTAGCATGTGTTGATCGTGTTCACATTTTTCTTTTTAAACAGAGATTACCAGCTTTCCTATTTGTCTTTAAGAACCAGTATTGGTCTGTGGACTTCTTTCTTGTGCATTGTTTTGGTTGCCACAGATGCAAGCAGCCTTGTGTGTTACATTACTCGGTTTACGGAGGAGGCTTTTGCAGCTCTCATTTGCATCATCTTCATCTACGAGGCTTTGGAGAAGCTCTTTCATTTAGGAGAAATATATGCGTTTAATATGCACAACAATTTAGATGAGCTGACCAGCTACTCGTAAGTGTCTCTGATTCCCTCTAATATTAAAGGGTATTTTTTGGCAGAGATGTCTAAGAATGGACTTTTTTTGCGATGTGATGCTCACTGTATCGAGCTGAAATTACCCAACTAGTCACGTGAAAGTTGACTTGTTACAGATGAGATTTTACCGAAGCACTCAGAGGACATAAATCCAGTTGAACAGATTCACTTATTTTTATTCTGTAAATGTGATTCTGCATTTGATTGACTTATATGGAGAAATGTGGTTATCAGCAAACAACAAGAATGGAACTTCTTCCTACCTTCCTAAGGCCCACATCCCTGTACTCTTCCGATTCCTTCTGTATGTCTCCTCCTTACTCCTTCCCTTGCCTGCCTTGCAAGCTCTCAACTTTGATGGTCAGAGTAGGGAGGGCTATGAAAATTCCTTTAAGACAAGCAGTTGGCTGCTAAAATATTCACTGCTGGTATTAGTGAAGAGAATGTGTGCCTGTGTGTAAGGCGCATAAGAGAAATAAATGTAACACGATTATAGTAATCAATCATTAGTGAATGTCATAGTTCATTATTAATTATGTATAACAGGATATTGTAAAAATTAAGTTATGAAATTTTTATTAAAACGTTTCTTACATGCTGTTGGGCCGCAAAAAATATTCTTTGTGGGCCTCGATTTTGACATGTTTGCTTTAAGACATTGACCTGTTTGAAAATATTAGTTACACTTTGATGATGAATCTGTTTTGTGCTATCTTCTTTGCTCTTAAACACTTTAATTTTTTAAAATGTTGTTTGTTTGTTTCCTTTTTTTCTGTTGCTCCTTTGACCTCTTTGAAGCATGGTTTTTAGAGCGATGCTTCCTTCTGGTTAACTAATTACCGTGAACATCATGTGTTAACATTCTGTGGGCACATGCTCCGAATGTTGCATAATTTGTGCCATAGTGTTCCTTAACTATTCTTATGTATGTAGAAACTGAGGCTCTTGGAGATTAAAATTTGTCTTGAGTCAAACAGCTAGTAAATAAGAGAGCCTGGATTGAATCTAAACTCCAGCCTCTTGCCTCTCCTCAAACAGCTCATAATTTAATTGGGAATATTCCTGTTTATTTTCAAGTTTTGAATTCACATTAGGGATCTCTCTCTCTCTTTCTCTCTCTCTCTCTCTCTCTCTCTCTCTCTCTCTCTCTCTATGTGTGTGTTTAATACTATTTCTTTTGGGTGGGTGAGTTAGTTCTGGATATGAACTAAAACTATGATCTAATGACTGACCTAAGCTTGTTCTGATGGAAAACTGTTATTTCTCTAAAAATGGGCTTTAAGATCAATAAAGGATTGAGTAGGTAGGGCTTGTCAGAGTACCAGGAATTACTGGGAATATAACTATTTATTTATTTATTGAATTTTTATAAAGAGAAAGGGAGAGGGATAGAGAGTTAGGAACATCGATGGGAGAGAAACATCGATTAGCTGCCTCTTGCACACCCCCTACTGGGGATGTGCCCGCAACCAAGGTACATGCCCTTGACCGGAATCGAACCTGGGACCTTTCAGTCTGCAGGCTGACACTCTATCCACTGAGCCAAACTGGTTTCGGCTAGGAATATAACTTTTATTGGGAATCTGTACATGATGTGTGTGTGTGTGGATTAAGTACATGAGATATAGTGGAGAGTAAAATTGCTAAATATGGTAGTATCTTATCAGATTTTTAAAGAAATTAGTACCCTTTCCCAAAGAGATATGTCTAACTACTTTCATTAAGTAACATCTCACTGTTATTTGTACCAGTTATGCTTTATTTATGTAGTTAAACCTCATTCCATTCTATTGTTCCTGATATGTTTTCATTTTCCTCTTATTCATGCTTTGCAACATGGAAAAATTAGGAAGTCAAAAGCTACACTTTGTGGGATCAATTTAATAAAATGTAAACATGAAATACAGGATCCTAAAAATTTTACCCTATTCTAATTTCTCAGATGTGTATGTATTGAACCTCCTAACCCTAGCAACGAAACTCTGAAGGTGTGGACGGAAAATAATATTACAGCACATGATATTTCCTGGGGGAATCTCACTGTTTCTGTGAGTATATTATAAACCAAAGGGTTTTACAACTATTAATCTAGTTCTTTAGCTTTTTCTGAGTTTTCTTCTTGATTGATGTATATAGTATGTTTTCAAAACATAGTGTTAGGTTGGCCAAATAGGAGTTAACACATTTTTATGTATCACGCCCTGGAAAAGGCTAAAACAAATGAAGTTGGTATAGGAAAAAAAAAGACAGAATATATTTGACTTCCAAGTTATAATTATTAAAAATATGTTAATATACTTTTTTTTCTAATTCCACTTAGATTCATAAATTCAAAGGAAGTATACAGTAGATCTGTGGTTACACACAGAGTTGACAGTTATAACAGCTCATATCCACTTGTCCTGCCTTCTGTTTTTTGGTTTATCTGCTTTATGAACAACTTAGTTAGAAGACCACAGATATTCTGCTAATGTCCCGAATGTCAAACTGTTAACATCTCTGAACTCAGAATGTGTCTTAACAATTGATGGTGTGTTAGTTAAAGTTGAATTGGAAGTGTTTTTTCCCTTTCTGAATGATACATAAAATTGATGGTGTGTCTTACAATCAGTAGCATCTTAGATTCTGTGAAATTCATTGATATTTTATTGGATATCTGTGAATCCCCTTCAATCCCTCCTTTTTCTATTTTTTCTCTTTTTCCCAGGAATGTAGAACCTTTCACGGTGTATTTGTAGGATCAGCTTGTGGTCATCATGGGCCTTATATTCCAGATGTGCTCTTTTGGTGTGTTATCCTGTTTTTCACAACATTTTTTCTGTCCTCATTCCTCAAGCAATTCAAGACCAAGCGCTACTTTCCTACTAAGGTAATTGGGGTATAATTTTGGAGTTCTGGTAATATATTGTTTGGGGATTAATACTTTTTATCAAATAGCTTAAAATAAATTATTCATAGTAAAAATGCATCAGAGCTAGCAGTAGGAAAACAATGGTACTTTGAGAGATGATAGGTTAGTTGTGAAATGTTTCCTATATTTGTAAAAAAATAATAGATATAAATGTATTTCACTGACACATTGCCATTAATTAAAACCTCCTTCACACTTTCTAGTGGCATATCTTACTCTGAACGATATGAATTATTTATAAAGGATACATACTATATCTGCATTTATATTAACGTAATTCTTTTAACATAGGTGCGATCGACAATCAGTGACTTTGCTATATTTCTCACAATAGTAATAATGGTCCTAATTGACTACCTTGTAGGAGTTCCTTCTCCTAAACTTCACGTTCCTGAAAAATTCGAGGTAAGGATTAAAACATTTGCCTATTTGTTACTTAGGCATACCAAAAACTACTTTAAACTGTGTAAGCAGTTATTTTTAAACTGTGCATAATCTCTCCAAAGAGTTGGTCCTTGAAAGGAAACATTTACTTCCCACATATATAAAAAGAATGACAAGGTGCAAAGCTGCAAGTGGACCCGTTTAGGAAATAAGCAAGTAGGTATCAAAGCTAGTCCATTCTGGAGAATGAATAAAATATCCATGGTGAAGAGTTGAGAGACATTTAAAAAAGTTGACCTTCTTCTCATAGCTGGAGTTCATGATGTTCTTTCCAGGCAAAATAAACCTTCTTTATTCCCTTTTAAAGAACTAAATCAAACTTGAATTTTTGAGTAGCAAGGACATTCTTGTTAAATTTTTAGAAGGATAGTGTATCTGACAGGAGAGAATCAAATATTCTCCCATGAGAAAAAGGACACTCATTGTGAGCATCCATGAACCCTTGGTTTTCATTAGCAAACACTAGTTCTTTTGTGTACAATATACGGTATGCATAATATAGCACCTAAAAATATTTCCCCATCTAAGTTAGAGGTGGCAGCTTTTGAATAATTTCTGGAATTTATTCTTAGAGTCAAGTATTTGTGTTACTGCTTATATTTACATTTAGCAGATTAGCTGACTTCTTTCAGAAGCAGAAGGTTTAAAGGTGATGAGGAATAAGGAATATAATGATAATTTTAGTCTGTTTTATCTTTCATTGGGATAAAAAGAAATAATATTTTTAAAACCAGCGATCTACAAAGTAGAAGGCCTGGGTAGAAAATGACCCACCCAGATTATTTAGAAGTTTAATTTATATTTTTAATCTAAAAATAAGAAAAATTAAGCCTTATACTATTTACTACATGAATTTTACTCTATGGATAATGAAACATTAGTAACATAACAGGTAAATGAGTATAGAACCATTGGGTATATGTGCTCACTTTTATTTATAAAAACTTTTCATATGTTTGATACGTTTTGTATAATTTAAAAAGTTTGGAGACCTTTGTTTAAAAATATAGATGTTTGAGCCACTAAAGATTTTAGCCAGTAAGAGATGGCCTATATGAAAGTCATTCTATTTTTACCAAATTGTACAAATAAATGAAACTGTAAATTAAAATTGGTTCAAAATATTGATGTATTTTCCTGTAGTCATACCCCATTTCCTGATTCAGATTCCTAAAAATTGTTATTCATTTATTGATCTAGCTTTCAAGTTGGAGACTGATTTTCAGGGACATAAAATATACTTGGGGAAACAATTTAAGGAACTCTTAAGAATGTAAACACTATATAGATAAAATACAAAACAGGCTTCATATGAAGTCTAGGTAATGACAATGTGTAGATTTTAATACAATCAATATCGTTCAAGAATATTAAACTCTCTTACAATCTTTTAAATTTTTTTTTTTTGCTATAAAACAAATTTCCCATTACAGTGTTGAAATTATTAGCATCTGATAAAATAAAGTGCTAGATTTTTGTCAGTAGATGCTTTGAAAAATAGTGTCCTGAGGCCCAATTCTTAGTACTGACTGTGCCGAGATCACTAGTCTGCAGGATTCCTAAAGCGGTTTAGTTTAGGAGATGATCTAGTCGGTAGGTTGATCATACATTTTGAGATAGGTAGGAGCATGTCAAGATGATACCGCTTCACTTATCTGTTCCTGCATCGCAAACTTCCCAAAACATAATGCCTTTAAGCAATCGCCCTTTATTTGTTCATAAATCTGTGCCCCTGGGACTAGGTTAGCTGGGTAGTGGTCTGGTCTCTTACCAGTGATATTTCGTATGGCCACAGACATCAGTTGCCTTGATGAGGGACAGAGTGACCTCCACATGCCTGGGACCAGGTGGCTGAAACAGCTGGGGGCGGGGGGCGGGGGGGGTTGCCTCCTGTCCCCCTCTCACTACGTTGTGTCACATCCTGAAGAACGCTTATCCAGGCGCACCCAGCAGCTTCATCTCAGGGATCCGAGAGGGTTAGGAAAGAAGCTGCAGAGGTCCTTTCAGACCAAGACTCAAGACACCACGCAATGTCACATTGGCCTTATTCTGTTGGTGAAAGTAAACCTTAGGTTCGGCCCAGATTCAACGGGGGGTGGGGGGGTAGGGAGGGAGGGGGGATAGACTCCACCTCTGCGTGGAAAGAGTCGAAGAGTCGGACGTGGGGCCCGAGCCTAGGGATGGGAAAAGTCCTTGTGGCTGTCTTTGCAAATAATTCACTGTACATACCAAAACTTAATCTAGTTCTTTCTGATCCCCTGGGCATTTCTTGGAATAGACACAGTCTGTGCTGTGGGAATGTTGTGCAGTGGAAAAAGGAAACTTTTTTCTTTTTAAATTTATTTATTTATTTTTAACAGCCTACTGATCCAAATAGGGGCTGGATTATAGACCCATTGGGAGAAAATCCTTGGTGGACCTTATTAATAGCCGCTGTTCCGGCTCTGCTCTGCACCATTCTCATCTTTATGGATCAACAAATTACAGCTGTAATCATAAACAGAAAGGAGCACAAATTGAAGGTAACCTTAAATTTCATCTCAAAGCATTGTGATTCCTTGAAGACTTTGGAGTGTTTTTGTAAGGACGAGAACTTGAAAAGATGTAAAGTGAAAACGAATTCATTCTCTCTCTCTGAGTAGTACAGGATTTTAGCTTGAAAGAAAAATGTAGACTTGTAAATGTTCGTGTCCATTTCACTTTCCAGAAAGGCGCTGGCTATCACCTGGACTTGTTCGTGGTTGGCGTTATGTTGGGAGTGTGTTCTGTCATGGGACTCCCATGGTTTGTGGCTGCGACAGTGTTGTCAATAAGTCATGTCAACAGCTTGAAGCTTGAATCTGAATGTTCTGCTCCAGGGGAACAGCCCAAGTTTTTGGGAATCCGTGAGCAGCGGGTCACAGGACTGGTCATTTTCATCCTAATGGGCCTGTCTGTGTTTATGACATCAGTACTAAAGGTAACATCCCCTTATGGCAAATGTTTTAAGACACTCTTTATCATAAAATTTATGCCTGGTAGTATGAAAATGAAACATTAAAGTATCTAAAATGAATTTTATTTCCTAGACTTTACCTGGAAAGTAATAATTTTGGCATGGTGTTTAGAATAGTAGGCATTTCAGTATTAGATGTATTCACTTAAAAATAATTTTAAAAGGATAGAATTAAAATGAAAGATTACAGAGTTTTGGAAGGAATAAATCCATGACTTATGATTTAAAAGAAAAGTACAGTCAGAGGATGTTAAAAGCATACATAGAAAAAGAAATATTAAAAAAAATGGATGAAAGTTATTTGATCAAAATATGGAAATAATATTGCTCTTACTTAATTTAATGCATTTTCCTAATAAACTAAATGAAAGAAAAGTAGTAGTAGCAAGCACTTAATAGAAAAATATAAATAGCTAATAATATAAATGAATTATGTAAGAATGTATACTTTGTCTAACATCTTTACTCACATCTGCTTGTTGCCATATACATCCTATTGAATCTCGCTGATTTAAAAAGGTAATGATAGCCATAGCAAACACAGCTAAGTAATCTGAAATTTTCTATCTATCCTGGAAGAGCTCAGCTTCATTTTTCCCTTGGTCGCTGTAGTTATTTTTGTTGTAAATAAAATTACTAAGTTCTATACCATTTATAAACTAGGACACAAGCTTAGAGTACATAAATGTGTATGCTATATAGTAATGAAAAAATTGATAGTTAGATACTAGAATTCTTTGGCCTCTCTTAATGCACTTTTTAATAGCCTATTCATTCACCAAATATAATAATAAAGAGGATGCATTGTTGTCTCCTTTTAAGAACTTGCCAGTCTAGTTGGTGAAACAGATAGGTAAATGGGCCATTACTGTGCAGTGTGAGTTACTGTTAGAAGTGCTTGGGACAGAAGGAGAAACATGTGGTCTTATGAAGATGCCATTCTCTATTAATGAAGGTGCCCTTTAATTTCTTAAAGTTAAAAAGTTTTAAAGTATTAACTACATATAGGCAGAGCAAGTCAAGTAGAATATCAAGAAAGCTCTCAAGTGAAAAGCTAGTCCTGCTATTTTCCCTCTCTTTCTGAAAGGAAATATCCAGAGGTAAACTCATTTTACTTTTTTATCCATTGGGTTATTTTGGCAATTACCACCATTATAGTTTTTTATACTTTCATAATCTTATTTTTCACTTTATTATCTTTAGACTGGATGTCTTTATCAAAGACTGTGATTTCCAAAGTCTAGCTCAAACGTCTCTGGGAGTTCCTGACACCCTGTCAGGGACTGCCAGATCCTTTTCTTTCCAATCATGTAACTGTATGAGACTGAAGTTTCTTCATCTGCTTCAGCCAGAGACACATATTGCAGCAGATTGAACATACATACAGCTATGAGAAATTAGTGCTCTCTCTTAAGCCATCCACTGCAGAGATTTTACAGAAATATAAAACAGTGCTACTCTTCTTAGTTTTTTTTGAAATTATAGTTTTCCATAAAAATGTCCTTTATATTAATTTATAATGGGTTTGTTATTTTAAAATGAATTAAAAATAACTATTTAAAAATTGCTTTTAATTCCCAATATGGTGATTATCTATTTCCCCACATAGCTATACGTGTACAGTGTATGCATCAATATCTTTAATTTTTAGGGACTTTTTTCCCATTCTTTTTTTTTTTTTCTTACACTTATCTTAACATTCTAATGTTCCTTTATGGATAAAATATTTTCCTGAAATCTCTGGAGTATATTGATTAGATTTTCTCTAGGTTTCTTAGGAAGGACAAACTAGGTTGTTAGTAGAGTCTCCTCTGTAGCTCTTAGGTCTTTTTCCTCACAGCTCTCTCTCCCTTGGATGAGAGTGATGATTGCGGTTTTGAGGAAACGAAAGGGGTCTGTTGGCAGTGTCCTGTGTCACGGACTAGGTCGGCGTGATTTGGGATCCTCCTAACTGCCAAAGAAAGAAGAATTTTCTTTTGTGGGGATGGGATTCAATTATTATATTCAGTAAATGCTATTGAGTAATAGTCACTGTAAGGGGTAGTGACAGTAAATAACAATGACTAATGCTGTTTGAGTGATAGTTATATATACACCACTTGCTTTTTTAATCGTTTTATGTGTTTGAAACTCTTTAATTTTCATGGCATTCTGATACAGGAAAGCACAGAGTTGTTAAGGCTCAACAAGAAAGAGGCTCACTGGATCTTTAAATCAAGTAGTTGGGTTGTAATGTTCAATCTCTTAACCACCGAACATGCTCCCTCCCCTTTTAGGAAGGAACATGGAGAAGATAAAAACAAGTTTCAAGGAGATTATTGTTTACTAGCATTCCTCTTATTTATAGAAAAGTTAGATTTCATTGCTGAAAGGCCATGTAACTCTGTCTCAGTAGGTTTTCGGCAACCATGCTTTTGTGTACTTATTGCTGGGAAATTGTTTTAGTAGCATGGGTTCTGATGCTGGTCCTTTCACTTCCAGTTTATTCCAATGCCTGTGCTCTATGGTGTTTTCCTCTACATGGGAGTTTCCTCATTAAAAGGAATCCAGGTAAGTCTTAAATATTTAATGATTTTGTAGAAAAACCTAACAAATTCTTCAATTGCAAAGATGATTCTTATGATGGTAGTCATTTATTCTCAACTCTAATATTTTGAGGACAGGTTAATTGATGACTTCAAATCTACATTTTCTTGTGATTATTGGCTTTCTGCACATTCTCCCCTCACTCCACCCCCGAGAATGAGGTTTTGAACTGATATGGTCCTAACTATCTTTAATTGAAATCTTTGAAAGGCCTCTATGATTGAAGACTAGTATATTATGAGGGGAAATGAATTATTTTCTGTGATCCTTGAAACATCATTGGGAAGCAGGGAAGGAAGAAGTACTGATTTTGTAAATCAGGAAACAAATTGAGGGACTCATTGAGGGTTCTTAACTAAGAGTGGAGCGAACCAAGGCTGGAACCCAGTGATTTAGCTATTATTTTGTCTTCTTTATAGTACTTCCTGGAGAACAAGCCAGTGAAATTTACTAAAATTTGTATCAATCCAATCTTAGTGTGAAATATTTAGCACATAAAGCAAGGTTAGTACCACATGACCACCTCCTGTAATGAAAAGCATATTGTCTAAAGTTGCTGGCAAGACTTCTCAAAGGCAGCATCTTGATTTTTTTTCAACACTGTCCAGTATCTGCTCTCCACTGGTCAAGAAATGACCTAATTTACTCCCTTCCTTCCTTCCTACCTACCTACCTACCTACCTATCTACCTACTTACCTACAATAATTATGTGAGGTAGGTAGGGCTGATCTTATTCCAAGTTTATAAATGAGGAAATGAAAGCTCAAACAGACCAAGGAATTTGCTTACAGTTTCCTTTTCAGTGGGTGAAAAATTGGTAATTGTTACCTGAGGTTATTTTCATAGAATAGGTAACATTGGAACCTTATAAGATTGGTACTGTTTTGTTGTACATATTAGGAACAAGTTAAAAGATTGACTCCTGCATTTGATTTTGGCACACAAATTTATCTAAATATTTCAGTCCCCCACATTAAAGCATTTTGGCTTGAGTTTTCGGATTAAATTAATTGCATTGCCCTGATTCCTCCCTCCCTCATCTCTCCCCTGGGTTCAGTTGCTGTATCCTGAAACATTCTCATGTACTATCAGAACAAGGAAGTTAGTTTCAATCACAAAACCCTGAAGTTGAGTGTAATTTTTTCCCCCCTAGGTAGCAGAAATTATATTTTTGATGAAAACGATTTCTTGTTTTGTTTTCCATTCCACGTGTAGTTTTTCGACCGTATAAAATTATTTGGCATGCCTGCTAAGCACCAGCCCGACCTGATATACCTCCGCTATGTGCCTCTCTGGAAGGTCCACATTTTCACGGTCATTCAGCTTACCTGTCTGGTTCTCTTGTGGGTAATCAAAGCTTCGGCTGCTGCAGTAGTCTTTCCCATGATGGTAAGTTTTCTTTTTCAGACTTTGTTACTAGTTAATAACACCTTTGTGTTTTATAGTAATTATTAATATTTATAATTGAGAAACAGAATAATCTCAGTTTAAGAACCTTTGGTGTTTTGAAATAGGAATGAGCCTTTTCTAGCTATTAAACTAATCATTTTCAAGATGGAATTTGCTTATTTTCTATACCTTTGTTTTTTAGTCTCTAAGCTGTAGATACCATTTTGTATTTTTAAACAACTTTTAAGCAAGATTAGGATATTTATGGAATAGATATGATAGGTGTAAAAAGCAAAGTAACCAGAACAACTTGATGAATTCAGGACTTATTAAATTGTAGTAAAATTTTTTGAAGAATGTTTGTTATAATTCAGTCATCAAGAGTAACTTTTCAAGGATGGGGAAACCCAATTGTAAAAGAAAGAGATATATTCGACCACATGATAATTAAATGTTTTATATATCCATGGTAAAATCAGATTGTGAACTTGGAGAAAACATTCGTAACATATAAGGCAGATAACGTGTTTCTGCCCAACTGCACAGAAGTCTTATGAATTCATGACCAAGTTATAAAAACCAATTGCAAAACAGGCAAAGGATAGAAAATAGTAAAAACAGAAAAAGGAATCCAAATTGCCAGTGAACATTTGAAAACATCTTTAACCTTATTAACAGTTAAAGAAAAGCAGACTAATAAAGACATATCTTTTTTACAAATATAATTGGAAACTAATGCTAAAAAATGGGTTCTCTCATGCATTGCTCAAAGATTTTCTTGTTATTATCTCTACTGATATAATGTATGTGGTACAAAGTCATCATAAAAGTTAAAAATCTTTTTTAAACTGTGAAGATGCCATGCTTAAACTGCTTTATAATTTATACAGAATGTAAGGGGTTTATATAAGAAAAGGTTAAAAATGCCTTTACATCTTTTCTTTGAGCAGAAAGACAGAGGGGACTCAGTTCCTTTGGAGTAAAAAGATGCATGAAATCATTAAAATTTTATAAAGAACTTTTTTGTATGTTTAATAAATATAATAAAGTAATGTATAATAAATTAATATAATTTACATATTTTTAAATGTTACTTAATTTAATATTCTCTCCCCCACTTTTTAAGGTTCTTGCATTAGTCTTTGTACGTAAGCTCATGGATCTGTGTTTCACAAAGAGAGAACTAAGTTGGCTTGATGATCTCATGCCAGAAAGTAAGAAAAAGAAGGAAGATGACAAAAAGAAAAAAGAGAAAGAGGTAAAAACACAAATTTTAAATTTTAGATTTACCAAGTAGCAGCCACTATTACAGTTACTTTATGGGAATGAACTCCTTTAAGACCTCCTAAGAACCTTTTCATTATAAAGTGTAAGTACTTTATTACCCCCAGTTTATAAGAAAGGGAACTTGGAGAGAGGTTAGTTAGTAGGTAACTTGTCCCAAATATAGTTTTTACCCATTTTACCAACTTTCCCCACCCATAGTCCTGACACAAAAAATACTTTTAAAAAATTACATATTATGCGTGTATTTAATAACTATTTAGAAGAATTTAGCAGTATGCAAACATAGGTAGCACAGAATAATTCTACATCATAGAATTATTAGTCTACAATCTAACTTTAAATACAGAAGTATATTTTAGGGTACACTTAAATTTAATTAATATATATAATATATATTGATTTCAGAGAGGACGGGAGGAGAAAGAGATTGAAATATCAGTGTTGAGAGAGAATCATTAATTGGCTGCCTTCTGCATGCCCCCTACTGGGGATGGAGCCTATAACCTGGTTCATAGGTCGATGCTTAACCACTGAGCAACACTGGCTGGGTGGTACACTTTAATTTTTACAGCGACTTAATCTGGCGTATACAATGACAAAAAAGACTTTTAAGTAAACATCTTTTGACAAAAAATAAAACTTTAATTTTCATATGTTGACTTGTAACATGGAAGTTGAGTTGAAATCTTCCGAGAGAAGTAATTTCTCTCTCTCTCTCTCTCTCTCTGTGTGTGTGCTCTAAAGGAGGCTGAACGCATGCTTCAAGCTGATGACGACACTGTGCACCTTCCGTTTGAAGGGGGAAGTCTCTTGCAGATTCCGGTTAAGGCCCTAAAATATAGGTGAGATACAACTGTACCTTGTAAAATGTGTTTTATGTACACATGCCAATTGCACGGATAAGCTATGTAATGCTTCTTTAAAATACTGGTACCTATTTTTAAAAAGGCAACAGAGCCTGCGTCTGGCATATCAGCTAAAGGAGGGCTTCATGCAGTTCTCCTGCTCCTTCCCCTCCCGGGTATAGACAGGAGCGAAGAAGAAGCTGGACTTGAACCAAGCTTTGGATTTCGGGGCCATGCAGACAGGATTTCCTTGTCTCAGCACTTTTTTCAGTTTCAGAGAAGTTGAATGCCAACACACAAGTCTCTGAATATTTTCATTCTCTCAGTTGTACAGCTGGGGTCCATGTGTGCTGGACAGTAAACCTTTGCAATGCGTTTTCTGATAACCTTCCAGTATGCAACTGTTTAGAGGCCGAGAACTCCTAGGGTCCAAAGGTGTGATTTGGCCACTGGCAGCGAAGACTCATATTATGGAAAAATAATGAAGTTTCATATTTCATTTGCCATGTGTGCTTTGGGTGATTTCTTTTTAAAAAAATTTTTTTATACAATATATTTTATTGATATTTTACAGAGAGGAAGGGAGAGAGATAGAGAGCTAGAAACGTCAATGAGAGAGAAACATCGACCAGCTGCCTCTTGAACACCCCCTACCGGGGATGTGCCCGCAGCCAATGTACATGCCCTTGACTGGAATCGAACCCGGGACCCTTCAGTCCGCAGACCAACGCTCTACCACTGAGCCAAAAACGGTTTCGGCGCTTTGGGTGATTTCTATCTTTAAGAAGAACTAAAGGTAGAGGTTGGGAAATGTAAACTTTTTTTCGTAAAGATTAAAATGTAAACTTAAAAGATTTAAAACCTACATTATTTATGCACACTTCTGATTCCTATTTCTAAATATTTATTCCATTTCTGATTAGTTAGTTAGAGCTCTGCTTTGCTAAATTCTGTAAATGTTTGTTAAATGAATTACTGTAATAACTTTGTTGGTTGTACCTCTGAAAAGAGTTTGGGGAACTGCTATGGTTATTAGTGACACTCAGCAACTTGGGGAGATTATTTACTATTTAATTTCTGTTGGTCCTGCCTTAGTACTTTCTCAGTGTGATTATACATGGACCTTGACGAATGGAATTTGAGTTTGTATTTAAACTGTGTGATATTGAACAAAAAGAATGGGCGTATATTCACTTTTATTGTTTAAATGACACAAACCATGATTGATGATGCTTTCCTTCAAATTTGAACATCAAGAATGCTAGGAATTGGCTGACCTGTTTATCTGCCAGAATTTAAAATTTTAATTAGTTTTGGATTACTTGCCATGAAAATCAACGAGATAATTTATGATACCATTTGGAAACTGGTTAGCCCTATACAATTTGAAAGTAATGTATTTAATGGGAGCAGACTTTCCCCATCTAGTTTTGGAGGAAAACAAAATGTGTACTTTCTTCAAAAAGGTCTTAATGTCTACTGATGGGAAAGTCCCGACTTAAAGGAGGACTTTTGGAAACTAAAACGTGCTTCAAGAATTCTTCTCTTTAATTATTTGATGTTGGCAACCAAGCAAAGAAGCGTTTTCTCAGAGCAGGCGAAGTTCCAAGTTGTATTGCCGTGCCTTTGTGAATTGGGGCATTCACACTGTGTGCCCTTTTAAAAAGTTGACCTGCTGAAGCAGCCATTTCTAGAGACTCTAAAATGATCTTGTCCCACTTTTCTAGTCTTCAATTTAAAATGACATTCGGATTTAAAGAATGAACAAAGCTTGCACCCTCTGAATGACTGTTACTTGGTCATTTACAACCTAGCTGCCATCACATTGTTCATTTAACATCTAACTTGACATTCAGTGTTTGTTGCTTTTTTTGCATGAAATGTTGTTTGTTTATTTTTTTTGCTGAAGAAAAAGAGCTTGCAAATATGTTCTGTTAACTTCATATGTTTTTAGTACTTCCATATTACTTGTGACTGACAACTGTGAGCCCGTAATGAATTATGGATAGCGTCAATATTGGACTTAGGGTTTTGAAGTAATTTTTTACAGTATTTCAAATAGACATTTGTTTTTTATAATGAGACAGTATTTTGATCTTTTGATTTTCATTTGATTAATTTGATACAACAATTTGATACTAAAAATATGAATGCCAGCAAAAATCAGTACTTACAAGCCTATTTTTGTATTACCTGTTGAAATATTTTCAGAGCTCTGTTTTCAGTTTTAAAAAAGTGTCACCTTTTCCAGCATTCTTTTAATGGTTTTAAGAGCTTTAAAAAAGCATAATCTTAATTTTTTCCTACTTAGGATAGTAATTTGAAGAGATTGAAGTTTGTGCCAATTATAAGTTTTCTAATTGACTTGAAGCAGTATTATTTTTATATTTATTAACACAATAATATATTCTTATATGTTATTTCAATAGTGGACTTATAGCCAAAATGATCATCTTTGGGCATCATTGCCAATATAATTAGCCATACTTCTAGTTTTGACTATAAAGAAAGATGCATTTCTTCATGAGACCTTTATAATGGAACTTCTAATATTCTGATGTCTTGCTAGACCTTGGTTTGTGTGCATGGCAAAGAGTGTTTTTTTAAATTTTAAGTTGAAAGGAAATATTTTATAGATAATAATAATGACATTATTAATGCTTTTGCAAGTACTGAATACTAATAAAAAAGTGTATTTATTCTTCAGTGTTGATCCCTCAGTTGTTAACATATCAGATGAAATGGCCAAAACTGCACAGTGGAAGGCACTTTCCATGAATACTGAGAATGCCAAAGTAACCAGATCTAACACGAGGTAGCTGTAACTATTTACGCATTTTCTATTGATAGCCAGTTTTCAATTTGCTTATGGATAGCTGTTTAGTAAAACCATTGTGTTTAACTTAATTTACATAATTTATATTTTCCTTATGTAAAACCAACTTTTTTTCTTCTCTTCCTTTTTCCTTTCATCTATTAACCCATTATTTTTCTGGATACTGGAATCAGGTAAAAACATTGATTATTTTATTTTTTAAAATTTGTTGTTTTCTCTTTGAAAAAACTTGAGCTATTTTATAACCAAGATGAATATATACCTCTGATAGTGTAAAACACACACACACACACACACACACACACACACACACACACACAATATCAGAAACCCTATAAAAATATAATTAGTGGGAAATAATAAATTCTATTATTGAACACTTTCAGTCATGCTCTCTGATGTTCCAAGAAAAAAAACATAAAAGATTTTTTAAAATTTTGTTTTAGCCTGGAATGTCTTTGAAGATCTTGAGAAGAAATATAATCCATGGATATAAAGGCCATTCAGTTTTATAATGTCCCATATATCACATAACCATTTTATAACAACCCTTTTCTTATATTTCTTATTATGTAACCCTTTTTCTTCATTTCAAGGCCTGCATCTCAGGGATTCCAGTTTGATAATCATTAGTACTTTCATCCCTTAGGTGTCTGGAAAAATGAGGTATAATCTTGCTGGATACTCATTTATTTATTTATTTATTTATTTATTTATTTATTTTTATTATTATTTTGTTAACCCTCAGAAGATATTTTTTCCCATTGTTTTTTCAGAGAAAGTGGAAGCAGGGAAGGGAGAGAGAAAGGGGAGGGGGGCATACGAGAGAGAGATACGTCGACTGGTTGCCTCCTTGCATGCACCCCCAAATGGGGCAGGGAGTGAACCTGCAACCCAGGGTCGTGCCCTTACCTAAAATGAAATCAAACCCTTCACCCTTCAGTGTGCAGGCCAATGCTCTAACACTGAACACACTGGCTAGGGCCTCATTCGTTTTTAACAAATATTTATTTTGTGTTTACTTTGTACCAGATTCTAGATTATGTGTCAATATACTCTTTTTGGGCATCAGGTTAAAATTTTTCCAGGCAAGCAGTCACATAGCTATTTCTGTCTAGTTGTTATATTCTGGTCCCCATCTTTTGATGATACTTGATTAGGGTTTGTTGTTGTTTTTTTTAATTTATTTTTTTATTTTATTCTTTCCCTACCTCCTTTTAGAACATTACTGCTACTTAATCTCTCCATTTTTTTAAATGTTATTATTTCTTGAGTTCTAATTTCTAAACTGGTGATTTCCTTATTCACTTCTGTCTTTTAAAAATTTTTCAGTTGAACTCTGTCATTTTGGGTTATTTCATGTAGCCAGAATTTCACTGAATACTCTTACTTTTTCACTCCTCGTCAGCACTCCTGGCTCAGATTTTTAATATAGTTATGATATGTGTGTGTATATAAATATCTACCTTACAGTAATAATATAATATTTTTATATTTCTGCCTTTCCTTTATGTTATTCCTCAATTCAAAATCAAATAAAAAGAGAATGTTTGGGTTATATTGTCTTAACAAAAAAAATATTTGGGGCAGGTACCTTTAGTTTTGTCTGGAGAAGGCAGCAAAACATAAGTGTGTTTTTATACTTTAAAAAAATATATATTTTATTGATTTTTTTTACAGAGAGGAAGGGAGAGAGAGAGAGAGCTAGAAATGTGGATGAGATAGAAACATCGACCAGCTGCCTCTTACACACCCCCTAGCGGGGATGTGCCCACAACCAATGTACGTGCCCACAACCAATGTACATGCCCTTGACTGGAATCGAACCTGGGACCTTTCAGTCTGCAGACTGACGCTCTACCACTGAGCCAAACCGGTTTCAGCTGTTTTTATACTTTTGAAAGTAATTCAGAGCCCAGATATATATAAGTAATTAAATCAGTTACTTAAATCCATATGCACGGAATTATTGTACTTTATATTAACTTTGAAAATAAGAATGTGTTTTGATATTATATTTGTGAACCAAATTTTAAAGAGATTTATAAATTTGTTACATTTTTTTAGTAAATCTATTTGATGCTTACAAATGTTAGTAAAGATTAATTTTTAATGGGTTTGTCAATGCAATAAAAGTCCAGGGCTATCACTGTTCATATATAAAGTAAAAGCAATAAATCAAACATAGTAATATACTGAGCAATTTAAAGAGCTGTTCTTCAGCTGTAAGAAAAACATGAACCTCAGTGGGGAAAATTATCTATTAAAAGAACTAAGAAATTTAATATTTGTCTTTCCAATTAAGTTTACAGATAGGAAAAGAAAGCAGTAAAATAACAGTAGCAAGACATTTATATTATTAATAGCCATCTGAAAGGCTTATTATGAATGCTTATTGTTAGCCATATTTATAATGTAATATCTATTTATTTAGAAATCATTTATTTTCATTCTTTGTTTTAAATAGCCCTGAAAAACCTATGAGTGTGAAAATAAATATTGAAGATGAACCAACAAAGAAATACATGGATGCTGAAACTTCGCTATAGAATTGAACCAAGAGGAGCTATATATATATAGATATAGATATACAGATACATTTATATATAATGTGTGTATTTCATGTCACTATAACAATATTGTATGTCATGCTATTTATGCGTGACCACTTGGTTTTTAAAAGTGGTGTCTGAAGTTTGTTAGGAGTGCCATGGAGACTTTGTATATAAAGAAATAGTCTTTTAGAAGTGAGATATGTGGTTCTTACAATTCAAATATTTATTCTGATGAAAAAAATTGTTCTGTTTTGCAATAGAAAAATGTGGGGAAATGCATTCAATGTACATTTATTTAATTTGTTTATCAGTGACAATTCATACCAATCTTAAGTGATATGTACTTTGTCCATATATTTCTAATTTTAACGAGTTACACACATTATTTCACTTGTGTTAGTGCTTTATGGGAAGAATAGGGGATCGTTATGCCGATGCTGTGGAACAGAATGTTAACATGTCACGGCTTCTCTCTGAGTGTGTTTCATTTATGTAGATGCCCATCATGTTTCACAAGCGATGGAAGTTTTTTCACTATAGAGGTAGAACAATATGAACTGTAGTTTTGACCCTTTTAAAAATTTTTTATTTTAAATCTTTAAGACCTCCACATCTAGATTTCATTCAGATAAGTAAAATTGCAGATGACTTTATAATTTAACCCCCATCCCAGTCATACATTTATGAGTTTTAGAATGCTAGTTACAATAGTTAAATTTTGTTAGCATTGTAGAAAATTTTTTTCTGATTTCTAATACTTTATTAGAGCCCAGAATGCTCACTCTATTCTCTGCCTTTGCTATCTTTTTCTTAAGTGTGGTTTAGTTTATATCAGGTTCAAGGTTTTGATTATTTTTCTATTATAAGTAGTACGATGAAATAATCAGGAGTCAGAATTCTCTTAAATGGGTTTATGATCAGTATTACTTTATTCTAGTAGGATTTACCTTTCATTTTCTGTTTACATTGTTGTTTCTATTGTATAGATAATATTTAATAGATTGTTATATGTGATTTCATTTTTAAATATTTTATTTATTTTAATTGATATGATGCTTATGTATTATAAACAAACATTTGAAAAGGTAACAAATATAGAGTAAATTGTTAATGTAAATAGTTGGTGCTCATTGCATTTACAGTTTAATATCTGAAAGCAATTGATAGATTTTACATCTTTATATAAAGCACTGCCATATTTGTATTTCAAAAGGAATTTGGAAATTTTATGTATAGCTCAGATTGATGGCATTCTTTCTGTTTTTGTGTTAGTATTTGTTACTTAGTTTTTGATCTTCTGAGCTGTCTTTTAACTTCTAGCAAATCTTTTTAATCATCTTTTTTCTACTCTTAGCTCCACACAAAATAAATAAATGTTCTTGTTAAGCCTGTAGGACTGGATGAATGGGGTTGTGAAACTAATTTGGCAAGAGGATAGTTTAATGACAGCTAAATGAATATAGAGAAGCCCCAGAAATATTTAAAATAATGACATGAATAGTAGGACGAAAATATTACTGAAATTACAATGCTCCCTTTAATCATTTGTAATTAAGTACAAAAGTAAGAAGAATGATCTTATAAAGGATCATGAGGAATGCCCAAAGCTGATATTGTAGCAATTTGGAATGCTTTTAAATCTATTCTAAAATACCTAATAACTAATGTAATTTTACCCGCTGAGACTATTATCAGAGTCTAGTTAAAATAACAGATTTAACTTATGCCTCAGATGGGAGGTTGCAAATGTAGCCACTCTTAAATATAGTGGGCCTCATTTTGTACTGCCTGAAAAGGAGTTCTACTCTGTTGACAGTTGATGATAGAGTATTTATTACCCACGGTGCTTGTTCTTGTTCTGCGCTTCCATCGAAGTGATTCCTTTTTGTCCACAGCAGCACAATCATTTCCAAAGACCCCCAGTATCTGCTGCTGTCTTTTGTAAACTCCCCTGATGTACATGAATAGGAGGATTTCCTTACGTAATTTCCTTAAGTCTGGACATCATAGCGTTAACAAATGTGCATTATTTTATAGGATGTGATTTTAAAATTTAAACTGAAAACTACCTGGGATCATAGTGTTTCTGTGATTTTAGTGAATTATGTATAGTGATTGTCCAGTGCCAGAAAAACCATGACTTGCAAAATACTTTGCACTCAAAATGTTTTTAATATGTTTCAAATTTGATAATGGTTTCTGCTTTCTTTTGACTACTTGACTTATAAAATGATTTGATATGACTACTCCATTGAAGAGCAAAGGTAACTCAAGTTTAAGAAATTAACTGCTTGTTTTTTTTTTATATGGTTACATTATTCCACTATTTTTGAAAAATAACAATCATGGATAGCATTCATTGCCAGAGAGTGAAAAATATAATTTACTACATATATTGATTCTTAAACGTTGCCTTAAATAGGTGGAAATGAGCAGTTAGTAATTGCTATGTACTGATTTACCTCAAGGTGCAAAATAATTCAACCTGTACATATTCCATTTACGAAATAAGTTCACAGACACAGCTCTGCACTTTCTTAGATGCCTTGGTTTCCAGGATGGAGCTTAGTGCTACTGAATACCCTGGCTCCAGAGCCACCTCAGGATATTCTTCTCTCCACCCTATTTTATTTATTTATAGACACTGCTTACAAAGACTATAATGAATCCTGATGCCGACCATCTGAAATTTACTTTTTTTTGAATGCTACTTCATTCTAAAATAGCAGCTTTTGAAAAAACAGTGAACTAACTTCCTTATGATAAAAGGATGATTCTGTATATTCTCTAATAATATTAGGTATGCCGAGTGAAGCACACAATCTTTCTAATGGGTATTTGTGTGCGTGTGGGTGTGCGTGTGCGTGTGCGTGTGTGTGTGTGTGTGTGTGTGTGTGTAAGTGATTTATCAAATCTTAAATCTCTCAAGTTGTTTAACAAAGCTGTGGCGTATCAACGTTCACATTTGCCAAGTCTCCTGTAAAACATGTAGGACAGATATTTTTTTAATGTCCTAATGTGTGTATTTATAAAGCAGATTTCTTTACCACTCAAGATTCATTTTTTTTTTCATCCAAAAACATTTCTTTTTTCTTCACATACTTAAAATTTATTGTATGTATATAATAGCTTTCTTTTTCCTTTTACAAAGACAGGTTCAAAATTCTGTACAAAGAGAAAATGGTTTCTGAAACTGAGGTACGACACCAGAGCTTGCTGTCTTGTCAGGATTGTCATGTACATCAGTTCTGTGAATGTGCTCAAGAATTTTGCATGTGAATCCTGTTTTAAAGTGCTCAGATTTCAGATACGTCAGCCAATGATACAACATTTTAATTAAAACAATGTTTAATGTTTTAAATTTATTTATATAAATCACATTGTTGTTATCATATGCAGTACAAATATGTGAAATGTCTTGGTTTAGTCCGACAATTATTTATTTTTTAGAAAGTAAATGACTTTAAAGGACATTCAAAATTTAAAATAGTGTTCAGAATTAAAAATTTGACAGTTTAATGTAAAGTTCATTCTTTTTTAACTTTTCAAAAAATAATATAAGTATCAATAGGAAAACATATATTTGGAATCATCTAAAGATCATTTAAAAAATTTAATTTATCAGCACATATTGACTTCTATAGTTGACTTAGAATAATTGTTAAGCCCCAGTTTTTTAAATCAGACTTTTGTGCATTGATTGATTTTTGCGTTTTGGCTTTTCTTTTGTTGCTTTAATATTGAAAGTTTTTGTTTTGTTTTGAATTTTTTTTCTGTAGAGGGGGTTATCTTCCAATGTTTACTATATTTAAATAAGTAGAAATTGAATTTTATTGTTCATTTATGTAATATTTGATAGCTTGGTATAATTTCACAGTACAGTTCTAATTTTTATGACTTTTATAATTACAATGATATTTTTTTGTAATAAAATCCAAAGTAAATTAAACATTTAAAACGTAGAACTGATATTTTTCATTTATATGAAGTACAAGTCTCTACCAAGTCTAATGTGAATGACCCTGCCTTTTAAATTTGTTTTATAATTGTTAGAAGAAAACTATTTTTTGGAAATGTTATTGAAGTTGAAAGAGCAATAAAAGTCTACGGAATTAGTTGTTTGTATAGTCTTTATTTTGTACTTTGATTTTTAGGAGAGTTGCATGTCATGCTCATGAGGAGGGATAGGAGATAAAGAAATGGAAGTGATTTCTATTTCTTACCTCCCGATACTCACGTGCTTCAGTAAGAGAGAAAAGAGAACACTGATTAAAGAAGATGAAACAAAGTACTGTGTATTCATAATTACTTTTTGGGCAGTTGAGAAATTAAAGCCCTCTGAGATAAGCTGGTCTATTATTTTTCCTATTTTAAGACATCTATTTAGGGTAGAATTTGCAATGTGATGTGTCATGAGCACATATCACATTACATAATATGTAATGAACGTGTTACTATTGGGTGCTTATTGTGTGCCAGGCAGAATTCAAAACTCTCATTTCGTTTACACACTTCACATCAACATCTGGTAGTCATTATTTTTCCTGCCAGTTGAGTTGTAAAATGAAGACATAAGAAATTTCCCAAGTTGCCCAACATGGAAGAGCCCACCCTCATCCCCCCATCTCAGGCCTTCACCACATTGTTGTCCATGGGTTATGCACATAAGCATACAAGTTCCTTAGTTGATTTCTTCCCACTCACTCACACAGCCATCTTCCCTCAGATTCCATAGCCTGTTCCATGCTTCTATGTCTCTGGATCTATTTTGTCCATTATATTTCACATATGAGTGAGATCATGTGATACCTGTCTTTCTCTTGACTGGCTTATTTCACTTAGCATCATACTCTCCAGGTCACTCCAAAGGTAAGAGATCCCTTTTTACTGCTGCATAGTATTCCATGGGGGTAAAAGTACCACAGCCTTTTTACCCACTCATCTACCAATGGGTCCTCGGGCTGTTTCCAGATCTTAGCTATTGTAAATTGTGCTGCTACGAACATAGGTGTGCATATATTCTTTCTGATCGGTGTTTTTGGGTTTCTTAGGATATATTCCCAGAGGTGGGACCACTGGGTTAAAGGGCAGTTCCCTATTTTAATTTTTGAGGAAACTCCATACTGTTTTCCACAAGGGCCACACCGGTCTGCTGCGTTCCCACCAGCAGTGCATGAGGGCTCCCTTTTCCCCCACAAGCTCCCCAGCACTAGCCACAGCAGTTCTTGAAACACCCTAAGATGAAGCTGGCTCACACCCATTGCATTTCAAATGCTAACGGTTGGGATCGCCAAGCCTTGAAGGATCCACCGAGTGGAGGAAGCCCTACACCCAGGTGAGCAGCGCTAGAGAAGAGTCCACCTGGTGGGTATAGGCGGCTGCAGCACCACCTCCCTGCACCAACTTGCAGACTAGGGGCCCGGATCCTGCGCGTTCTTTGGTTGCCACGGCAACGCTGAGGCGGCGTCACCTGTGGCTCGGGCGCGGGGCACGCGACAGCACCGCTGCCCCTGATTGGCTGCGGCGCCCCGGCGAGGCAGTAGAAGGGGTGTTGGCATTGGCTCAGCCGGCGCCGGTTGGTGGCCTAGAGGAGGATTTGATTGAAAAGAAAAAAAAGAAAAAAAGAAAACAACCAACGGTGCGGCTGGTATTGGTGCCCCCGAAGTTGCAGGGGCCGCAGTGGGCTGGGGCGGGGCGGGCCCTCCTGTCCGGAGCCGCGGCGGCCGCCGCAGGGAGGATGAGAAGAAGGACCCGTTAGGCATTGGCCTGAAGGAGGGACCTCCCTCCAGCGCGGTGAGTCCCCCCTCGGGTCCGCGCGCGGTTGGAGCGGGGTCTCCGGGGAGGTGCCCGCTGGTCCCTGCGGAGCATCCCGGGGGCCTCCGGAGTCCTGGGTAGGGGAGTCCCTGTGAGCTGTTCTCAGAGCCGCTGGGCTGGTGATGGGCGGATGGGTGGCGTCGGACCCGGGTGTTTGTGCCATGCAGTGATGATTCTGGTTCCACGGAGCCCGAGCGTGTCTCCTCCAGCCTGCCCCCACGTCTCTGGAGAGACTCGGGCACAAAACCCTTGTGGCGCGTGCTTTTTATACGCTCCCCTGGTGTGCTGCTGCTCCACGTGGGCGAGCCTGTGCACCCCCACGCCTCAGCCCCGGACGTCCGCCGAGGACTGGGAAGCTTCCAGCATCACTGAGCGTCAGACCCCCACGTCCAGCTGCCACTTAACTCCACACGTGTGCTCCCCTAAACCCCATCCTCCCCAACCCCCACTGCCACCTGACTGCCTCACCCCTGGGTTCCCTGTCTTGGCATCACCTACTCAGTTACCAAAGCCTCCCTCTGGGCAACATCTTTGACACTACCACCTCTTCTGCAACTCCAGCAACTGCCAAGGCTGTGCCTTCTTACTGGCTGCCCGGTCAGTTCCCACAGCACCATCTCCATTCTCCCTACATTGCATTTTCCCACCAATTCCTTGGTTAGATTCAACACCCATCCCTCTCCCCTGATTCCAGTCTGGCCCCGTCAAATCCATTTTCATCCCCGGCAGACTGATCCTTCTAAAGGAACATCTACGGGCATTTTCCTGCCTGCGAAAATCCAAATCCAGTTAGGTCTTCTATTGGCAGCTCCATACTGTTCCCAGAACATGCCACATGCTCTCCTGCCCATCGTAATTTCACCTGTAGCTCACACTGCCTGCAGAGGAGCCCACTTTTTGCGCCATCGCCAGCCTTGTCTTCACCCCCCTAGTCAAGATCTGTGTGTTTCTATTACTTCTCTGCTTCCTCCTCCGGGCTTGCTCTGTGAGGGCAGAGGCCATGTTTGTTTTACTCACATCGTTTGTTGCATTTAGCACAGTACCTTGCATGTGCACAGTTTGTTGCATTTAGCACAGTTTGTTTGCATGTGCACAGCAGGGCTTCAAGAAATACTTGTTAGCTGAATGGATCTCACGAATGAGAAATGATTGTTTTCCATGGCATCCTTATTAGTTTCAGGAAAGTCAGAAATAACTTCTGGCCAACGATGCTTCTGCTTCTACGAGCTGAATGTTGAACTTACAGGTTTTGCTCAGATTTTTGAGATTCTTAGTAGTTGGATATTATTTCAATTCAGACAGTCTGTATTTCATGCCATAATCATGATGATGATGATGGCGGCTGTTATTGTATGGCATGAGTTTAAAAGGGAACACAAAGGGAGTGCATCACAGTTTGTGAGAGAGAAGCTCTAGAGTCAGACATACCTGGGTTTGGATCCTGGCTCCGACAGTGGAGCTCTGTGGCCCACAGCAAATTAGCTACTAATCAGCTTCTTTACCTCTACCGTGGGCTAATATTAACACCTACCTCAGAGGGTTGTTATAAAGACTAGATGTGCATAATCCATATCAAGTGCACCATGCCTTATACTTAGTTTATCTTCACACATTTACAAAATGGAAACATTTACATGGATGTTGGTGGCAGCTTTATTCACCATCACCAACACCTGCAAACAGCTGACATGTCCTTCGGTGGGTGAATGAATAAATAACTGTGACACGTCCAGACAATAGAATATTATTCTGTAAAAAAAAAGAGAAAAAGAAAAAGAAATGAAGTCTGACACTGTGAAAAGACACCAAGAAACCTCAAGTGCATATAACTGAAAGAAGCCAATCTGGCCAAATCGGTTTGGCTCAGTGGGAGCGTCGGCCTGCGGACTGAAGGGTCCCAGGTTCGATTCCGGTCAAGGGCATGTACCTTGGTTGCGGGCGCATCCTCAGTGCAGGGTCTGCAAGAGGCAGCTGATCAATGTTTCTCTCTCATCGATGTTTCTAACTTTCTATCCCTCTCCCTTCCTCTCTGTAAAAAATCAATAATATATATATATACATTAAAAAAAAAAAGAAGCCAATCGGAAAAGGCTACATACTATGTTATTTCATCAATATGCCCTTCTGGAAAAGTCAAAACAATGGAGACAGTAGAAAGATCAGTGGGTGCCAGGGCGTGGGGGACTAGGTTAGGGGGACAATGAATAGGCAGAGAACGAAAGGTTTTTAGGGCAGCAAAAATACCTTATCGATGATAATAAAAGCCCAATATGCTAATTAGACCGGACATCCTTCTGGATGAAGCTGGGGCTGCAGCTGTGTGCTGGAGGAAGTCCAGTGGCTGGGAGCGGGGATCCAGGTCCAGCCCGGGCTGCAAAGGCCTCCTCTTGCACGAATTTCATGCATCGGGCCTCTAGTGATATTATAATGAAGAATCCATTATACATTTGTCCAAACTCATAGAATGTACAACACCAAGAGCTGCTTAACTTTTTCAGTGCCTGGGTTTCTTCATCTGTTAAGTGGGAGATACACTATCTACCTCACTCATCAGATTGTATTGCCAATGATAATATTTACAACAGCTATCATAATAGTAATTTACATTTCTCTAGCCATCCCCCCTTTTAAAGGGGCTTCACTTGATTTAGTTCTAAGCACCACCTTATAAAGGAGATGTTGTTAATTCTATTTTTGGTAAATGAGGAAACTAATAATCAAGAAGTTCCAGGGACTTTCCGAGGTCACTGGGCGGGCAAGTGGAAACCAGGTCTCCGCTGCTTTTGGCCTCATCCCCCCAGTGTCTCCGGAAGAATTCACATTCCCAAACCTTTAACCTCTCATCAGTGAAGACCACGACATTCATTTAAAGTGCAGGTGTATGTTGCACTTGATGTGAATATGAACATCCTTCTTTCCTTTAGGAAATGCTATTGTCCCTTTCATGTATACTTGGGCTAGTCCATATTTAACATGAATTTTGTAAATAAGATATAGAGAGATTTTTGTCTAACCAACATTCTGTAATAACTTTGATACTGATCAACTGGGGCAAACTTATTACGTGATAGTTTTTTTTTTGTTTGTTATCTTTTTCCTCCCTGGCTAAACAATGATACTCCAGTTATACTTGGAGCTTCTAAATCATATTTCACGGGATTTGTTCATTTAATAATTCATTCATTCAGCAATCATTTATTGAATTTTTTGTTTGTTTGTTCCAACTAGTAGTGCTGTCCTGAAGCTGATGGAGGTGAGGATGAGCAAACTAACTGTCATTTCTAGTCTACATTAGGCTAAGGAGACAGACATGCATAGTTATTCAATTATTGCCTGAATCTTCCCCTTTATTAAGAGCTGCAAGGCAGTGCTAGGTGGGGCTATGACTATATCAAGGAGGTCAGCGAATATTTCCATTAAAGAATGGATACTCGAATTGAGACATGATGAATGAGCCTTCCAGGCCTTTCTGTACCAACCTGACCCTTGTATCCAGGAGTGGAGTCCCGAGGCATCAGGAAGAAGCAGGTCCGGGACAAGGATTCAGGGCCTGGGATGAGTGGAGCCAACTAGGGGGTCAGAGGCATCATCTCACAAAACACCTCATAGGCCTTGACAATTTTTGTCTCTATCCTAAGAGACATGGAAGCTCATGAAAGCTTAATAGGTCAATTTGTATCACACAAGGGGTGCTTTTGTTGCTGTGGGGAGAGTGGATTTTTTTGTTTTGGGGAGGAAGGAGAAGTTGGAAGTGGAGGGACCATTTAAGAAGTGATTACTGTAGTTCAGGTGGTGATGTAGAGTAGGGTGTTGGCAGTGAGCTTGGAGAGACGTGAACAGACCAGAGCCTTGCTGAGTAAGACAAGAGTCAGGATTTAGGGATCGGATGAGCAAGGGGGCGAGGAGGTGGGCGGTGTCATTTTTCTGAGGTCCATGCCAAAGAACTGTGCTGTGTTTGAGACTCTTGTCCCATAAGTTGGCTGTAGTCTTGGAGGTCACCACTCATTCATGTACCCGCCATTCACCTCTTTCCAGATTTCTCGGCTCCAATTCAACTCATCTACTCACCATATCCCTAAACCACCCCCGGGATCTAGCCTCCCAACCTCAGTTTCACGCCCCTGGAGTATTCTTCACCCACCCAGGGTATTCTTCATCCACCCTACCTGTTCTTATGGACCTCCTCAGGTCACCAGGGTACCTGAGCCTTTCCAAAGCTCTGCAGCCCACAATGATCTTCCTTTCCCCTGAATTCATTCACTTTGTAATCTCCTATGGATATTCATTTTCTCTGATCTCTGACAGTTGTAGTGTTTTAATTGAATTCTTTGTTTTAGGCTGAACTGTAAAAATAAAAAGACACATTTTTCATATTAACTACATATTTACGATTTCCCACACACCCTGGATTGTGGATGGATTTTTTTCCCCAGTGCTCAGGAGTCTCTTCTGCACAGAGCAGATTAAATAGTAAAATGCACTTAGAATGGAATGTTATTAGGGGAAATATTGTTTTACTTTATGACTCAGAAAGTACTTTTAGTTTCTTGCAGTTCTGCCAATTGTTGTGGACATCTGTGTGTTTACCCAGCGTTCCCTTAGAAGGTCTACGGCTGAGTCCATATTCACTTATTACTAATTCATGACTCACTAAGTATCATGGCTTATTCCCATGCTGGTTAACTTTTTGGGGAAGACATTTGGGATTATGTCTTACTCAGTGTAGCATCCTCAATGCTACCTGGCATATATGAGGAGATTAATAATTATTTCTTAAAGGAACGAATGAATATCATTCTCACAGTTTTCTCTTACGAAAAAACAGGGAATTGAATGTAATTTTACTGTGTTTGGGGCTAATGAGAAAAGGGAAATCTGGTATGTTGCTTTAGTTATTTCCATTAACTGGCTAATAGAAATTCTTCCTTCACATCACCTTTTCTCTTATTTATTTATGTTAATATATTCTTATTGATTTCAGAGAGGAAGGGAGGGAGAGAGATAGATAGAAACATCAATGATGAGAGAGAAACATCGATCAGCTGCCTTCTGCATGCCCCTTACTGGGGAAGGAGCCCACAATCAAGGCATATGCCCTGACCGGAAATTGAACATGACCTCCTGGTTCGTAGCTTGATGCTCAACCACTGAGCAACACTGACCAGGCAATGGACCTATTTTTCCTTTTTAATATCACTAAATAGATGGGCCTTGGGTTCATTTGTCCAAACACAGGCACATGATAAACTCTGTCATGAATAGACTTGGGTCAGCAGCCACACGAACTTGAACACAAACATAACACAAATAACGTTATGCAGTGACTTGTTGAGGGGATTCATAGAAATTACATTCACCTCTTCAAGTATTTCCCTTTCTCACAAAAACATATGAGTTTGTATGGGAATAAAACTTGAACACAAGAAAATCGTAATGGTATCTTTTTTGCCGCATATTCTACCTGATGTTGGAGCAGCATTCTCAGACCAACTTGGGTAGCCGTTAGCCAGAGGGAAATGAAGGCAGATTTGTAAAGGAGTGTGTGACATATAGGCGCTGGCCAGTAAATAGTTGTGGGAATGAGGGGGAGGCAATCAGAATACTGTACCGTCAGAGTGTTTGATTCGCTTAGCCTCCAAGTGCCTATTTAAATGAAAAATAGAACATTGTTTACAGTATAAACTGTTTGCACAAGGAAGGTGTCAAGTCTGTTGACTCAGGAGCACGGCCATGATGATATACTTGCCCTTGGCTGGCGAGGCGCTCCTCCCGATGGAGGCTCTGTAGCAACCGGGTCTTTGTCTTCCACTCTGATGGTGATGTTACCGAACGCCACCTACCTGTTTCACATGGGTGAGCCGGGGTGAATGAGTGGATGTGTGTAAGCACTCCAGGGTCCAGGAGGTGGGGTTATGCAAGCGTCAATTCTTCTTATATCACTCTTTGCCCTCGGCGGAGGGCCCAAGTCAACAAATCCCCTCTTGCCCATCTCTCCCCCAGAGTTTGCCAGTAAGATGTAGGCCTTGCAGGTGAACTGGGCCTTGTTCTCCTCCCACTCCCAGGTACATTTGACCTCTCTGGGTCTCAGTTTGTTCATGTGTTAAATGAAGGATGGAATCAAGACCTGCAACTGGTGACCTGTAGCTCTGCTTTGTATGTCCCGTGCAAGGGTTTCAATTTGTTTAGCTTCATTAAAAAAAAATATTTTATTGATTTTTTACAGAGAGGAAGGGAGAAGGATAGAGAGTTAGAAATATTGATTAGTGCCTCCTGCACAAGGTACATGCCCTTGACCGGAATCGAACCTGGGACCCTTCAGTCCACAGGCCGACGCTCTATCCACTGAGCCAAACCGGTTTCAGCTATTTAGCTTTATTTTTAATGTGATTTTGAGTCCCTTTAGGGAGGATATGTCTTCTCAGGTTTGACCGAAGCCCTGCCACTCTGTGTCATCTACTCCACACCTGTCATTCATTTACCTTCTGCTCCTGGGCGTGGATGGTGTTAGACCCCGATATTGGATGTGCTCTAAGGCTCTTCCTTATAGTAACTGTCTCTGTTCTGCTAGCTCCACGCATAGTTCACTGGAGAACAATAACAACGTTATGTAAAGGATAAAGTCCGGCCTACAGTTTAGAGAAACAGACTCCCTCTTTGAGCTATAATAGTTGTGAGTAAGTCATGTTTCTTCTAGAAGTTCCTTAATTTTTTTTTATCACTTTACTTTTAAAATGTGTACGTGGCCCCAGACGAGTGGCTAGGTTGGTTGGAGCACCGTCCTGTACACCAAAAGGTTGTGAGTTTGATCCTGGTTAGGGTGTGTTTAGGAAGCAAAGGATTGATGTTTCTCTCTTTTCCCCTTCTCCTTCATCTCTCTCTAAAAATCAATAAAAACATATCGTCAAGTGAGGATTAATAAAAATAAAAATAAAAGGAAGTGTGTGTGTGTGTGTGTCTGTGTATATATATATATATATATATATATATATATATATATATGTGTGTGTGTGTGTGTGTGTGTGTATGTATCTTTTATTTGCTATTAAGTTATCCAATTTAATGTAACACTTTCTGTGCAGGATACATAGTTTTCTAACACACAACTAATTTGAAAAAGACCTTTATCTGTGAGATTAAGTGCAATTATTCTTTGTAAAAAGAAAGAAAGAAAAGAAAAGAAAAGAAAAAAAGAACCATTCCTTTATTCTCAGAGCACTTTACTTAAATAAATTGCTCAAGTGGCCAACACATTTTTAAGTGTTTTAAAAAAAACTATAAAAAAAAGTACGGTGACTTTCCATATTTCACTCAGCTTTTCCTAATGCTAGTTTCTTGCATCATTATGGTACAATTATCAAGATTTAGAAAATAGCGTTTAACCAATGCATTTAAAATATATATTTTTTTATTTCTGGTTGCTTTATGTGAGTTATAAAATACTTTTATCATTTTTTTTTTTTTTGCAAAGAACCACCATGAAAGGAATTTTAAGAAAAATGTGTCCGCAGTAAAGGAAGTGGAGAAGTGATTTTTTGTTTTGCAATGCCAGCTAGTCACAGGGCTGGAGGTTCTATGAGTTTCTTTACTGTTCGCTTGAGCACAGACAGAATTGCAGCTTGTCATCTGGAGGGAGGTTAACTATAACTCATGGACGGGAATAAGGACTTCCTGGTATTGGTACAAGGAAGTTTCACTTCCTTTTGTGGTAGGGGCCATAGCAGTTTATTTTAGTTCTTTTTCAAAATAATAAACCCGAGGTGGCCAAAGTGGCAATTACCTTTAGTTATACCAAACTCTGTTACTATAACTACTTTCTAAGTGTTGTCTTTTTTAACCATTGGCAAATATAGTAAATAAAATAAGGTGCGGCCCTAAGTGATGAGAAGGAAAAGAAGGCATTGTGGGATTTGAAGTATTTCCATCATGAATCCAGCGGCTTTGTAAAGATGAGGCATTTGAGGATATTTGGAGCAGCCCAGTCAACTGTGGGATTAAAAAAAACAAACAATTTCCAGGTAGAAAATCTGAAAACCGTATCACAAATATCACAACATCTAGTGTAGTGGGTTTAAATTGTACAATTTAGATGAATTACAGTCAATTGGGTGACTTAACCATGGCTTGGATAGCTTTCTCTGCAATTACCAAGCGATTGAAAGCAAACGAGCTGTGTGTCTCTGGGGACTTCTTTTAGAATTAACTCAATCTCAGGTGACAATAGAAGATAGGAATTACATTTGAGAGTTTCTTTTTTTTTTAAAGAATTTAAAAATTCATCAGAGTTGTGATGATTTCTGTGCTTTCCTGGGGCTGTAAACACCAAACCCCTGTGGCTGGCCTGTGACGGATGGAAAGATAGTATCTCTCCCACGGGAGATAGGATTTGGGTCCCAGGACTGAGGTACCAAGGAAAGACACCAAAAGTTTCTGTTGTTAAAGTAATATGCATTTTTAACCAATGGATGCAAGACACTGGGGATGGGGGAGTGATGGTGGTGGTGAGGGCATATTACTGGAGTTAGGGGTGGCTGGGGGAAGGTCAGTGGGAAAAAAAGGAGACCGATGAACTACTATTTGTAATACTTTAAACAATAGAATTAAATTAAAAAATAATATGCATTTGATTTTACATATAAATTTACATATAAAAATGTACTCCCAATTTTTTTCAGAACACACACACACACACACACACACACACACACACACACACACACACCATTTCAGCTTTTCCATGTAGAATCAGCCAAAAGTCCATGTGAGCACAGTGTTTATGTAGCAAGTATTGTAATCTCTTTGGCTTCATCTCATCTATAAAATAAATGATAGAAAATGAGTGGTTTTCTATTCGTATTTTTATCAGAAAAACGCTTTTCTCAAATGAAACTACACAGAACCCCAGAGAAGTAGGACTTGCTTGGGTTCATGCAAGTGGGGAGCCCATGCTCAGGCCTACTTGACCGCACCCCTCCCCTCCCATGCTCACTCTCGCCCTCTCATGGTTGTCCTGGAATTGACACTACTCAGGCTGCGTAGTACTTGGGTAGTGGTTCTCAGAGAGCCATCTAGGGTTGCTATGAAGACAGGATTGCCGTATGAAAAGAAAGACTTCAGTGGTCTAGGCCCGTGGTCAGCAAACTGAGGCTCTCGAGCCACATGCAGCTCTTTGGCCCCTTGAGTGTGGCTTTTCCACAAAATACCACGGCCTGGGCGAGTCTATTTTGAAGAAGTGGTGTTAGAAGAAGTTTAAGTTTAAAAAATTTGGCTCTCAAAGGAAAGTTCAATAGTTGTCCTGTTGATATTTGGCTCTGTTGACTAATGAGTTTGCCGACCACTGCTCTAGGCCATTGCTATTCAGGTGGTCTCCAAACGGGCATGTTACCGGTCCATGAGGAGAGTGTCTAGAGATGTTCACAGTGCTACAACAGTTTTTCCCCTCATTGACCTCATCTGCCCTTCTCCCCCCGGCCTTCACCACACTACTGTGTGTCCATGGCTATGCATATGTGCATGCAAGTTCTTTGGTTGATCTCTTCCCACCCACCTACCCTCTCCTGCCTTCCCTCTGAGGAGAGATTTTTTTTTAATACTCACCCAAGGATAGGGTTTTCTTGAATTTTTAGAGCGAGAGGAAAAGAGAGAAACATCAACGTAAGAGAGAAACATTGTTCAGTTGCCTCCTGTATGTGCCCAGGATGATACTCCAACCAATGGAGCCACACCAGGCAGAAGAGATTTTTGAACTAAAATAATGACACAGGTTTAAAAAAAAATATTTTGTTTATCCACTCGTTAATTTTTATTTAATTAATACAGGGTAGGGAAAAGTAAGTTTATAGGGAAAATAACACAACAATTAAGAAAGCACAATACAAATGTAAACTCTGTTCCGTGTACTCACAGCTGTAAACATTCTTCTGCCCCGCCCTGTTCACTGTTAGCCTCTCAGGTGTCTGGTGCCGAAGGGAGGGCCCGTCCCTGGCCTTATGGGGTGACCGGGCAGTTGCGATATTCCATGCATCAGTTCTCAGTGTGGGGAGTTCAGGCTTCCCTGGGGCACGGAAGGGGATCAGGTTGGGGGGCCCTGATTCTAAAATTAAATAATTGCTAAAAAAGCACATAATTCACAAACTGGTAAAAAAAAAATACCTTAAGCCCCCCCCCCCCTTTTTTTTTTTTTACAGTTTTTGAGTCTTTTTTTTTTTATATATATTTTATTGATTTTTTACAGAGAGGAAGAGAGAGGGAGAGAGAGTGTTAGAAACATCGATGAGAGAGAATCATCGACCAGCTGCCTCCTGCACACCCCCAACTGGGGATGTGCCCGCAACCAAGGTACATGCCTTTGACCGGAATCGAACCCTGGACCTTTCAGTCCGTAGGCCGACGCTCTATCCACTGAGCCAAACTGGTTTCAGCAGTTTTTGAGTCTTTATACTGTGCTGTGCCCTGTTCTAAGTGCTGTTCTGTGTGCTGGAGGTATATTTGTGGATAAAAGAGACGCAATCTCTGTCACACGGGGCTTAAGATCCTGTGCAAGGAAACCGATAAAGGGACAGGGGGGTTTCCGAATATGATGAGCTCCGGAAGGAAACCAGACGCGGGGAGGTGGTCCAGGCGGGGGTGTGGGAGTGAAGATGTTGTAGAGATCGACCAGGAACCCGCACTGAGGAGTAGCTCTCTACCGAGGAGGGGACCTCTGAGCTGAGCTGCTGGAGAACTTGAGAGGGAGCAGCGAGGGGCAAGGGCCCAGGCTTTGGGGCAGGGATGAGGCTGGGGGAGGCCAGCCGGGCTGCAGGGGAGTGAGTGAAAGGGAAGGAGAGGCCAGAAGAGCTCCAAGGTGAAAGTCACGGTTAGAAGCCAAGTGCAGCAGGGACGGCCACAGGAAGGTCGGAAACTACAGAGTGGCAGGATCTGCTTCGCATTTTAGTCATTTAGCATTAAAAAATAATTTTATTGATTTGAGAGAGAGAGAGAGGAGGGGAGAGGGACAGAGTGGGCGAGACCTTCTGCATGCCTCCCACTGACGACCGAGCCGAAACCTGGGCATGTGCCCTGATTGTGAATCCAACTGGGGGATCTTGGTTCATGGGCCGACACTCAACCACTGAGCCACACCAGCCAGGCTGATTCCCATTTTAAACCAAGCCCACGGGCTCCTGCAGATACAGAGGAGCAAGGGTGGGAACAGAGACAGTAGTGAGGAGTGGTGACAGGGGTCCAGGCAAGAGCTGCAGTGGCTCGGAGCACAGGGCAGTAGCAGCAGGAGAGGAGATGAGGGAAAGTGACTGCCCGGTCTTGGTGGTGGCCGCCATGTGGGCGGCAAAGGAGAGGGATGGAGAATTGTCTAGACTAGCTGGGGGGTGCCAGTGACTAGATGAGGGCCCTGTGGTCTGGGGTGGGGTGGAAGGGCTTTGTTTGGGGTGTATTACATTCGGGATGCTCGCTAGACATCCAGGGGAGGACTGTGCATGGAGGAGCCCAGGATGGGGTTCGGGCTGACTGTATACAGATGGAATTATAAAGCCATGGGGCTCGTGTGCCCCAGGGGGCCGTGTGCCCCGGATGAGCCGTGTGCCCCAGGGGGCCGTGTACACCGGGAGAGCCGTGTGCCCTGGGGAAGCGGTGGGCCCCAGGGGGAGGAGCGGATTCTATTCGTGTGGTCCTGAGACATTTGGACAGTCTGCAGCCATTAGCTACAGAACACTGTTGTATTTCCCTACAAAAACAAATGAGAGAGAGTGTCCCACTTGAAATTCATATACGGAAAAAAAGGGGAAAAAAATCTGAGGAACAGAATAAAGTGGTGAATATAGTAGAATCAGGGGCAAAGAAGGGGAATGGACTGATAATTATCAGGAGGATAAGGGGGTGGGGAAGCAGTGAGAGACTGGATTGAAATCGTATAACCAATGGATGAAGACAATTGGGGGGAGAGGGGGTAAGGGCAGAGGGTGGGAAGGGAACTGGGAGGTAGGGAGCTTTGGGGGAGAAAAAGGAGAAACAATTGTAATAATCTGAGTAATAAAGATTTATTAAAAAAAAAAAAGCCACGGGGCTGCAAGAGATCCCTTAGGGAGAAGCAGGGAGATAGAGAAGAGAAGAGGGCGGGAGACCAAGCTGCCTGATGGGCCACAGGGTCATGCTGGCATCTGGAGAGGCCACGCCAGGGAGCAGAGGCATGGGGCTCATTAGTTGAGAGTAAGCAGGAGGCCCGGCTCAGCCCGCAGCCTCAGTAAAGGTTCTTGTTCCCTCACCACCCACAGCTCCTCCCTGGAGGCGGCCATCTCAGCGGGCGGCATGGGCATCCCACCCACAGCCTCTCCACCCCTGTGCCTGATGGTCTGTCCTGTGGCCTCTTGCTTCTAACGGCTAGTTCCCCTATCTCTGTTTTGGAGGACACCCTCCTTCCCCCACTCCCCCCAAGCTATCGGGGCTCCTCAGTGCCCAGGCGGGAGTGCCTGGGAGAGATGGCCTCTCCTGGTGGCCCCTGCGCAGTGACGGAAGGTGACAGGAGCACAGGAGCCCGGCTCCCTTCCCCCGGCCTCAGACAGCCCCGAGGCAGAGCCTGTAGGCTGCGGAGCTCTCCTGGGCGCCGGGCTGTAGCTCCCTCGGGGAGCTCTGGGCTCAGCGGGCACCCGGCCGGCCTGTCTTGGTAACACTGCACCGAGCTGTCCCCTCCGGGCAACGTGACTGAAGCTCTGAACTGCTCTCCCCACCGCCAAGCCTGCCTCCTCGTCCTGGCCCCATTCTGAGATTATAACCCCTGGGATAGTGTCATCATTTAAGAAATCAAATCAAATCAGAGCACCTATTTTAAAGCTTCCCCAAATTCTCAAAGTTACTATTTTTTGGAATTATATATATATATATATATATATATATATATATATATATAATATATATTTTAAATATATTTTATTGATATTTTACAGAGAGGAAGGAAGAGAAATAGAGAGCCAGAAACATCGATGAGAGAGAAACATCGACCAGCTAGCTGCCTCTTGCACACCCCCTACCGGGGATGTGCCCACAACCAAGGTACATGCCCTTGACCGGAATGGAACCCGGGACCTTTCATTCCGCAGACCGACGCTCTATCCACTGAGCCAAACTGGTTTCGGCTAGTTTATATATTAACAGTCATCAAGTGGAAAGGATTTGCTCTGTGTGTGTGTGTGTGTGTGTGTGTGTGTGTGTTTAAAGTCAATTGTCTGTTTCTACTGATTTTGATGGATTTGTTTACTGTTCAATTAAGTGAGACATTTCCAAGGAGTTATTTATTTTCACTCTTCCAGCTCAGAGAGTAAATGCCAATCTTAAACTGGTGAAACCATTAGCTGATTATTTCCCGTTCACACACCGGGCCAGTGGCAATAGGGAGACGAAGCAGGGGAGTCGGATGGGTGTTTGGCAGGATTTGCCTGCCGTGGACGTGGTCTCTGGCAGAAGAAGCCGTGAGCTTTTCCACCCGTTTCCTCGTGCTGATCTCTGTAGCTCTCACCCCCTGCTTGTCCAACAGTCTGCCGAGATGGTCTGAGCGGGAATGGCAAGCCAAAGGGTCAGTTGTCTGTGTGGAATTTTCCCTCTGTCATTGAGGGGAAAGTAAAATTAGATTTTATTTATTTTGACTGGATTTCCATTTATTTTAGAACTTTTGGGGGTATTTTAATATCTGTCTATAAAAAGGACTTGGATCTTTTGCTCTGAAGGAATGACTTAAAATATATATTTTTTTAATTTCAGAGAGGAAGGGAGAGGAAGAGAGATATAGAAACATCAGTGATGAGAGAGAATCCCTGATCTGCTGCCTCCTGCATGCCCCCTACTGGGGATCGAGCCTGCAACCCGGCATTTGCCCTGCCTGGGAATCGAACCATGACCTCCTGGTTCATAGGTCGATGCTCAACCACTGAGCCACACTGGCCAGGCTTAAAGAATAATTTACAGATCATCCATTCTTCCTCTCTTCCATCCTCTCTCCTTCCTTTCTTTCCTTCCTCCCTGCCTTTTTTTCTGAGTAAAGCCAATGCTAATTCAAATCTCTAGCTGAATATCATACATAACATATTTTAAACTTCCCAAGTGGGTTTTCTTTGCTTGTAGTAGAATCACAAAATTGTGATAGCCTCTTTTACCTTTAACAGTTTTCTGTCTGAGATTAGACATAGTAAATAAATATTTGTTAAATGGATGGATCCATAATGTTATGTCCTAGGCATACCGTATTTGCCGGCGTATAAGACGATTTTTTTGGCCCTGAAAAATATGTATTTGCCGGCGTATAAGACGACAGGGTGTATAAGACGACCCCCTAACATTTCCACTAAAAATACAGAGTTTGTTATATACTCGCCATATAAGACTACCCCCCACTTGGAGGCATATTTTTCAGGGCCAAAAAGTCGTCTTATACGCCGGCAAATACGGTAGTCCTAAAATATCAGTGATGTGTTCTTCTTGGTGTGCATCTGTGTTGAGAGACTCGGCCTCCAGTTAATTTCAGCTCAACTCTTTGTCACAAATATGACAGCTATATTGGGAAAATAATTTTTAATTTCTCAAACTGTGTGTGCATCTCACAAAATTAAATTTTACTAGATCCTGTTGTGGTGGAACACCCATTGGCAATTCTTTTTGCCTCTCAATACTTCTGAAACACTTGGATGCTGACCATTGATTTCATAATACGTCGAGGCATGCAGTTATAAGACAGTATTGCATGTGTTTTCATGCCTGAAAAACACACCGTGAAGGCAAGCTATGGCACTGAGGCACAGTGGAAACATTTGCATCCAGTCGAATTAAACTAATAGTATACTTAATTTTGTATTTGCTATCGAGTTGAAAGTCTGCGTATCTTTCACTTCCTTTTTGTTTCTACTCTGGAAACTAAAACAATTGAGTGCAAAGTTTGTTAAGGATTAAAAAGCAAACAACTAAATTGTTCTGCCCATTTGTGAACTCATATTTTGAGTGGGGATGGGGAAGAGTACTAAAATTGACCTTGGAAAGTTGACAGTTGACCGCAAATCTTCCTTCAGAAGACTGAAATACCTTTTGGGTTGTATTTTGAGGTTCACTCTCCCACTTGTTAAAAGAACAAAATTCAACTCAGTAAATTTTAAAAGCTTTTATTGGCTTTATTCAGCAGTTTATAAATTGGGCAGCAGCCTCCAATCTAGCAGACAGACAGGAGCTCGGAGTTGCTGTGCAAACAGAGAGACTTCTGTAGGCAGAGCGGAGCAGGAATGAGGAAGCTGTGCTAGGCAGAAAGCAGGCCGGCTGTTGCAAGGTTGCTTTACCGAAAGGGGATGGTAGGAGCTTGTCAGGTAGATTGCCTAACTAGTGCTGGTTTAAGTTTCCACTTCCGGGAGAGCTGAGATGTAATTCAGTCTTGGTTCAGTAATGTGGGGCTTAGCATAAGTGACTCCATCTTGGGCCTGTTGAGTTGTTTTTAACAAGATGGTTGAGTGAGTTCAGGGCCTGTCCAACTGTTGCAGAAGAACTTATGACTGGAATAGATCCACGTGGGGATTCAGGTGGCACTCAAACACGTTAGGAATTCTGGAAATCCAATGACATTTTGTTGCTCTAGACCAGTGGTCGGCAAACCGCGGCTCTCGAGCCACATGTGGCTTTTGGCCCCTTGAGTTTGTCTCTTCCTCAAAATACCAAGGCCTGCGCACGTCTATTTCGAAGAAGTGGCGTTAAAAGAAGTTTAAGTTGAAAAAATTTGGCTCTCAAAAGAAATTTCAGTCGTTGTACTGTTGATATTTGGCTCTGTTGACTAAAGAGTTTGCCGACCACTGCTTTAGACGTTGTAATGCTTCTTTGCAAGGGGATGAGGGTTTCTCTGGGACTCTTACGGACATGACCTGTGATGAGGGAGGAACCCCTAACCAGCAGCTATTATCAAGGATATGTGTCAATGAAGACAACCAAGAAGGTATAAAAATAAGTTGGGATGTAGGTATTTGCTTAGAGATGTACATATTTTAGAAACCTCAAATGAGGACATTTTTCCTGACATGCAGAATAATATTTATTGGAGCCATGGGTCAGAATGTTTGAAATCAAGGATGACTTAGAAAATATCGGCTCTGGAGTATTACAAACCATTCTCTAAATGTACCCAGAGGCCTCGGGTGGGAATAGTAAATGGTATTCATATTGACATTTTTTTTGTGTGCATATTTAAGTAAATGTGATAAGTGATTTTTGGCTGTATTCACCGAGAATATTTTGAAGCATCCAACCCAACTAAAGTTTTTCCCTCCGGTTTACTTTGAAAGGAATGCAATGTTAATTCTGGGGCGTTGACGTCTTACAATGCCTGATCAAGACAGAAAGGTGAAGACAGAAAAATCCACCGACAAAAAGCAGCAAGCAATCACCACCACCAGGTAACCCCATACTGAGTCTTTGCTAATTATTACCGCAGGCAGTGGCCAGCGACCGGATTTGACAGGTTTCGGAGAAATAGCGCGGACCCTGGACCACTGCTCCTCTGGGTTGCGGTGTTTACTGAAATGTGTGACCATCTGCAAGGTTCAAAAGGAAGTGTTTAGCGTGCCTGTGTCCGTCCATGAAAGCAGGCCTCCAGGTGGCAGTGCCATCAGAGGGTGACGTGCCTCGTTCACCTGGCGTCTTCTGCTGGCTGACATTGTGTTGTTCTCTCTCCTAGGGACTACTCAGATCTTAAAAGACTTCGGTGCCTTTTGAGCGTCCAGTCAAGCAAACAACAGGTAGGTTTTCACAGACGGCGCGGACGTCCATAAAGAGGAAATCACGTGTTCCCAAAGGGATCCATTCAGCATCTTTATGAATGATACTTCTCTTTTTTCCTTTGTATATGTTGTCTTTCTTCACCCAGTTGCGTGCCTCGTACCTGCCAAGACTTGGCATCTATGGTCTGTCTTTTCATTCTTCTTCTCTCAGGCCTTGGACCTGCCCTGTTCTATGCTTGTGGCCATGTGTCCTCATTACCAAAGCTCTCAGGGCTGGAAACAGCATGCCTTCTATTGAATGCCCGATGTCCAAGTCTTCCGAGCTTTGGGGCAAGTGATTTTTTCAAAACGCTCTTCACCACATTTCCCTTCTCCTCCTCTTCACCCCCTCCTGCTGCCCACCTGCTACAGCAACACTCCGGAGGACTGCTGCCAATTGTCTCGTACTGCAAAGAGGGGAGAGGAGTGAGTTGGGGCTATTTTTATAAGAGTATTTTTATATTTTTATTAGACAGAAAAAGGAATTTATCTGGACACAACACATTTCTTTTTGGTTTTGCTTCTGTAAGACTTTGGAGAGTCATGAGATTAAACGCCACCCCTGGAGGTTTGGGAAACAACCCAGCAATGCTAATAATAATAATAATAATAATAATAGAAGACACTTACTTAGCACTGTTAACTAGTAAATGGCTGGGATGGGAGTTGACCGTGGTGGCATGGCTCCAAAGCCTGCTATGCTATTCTCCTTTCACTGTGTACGAGCTCATGTGGTGGTAACTCAACATCGACGGCCTTTGCTGTATCAGCCGAACTTCGCAGAGAACTATAGCATTCCTAGCTGTCTGTTTATAGCAGAGAGTGACTTTCTAATGACTTGAGGGCAAATAAAGGCCAAGTGATTGTTCATTTTAGGGGAACACTATGTGCCTGATGCCTTTCCTGCCTCACCCTGCTTAACAGCCAAAGCTCTCACAGGTAAGGAGCCAGAAGCCAGAGAAGTTAGGTGACTTTCCCAAGATCCCACAGACAGCTAATGGTAGAAGACAGATCTGAACTCAGAGGCAATGTGTGCCTCTAGCCCAGCCGTGGGCAAACTACGGCCCGAGGGCCGGATCCGGCCCGTTCGGCTGTTCTATCCGGCCCGCGGAGCCGAAAGAGCGGAGGGTTCTCTTGCTCTCCCCTCCGCTCCTTCACCAGCAGCCCAAGAGGAGAGTGCCAGCATGGTCAGGGTGCTTTTGTTCCGGCCCTCCGGGCCAGTTTAAGAACCCATGGTGGCCCTCGAGCCAAAAAGTTTGCCCACCCTTGCTCTAACCATTGAGCTATCTTTTAAATGACCTGGGAAATGAAATCATGTACCGTTAAAAAAGCAGTTGAGTAAGCCCTGATTTGGAGTAAACGTGGCCTTAAAACATTTTTTTCTTATTTTTTAAAATATATTTTATTGATATTTTACAGAGAGGAAGGGAGAGAGATAGAGAGCTAGAAACGTCGATGGGAGAGAAACACCGACCAGCTGCCTCTTGCACACCCCCTACCCGTGATGTGCCCGCAACCAATGTACATGCCCCTGGCTGGAATCGAACCCGGGACCTTTCAGTCCGCACACCAACGCTCTACCACTGAGCCAAACCGGTCTTGGCTAAAACATTTTTTTCTCTCCTATCACTTCCTTCTTCTCTGTTACCAATGCTACACCCTCACTCCTCTCGCAGTAGCTCCTTTCTTTTCGCCCACCCATTTCAGCAGTCACTCCTACCCTTTGTCTGTCTTGACACAGCTTAGCATCCTTGTGGCTCACTGCTCACAACCTGCATGAATCATTGCCCCAAATCCAGCCCATTCTCCCGTAGTAAGGTGAGCAGGATGACTCAGCATGCAGTTTTGGTTGTAGTTCCCATTCTCTCTCACTGCAGGTTGTTACCGTATTGTCAGACTTCTGCCTTTTCTTTCTATTCCTTTCTCCCGAATTTCTTACCCGTTTCCAAGACTCAACTCTAGTGATGCCACCTCCACAAAAAGCTTTCCCTGTATCTCCCATTCTAGAAGTAATTACGCCTCTCTCTTCTCAGTGCATCATCTTTCACTCTCTTAGCATTATCTTCTCCATTGTTTTGGAAACTCCTGTTTACGTGTCTAATTTTCCTGGCAAGATGATAGATTTCCCAACGCCAACAACTTTGACTTACGCCTCTGCTCCGCTGTATCCTCTATTCCGTGAATTCTTGGTCAGGTTTTGCCAAATTGAACTGTGTTTTAAGAATCGGGTTACCCCATGGGTATGCATGACAACCCTCTGCCAGGGTAAAAGAATCACCAGTGGTGGTTTTGGCAGTAGTTCGCCACCTTTGAAGCTCATGCTGCACTAGATCTATTGTGTCCCCTTTCAACACCTGGCTGTGAATGACAGGGAACTGAATAGTTTCCCTCCCCGCCTAAAACCAGTTTGAGAATTTGCAGTCTGTTGTTTGACAAGTTCATATGGCTTATCTTTTTGTGAAGCAGTTCACATGTACAAAAATGTGTGGTTGTAATGTTTTAATTACTCAGAAAGTGGATGGTTCTATGAAAAATAACAGCTCAGCTATGTGAATGTTCCCGAGGTTCACAAAATCCATCCCTGATTCTGTGTATAAAACTTTCATTCAGCCAAAACCGGTTTGGCTCAGTGGTAGAGCGTCAGCCTGCGGACTGAAAGGTCCCAGGTTTGATTCCGGTCAGGGGCATATACCTTGGTTGCGGGCACATCCCCAGTGGGGGGTGTGCAGGAGGCAGCTGATCGATGATTCTCTCTCATCGATGTTTCTAACTCAATTCATCTTTCTTCCTCTCTGTAAGAAATCAATAAAATATATATTTTTAAAAACCTTTCATTCATTTTAAATTCCAAAAGAATAAATCTCATTCTGAACACCCTCTTCTCCTGTCCATAAAATAGTGTAGAGGCATTTATAGGAGAAGAAAGAAATTGGAGGGAATACATCAAGAATTTATTCATGTCTTACTTGTTCCAGTAAGGAGGCTTATAAAGATACATCAGGTATGACAGGTTATCATTAATTAAACCAGGGCCAAGAAGAAAGAAAAACAAGGGTCATGGCGAAGTAGAGTCATGGGCAGAAATGCCCATCGAAATGTGTAAGCGGGCCACTCATTGGTTCTGAGCCTAAGAGTAGCAGTCGGTTTGAAAACAGTAACTTGGGATTAAGGCCCACTCACCTGAATTTAGGTTCCAGCAAGTCCTGGCCTGTTATTTGTAAATGGGCCAAGGTGGCCAGCTAACCAGTTGGGAGAGGAAATATACTTTGTGGGTTTGGGCAGAGAATTGCAAGAACTGAGTGTCCTTCATCTGAGTCTAATGAGGCCCGTCACTTAACCTCGTAGCTTCCTGTGTTCCCGTGTCTGCCTTCGCTGTTGCTCCTGTTTGCTCGTCACCACATTAGCGCCTGCTCCGTAGGAGGGTCCCCCAGAGCCACAGAAGTGGGGGCAGACACACTCTGAGGCAGATGCACACCTGCCTTCCTCGTAAGCGGGGTTAGAATGATCGTAAGCCAGTGACGCCAAATCATTCCAGGAAAATAGTTGCTCCAGATTTGTTGCAACAAAGGGAAATTACAAAATTGGTTGGAGATTTCACCAGAGGTTTTCACAAATCATTTAAAAAAAATATTTTCTGGTGATTTTAGAGATGAAGAGAGAAGGAGAGAGAGATAGAAACATTAATGATGAGAGAAAACCATTGATCATCTGCCTTTTGCATGCCCCACACTAGGGGTCAAGCCCGCAACCTGGGCATTTGGCCTGATGGCAATTGAACCGTGACCTCCTGGTTCATAAGTCAACACTTAACCCCTGAGCTACTTAGGCTGGGCCATTTTTCACAAATCTTAAAATAATCTGCCTAGAGTTGGAATTTCAGTACCCCCCTCCACGACCCCCCTGCACACACACATACACACACACATTTAAGAGCCATAGGGAGCTGAGAAATTGGTTTTTAATAAACAATAGAATAAATAAATTAATGACAGGTCAATTAAGTGCCTTTGAAATAAAAGGTTTTGATAGATGCTGTGGAAAGAAGTAGTATAAGGTACAGTTCCTGTGGTCTCACAGACCGAGTGTAGGAAAGACAATTCTGGTACATGACAAGGCAGGACCAGAATCCTGGGTGAGTGGTTCAGATGTGGGTACAGATTTTAAAGAGGATGGTTCTTGAAAAATGGGCTTGTTTTTCATCAGCAGAATAGATTGGAAAGACCTTCTAGGTGAAGTGAATAAAGTAATGAGATATCTGAAGGGAAGAAAATAAGCATTGCAAAAGTCAAATGGTGACGGGACATTTCTCCCGGAAGCTAGATACAGGAAGCTAGAAGAAGCTGTGCAGGACCTGGCGGCCCATCTGCAAATGCTGTCCTGGATCCAAGTAGAAGTTGCATGACCAAAATTTTGGGAAGGCCCTTTGCTTTCTTCTTGACTCTCTTTCCTTTCCACTCGTATTATTCAAGCTGCCCAGGTAGCTTTCAGTCTCTATTGCACCCCCAGTTTTTCGCTGCCTTCCAGCCTGTGTAAAAATCTGCCCAGATCACTCTGGATTCCTCCTGGCATCCTGGTCCGTGGCCCACCCTATTCTTTTTACTTTCCACTACAACAAACCCTTGTTCACAAATTTTGCAGCATGTTCTTATGCTAGTTTAACCCCCCTACCCCACCCTCCTGGGTCTGCAAACTCCTTGAGGGCAGAGGCCATGGCGTTCCTGCTTACTGATACCCAGTGTCTCACACATCATCTGGCAAACAATGTGTCTGCAGCAAACATGTGAATGGATGAACGTGGCTGGCGGTAATATACCAGAATTCAGTGGTTGGCAAACTCATCAGTCAACAGAGCCAAATATCAACAGGACAACGATTGAAATCTGAGAGCCAAATTTTTTAAACTTAAAACTTCTTCTAACGCCTCTTCTTCAAAATAGACTCGCCCAGGCTGCGGTATTTTGTGGAAGAGCCACACTCAAGGGGCCAGAGAGCGGCATGTGTCTCGCGAGCCGCACTGTGCCCGCTACAGTGCCAGATGAATCATATTCGCAAGACACTGTGGACAAAGTGAGCATTCACTCAAAGGCTTCACATTAGAACACCTGTGTGCCAGGCTCTGTGAGAGGGGCTGTCCTCAGGGGGGCAAATTGGAGGAGGCCGATGTGTAAACTAGACATCACACTAAGTGATAAGTGCTCCACGAGAGATCAGCACAGCCATGCCACCAGGGAGGGAGTGAACAGCTCGTCCAGGAAGGCTGGCAGGTGCACACCAGAAGGCTTTGGAGCTGAGCCCTGAAAGGTGATCTGGAGTTATGGCTGCAGCACACGCCCGGGCATGGAATGGTCAAACAAGACGGTGGTTCCGGGATGGGTGACCAGTTGGACGTACCCAGAACTCAGGGCATGGTTTTTTATTATTTTGTTTATTCACTTACGTATTTATATTGTATGGCCTTGTGGTGGATTTTTAAATTTTATTCTGTGGTGGATTTGTTATCAAACACCGCATAGCAAATCATTCCCAGTCTTAGTGCTTTAAAGCAATAAAGGTCACTTATTGTCCCTCACCCACCTGTGGGTCATGAATTCAATGCAGCTGGTGCTGGCTCAGGTTTCTGATGGGGTTGCAGGCAGGTGTCAGCGAGGCTGTGGTCCTGTCAACATCCCTGGGGCTGGAGGACCCACTGCCAACAGTGACTCACTCCATGGGCTGACGAGGCGGTGCTGTTTGCTGAGGCCTCTCTCCGCAGGACTGTTTGTCCCCAGAGCGTGGAGTCTGGGGAGGTCCTCCAGAATGAGTTGTTTGACATGTTTGAAGAAACAATCATATTTGCCAATGCTATTTCCGATAAGGGTTTAATCTCCAAAATTTACAGAGAACTCATACAACTTAACAAAAGGAAGATAAACAATCCAAACAGAAAATGGGCAAGGGACCTAAATAGACACTTTCGAAAGAGGACATACAGAAGGCCGAGAGACATATGAAAACATGCTCAAAGTCATTAATCATCTGAGAGATGCAAATCAAAACAACTATGAGGTAACACCTCACACCTGTCAGAATGGCTATCAGCAACAAATCAACAAAGGACAAATGCTGGCGAGGATGTGGAGAGAACTCCTCTCGTGCACTGCTGGTGGGAATGCAGACTGGTGCAGCCACTGTGGAGAACAGTATACCAAAAAGGGAATTCCCATTTGACCCAGTGATTTCACTTCTAGGAATATATCCCAAGAAACCAGAAACACCAACCAGAAAGGATATATGCTCCCCTATTACATAGCAGCACTATTTACAATAGCTAAGGTTTGGAAATAGCCTAAGTGCCCATCAGCAGACAAGTGGATTAGAAAACTGTGGTACATTTCCATAATGGAATACTACATTGCTATAAAAAAAGAAGGAACCTTTACCATTTGTAGCAGCATGGATGGATCTGACAAGCATTATGCTAAGCTAAATAAGCCAGTCAGAGAAAGATAAATATCACATGATTTTACTCATATGTGAGATACAATGATCAACATAAGCTGATGAAGAAAACTAGATCCAGAGGCAAATGGTAGGGAAGATGGGGGGGGGGGGGAGGAGGGTTCAGAGATCAACCAAATGACTTGTATGCATGCATATTAACATAACCAATGGACACAGACACTGGGGTGGTGGGGGTTTGCTCTTGGGGGTGGGAATGGCTGGGGGGTGTCAATCAGAGAAAAAGGAGACATGTAAAACTTTAGACAATTAAAAAGAAAGAAACAATCATGCCCTTTCAAACATTGTGAAAGGTGATGATGCCAGGCTGGAAGACGGGGATGGAACAGAATGAAGGAGACCTCTGAAAAGCACATGGGCTGACTCAAGAGAGAGAGTTTCTCCTCGTTGGAGGTAAATAGGTGTTGGAGGATTGAGCGCTGTGAAGAGGAAGGAGATTGTCTAGATCTGAATCTCAGCTCTGCCCTTTGCTAGCTGTGTGACCCTTAGGCAAATCACAGAGCCCCTCTGTGCCTCAGTTTTCTTATCTGTGAAACGGCATTTACCTCAGCAGGGCCAATCCACAGCCACCACAAGACACAACATCCTGCTTTACAGGATGAAAGGTTTATGTTACTATTGTGAGATAATTCAACTGTGACTAGCATATGATGAAGAAGGATTCTGAGTTTGTTATTTTGCTAGCTATTTAACAGTATTCTCATTATAATGCGTTGTTCCATAAACTGACTGCCTTATAGGAAGTCAGACATGCTGTTTGGATAAGGAAATGATGTCTTAATGCAGATTTCTATCAAATACTTTGATGGAATAAGATAAGCACAACATATTATAGCTTTATTTGATAATTATGGCATGTAGAATGAAACAATGTACTGGAAATTGGATCTTTTATCCTGTTACATTATGCTCTACTTACCTAACACACAGTAATTTAGCTAATTACAGAACATCCCTTGTTTGTACTTTGGGGAAGAATCGGCTCAGCTTCTCTGTGGCACAAAAACAATTCTCAAGGTTATCCCACTTGTAGGTAACTATTAGTAAATGAAACTATTTGAATGCTGATAACTTGAGAATTTATTATGTAAGTAATTACCAGTGCGTGTTGTAAATGGAACATGCTCAAGTTGTTGTGGTTGAGTTAAGCACATTTTGCTTTTCTTATGGTGAAGTATATACCGTATTTGCCAGCGTATAAGATGATTTTTTGGCCCTGAAAAATACGTATTTGCCGGCATATAAGACGACTGGGCGTATAAGAAGACCCCCTAACATTTCCACTCAAAATACAGAGTTTGTTATATACTCGCCGTATAAGACTACCCCCCACTTGGAGGCATATTTTTCAGGGCCAAAAAGTCATCTTATACGCCGGCAAATACGGTAATACTAGAGGCCCGATGCACAAAAATTCATGCAAGAGTAGACCTTCCTTCCCTCCGGCACCCGGGACCAGGTTTCTCTCCTCTGGTCCTCAGTAGACACCCAGGACCTGGGCTGGCTTCCCTCCGGCCCAGCTTATCAGGAATACCGTCTGGAATGACATCCAGAAGATGTCTGGTCTAATTAGCATATTACCCTTTTATTATTATAGATAATTTCATGATGTTAAGACTTAATTAAAAGTGATAGAATCTTCTTTATCTTTATGTCCATTGCACCTGCCAAGTAATGTTGTATGATTGGTAAATGTTGAATGGTTGGATGGATGGATGGATGGATGGAATGAACAAGTGATGACTTTCAGTTTGGGGCTCCACTCTCTATACAGGAGTGTTCTAGCTAGATCAGGGGTGGGCAAACTTTTTGACTCGAGGGCCACAATGGATTCTTAAACTGGACCGGAGGGCCGGAACAAAAGCATAGATGGAGTATTTGTGTGAACTAATATAAATTAAAAGTAAACATCATTACATAAAAGGGTAAGGTCTTTTTTAAAAAAATTTTTATTAAGTAATTTTATTCACCGGATCTGGCCTGCGGGTCGTAGTTTTCCCAGCCCTGAGCTAGATCCTGAAACTCCCCATCCTGGTTACACATTTGAATCACCTGAGAAACTTCAAAATATCCTAATGCTCAGGCCTTGTGCAGACCTGTATCCCGGCACTGTTCGAGGTCGGGGGATCCAGCATTGGACCTAAACAGGCCAGTTCCTGCTTACTTCCAGCTGACACTTGAATCAAAGGAGACTGAAATGCATAAATAACTAAGCTATGACAGGAGGTGTGACGAGCTATGAAGGAAAACGAAGCAGTCCGAGATAGAAAGAGTAAATGGTGTTTAAATCAATGGTCTTCAATCTTGGAAAACCCCTCCATTGGGCATGGCTATCATGGCAACTATTGGTTTGAAGGAAGACTCGTTCCCTTCCCCCGCCCCTCCCCCTTTGGTTACTTTCTTTATCCTGCGCTGAATTGTTATCCGCACATACTCTGTGCTTCTATTTCTGTAGCTTCCAGCCATTACCTTCGATAGTGCCCAAAATAGCATGACGAAGTCTGAGCCCGCCATCAAGGAGGGTGGACACAGAGCTCGAGGTCAGTGGCACGAGTCCACCGAAGCTGTTGAACTTGAAAATTTTAGGTAAGAAATCCAGGATGTCCCTTGCCTTTAGCAACCTATTCTAATTAGCCCAACGCTTTATGTAAATTTATCAAGGGAGCTGACATTTATATTTTTTTTTTATTGATATTTTACAGAGAGGAAGGGAGAGAGATAGAGAGCTAGAAACGTCGATGAGAGAGAAACATCGACCAGCTGCCTCCCGCACACCCCCTACTGGGGATGTGCCCGCAACCAATGTACATGCCCCCGACCGGAATCGAACCTGGGACCTTTCAGTCCGCAGACCGACGCTCTACCGCTGAGCTAAACCGGCTTCGGCGGGAGCTGACATTTAAAACCCACTTCAAATTTTACCATGAGGATTCTTAATCATTTTTGTCAGTGCCTAAACAATTCCCAGAAGTAGGGTGTGAATCACAGGCTTACTGGCTGCTGGTGAAACTGACTGGGAGCTTTGGGACACTTTGGGGACACATAATTGGTATTTGCTCTGTGAGGAAGTGGCTCCAAGGTGTTGACCCTATGAGGCCAATTCCAAGCTGTGTCTTCAGCGTGGTGTGATATACCTCGCCAGCGATGAGGAGAAATAAAATAACCCATGGCCGTGGACAGGTGTGGTGGCTAAAGACTATGGTTGTCCAACCAACAGAGGTTTTCAGATGAAGGGCTTGCACCTCACCTTTAACCCTGACCGTGTCAGCCCCTGTTTGTCTCTCCTGTCTCCATGCAGAGCTGCTAGAAGCTGTGCGTTCCCATGGCCACTCCCCTCCCAGGAGCTGGTTCTGTCAGTCTTAGGGGGCACGAAGGTCATTTGGCACTAAGTGCCACGTAAATAGCGAGCGACGTGAAATGTCAACATGAATATTCTAGAAGGATCGTTTATTTATTTGGCCTAGATTTTGTTTCCCCATCATTTTACGAGAGTGAATTTAGTAGTTCACAAAAGTCACATGCTGTTACAAGTTCATATATTTAAAATACAGTTTTAGTGAGGGACACTAAATTCTTTAAAAATGGTTACATATCCAGTCTACCAGTGTGGTTGTACTAAGACACCATTATAACCCGGGGTGTCTTAGTACGTGGACACTGGGACTCGGCAGGGGAGGGACACACTGTCCACTGTTGTCTGTGAAGGCAGACAGGACAGTTGGCCATCTAAAGGTCCAGAGATTGCCTTCGAGGTGGTATGTTTATGTGATCACAGCTTATTAGGCCTAGGTCTTAAAGCTGGTCTACTTTAACATTGCACAACAATGTACTCTTAGCTTCTGTAGCAATGTGACCCTTTTGTACGTTTATCCCTTATCTTCTCCCATTTCTAGAGTGTAATGTCTGGGATATATATATATATATTTTTTAACCTCTGATGGCTGTAATACCAGAAAAAAAGAAGCTGGAGCTGGACGCGCGCGCACACACACACACACACACACACACACACACACACACTCACTCACAATCAGCAACCAGAAACTCTCACTATCTACAAGGAAATATGTGTGACAACCCCTGGGGTTAATAGCTGTAGTAGCCATCGAGATCACTGTGGGTAGAAAAGTGAAGGGAGGAGTTCTCTAAGTACTGCTCAGCTGTCTAAATAATGCGCCCCAGTCATTCTTTCCACATACTCATCTCCTTCCTCTGACCAATTTTAGCTGTGAAGTGTTTATAGGCCATAAGTTAATGTGGTAAAATGAAATATATATGCTTGCCTGTGAACTTTACAACTGTATTATAGCTGCATTTCTGTTTCCTATTTTTAAAAACTGACACTTGCCTTTGGCAATATATTAAAATCCAAGAATCCCTGAACGTTTGCATGAATACAGGTGATCACTCTTTGGTAACTTTGTGGCATCCTAAATAATTTTTTGTTATGACATACTATTCTTGTTTGTTTCATGTCAGTATAAACTACAAGAATGAGAGGAATTTCAGCAAACATCCCCAGCATCAGCTCTTTCAGGAGATCTTCACAGCGTTGGTGAAAAACAGGCTCATATGCAGGTAAGATTGTCCCAGGAAAGATAGACAGTTAGCCAAGAATGGTATATTTTACATACCTCTGGCATATGAGTTACAGTCGTTTATAAGACTGCATATAACATATACAAAGGATAAAACAGAAGCAAAGGCCACTTAGAAGGAGATGAATGAACAGGCATTGCACACAATCTCATTGAGATTACTCTGGTTAGGTACCAAAGTATCTGAATTTAATGATAAATACTGTAAAATGAGCAAGGCAAGCTACACTGTTTTCCTTAGTTTGAGTTTGGATACTCAGGTAGAGAGTATGGTCTGGGTCCTTATGAGGGAGACATCAGGTAACACAGGGCAACATCCTCACAGTGCCCTTCTGTATTCCATATGGGGACTGATTACGTGGGCTGCCCAGCCTGGGCCTTGGCGAAGGGTGAATGTGTGACATCCACTCACAGCCCGATGATGACCTGTCATCCCAGGTCCAAATCAAATGCTCTTTCCTTTGCTCCCTTTGGTCTTCACACAGGTGTAGTGTAGTGTAGAGAAGGAACAGTTAGCCGGTTCTTTAGGTTCTCTCTTGAGAGTCTCAAAGGGTTTTGGTGAACTACTGAGGCTGGATTGCAGTCAGGGTTGAGTTTTTTCTCAAGTTCCCATTCTGGGCTGCTGGAAGGAAGCTCCCAACACTTGGTTGTGGTAGGACCTGGTCTTCTACTCTGCTCAGGAGGCCCAGACCCTCTCCTCCTTCCTCCCCCCCACCCCAGGACTGGCTGAAAAGACACCTGTGAAAACTACATCTTCCCCACCACTTGAGACTTGATTGAGTTATCTGATTCTGTCCCTGTGAGATGAGAAAAACAAAACAAAACTGTTCTTATTCTGGAAAATAGGAGAGATAGTAATAATTTAATGCCTTGATTGAAAGAAAACTCTGACTTGGTCCAGTGTAATAGCTGACTTTAAGTAGAATATTATCCCAATGGGTCCTCCATGATGCATCAGCTACTAGATGCATGCCTAAGTGGTGGCCTAATGCTTGGATCTGTTGGATGGGGTTACTTAGTATTGAGTATTTAAATACTGGGCAGTGACTGCTAAGAATGTTGATTTAGCATAAAGCAGTTGAGGATTTGGAGAGCATCTGTCATACTTTTGTACTTGATTTAAGCAGTGGATTATTAGACTGACCCAGATGACACAGAAGCCTAGAGTCTTGATGATGGTCATGTAATTAGGTCAGTGCTCAATTCTTGACAATATGTGCAAAGGTCATTGGAAGATTAATGAACATTACAAAGGACCTGAAGTTGTCCTGGGTTCTTTCTTCTTCAGCTTGAACAGAGTAGAATAATGCTTAGTAGCAGAATAATTATGCTTGAAGTGGTATTAGAAAAATGAAGTTCTTTACTTTGTTTTGAAGGCAACTATCATGGATTCTTCAAGGGATGTTTAGGAAGCTATTTGTCAGGTTGGTACTTTGGAAAAGGGAGATTTCCTGTATTAAAGCTGTAGAGACCTCTCTGTGTCCCTACACTGAAGCCACTAGATGCAGATATTGTTATGGAAAATGATTGGGCAAGGGTTGGCATCCAACAGTTGAAAAAGATCTTAACAATTTTGAAGTCAAAAGATCTCTTGTCAGGACCTTTCCAACTTCTTAGTGATTAATGAGGCATCGTATATTGGATAGTGTTACTGGTTTGCAATATGAGCAGTCCCTGGAAATCTTCAAACCAGGAAAGGATGATTATAGATCTCTTTGCTTTCATAGTATGAGAAGGAATTTGGGAATGTTAAACATCAAGAACATCCTTTTGCATCATCCTATGGCTGCTGACAGACTGGTATGTTCAGTTCTATTCTAAAAGCAGGGTTGGGTAAAAGGTCTAAAGGTCTATTGTTTCTTGGATCATATAACCTTGCTAAGTTGGGCAGACTATCCTTTTGTCCTTTTCGCTCTAACTTTAGACTTAGAGAAGAATTAAATCGCAGGGCTGTAATTCTTTTCTGGTACGGCTTCCCATGCCCTTTCTTTGTGAACGTCAGACTTAATGTTGACTGGAAGGCTTGGATTCAATTCAATAAACAAATTGTTGAGCATCTACTATGTGGAAGAAAGAGAAATAGAGCAAATGGTGGAGAAGGGAAAGGGGGTGAACATACAAAGATGAATAAGATGTGTGGTCCCTTTTTATCTAGGGACTCAGAGTCTACTTTGGCCAGCAAAACAGTTATTTTCCATCACCTATAAGGGAACATATGGTAAATATAAATGTGTATATGAAGAGCACCAAAGGCTGCAGGGTCTGGACTTTGGTCCATTTCTGGTTGGAGACACGATTGGCACATTCAGGATGTTATGCTATTCACTTTTATCCTGAGAATAATCTTAATCTCATCCGTGGAGTGTGAGCTCTTCCAACTCCTCTCCCTATTTATGCCCAATTGATGTTGTTCCTCTTCTATTCCACCCTCCCCAACTTCAGCCAACCCCTACCCCCACTTCTGGATACCTCACTTCTGGGTTATTTTCCTAAGATTGACCCGTGATACTCCCTTATTCTCAGAAATGACATTGTCGGGCAGCCTCTGAAATGAAACAGGACTTGTTAATCCAGAGTCAGATAAGGTAACACTGTAAACACCTCATGGTAGATCTCCAAGGGTGAGTGAAAGTGTGGCCTCTGCATCTAAGGTTACTGCTGGTTACACATGGTAATAAATCCCTATGTGGGCAGAGCATGGGAGCAAATTTTGATCTCCCAACTTTTATTCCTGCCATAACATCATCTGTAGACTCTGCTGTCACTAAACAAACCCACCTCTTCTTATCTTATCTGGAGGAAATTGCAAAGAAAGCACAAAGAGTGCTTGGTAGCCAAGATTAGGGTCTGAGGTTCTGTAGAGAAAGTACAAGTTGTCACAAAATGGACACATTTCCCAGGAAACTGACCGCTTATAAAATCGACCTTTACTCAGATATCTCTTCTGTGAATCTGTTCCTCTGAGCTCCCTCTCTGTTGGTTCTTTCCTTGCGGATTGCCAGACAGTGCAAATGTAACATAACCTACTTGTGCAATGAACTTGTGAATCTGGCTACAGACGTAGAATGTTATGAAGTTACTGAAAGTAACTTTAAATGGAAGAAGAGAGTGTTAACAAGCAAGATGACAAGATGGGACTTCAAATGCACATATTTTAAATAGCAAAGAGTAGGAGATGCCATCAGGAAAACTGATGAATCTTTTCTAACATATTTGCAAAAATGAACCCCTTAATGCTGCAAAAGTCAAAAGTGAAGTCAAGGGTATTGGATCACCTTATACGATTTTGCCAGGAAATGCATGCCAAAAAAGGTCAGCAGAATCTATTCTTGCTTTTTTTCTACTTGTTAGATTAGAGTTCCAATTATAATATTTAAATGGAATCTTGCCTCTGCTACTTATTGTGAAATTTGGTGCTATTTTAAGGTGGGTTCATTTAACTGGCCTTTCTGATACAGTTATTCTAGAATTGCCAGGATAGCCCCTCTTTCTAAACACTGTAAACACCTCATGGTAGATCTCAAACAAATTTGCAAACATGAACCTCTTTATGCTGTAACTTTCCTAGAGGTGAATATACCCCAGGTTCTCTAATTCCAGTTAAAAGAGAACCAACTGTTTCATTTAGTATGATCTTTTCTGTCCAAATATGCAGTCACTTTTCTGATAAGAATAAATTGGTATCATTATTTCACATCACATCTTCTGAAATACTTACTACAAATTCGGCATATTTTGGAAATGAGTTTGTAGGGAGTCTAGCTCGGGAAGATTATATTTACATTCTGTACAAGAGCTCAAGAACTGCTTGAACTAGGGGAACACATCCGGCCCAAGCATCACAATCTTGTTAGAAATGCTATTGGAAGTGTTCTGGGAACTTCACAGACTCGCCAAAAGGACCTATCTAGTTATTTGTTTACTCATCAGAACTTTGTGCCCATGTCCACTCCTGGGCATATGTCTGATGCAGGTGACTATACCTTTGAACTTTTTCTGAACACCAGCATTAGCTATCCAGATCCTGTCACAGGAGGTCAGAGGAGAGGACTAGAAGTTAGATCGCAGCAACAATCTCTTCAGTGTCTTTTTTTTTTAAAATTTATTAAGGTATTATTTGTGTACATATCTTACCATTGCCCCCCCCCCCTCATTCATGCCCTCCCTCCCCAGAGTTCTGTGTTCATTGGTTGTACTTATATACATGCATACCAGTCCTTCGGTTGTTCACTTATCTCCCCCCAGGGCTCCTTCCCCTCCCTGCTGTAATTTGGCAGTCTGCTTGTTTTATGGTGACTATCTCAGGACCACACAAATAGAATCTGCTCCTCCTCTGGTTCACACCACCCCTCCCCCCGGGTCCCACTGCTTCCCCAGGGCACACGGCTCTCCCGGGGAACACAGCCCCCTGGGTCTCACAGCCCCCTGGGACACACGGCTCACCCGGGGCACACGGCCCCCTGGGTCTTCAGTGTCTTGATTGATGTCTTAAAATATACAAAGTTGGTGTAGAGATGCTTTTTCTGAATTATCTCTTACCAGGGAGTAGAGAGGCCATAGAACATTATTAAAAAATGAAAATTTACTCTCTATATAATTCTTAGAAATAGCTATTTTAACTGATACTATATTTCCTTCTAATGTTTAAAAAAATTCTATGTTTTTTCTTCCTCACTTATATGAGAGATCATTATATACATACAAAATTGTATTCTGCCTTTATCCAGAGTAGGATTTTTAGAGTTGAATCGCTGGCTGAATATCTTTTATGATCTTTTGTATCTTTTTTTTCTCCTCCAAGTTTCACAACTTTGCATGTATAATCCTTAAGGACCTAGGATTTTATATAACCTCCAGCTTGAATAATGTTTCCTCTTTCTTCCATTGGAACAAATATCTAGTTCTTACATTTTTATTTCTTGTGAAATGTTATTTAGAGTTTATCCAAAACTTAAAATGTGTGTCACACACACACAGAGAGATACAAAAAATGATATCCAATTACAGGGGTGGAATGGATCCTGAAATAAAAATCCAGCCCAGCCGCCTTGGAGAGATAACGTAGCTTAGAGGGTAGGGACAAGCCCAACATCCTGACGCAAGTCTTGATTAACATTCTCTTCTCCCCGGCCTCGCTGATTACCTGATTCTTTTATTAACCAAAGTACATTTAAAATCTGTTCCCAGTTCTGCACCACAGAAAAATAATCACTTCAGGATTCATTTTCTCTCTTTTTCACTATTTACTACTGCTTCTTGCAAAACTTTTTCACTTGGATGTGTAACAGGCATGACATTAAAATGTTCCCACCTTCCCAGGAAAGAACTTCTTGTTCTTTGGCCACATGCAACCACCAGAACCAGTTTTAATCTGGCCAAAGCAATAAAGGACAGTTTTTCATCAGTGCAGGAGCTTCTGAGAGCCAGGCAATAAGCGACAGACACATTCCCACAGCTAACACCCATCTACCACTAGTGAAAGTCCACATGTCCCTGAATAACTCTCATCAGCTTTGTCCCGAGAGACTGTGCCTTATGTATCGCTATGGCTGACAATTCATCTTTTGTTTCACACATTGATTGGTGCCCAGTAGGACTTTTGATTGGGTTCTCTCCACTTGCCCTCCCCTCAGCTTTAGCATTTCCTACCTATTAACCTAGTCCCAGCTGTCATCATCTCATGCTTGACCCATTGCAGTAGGCAGCTCCCTATACTACTCTCTACACCATACCCAGAAGGATCCACTTCCACTCTCTGTCACATCCCAGCAGTCCTCCATTTAAAGCCTTCAGTGACTTTCCAGAATAGAAAGTCCAAAGTCCCTATTCGTATTCTTCAAAGCCCTGCAGATGTGGCTCCCGCTCTCTCGGGCTTCCCTCCTGTAACTCAGTCTTGGCTCATTCTGTTCCAGCCCCAAGGGCTTCCTTGCCGTTCTTGGCACAAACCACCACACTCTCCTGCTCATGGACTATATGCTTAACTCTTCCCACCCAGACTCTCTCTTCAGTTCACTCAGATGCTAATCTTATTCGAGAACTCTGCTCCGTCTGACTGTCCTAAAATAGCATCCCTAGAACTTCTACAGCCTTAACCTTGGTTGTTCTTCACTGGTCACCACCTGATGTACATTGTTATCAGTCTGTGTGTATTTTTATTGGTCTTCTCCCTTTAGAAGAAGTGCGATGAACACAAGTGCATGCTTTGTCCTACACTGTAGCCATCCCTGAGGAGGCAACAGTGCCAACTCCTAGTAGGTGATGAGTAAATATTTGAAAGCATTCCACCTCTGAAACTTTCATCAACTAACTGGAAGAAACATCAAAAGACAGTCCTTTCTGCTCACTATCTCTCTTGAGTTCAGGGATCAGTGTAGTTCACTGGGTGGACTTTCTGTTGGTCTAGGTTTAGGGGTGGACACAGAGGAAGAACACGGGCCCATTGTGAAGAGTGGAACAAGTGAGCAAAGATTCCTGAATATCCATATATATATAAAAGCCTAAGCGACCGAATGACCAGTTGACTGGTCGCTATGATGCACACTGACCACCAGGGGAAGGTGCTCAATGAAGGAGCTGCCCCCTGGTGGTCGGTGCGCTCCCACACCAAGAGCACTGCTCAGCTGACCCACGGGTGCCAGACACAGGGCTCACAGCTGGAACTGCCTAACGGCGCAAGCTTGCAGCAGGCTCAGCAGGGTCTGGATGAGCCAGAGCGGCAGGAAGGAGTGGCAGGCGGCGTTGGACTGCTGGTTTTAGCCAATCCCCGCAGGCCACACCGAGGGACCCCACTGGTGCACAAATCTGTGCACTGGGCCTCTAGTTCATTAAAAATCAGTTTCTGTTTTGGTGTTACTTTTACTTTTTAAACTATCCCCCCCCCCAAAAAAAAATAGGTCTGTCTTATGAATTTGAGGTAATATTTATTTCGAAACAGGCTTGAATTCCTCCACTTTAAAATCTCGAGTCAAAAGTGGCAGTTTTGTTGCTTTGTGTTAACACAAATAGTATGACAACATGAAAAGGGAAATCTAAAGAACACTCTCCTGTGAAGATGCTGCTTATTCTGAGTGAGAGACAGAGGGAAGCATTGCACAGTTGGGGGGGCGGGGAGTCTAGGTTGTAACCTCTGGCATGTGCACAGCTCTTAGTCAGTTAACCCCAGGCTACCCGATGCTCTCCTTTAGCTTGGTGCTCGCAGCTTTATCATTATTCAATAATCAATACCACAGCTCCGAGGCCGGTGGTCCCACGGAGCGCTCACATCACATACCGGGTTCCCCACCGTGCAAGAAGGTGAAACCCCAACTCCCCTTCTCTGTCCAAATGCTGGGCCTCTGGCGATGCCAGTGTCCTCCGCTTTCCATAGCGATGGCAGAAAGCGGCATCTGAGGCTGCAAGCGACGTGGCAGCGGGTCCCAGGCCAAGGCCCCGGGCCCCGATCACGCTGCCATGTATTAATAGTCCCGTGAAAGCCGTGGCAGAGGTTCAGTCACAGCGGGGATAACATTTGCCTGCTCGGAATCTGTGGTGTGTGGCTGCTATATTGGGACCTAATCCTCCGGGGAAACACTATCTCTGCAGACAGACAGGTTTTCCAGAGTTGCCTCAGAGGATCCCCTGGCCTGCGCTGCACATTCCCGCCCCCATAGTAAGAGCCGCTTTCTCTCTCTCCGGCAGTCCCCTGGGGTAGACCCTGGTCTGGGGGGCTGGCACTGGTGCTCCAGGTCGTGGTTGCTGCCTCTGGGAAGTGAAGACACTGGCTCTCCAGCCCGCCCCTGCCATGCTCGGCCCTCTCTGCTGGCACCAAGCGTGCTTCCTAGTCGCCCAACCCTTGGAAACAGAGAGAGAGATCGTCTTACAGAGCGCGTCACTCCCCTTGGACACCAGAGCTCCCTGCGACGTGCCATGCTCTCGTGGGGGGTCAAGGGTGGGGAGCCAAGGCAGGGACAAACTGCTCCCCGAGAGGTCAGTGCTCAGAGGGGAAGAGCCAGAGGACTCACACACCAGGAATTCTATTTACATTCACCGCAGCGGAGGCCAGAACCATGAGACATATTAATAGCTTTGGGCTTCCATCCCAAAGAAAGCAAAAACCCCCACCAAAAAAAAACCACAACACATTAAAAAAAATGGCAATTTGTTTGGAATAGAACTTTCAACTCTGTTCTGTAGAGTTGGAAGTTCTTTTCTGGACTTTCAAGATTTTTTTCTGGACCTCTTCATTTATCTACATTCTTTTAACAGTTAAAAAAAAACCTATGGTGAAATTCCCCCCCCCCCTTTTTTTTTAAGTAGGAGAGGAAGCAAAAAACTTTTCCTACTTATTTTGACATGAAAAAAAAAAAAACACTAGAAAGGCCATGAACTTTTCTCAGGAAGATTGCATATAGTTAGGAAAAACACCAAGTGTACACATATTTGTTCCATGAATCACCTCTTACCAGGCCCCTGGCTTTTCCTTTAAGTAATGAAAGCAGTCAGCGTTAAACCTCATTGGGTTGCCAGCAGCTGTTGCACTTGACGGCTACTTCCGGTGGTAGGTCTCTGGGACGGAGCCCTTGCCCCACTAGTCAGCCTTCCGGCACCGAGGGGAAGGGAGAGTGGTCGTGTGCTACCTCCCTATTCTCTCTGTGATGGGAGCCTCTGAATAACCACCTCCCTCCAAGTGTCCCTGCAGGTTATTGTGTTTTAAATTCCAAGTGTATTTCAAATCGGCATTATTTTTCCAAATGTGGGGAGGTCAGATGACCTGCCGTAGCTTCCCAGTGTGGCCTGGGGTGGTTCCGCCTGGCTGGTAGCCCTGGGGTGGGCTGCCTCCACAGGAAAGGTGTCACTGTCACATGCCTGGGCTGGAGAAGGGTCTGAGGTCTGTGGTGGGCAGCTCCCAGCTCCTGGGACTCAGTGCCCAGCTTCTCCCCACTGGGCCAGGCCTCTGCTGGGGGCTGTGGCTGCACAGAGCCGGCAGTCATCCCTGGGAATTCAAGGCCACGGGAAAGCAGGAGCCACGTCTTGGTAGATGGGAGGAACGGTGAGTGGCTTGGGGTGGGGTGTGGGTGGCATAGGGTGGGGGACGATGCCTCCAGGGGCAGTGACCCCAGATGTCCGTTCTGTCGTGGAGGAGAGTGGGGTGTTGTACTCAGGTTGAGAGGTGCAGGTGTGGGGGCAGAGGTGAATTTTAGGATCGTAGAGAAGACGAAGCTGGATTCTTCACAAAGGAGTAATAAATATGGGACAAGCCAGGCGAGGGTTGGCTTGGGGTCACGCCTCAATAAATGCTTCACTTGACGGATCTTGACTGTAACCTTGCCCCATGCACAGCCAGCCCAGCTGGGGAGGTGGGAGGAGGAGGGAGAAATTCTTTGGAGTCTCATCTGGAATCTCTCCCTGTAACTTCCTTAGTTTTTCTCGGCTAAGCATGGGACAGCAGACACTTTTTATTTTAGGTATCTGTTCATTTTTGCACTACGTGCCACGTGGGGCCAGGTTGGAGAGCAGTGTGAGACAGGTGTCACCAGGCGGATCCTCCATGCACTGGGATTCAGGCAGTGCACGCAGCAAGTTCCCGGCACCGCCAGCACCCAGCTTCCTTCCTCTGCTCTCAGGGGTCCCACCGGTGCCGTGTTGGTGGTATCTGCATGTTCTGGCCTCATGTCCCTGTAGAGAACATCTTCCTAATTCCCTGGGAGGTTCCAGAGGGAAAAAAAGTCACAGAAGGCTGTCACAGGAAGCACCCACGGCTCAGGGCTTCAACCTGCCTGTTGAGAATACCCAGGGGTGTCATGGCTATTTTAAATTTTCAAGGAAAACAGTGATACTCGGCATCCATCAGACACAGCGCAAGCTTCTCAAGGTAGCTTACGATTTCCACAGTAAGTTTCCACAGGAAGCTCATGCTGCTTCCTAGAGATGATGGCATAGCTTACGAAGCTGGGTTTTCCGTGGTCACTGTGATAAATAGCAGGTGGAAGAGCACCCGTGCGGGTGCTGCTGATTCCGAGGCTCCAGAAGCTGCTTGGTGTCCAAGGATGCACTCATCCCATTGATAAGTCAATGTGGTTATTTATGTATAAAATACAGCCCGGCCGACGTGGCTCTGTGATTGAGTGTTGACCCATCAGCCTGGAGGTCACAGTTCAATTCTAAGTCAGGGCACATGCCCCAGTTGTGGGCTCGATCCCCAATAGAGGGCATGCAGGAGGCAGCTGATCAATGATTCACTGTCATCACTGATGTTTCTATCCCCCCCTTCCTCCCCCTGAAATCAGTAAAAGTATTTTTTAAAAAAGAATAAAATACAAATATTTCCCTTTTAATGTATGTGTATTATTTTTTAGTCATTAGGGCATATGTTCGTATTAAGATAAATCTAATTATTGGATCTTCTAGCTATTTATTTTGGTCGGGGTATGGCCGGAGTCAGTAGCGGCACTGTAGACCACGTGACTGGGGTGTGGGGCCTCTATGTCAGAGGGTTACTGGTGGCTTTTGTGTGTGTTGCATTAGAATGGGACAAATGTGTAAGTCCAAGTAACCATCCCCATTGCAGATTAAGTTTGAAATAAACTAATGCCATTCCTTCGTATGTTCCTCATTCTCCTCCATAGTCGTGCATTGTTCATGAACTGGCATGCTCGTCTTTTAGACATGAACAAACATGTTCTCTTGTTTTCTTCTTTCAGAGAGTGGGTCAATCGAGCCCCATCTATTCACTTTCTGAGAGTGTTAATCTGCCTGAGACTACTCATGAGGGATCCATGTTACCAGGTTGGTTGGGAAAAAAAAAAGATATTTTGTACGGGTGATAAAGATGAGATAAAACACTGGTGGGTTTTCTTTCAAAGCAGACCATGTTAACTTTTTCTTTCTCTTGCAACTCAATAGCTTTCAAATTTGGAAAGTGTCTAGTCTGCTATTTAAAAGATAGGAGAGCCAAAACCGATTTGGCTCAGTGGATAGAGCGTTGACCTGTGGACTGAAGGGTCCCAGATTTGATTCTGGTCAAGTGCATATACCTTGGTTGCGGGCACATCCCCAGTGGGAGGTGTGCAGGAGGCAGCTGATCAATGTCTCTCTCTCATCGATGTTTCTAACTCTCTATCCCTCTCCTTCCTCTCTGTAAAAAATCAATAAAATATATTTTAAACAAACAAACAAACAAACAAATAAATAAATAAATAAAAGATAGGAGAAAAGTGATTTAGTGAGGACCAAAAGGAAAATCTCTACATTTCTACTATATTACCCATGGGACTAAGTGGATTACTATGTAGTCATTATTAGCTGGCATTGAAAGCCACAGGCAGTTCAGAGAGGTATGCCCTTGGCCACACCTTCAAGCATGTTCAAGGTCAAAGTCAGCTGTGACCAGTGGGGGCGCTTTGGGGGGCTCTAGAGTCATGGTGGCTCCACATTTTCCCTTTAGAAGAACCATTCCCTTCCTCCTTCTGTATTTTAGGCTGGCTTTGTGCTGTTATAGTTTAGCTAACCACAATTACTTGACTCTGAGACTTAGGGCACCTCTGATGGCTTTCTGGCCTGGTGGCTCACAGTTTTCTAGGAGTTTTCATTTCCTTCGTGACCAACCACACAGAACTGTGTGTTCCACACATTTCCGAGCTGCCCGGAGCGATGCAGTGTGGGTCACATATGATGAGGATGGACATTATGTTCCACTTTGCCCCAGTGTGTGCTCACTGTTCCTACTTATTAACAGTACCCCCTTTTCCTCTCCAGGATGTCCCCATTGGGGCGAGAACAGTGCATATATAATTTGAAGGAAAGTGTTCGTGGAGGCAGGTGGAGAGCTAGTGCTTTGGCTTATAGAAATTAGGAAAATATTTGCCTTAGCGATGTCCTGTTTGTTCAGAACACCGGTGACAGTTGTGTCATGCTCGGCTGATCTCCTTTCTCGGCCAAGTTCCTGGTGGAATCAGTCAGGGTTGATTGTACTGCTCTCCAAGGGAAAGAATTCGGTAACCTCTTCGTTTATGGGGATTTCGTGACCAACACCCACATCAAACTATATCCCTCTCTGGTTTCGTCTCTCCATAGAAGGGGATGCTCTCCGAATCGCTCCTCCTGGCAGCCTTTTCACAAAGAAGAGCATGTTGCTCAGGCAGTTAGTTACTCAGTATCTAAAGTTGCCAAGAATTGTTGGCCAGAGTCACAGAGCCAGGCCGGGCTTTACGACCACTGATGCCGCAGAGTCCCAGCGAGCCTTCGCGCGGCTCCGCATTCCTGTCCTCGCTGCTGGTATCCAGGATCCCCGGCGGCTGCTCCAAACCATCTTCCTCCTCACACCCAAACCGCCCGGCTGCCCCTGTCACTCTCATCACCCTACATCTGCTTCACAGGGAAATCTGCAGACAGCCCAGGGGGAGCGCTCCCCTTTCCTCCCCTTTGTTGCTTGAAATATTTGGATTATCGCGCAACTTGACTTCTCTCCTCGTTTCAAAGGAAACATCCCCCGTCCTTGCCAAGGCTTACCCTCCCATCTGTTCTCTTGTCAGTGGCTCCCCTCCTGTTGGCCTTTATCATAAATACCCCCTTTTTGATCCTTTATCCCTTCCAATCTTCCATCACTACATTTTCTGAAAGGTCAGGATATGAGCCCACTTCCTTTCTATCTGGACATTGAATTCTGTGCACAGGGCTCTCTCCGGAAGCCATGTGATAGCCCAGAGTGTGCTTCCGTCATTCCTTCACCCCGAGGCTGCAAGCTGGTGGCTTGCAGAGCGAGTCTTTCCTCTCAGTGCGCAGAGGCTTCAAGCCATGCCTAATGGAGATTCCAGCAAGAAAACACCGAATGAAAGAGAAGCCACGATTGCTTAGAGTTTTCCTTAATTAAAGGCAGACACGCGAGGTTTCAGGTATCCTTGGAGCTCCAAGCAGCATAAGATAAATTTCCAGCTGGATTCACATAGTGAAACCGCAGCCCATTACTTATCAAGGATAAAGGGAACATCTTAAAAGCTCCAAACTACAATCACATTAGAAGCAACAGTGAGGAGACAGTCCAGCGGAGGGGCCCTGTCTCAGCCTGCCCTCCCTAGCCCTCTGCCGCGGTGCACGCCTGTCCCACACTCTGCCTGCACCGACCCGAGAACCTCCAGCTCTTCCTCAGCCCCTTGCGTTCGCTTCTGTTTTACTTACTTGCTCCTTTTTAAAATCCTGCTTTTCCAAATGTTAACTTTCCCAAAGTCCTTTTCTTTTTTAAAATACATTTTATTGATTTTTACAGAGAGGAAGGGAGAGAGATAGAGAGCCAGAAACATCGATGAGAAACATTGATCAGCTGCCTCCTGCACACCGCCTACTGGGGATGTGCCCGCAACTAAGGTACATGTCCTTGACCGAAATCGAACCTGGACCCCTCAGTCCCCAGGCTGATGCTCTATCCAATGAGCCAAACTGACTTCGGCTGTCCTTTATTAAAAATAAATAAATAAATAAATAAATCTTTATTGATTTCAAAGAGGAAGGGCGGGAGAGAGAAACATCAATGAAGAGAGAGAATCTTTGGTTGGCTGCCACCTACAAGCTCCACACTGGGGATTGAACCTACCATCCAGGCATGTACCCTGACCAGAAATTGAACTGTGACCTCCTGGTTCATAGTTTGACATTCAACCACGGAGCCATGCTGGAAGGGCTCAAAGTTCTTTTCTTTTCTTTAAAAAAATTTTTTTAATTGATATTTTACAGAGAGGAAGAGAGAAGGATAGAGAGTTAGAAACATCGATGAGAGAGAATCATCGATCAGCTGCTTCTTGCACACCCCCTACTGGGGATGTGCCGGTAACCAAGGTATATGCCCTTGACCGGAATCGAACCTGGGACCCTTCAGTCCCCAGGCTGATGCTCTATCCACTGAGCCAAACCGGTTTTGGCCCAAAGTTCTTTTTTTTATCATCTTCACCATCTTCCTAGGTCTTGGCTTCAACTATCATTTTTTGTTATTGTTGTTGTTCTTTGCTCCCAACACATATCTGCGTTCTTGAACTTTCTCCTTTATTTAAGCCCTGCATTTCCCGGGATATGATGGAGACAGCTAATCCAGTGACACAGTAGCATAATGGTTCTCCAGGTGTGATCCGGGAACTGCTTACAGGCCTCTGAATTCCTTTCAGGGGTTCCACAGGATGAAAACCGTCTTCAAGATAGGCAGAACAAGGACTTTGCTCACATCAAACTGAGGTCTGATTGTCTAAAGGACGCTCTCCAGGTCATTAGGCTCAGAAGTACAGACCCCAGTCCTATGACCTTCCGGGCTGTGACCAGGGAGAAAACACAGGCCTGACAGGGCAAGCAGGAGGCATCTCTGTACTCTAAGCAGGCAGTCATGTTTGCTTTTCAGATCAGTAACCAGAGCTGTCCAGCCTAGGTATGGCATACCTTGTGGTCTTGTTTTCCTCTAGTTGATGCTTTCAGGTTGGAGTAATCCCACTGGTGTAACCAAAGGAAATACAAGGAAGACCACGGTTCTGTGAGCAATCTCCTGGCCTTGCTCCAGTCTCCATAGGAGAATGGGAGGGGACAGAATGTTTATCTCATAAATCAAGGGTGAAGTCTTGAGTACATAGCGACAAAACTGTCTTTCCCCCCCCCCCTTTTTTTATAAAAAAAAAACACACCCAAAACTTTAAACTTATTTTTTTTTTAATTCTTACCCAAGGATATGTTTTTATGAGAGAGAGAGAGAGAGAGAGAGAGAGAGAGAGAGAGAGAGAAAGAGAGAAAGAGAGAGAGAGAGAGAGACATGGATTGGTTGCCTTCTATTTATACTTGACTGGGGATTGAACCCCACAAACTGGGTATGTGTCCTGACAGGGAATTGAACCTGTGACCCTTTGGTGCATGGGACAATGCTCCAATCAGCTGAGCCACCTGGCCAGGGCCGCTTTGCCCTTCTTATACTTCATAATGTACTTCCCAAACTATGCTTCCCAGTGGTTAAATATTCTGTGAACAGAATTGGGCTCCGACAGATATGTTCAGGAAAGGCTGCACGCCAGGCCTCCCATTGGAGCAGCACAGTAAAAGCTCTGAGGAGTCCTCTGATGAAGCACTTTGTTAAACTCCGTGTAACCTAGCTCCTAGCATTTCCCAAGCTAATTTGAATTTGATCACAAAACTTTTTTTTTTTTTTTTTTTTTAGAATTTCTAATACCACCCATTGTACAGAATAGAATGATCATCCCCATGACATAGTTTAGGAAACACTGACAGAGTCCCATAGTGTTAACATTAATTTTTGGATTGATATATTTCTCATCAGGGTAAACATTTAAAAATGAACTTAAAAAACAAACAAATAAGAACAACAACAAAAACAAAATTTTTAAAGTGAACTTGACCCTGATGAATCATTTAAACATTATTCTTTTCCTTGGTGTCTTCTCATTTCCTTCGTGTCTTCTCATTCAAATTTAAATTCCCTTCATGTCAATGACTATGAGATTTGAACCTTTTGCCCTTATCTCATTTTTCATGGCCTGTTGTACTTTTTTTTTCCCACGTGTGTATCCTATCAGCAGCTCAACATATCTAAATCAAATCTTCTCCTTTAACCTAGTCTACTCTTCTCTTTCCCTCTTGGTGTTTGTTAATTGTGCCCTGTCCCCTGTCACCCAGGCTCTAATATTGTGATGCCTTGTATTTTCTTCCCTTTCTTCCATTGTGTCTTCCTCTTCATACCAATTCAAAGACTCTCCATCTGCCTTCCCACTGCCATGGCAAACCAACTGGGCTTCCAGATGACACTTTTGCCTCTCCAGTTCATTCTAAGACTAGAGGGGAAGCCCTTACAGCTGATTCTGATCAGACCCTTGTTCACACATTTCATTGGGTTTCCTGGTCTACATTGCCCAAACCCAGATTCATGTCTCAGTCCTCCCGCGGTGTGATCCCACCCTGCTCTTCTAACATTAGTCCCACGAGTGTTCTTCCTGGAGTTACGGAGGTGCTTTGCAGAGTTATGGAACATCTTGATGTTCTTTCTGCACAACTTCTATGCGCCTTGGAACTCAATGTTCTCTTTGCTTGGAATCTCCTTTATCTTCCCTTGTCCCCCGCTTTCCCCCCAGCAGATCTTTCCATCTTTCTCAGCCTATCAGAGCTCATCACTCTTTTTTTTTTAAATATATATTTTATTGATATTTTACAGAGAGGAAGGGAGAGAGAGAGAGCTAGAAATGTCGATGAGAGAGAAACATCGACCAGCTGCCTCCTGCACACCCCCTGCCGGGGATGTGCCCGCAATCAATGTACATGCCCTTGACCGGAATCGAACCCAGGACCTTTCAGTCCGCAGACCAACGCTCTACCACTGAGCCAAACCGGTTTCGGCCCATCACTCTTATTATGAAGTTTCCCTTAGTCCTCTCAGCAGGATATCACGTGTCCCTAGGACTTCATGAATAACTTGCTTGTAACACTGACCAAACTGTGCCTTAAATTCCCGTTCTCTGTGTACCTACCTGATGCCTGAAGTTCAGGAAGTAGGCCTCTGCCACCTTCCTATTTGTGTCCTCTTTAGAGCTTAACCCAGGGCTTTTACATAACAAGAATGAAAAAAAGTTGTAGAATAAATATTAATAGTTTTTAAATGTTACTTCTATTTTTACATGTATAAAATATCCCCACATCACCAGGGATAATGTATACAGCATTCCTGTGTTCTTTAATTATAGCTTTTCTGGCGTGAGTAGCAGTGAAGAGAATTCAAATTAATAGGTAGCCACAGAACTATTTTTAATTGAGTTATAAATGTCCCTTCACTCTTAATTTAAACACGGATATGTTTAGTCTTTCCAAACTCACTTCGCACAGAAGAAGGAAACCGTGACCCCAGAGGCCTTGAGAACCCGTGCCTGCCCCCCCCCCCCCCACACACACACACGCACCTGCCCCACCTGTTCCCTCGGCAGGTCGGCTTCCCTGCGGGACGTCACTGTTCCCTCTCAGCCCCCTGCACTTCCCAGAACTGGACCGATGGCTGATGTTTATATTTCAAATAACTTCCTCGTGTGCATGTTAAGTAAGAAGTGAGACGTCAGCACAGCTTTCATTAAACAGGTTAGGGCCACCTGAACTACGTTGGCCTGAAAACAGATGTCAGCGTGAACAACCGAGAACACTTCCTATTCATGGTTCCAAGCTGGTCCCCAGCCTCCCAACCCCCTCTCTTCCTCACTGGCACTTTCAGGAAGCCTCGGGATTGTGGTGACATGCCTTCTGACTGGGAATTGGATTTTAAGACCCGTGTCAGGAGACGTTTGGCAAAGATGACCCTCACACTGGTTCACAGCGTACCTTTAAGGGGACCATTAGCCTAATCATTTTAAGGAAAGCCTGCAGTCCGGTCTGATCTTGCTGAAACTCAGAGTGTGAGTCAGCAGGAGATTCCGCATTTCCCCTCAGCCCCTAGGCCAGGCCGATGCCGCCGGTCTGCGGACCACACCAGGCTGAAGCCCAGAGGAAGGGTCTGGGCATTTGGCTTGTCCCTTAGGCAAGTGGCTTACCTTTCTGGGTCTCAGTTTGCCTGTCTGCAACACGAGAGGATGAAAGAGAGCGCCAGCTAACCCTTCCTTTGAGCTCTTCCAGTTTCTGATGATATGGGAGAAAGGGAAAAAGTGAGGCGTCTGGCTGAGGTTATGAGCATATTTATATTTTCTGATTCTCAACCCAACCTTGACTTTGATGAACAGTTCACCTTAAAGGTAGTATGACAAGCATTCAAGTTTTCCACATTGATATTAGAATGTGGACCTTCACGAAATAATTCTAAATCTCATGAATTAATAAAGAAATTGCATGCAAACACCCCCCCCCCACCCCCATCTTTTACATATGCTCTGTTGTTTCTGTTTTTTTAGGAAATACTCTACAGCTTGGGTGGCATTGAAAACCTAGCTCAGGTAAGATTCCTTTGGAGGTGGCTGGTTTTGCTTTTCCATGTTGCACCAGGGCTCTGGGCAAGGATTCGGTAGGTGTGTGACAGAAGATGGCTTTTTGAAGCCACAAGCTGCCTGCCCAGGGGAGGAAGCGGCAGGGTTAATAAGTGAGAGTGTGAGGCAGGACGCTCACGGGGCAGGGCGGGACCCATGACATTTTGCTCTGGCTAATTGGGCTCACTTTACCTCGCCTGTTGAAACGAGAAAGCGCTATAAAAGGTCACATGTCTTTAGTTAGCAATGAAAAGAAATAGATCTTGGCTGGCAGGCCCAGGCCTCAGCGCCACACGTACCGAGTGATGGGAGAGAACATTGGCGACGAAGCTGTTCGCAACTTTCTCACACTTTTAACAAGAGGTCGCCGTGTCCACTAAAATTTTCACCAGTAAATGAAAATGTGAGGCATGATTTTAACTTCATTTGTTTTTCAGCTTTGGTAACCACTGAGGGAAAGTGAGCAGGAGAATAGATGTGATGAGCTCATCAAATGCTTGGGCTTGTTAATTTGCTAGAGCATGGCATGACATTGAATTGAAACAGTCCATTCTCCTAAAGCCCATAGCATGTACAGAAAAAATGGTTTTCATAGTAAGTCTGTGGCCCTCAAAACTCACTCTGAATTATGAAAGGAAGATGAAGTTTTATGGCAATTTAATGTTAAATCTATGCTATTTTCTTTTTTTGGGAAACGGATACAATGTATCTAGCTTTTGTTTTTAAGATTTTAAAAAATTGGCTGGAGATTTACCTCATTTAATGGAATAGTCTTTCATAAAATTGTAAATGGCATTCTTATCCACTTTAACCTCCATTAAGATATCAGAAATTAAATTCTACTAAAAAGTCACATTTGAAGAAATAAACTTCCATGTGATACATATTGTGCATCTTATTTGTATATTATACTTGGAGACTAACTACACTATAAACCTATCCATCTACAAAGTATTGGGGGGCTTTGAGAGTTTATACAGTTTTTGCATGGTCCCTCCCTAACTTCAGGGCCTGGGAGGGAAGGCCCAGAATCCAGAAACTCGATCTCCTATTTGCACTTGAATGAAAGGGGCCGGAAGCACTATTAATGGTGAATCTGTTGCGCCACCTACAGCCCATCTTTAGAAGTGCATGATCTTGTCACCTGCTTGTGTGTCTTCTCTGACTTGCTTGTTGGTTTGGTCCCTCCTGCAGTACATGGAGATCGTGGCCACTGAGTACCTCAGCTACGGCGAGGAGCAGCACAGCGTGGGCAAGCTGGTCAACATGACGTGTAAGCATGGCGGGGGGCAGGGGGTGGCGCACAGCCAACTCTGCACGTGCAGAATAAGCAGCACGGTGTTTGCAGCGCAGCAGGAAAAGGGATACTTTGAACATTTATGTGTTGACACCACATGCCAATTGTTGTAGTCGGTGCCAAAATAGACCCAGAAGGAAGACTTCTAGATCCACAACTATTACCTCGAAAAGCCCAAGTCCACGTTTAAGAATATTTCCATTGAGCACAAGCTTTCGCTATATAATGCAAGAGAGACTTCCACACCAGTAGATTTTGGTAAACATATATATTTTTAAATATATTTTGTTGATTTTTCACAGAGAGAAGGGAGAGAGAGGGATAGAAAGCTAGAAACATCCATGAGAGAGAAACATTGACCAGCTGCCTCCTACACACCCCCCACCAGGGATATGCCCTCAACCAAGGTACATGCCCTTGACCAGAATCGAACCTGGGACCCTTGAGTTCGCAGACCGATGCTCTATCCACTGAGCCAAACCGGTTTCGGCTAAACATATTTTTTGGTTCCTCTAATTCCTATTAACATGTCAGAGGCTATTCAATTTTCATCTGTAAAGTTGGGTTAATCGTGATGCCTATCTTCAAACATTGAAACATCCAAAGCATAGAAAAGAAAAAGCCCTAATGTGATAACAATAATGTGAACTCGTTGGTCTGTGTGGTGAGCTGAGCTCTGGCCACCCAGTCTTCTCCGTCTGGAGGCTCTTCCCAGCCCCACCTTCCATCCCCTGCAGAGCCTTCCTGCTGGGGGGTACCCAGCCCCCTCTCTTTGTGACCACGCTGGTTTCCCGCCCGTGTTTGCTTACCGGGCAGCACCCTGATTCAGTTGCCGGGAGAGAAGTGCAGGTGGTGAGCCCGGGCACAGGAAGGTTCTTTGAGAACAACCGCTCCCCTCAGCCGAGGAGTCCTGCTGGTCCATCACATCTGCTGGCTGCCTTCTCCTCTCGGTCCAGTTGACATCTTTATGGGGCGGGTCTTGGAAAAAACAGGTTCACTGTAAACTTATAAACAAACCGAAACCGGTTTGGCTCAGTGGATAGAGTGTTGTTCTGCGGACTGAAAGGCCCCAGGTTGGATTCCGGTCAAGGGCATGTACCTTGGTTGCGGGCACATCCCCAGTAGGGGGTATGCAGGAGGCAGCTGGTCAATGTTTCTCTCTCAGAGACGTTTCTAGCTCTCTATTCCTCTTCCTTCCTCTCTGTAGAAAATCAATAAAAATATATTTTTAAAAAATTATTTAAAAAAAGGAACTCATTTAACTTTAGGTGGAAGGAAAGCTTTGCCTTTTTGCTACCCCCTTATTTCATTATGTAATGGTGCCATACAATAAATACCAGCTGGGCTTGAGAGGTACTTCTTGAATTCAAAAACAACAACAAATAACCCAGTTCCTCCTCCATCCATTGTTCCTTCTGTGCTGTATCTCCTTTCCCATTGCCCTTTCTCTGCTGGCTCGTCAATACTTGAGGCGTGAGGTGCTAGGAGTACCAGCCTAGCTCTGAATCCCTCTTTGAGTTATTTTCTGTCTTTATAGATATTTTTCAAAAGCTTGCTGCTGTCAAAGACCAAAGAGAATGGGTCACCACGAGCGGCGCCCACAAGGTGAGTGGTCCTGGGAAGCCAACACGTAGCTCCACGCGGCAATGGCTCACGCTGCGTGGGGTTCAGAGCCCCGCGGTCAAGTTCTCTGTCATTACAACTCAGATCTGCTAACCGAGCCTCAACTTGTAAATCTCTGCGAACCCATGAATGTTCTCTGTCAGCCCAAGGAGCAAATACAGGGGTTTCTGAAACTTTTCCCCCTTCTGTCACTTAATACCAACTAAGTTTATTAATTTAAATGTTGCTTGCAAAGCCCTGACTATACATAAACTGATCCTAGGTGCATGCTTAGAAATGAACAGTGCAACGTGTGTATTCATAGAAGTGTATTCCATGTGGCACCAGAAGGAAGACTTTTAGATCACAGGTCTTGTCTTGAAAAGTCCAGTTTCATGTTTAAGATTTTCACTGAGTGCAAGCTTTCTTTATTTAATGTCAGAGAGACTTTTGTAATAGCAGATTTGGGTAGCAAAATTTTTTGTTTAATTTAATTTCTATTTAAATGTCAGAAGCTGTTCACTTTCCATCTATGAAGTTGGGTTCATAATAATACCTATTTCATAAAATTTGGAACCTTTAATTTTCAAAAAACAAGTTTTTGTTTGTTTTCCATTTTAAAAAGTGAGTTTCCATGTTATGTTGGTTTGAACCATATGAAGTTGCCATGATCTGTGGGCCTCTTTCACATGGTCCCATCTTATAATTAGACTAGAGGCCCCATGCACGAAGATTTGTGCAAGAATGGGCCTTCCTTTCCCTGGCTGCCTGCACCACCTTTGCTCTGGCCAGAGCCACCTTTCTGCCCACACTGCACAGAGGCCCGGAGCTGCTGGGGTGGTGTGGCATGACTGCGTCATTGCCATGGTGACAATACAAGTGTCCTGCCCCCCACCCCAGCTGCTCAGCGCCTGTGTATGCAAATTAGCCTGCCATCCTTGTTGGGCTAATTTGCATACCCACTCTTGATTGGCTGGTGGACATTGTGAAGGTATGGTCAATTTGCATCTTTCTCTCTTATTAGTGTAGATAGTATAATATTATAAGCATATGGGTCAAATGTACATTACAAGGTAGTTGAATGCAGGTTTAACCAAATAAACTACATTTATATGTATAGCAAAACTATTTAGATGGTGGCTCCCCAGAGCCAAATTTTGATAATCTGTTGATTTCTTATATTCCAGGAAGCTACTTTCCAGGGTATATTAGAGCAAGGTTACCTCAGATGCTGTTCATTGGATAGCAGGAGTGGGGAACCATTTTTCTGCCAAGGACTGCCATTTGGATATTTATATAATCATTTGTAGGCCATGTAAAATTATCAGCTTAAAAATTAGCCTGCTATATTTGGGCAAACATTTAATTAACTTACCCCCAATGCCTTGGCAGGGCCAGATCAAATGATTCTGTGGGTCTTATTTAGCCTGCTGGCCAGGTGTTGCCGACCCCTGGTTCAAGGAATGATTCTAGGAGACATAAGGTCAACAGTTCTCATTTAAATAGTCATATTTCACTGATATTATAGCATAGAAGTTGCTAAACATTTTTGAGAAGCATTGAGGTTTTAAGTGAATATGGCAAAAATTATAATAAGTTTCTCAGTGACTGACATTTGGAAAACATTTAAGTTAGAAGACAGAGAGAGGAAAGAAAAAGTGAGATGCAAAAGAGGAAAGGATCAGAGAAACAAAGATAATGATAGCTTCATAAAAATGCATGAAGTCATAAAGGAGAAAAACCTACTGATGGAAAATCCAAAGTTGTCCAGCAGTTGTTGCAGGTGTGGCCTGGACTCTGTCTGAGTGGGTACTTCTGGGGGACTCTGAGTTTTAAAAATGTAGACAAAAGAGCAATGAACTTGTATTAATGGGAACTCAGCAGAGCAAACTGATAAGACCAGAAGACTTCTATCCAAGTCATGCTTCTCAAGATTATGTCTGGAAGCGTTGATTCATGCTCTTTCAACATGAATTAGACATCTGGGAGGCAAATGGAGTGCTTTGCAGTGTTGACATATCTTGCTTAGTGTGGGGGGAAAATGACAGTTTTCAACATTTTGGTGAAAATAGTTCCACAGCGCCTGACTGGGAATGTGTTCTCCATGACCGGTATTCTGTGTACTTAGTTATCATGACTAGTGTTTATGTCATTATTCTCCCCACTTCTCCCTGCGGGGAAGGGTCGGAGGAAGCAGAGCAGACTTCCTGGGCACATGGGAATAGAGGGAAGTGTGAGAACAGGCTGTCCATGTGGCTTGTCCCCTTTTCATTTCTGTCTTGGGCAAGGAATGGCTACAAGGTCCTAGAGTCAAGAGTTCTAGTCAGCCAAAACCTGTTTGGCTCAGTGGATAGAGCGTTGGCCTGCGGACTAAAGGGTCCCGGGTTCCATTCCAGTCAAGGGCCTGTACCTTGGTTGCAGGCACATCCCCAATAGGGGGTGTGCAAGAGGCAGCTGATCAATGATTCTCTCTCATCGGTTTTTCTAACTCTCTATCCCTCTCCCTTCCTCTCTGTAAAAAATCAATAAAATATATTTAAAAAAAAAAAGAAGAAAAAAAAAGAGTTCCAGTCAAGGATTGACACCTGGCCCCTGTAGAGAGCTGGATGCGATGAACGTTTAATAGAACTCCCTTTGAGGTTAAGCCTCTATGGTCTTTACAAGGAAATATTATACTATTCTAGAAAAGTGTGGTACTTATGCAATTAAACTTTCTTTTCCTTCATTTTTTTCAGACATTAGTAAATTTACTCGGTGCCCGAGATACCAGTGTTCTGTTGGGTGCCCTTCTGGCTCTGGCTAGTTTGGCTGAAAGGTAAGTGTATTTTGATATACTGTCCAGTTCTATAGCAATTTTGGTGGCAGAGATACCAAATAGATCAGTTTCTCTACTTACTTTGCTACCTACTCAGAAAAATAAGCATGAGATACCATTAATATATATATTTAAGAGGATCTTGGATAAGAAACCATTATTTTAAATTTTAAGCTGTTGAAAAGGCAAATCACAGTTTAAATTGTTCTTTCTTTTTTTCCCCCTAACCAGTAATATTTACCTAGTCTTTCATTCAACGTTCAGTTACTTCTACTTTCAAAATTATTACAGTATTTTTTTGACATTGAATTTCCCTAACCTTTTTTCCATCCTTTCCTGTGTATTTATTTTGACATATACAACATTTTCAAAAACTTTTACCCTTAAAAAACCCTAAATAACCTGTCCTCTTATAGATCTGATTACTTAAAATAAAAGAGCTGGAAATATGTTTTATGCCAATCAAAAGTGGATCATTGCTTTTTTTTTCTCTTTGAGTTTTTTTTCTTCAACTTTATAGGAAACAGTTGAAATATAATTGTATGTATTTAAAGTATACAACATGATGATTTATATACATTGTGGAATTATGACCAAGATCAACGTAAGTAATACATCCAATCACCTCACATAGTTAACTCTGTGTGTGTGATAAGAACACAGATCTGCTCTCAGCAGCTTTCAAGTATACAATGCCATATTAGTACATGTAGTCACCATGATGCACATTAGATCCTTAGGATTCATTCTTCTAATAACTGCAAGTTTATACCTTTCCTTTAACCTATATAGTCCCATTTCCTCCTCTTCCCAGACCCTGGAAACCACCCACCATTCTATTCTCTGAATCTACTTAATCAGCTTTTTGTTTTGTTTTGATGCTGTTTTTAGATTCCACATACAGTATTTTCCTTTTTCTTTCACTTAGCGTAATGCCCTCCATGTTCATCCATGTTTCTTATTTTTATGGCTGCATAATATTCAATCGTATATATCACATTTGCCTTATCCATTCATCTGTCAAAGGACAAATAGCTCATTTACATATTTTAGCTCTTGTGAATAGTGCTGATCATTACTTTTTTGGTGAACAGCATGGTTCCCTTTGCAGTAAAGGAATTAAGTTATCATCATACTATTATTAAACAGATTTATGACCTATAATGTTAATTGAATGTTGGGATGTGATGCAACCCTGCCCCATGGAGTTATATTGCATTTTGTTTTTCTCCTGAAATAACATAAGAGCTAGGATATTGAATAAGTGAATATGGTAAACTGTGTTTTCAGTAGTTACTAATAGTTTTCAATTTGTAGCCCAGAATGCAGGGAGAAGATAAGTGAACTCAACGTTGTAGAAAATCTGCTGATGATTTTACATGAATATGATTTACTTTCCAAAAGGTAGGATTGCTCTCAGGGAAATAGACAATGTCTTATATTTGATGAAAATGGTTATTATTTTTTATTATCTCATTTTTTTACATTAACTGAATATCATAAGTCAGCTTTGCATTTGTTTTCTATTTAAGTTTATGTGAAGTAAAGTAGAGCAAGGTGGTGTATCAATTTATCTTTCTTCAGTCTTATATTATTTCTAGATCTGGGCATAGAATCAAATTGTATAAATCTTATGATCCCATCTTTAATGTATTTCTTATTACATTTATTTACATCTTGTCTCTTTAAGGAAAGAACATCTGACATGGCTCTATTTTTAGTAATTTCAGATTGTGTGTTGAAGAAATGATTAATTGCTAAAATCTATTTTGCTTAAGGCCAGTAAAATAAATTAAAACGGGTACTGGCCTGTTTCATGACCTCCTACTTTTATAACTCAAAACAGAAACTAGTATAAAATTAAATCATTCAAGTGAACTACACATTGCTCTAAAGAACTACTATATACAGATAGTTATTAGTTTGTCTTTAAATAGAGTTGCAGTCAACATCATTTGATATGTAGTCAAGCAAATAATTTTCTAAAGAGGCAAAATAGAAAACAGAAAGTCAAGTAATAAAACTCCGAGACTTAAATTCATAGTAAATCCCGCTAGATTCTCCTTTAAAGCCATTTTATCATTCTTTTACAAACTATCCCTAAAGACCTGGCTATCTGAACACATTCACCCAACTGACAGCCTCTCACAAGTGCTGGCGAACCACAGATGAATAAGATACGAGTGAATAGGGTGGGAGAGGAGGACAGGCACGCACGTCAGCGGTTTTGCCACAGCACTGTCCGTGGCGAGGTCCGCGGTGTGTCTGTGGTGCAGTCCCTGGTGCACTGGCTACGCTGGAGCCTGGAGCAGAACCCCCGAGGGGGCACGCAGGTTTCCCAAGGGCAGGCCGAGTGATCGAGGCAGAGGGAGAGAGCGAGTGGACACAGAATATGCTCCCACTTGAAATGGTATGTGTTAGAGGATCTTGCATGGTTGGGCACAGCTGGAGCCAAGAATGCAGGAGGGAAAGTGCCAGAAACCTAGACTAGACAGTATTAATGACACATTAAAAATACAGCTAATTTTGGCCAGGCCCTGCTCTGAGTCCTTCTGTGTGTTCACTCATTGGAGCTGCACAGTAACCCCATTAATGTCCATATTTTATGGCCAAAGCAATAAAACACCATTAGGTCATGATGGGCTCTTTGTGCTAAAGAAGAAGTTGTGTGTGTGTGTGTGTGTGTTTTATCATGAATAGCAGGAGAGCTCACAGAAAGATTTTAAGCAGGGTCAGGTTTATTTGTGGGGGAGATTACTCCGAAGGCAGTGTGTGGGGGCTGTGGGGTGGGGAATACAGCTGCACCAGATCCACGTAGAATAAGGAAGGAATGTGTTGTGTAGAAAGTCTGAAAGGTAAAGAATACTGTTGACCAGAGAACATATGTTCTGAATGTCACAGCATGACAGTGAGGAGCTATGGAAAATTGGCTAAGGGAAAAGGAATTTTGAAGGGAATGAGAATATTGGAGATGTAGTGACAGAGGGGCTTATACCTGGAGCATAGTCAAATATTACAGGACCGGGAGGAGCTGTGGGGCTAGCTAGCGGCACGACTTACAAGACACTTGATCCCGGCAGTTGCCCAGGAAACAGGTTCTTGACTGGCAGTGGCAGGTTGAGATGATCTCCACTCTTCTACGGTGTCATGAATCAAGATCAGGGACAAAAGAGGAAGAGCCGATTTGGGGAGGAGAATAATGTCTTTGAGGTTAGACACAGTGGGGTGAGTACCACGTAGTAAGTTGCTGAAGACTAAGATGAAGCTTTGACATATCTTGTGTCTTGAGCATAATGCAGGTCCCATTTATGTATCTGACACCTATTTGCCGGTTGGAAGCTTTTTAGCCAGACCAATGGGGGAACAATGAGAGTATGACTTAGAACAGCAGTCAGCAAACCGTGGCCTGAAAGCTAAATTTGGCCCCCTGCCTGTTTTTGTAAATAAAGATTTATTGAGACACCGTCATGCCCCATTTATTCGTATGGGCTGTCTATGACTGCTTCCACACATTTTGGCATGACTGGCTCGTCGTGACAGCCTAGATGCCAGCGAAGCTGAAAACATTTGGCTGTGGCCCAGCCCTTCACAGAAAATGCATGTTGACCTGCGATTTAGAAAACGTTAGACGTTGGGGGGAGATAAGAGATCAACCAAAGGACTGGTATGCATGCATATAAGTACAACCAATGAACACAGAACTCTGGGGAGGGAGAGCATGAATGGGAGGTGGGGGGGGCAATGGTAAGCTATATACACATATAATACCTTAAAAAATTATGAACAACAAATATGTAACTATCAACAAGTGAATCTAAAAACCAAGGGAAGAAAAAATCATGATGAACAGTATCAACTGGTGAATATAATAGAATCAGAGGTATGGAAGGGGAGTGGACTGACGAGTGGGGGGCGGAGTGGGAAGAGACTGAATATAAACTGCACCTATGGATGAGGACAATGGGGGATGGGGAAAGGGCAGAGGATGGGATGGAAACTTGGTGGAGGGGAGCAATGGAGAGGGGGAAAAATGAGGATCATTTGTAATAATATGAACAATAAAGATTTTTGTTAAAAAAAACAAAAAATAAATAGAAGTAAATCCCTTATATTAAAAACAAAACAAAACAAAAAACAAACGTTAGACGTATCCTTCGTTGCGTGATGACAGCTGTGGTCTAGATGCAGTCAGTGACCCTCTCCCGCCCTGACTCTCTCTAGGCTGACGGCGGAGCTGCTGCGCCTCCTCTGCGCCGAGCCGCAGGTGAAGGAGCAGGTGAAGCTCTACGAGGGGATCCCCGTGCTCCTCAGCCTGCTCCACTCCGACCACCTGAAGCTGCTCTGGAGCGTGGTGTGGATCCTGGTGCAGGTTTGCGAGGACCCCGAGACCAGTGTGGAAATCCGCATTTGGGGCGGCATCAAGCAGCTGCTTCACATTCTGCGAGGGTGAGTGAGGGTGGGCTTGGCCCGCGTTGCCCCGGCCACTGACTGCAGGTTGGAAACGCGCTCGGCTCGCTCCCTCCTGGTCTATCATAGTTAAGCGATACTTCACAGACAAAAAAACCTATCCTCTTACCACATAGCTTTGAGTTTAACGCCAGGAACCATTTTTTCCTCGTTGGCTCAAATCATAAGAGAGAAAAGAGTTCTTTCACGTCTAACGAGGCATTTTCCCAGTCCGTTTCTGTGGCGCAACGTTAGAATACTCTCCTGGGAAGATGAGAGATGTCAACACTTTTTCTATGTGAGATATGTCTCAGTGCTCCGGGAGAATTTATTACCCCACCTGGATAAACAATATCCTGCCCCTGAGCTGGTTCGAGGGGTGGAGGTTGCCAGGTTTTCTGCTGGCGTGACCATGAACAGGTGGCGTTGCCAAGGCAGTTTCCAGGGCGCCGGCTCATACCCATTCACCTGCGGTCACCACTGGGCCCAGATGGCGAGGGGGACTCTATCCACATTATATCTAGGCACAGAAATCTGGGCAGAGCTGCTGTCAAAAATAAACAAATGAGCCGAAACCGGTTTGGCTCAGTGGTAGAGCGTCGGTCTGCGGACTGAAAGGTCCCGGGTTCGATTCCGGTCAAGGGCATGTACATTGGTTGCGGGCACATCCCCGGTAGGGGGTGTGCAAGAGGCAGCTGGTCGATGTTTTTCTCTCATCAACGTTTCTGGCTCTCTATCTCTCTCCCTTCCTCTCTGTAAAAAATGAATAAAATATTAAAAAAAATAAACAAATGGAAAAAATATGGTGCACATAGAACAAAAGGGATCAAAGCAGGTAAAAGACATCAAGACTCTATTGTGGAAGATGTTGCATTCCGTAAACAGAAGAACAAATGTTTTAGGTTATCAGAGATGTTAAACAGCACAGGAAGTTTAGGAAATGAGATGAAAGACGAGAGGGGAGGATAATAGAAAGGGGAGGAGAGAGGTAGCGAGCTAGGAAAGAAGACAAAGATGGAATAAGCTACGCAAAACTGCTAAATTCACTAGAAACTGGAATTAGGAAAAGGATGGGCAAGCTTCTCCACCTCCTCCTCCTTCCCCTTCCTCCTTCTCCTATCTCCTCCTCTTCTCTCTGGCTCTCACTCTGCTTGTGCAGAGATTTCTTCAGCAGGACTCAGAAAGCACTGAGGAGGAAGGAGAGTTGGTAAACTGACCTGTGCACTAACGTTTCCCTTGCAGAGACAGGAATTTTGTCTCTGACCGCTCCTCCATCGGAAGCCTGTCCAGTGCGAACGCGGCAGGCCGCATCCAGCAGCTCCATTTGTCCGAAGATCTGAGCCCCCGGGAAATACAGGAAAACACTTTCTCTCTCCAAGCAGGTATTGATAGCATATTATTATGTTTTGCTACTGGGTACTGTTTAATATTACATTGATTATTCTCTTTATTTTTAATTTATTATTATTATTTTTTAAATCCTCACCCGAGGATATATTTTCATTGATTTTTAGAGAGAGTGGAAGAGAGAGGGAAAGACAGAGAGAAATAAATTTAAAATGTCAAAACGTAAGGTCTTAGGAGTAGGGTCTGAGTTTTGGCTGCATCCCTTTGTTGGCCTTACGGTCTCGACAAGTTTCTAAACCTGCCCAGGCCTCACTTCTGCTCCTGGGAAATGGTGGTGGTGACGGTGTCCGTGAGCATTACGTGAGCACAAACGTTTTGGCACAGTGCAGGGCCGGCCCAGGGCTCAGTAAGAGGGCATCACCCTGTATGGATGCTCGGTGCTGCGGGCTCCACACACCTCTGCCTGGACAGCAGGCAGCTCGGGACAGAATGCCACCAGAGGCTGCCACGTGGCTGCCAAGAGCTCCCAGTGTGAAGGGTGGTGCTCTGGGCGAGGGACCTAGTGCCTGGCAGGCTGGGCTCGGACCCCTGGCCCCTTCCACTTAATTGTTCTGTGGCCTAGGCCCAAACCTTGGTTTTCTCATCATAAAACTGGTAATCATCGCACGCACTCTGACTATAAGGGTCAGTTTGGATAATTTATTTAAAGAACTCAGTGTGGACGTGTTTATCGAGCACCTGCTCCATGGCACTGGGGATTCCAGGGAACCACACAGGTCCAGTGCCCGCCTCTTGGCGCACAGTAAGTGCTCATTGAAAGCCTTCCGTGGCTGCACGTGGACACACGTTATGTACAGAGGAGAGTCCTTCTCCCGGAGCCGGCCTGAGGAAGGTGCGGGGTCCGGGGCGGACCGCTAACAGATCCCCTGGAGTTAGATGGTGACGTGCCCGTGCAGTCCCACGGTCTCAGCGGTGAGACCTGACCTTGGCCGTTCTTGTTCCAGCCTGCTGTGCTGCCCTCACCGAGCTGGTGCTCAACGACACCAACGCCCACCAGGTGGTTCAGGTACGGGCGCCGCTGCCTAAAGGGGCGGGGGGAGGGGGGGCTCCCCAGGCCGGTCCAACTCTGTGTCCCAGAACGTAGCGTTGGGGATCCCATCACATGGTTTTAAAACATTTTAATATGTCTTATTTAACTTGTAGAATTCCATTTTCTATTCTTGTCCTTCTTTTAGCTTTCTTGGCTTAAAAAGAACAGAAGTTTAGAAAGATGTTAACTGTGTTTTCATGAGTGATGCTCATTTTGTTCTTTTTCTTAGTTTTGAAATGTAAAAATGTGTTTATTCACAATTCTTGACAATTATTATCCTTGTTTCTTTTACTTTTCTATAATAATTAACATGGATATATTATTTTATTAAAAAACTATAAAAGGAGAAATTACCTTACATAATTAAATATTTAAAAGGCAGTGTATACAGATTGAAAAGATATTTAAGCACCTTTCTATCCCCTACTCTAAAGTATTTCATAGAGTATTAGATTGATATACTTTACTATTTATCATCTTTAAAGACCATTGAAGTTTTCAGGTTGTGGTTATAGTCTTGGGTATGTGAAAGACACACTGACATTTTTAGTATTGTCCTGTCATATTGACTTGAAGTTCCCAGATTATACTAACTATAACATGACACCAGTTTTGGGGATTTGTTCAGTTGCTTCTTTATGCTTGTGTGTCTCGGTGGCGTTGTCCCTGGTCCCTGACCACATGCCCCTTTGTTCTTCCAGGAGAATGGTGTGTATACCATAGCGAAATTGATTTTACCGAACAAACAAAAGAATGCAGCAAAAACCAATCTACTACAGGTAACAACCATCTCTGTTGCTCTTCAATATCAAGTTACTGAATCTAGGGGAACCCTATAATCTAATCTATGATTGTTTAGAATTTTTAGCTTCGGGCTGGTCCCTGCACTGACTGGGAGGGAAAATCCTGGTGAGGGAGGCTGGCGTGGAAGCAAATGCTGTTAAAGTAAAAGGCTTACCAACGCTTTGCCTGCGGGAGCGAGTTAGGTGAATTTATTTAGGTATTTCTTTGCTTATCAGTCAGTTCTATTCTTTAAGAACATGTAGTGCCTAAATAGCAGAAAATAATGAGTTGAAAATAAAGCATGGACCCAGTCACTGACATTTCACCTGTACAAAGGACAGCCTGTAAAGGGGTCTCGATGGATGAGGAAAGACGTGCCAGATGGATGCAGGGGTATGAGCGGGGCGCCAATAGCATCTGCCACAGGGTGGAAGGGCATCCACATGGAGGGAGCAGTATGTGCAAAGCGTGCGAGCCTGACAGCTTCCATTGCAGTGCTGAGGCTGCTCAGGGGGCTGGGGGGTCTGGCTGGGGGAGAGGGTATTTCTGGAGGTGAGGTCTCATAGGTAAGATGGGGATGTATTATGTGAGGTACTGTGTGCTTTTAAAAATATATATATTTTTATTGATTTCAGAGAGAAAGGGAGAGGGAGAGAGAGATAGAAACATCAATGATGAGAGAGAATCATTGATCGGCTGACTCCTGCACACCCCATAATGGGGACTGAGTCTGCAACCCGGGCACATGCCCTGACTGGAAGCCATGACCTCCTGGTTCATAGGTCAACGCTCAACCACTGAGCCATGCTGGCTGGGCTCCTGTGTGCTTTTTTGAGGAGTGGGCATCAGGGGTCCTTGAAGACACTGGAATGATAAAGTCAGATTTTGAATAAGCCTTTGTGGTAGCTGCAGCTCATCCTTTCCCCCCAAGCCATTTAGAAAAGTATAAAACTTCCTTTGCCTCCAATCTGACTTAAGAGCTATTTCCCAGAATGGCGGGCACACCTAGCAGAAAGCCATCGGCGGCCTCAGAGCCGGCAGCCACAGCTTTGGGAGAGCTCGGAGGAGGACACAGGGCTGTGGGACCGAATGTTCTCGATGCCTGCAGATGCACGGCCCTGGGCTGGGGCCAGTCAGTGTTTTGCGGGGAGTGACTGCTAACGGAGTTCCCTGGAGTCAGAGCACGGACGTGACAAGGACAGACACAGGCAAACCCATCCTGTAGACGCGTTTTGTGAAACAGGAGTTTTAAAAAGTCACATTGAAATGGCTTTGGAGGAACGTGCATGTTCTCCAGTCTCTCTCAGCCGCCACGCCCCTCACGGCTCCTGTCTGGCTTCTCTGGGCAACTGTGTGTGAGCCCCTTCCCAGCCTCAGATCACTGATTTTCTGCAACGATTCCAGCCTCAAACCCAGCTGAGCCCGGTCGCTCCAGGGTACAGCTCAGGCTGGAGGCTGTCTTGCTACCAAATGTCAGACGTTTCTCTTCCTCCGTGGGGGGCTCACAGGCCTCTCTCTGAGGGTTCACAGCAGTGGCTGCACAGCCGTCTATGTGGGGAACACTGAAGACTCTTTACTCAAGAGACCAATTTGTCAAGTCCGAGTCCAGCGTGCCCGCGGCTGTTTCTGTGTGTCATCATGGCTAGTGTTTATTTTCTCACAGAACTCATGTAAATATTGAGGCATGCGTGGCAGGCTGGAAACCAGACCCACCCCAGGCTCCCGGAGCTCCTTGCACGCTTGGCTTTCTCAGCGGAGGAATTTTCTTTCTCGCCCCTGTGCTCGTTTGGTACTTTCTAGAAAGGAATGCACGCCAAGTCCCGAGTGAACCAAGACTAAGATCCCCCGCATGTGTGCCACATTAAGTGCTCTCTAAAAATAAGGGTTGGCTCCCACGTGGATCAACCACACTCATAAAACCACTTTAATGTTTACCTCCTGATAGTTGTACCCTGAAAGGTTTTCTTTCATTTCTTGAGTTGCCTTTGGAGAATCACACGTCCTTGTCTTTCCCAGTGTTACGCCTTCAGAGCCTTGAGGTTTCTCTTCAGCATGGAAAGAAACAGGCCGCTCTTCAAAAGGTAGGAGCTTCAAGAAATGTAAGCGACCAGCCCCTCCCGCCCTCTAGCCCCCACCTCTAAGACTGAACGGTCCACATAGCTGACTTAGATGCAGACAGCAAGGGAAGATGAGTCAGAATGCAAAACCTGGGGCTCTAGACTTCATGGAATCCACAGAGAAAACTGAGCTGCCCCAGGGATATCTTAACCCTGAAAATGAACAAAAAACTATGAAGGAGCATGAATCATGCTATCAGTACAACTCTTCTTATTGGCATGTGGCTGCTATCGTTTTAGTTGCTCTCTCTCTCTCTCTCTCTCTCTCTCTCTCTCTCTCTCTCTTTTTAGACATGGGCATTTTAAGTGGATGACATTAAAATCTGTGTTTGGGTTAGCCCATTCATAAATGCCAGTTGAGGTAGTTATTTCCTCTTGGAGAAAGAAGAGGATCTGTCTGGGTGTCTGCCGAAGGTTGGGGTTCAGTGGAAGGGGAGGAGGCTGATGTTTTTGGGGTCGGAGGCTGTGCTGGTGAGCATGACCAAAATCACCGCTTCGGGAAGCAAGCGCTGGTTCCTTCCAGGTGTGGTCTGCATGCCGTTCAGCTGGGCAGGTTAGCCAACATCATAGGCCCAAGATTTTACAGGAAGTTTATTGATAAGGCAGACTAGAAATAAAACCTTGAGTTAATGTTATATTGTTTGTTTAGAAGCATGGAGTGTTTTAGGTTGTTGCTGTATTTCCATATGATGCTTGAATTTGGGGGTGGTGAAGGGAAGGAAATTATTCATTTATTAGAATCTTTAATTTCAAGGCCCCAAATCATCCATTTTGAGTGGACTTAAAGATTGTACTAAACCCTCTAGTCAATACTCTCACAAAGAAGGTATTTCTATAATCTGTATAATATTTACTTTTTTTATTGTAGTAAAGAGCACATAACATGAGATACACCGTCTTATGTAATGTTTAATTGTATAATACAGTGCCATTGACCATAGCAGAATGCTTTACAGCAGATCTCTAAACTTTCCATTGGCTTTTCTTACTCTTACAAACTATGGCAATAGTTCATTTTTGTGAGATAAGCTGGTGTTTCCTCCCACTTGGTCCATAACGTAAGGAAGTTAAGTGTTTTTCATTAATCTGTGAATGAACTTGATCCAGCATGGAAGGAATGAGCAACAGTGCACATGTGTGTTTATTTCCTGTAGACTTTTTCCCACCGACTTGTTTGAGATCTTCATTGACATAGGACATTACGTGCGTGATATCAGTGCTTATGAAGAATTGGTCTCAAAGTTGAATTTATTAGTGGTAAGTCATGAGCTTTAAATTTTGTGGTCAGGATGGAATTTATCAGAGCAACCCATTTTCTCTTCTGTTTACTTATTTTTATTTATTTATTTTTTTGGTTAGGAGGATGAACTGATGCAAATTGCTGAAAATATTGAAAGTATTAATCAGAATAAAGCTCCTTCGAAATATATAGGCAACTACGCAATTTTGGATCATCTTGGAAGTGGAGCTTTTGGCTGTGTTTACAAGGTGACTTTGCCCTTTCTTATGGCCCCAAGCACACCATTAAGTCCCACTTGCACACCCACACTCAGTTGAGTTGGAGCCCCCTCATTGAAAAGTAGTGAAAAATAGTTATAAACATTCGAATTATTGTTTTTGTCCATCATATAGTTGCATCAATGTTGTCTTATCTTGAAGAGAAAAGTAATCATTAATCTCATATAAAAAATTGTCACGATGGCTTGTCCCCAATGCATCGTACATTTTCTCCATTCATGTAGTAGAGTCCTACGCAATATTGCAGAATGACCCAGGAGATACCAGTCTTTGAGCTGAGCTTAGTGTAAATATAGAAAGAATTTTAAAAGTTCCAGGACTTATTTAAATGACTTGCTTTAATCATGTGACCTTATTAATGTATTTCTTTCCTTCCCTTTCTACCTCCACCTCTTTTTTTTTTTTTTTTTTTTTTTTTTTTTTTTTTTTTGTCTTGTTAGGTTAGGAAGCGTAGTGGTCAAAATCTCTTAGCAATGAAAGAAGTCAATTTACATAACCCAGCCTTTGGAAAGGATAAAAAAGACCGAGACAGCAGTGTGAAGAATATTGTTTCTGAATTAACCATAATTAAAGAACAGGTAAATATTTTTTTTTCTGTTTATGAATAAATAAATGCCATTAAAAGAAAGTAAACTTTTTTTTTTTTTTTTTTTTTTTGCTATTCTTCTCCAGGCTGTTTAAAATAATTCATATTAAGGGGGTGATATTTCAGCCAACTTTTTTTTCTAAGGCTTGACATTGAACCCTACATATAAACACATTCTTCAGTTTATATGAGGGCAAGGAAGAGCAGAACGTTAGAGTTTACTGCACAGAGTGAGTCTTATATGAAAACTCCTTGTCTCTTCACTGAGAACACATCCATTTCTCTCTCCTGATATTGAACAATATTTGGTTACTTAGTTACAGCATCAGAATATGACTAAGAGTTCCCTTCCCTGACTTTTGTCAAGAGGAACCAAGCTGTTAACATTCCTCAAATATGGCTTAGTAAGTCTAAAACGTGGCTTTTCCAGATGGGCTGTTATTTATTAGCATGAGCGGGATATGCTGACATAATGTAGCACGTCAATTAACTATCATTATGAAGGTTTGTTTGGGGAGAAAGAATAAACATGCCAGAAGGAAACTGGGATTTCTTGTTGTGACCCAAGAACGCGTGGGTTTCTCTTTCAGCTTTCCTTCCTTGTGCATTCATTTCGGACGCTGTTCTTTTATAACGCCCGTGGAGAGCCGTCCCCTGCCCGCCTCGTTCCCCACTAGTTCCATTTGCACAGCATCTGTGCCGGGACATAGCGATCACCATGGATAAGATGATCTTTATGCATCGGCATTTACAGCTTTACTCCAATTTGTAAATTATATTAAATATTATCACAAGTAGCTTACTTATAACTGACCTTTATAGAGTAATAGTTTGCTCACGCTAAGGATAGCCTAGCCCCATGGTCGGCAAACTGCGGCTCGCGAGACACATGCGGCTCTTTGGCCCCCTGAGTGTGGCTCTTCCACAAAATACCACAGCCTGGGCAAGTCTATTTTGAAGAAGTGGCGTTAGAAGAAGTTTAAGTTTAAAAAATTTGGCTCTCAAAAGAAACTTCAGTCGCTATACTGTTGATATTTGGCTCTGTTGACTAATGAGTTCGCCGACCGCTGGCCTAGCCTTTAGCAGCGCGCTGTCTCATTATAACACAGGCTGGAATGTGGCTTCTGCCCTAAGGTGATCCAGTATCTTCATTGGAACTGAAGTCTGGGCGGAGTCTTGGCCAGTGAGCTGGGTCTAAACTATGGTTCTGGTTGCTTACCTGGATCCAGATTGTTTAAAACCTGCTGGGGCCTTGCTAGTTGGTGAGGTAGACTGTTTGTTTTAGTCCATTTCCTAAGAAAAGAAAATATCAGGGTCAAGAAAGGAGTTTTTGTCAATTACTATAATTTCAGCAGAGTTAATAACTCTCACTTCCGTTTCCTACTAATCATTTTGGAGAGCATTAAAAGGCACAGATGGTGTAGATAGACACAAACAGTGAATGTACATACCTAAGCGGTGAAGAGAGGTAAAGAGCGAGGAGGTCTGTACCCAGCATGAATTGCTTCATTTTTGTTTTCTCCCTCTGCATTCTGTGTGTGTTGGTGGGCCTGGGACTCAGAGCTCAGTGCCAGAATGCTTAAGGTTCCTTCTAGTTCCACAATTGTCTGCTTTAGTTTAATTAAACTGATAAGCAGAATCAGTGTTTACTTCTATTTGATAAGGTTATAGGAGATTCCTATTTTCAGATTAGTTTGATAATTAACAAATAAAGAGAATCATGAAAAAAGATCTGAATTAGATGATAATTTTTTCCCTTTTTATTGAATTTATTGGGGTGACACTGGTTAAAAAAATGATACAGGTTCCCAGTGCACAATTCTGCAACACATCATCTCTACACTGTATTGTGGGTTCCCCATCCTAAGTCAAGTCTCCATCCATCACCATTTATCCCCTTGTACCCCCCCCCTCCACATCTCCCACCCCATTAGGTAACTTAAAATGCTTAGTTTTGGAAATAAAAATAAACACAACACTTTCTTTGTTGTTTTCAAATATGAAGTATGTAAAAAGTTTGTATTTTTAAGTAGTGTAATGTTTGTTATTTATTTTCTTGCAGCTTTATCATCCCAATGTTGTACGCTATTACAAAACATTTCTGGAAAGTAAGTATGAATTTTCATGATATTTCCAATTAAGGGAAAGTATCTTTGTTACATATTTGCATATTAGAATGTAAAAAAAAATCTTCAATCACCTCCTTACTTTACTTTCTTTGCTGTTTATATGACAGTCGAGAGTCTTGTGCATCACTTTCTTGATGAGTAGAACAGTGATGTAATCAGGGACCTAAAGAGTTATAGCTAAAATACCTAGACTCTCATCTGGGAGACACTGAATGAATAAACCAAAATAGCTATTAAAGCTGTTTTCAGACACATAAAAATCACTTCGGATCTGTAGAGAAGAAACTTAAGGATAGTGGCTTTCTTAAGAAAAAAAATTGAGCCGAAACCGGTTTGGCTCAGTGGATAGAGCATCGGACTGCGGACTGAAAGGTCCCAGGTTCCATTCCGGTCAAGGGCATGTCCCTTGGTTGTGGGCACATCCCCAGTAGGGGGTGTGCAAGAGGCAGCTGATCGATGATTCTCTCTCATTGATGTTTCTAACTCTCTATCCCTCTCTCTTCCTCTCTGTAAAAAAATCAATAAAATATATTAATATAAAAAAAGAAAAAAATGAAAGTTGTTCTTACTGAATTAGATAACATTTCCACCTCCAAAATAAATTGGAAGTGGGCTGGCTTCTGATTTCTTTTTTTCTTTATTGATTAAGGTAGTACATATGTGTCCTTATTCCCTCAAGCCTTTCTATCCCTCTGCACTCTTGCCCTCATCCCCCCTGGTGTCTGTGTCCATCGATTAGGCTTATATGCATGCATACAGGCCCTTTGGTTGGTCTCTCCCCCTTACCCCCACCCTCCCCTACCTTCCCTCTGAGGTTTGATGGTCTGATTTCTTTTACTTGAAGTTCAGTGAACTGCCACAAGGTGGTGATGGAGCCCTGACTGATGCTGCAGGCAGGCAGGCTCTTTCCCAGGGTTGATGTTGAGATCCAGCGAAAACATTCAATTGTTCAAAACAGCATAGAACCTCTGGCTGCAATAATTATAAGTATTGATAAACCTTCATACGTCACACATAAGCTTTCAGAATAAACCTCCATTTGAAGGAAGATTTAAGAAATATAAGGCAACGATTGGGGCTTCCTCGCTGCCTCTTCATAGTTGCTATTAAGCAGACCTGTTGTATACTGTGACATACTATGGCTTTACCCATCTCCCTACCCGTAGGAACTCAGTGCCGGAATTCTCCAGTAAATCCCGCACCCCTGACTGTTGGTCCTTGATATTAGAATCATTTCCTATGATTTAGTGAATATCCAATTGCACAGAGCCCTAGATTGGCTCTTAACTTGTATTGAAGTGGCTCAACGTGTTTTACTTAAGAATAAAACAACACAAAGTGTGTTTTGCAACCTAACTTCCTCCAAGAAGAAAGGAAGTGGTTAAAAAAATACACAAATACATAAAATGTGATAAAACAGAGCAGAAAATTGTGATAAAAGGAAATAAAATGTGAGAAAATGTAGAATAAAGCTAGAGGTAAGGCTAGTACATATAAAAATATTTCTTGAGATTATGAAAAATTGGAAACAATATGAATGTCTGTCTATCCTTGGGAGAATGATTAAATAAATTATGATCCAACTGTATTGTGCAGTAATAATGTAACCAACAGGACGAATGGCATGGATCTATGTATACTGACTGACACATAACAAAACACTGCAAATTACAAAACATGTCTAATATGATTTGGTTTTTGTAACTATTGTGCACATGTGTATTCTACTGGTATATAAATCCCAAACATCACAGAAGTTACACAGTGCATTCCACTGTGCGTAGTTTCATATCAGTTTTGAAGGAGGAAGTAGAATTTTCTCCTCTGTTTCCTGGCACCCACAGCAGATAGAGTAACACAGTTAGCTGTGAGATTTTCAGTGTCCATCTGGTAAACCCAGAAGAAGTGCAACTTCCTGTGCTCTTGAGGGGCACAACAGAAATTTCTATCCTGGGTGGCATTTCAACTCCGTCCTTCATTCCAAGGTCATGGTATGATTCCATTGTAAAAGTCAGAGAGCTAACCCTATGAGACTACAAACAAGGCAGTGTAAAATGCAGTTTTCTGAGTGGCTGGCTTGATTTGAGGGTACATATTAGCCTTTTGAGATGAAGTGGGTTTTCATGTTCTTCAGGGAATCCTCCATGACATGGGCTCATTAGCTCCTTCTCTTCGGTGCCTCCCAACCATTCCAGGTCACGGCGTACACAGCAAATGGGAGTAGTGGCCTGTGTGACCGAATGCAAGGAGGTTCCTGTAGTGGGAGAGACTGTTGTGGGCTCCAGTTGTCCCAAGATCCGCCCCTTCCCACCCTCTTACCCCCTCCAGGGCTGAGTGCATTCATATCATGAGTTAAGGCATCTCTAACTCTTCAGCGCTGCACACCTATTGGGAAACTCAAGATTCTAATTCCTAAGTGTTTCTAAAATATCTTTATTGAGCTTAAATTTCTATTGTCTTCTTCTTGCTTTTTTTTCTTGCTTTCTTTCTATAGATGACAGGTTGTATATAGTTATGGAGCTTATAGAAGGAGCCCCACTTGGGGAGCATTTCAGTTCTCTGAAGGAAAAACAACTTCATTTTACCGAAGAAAGACTGTGGAAGATATTTATTCAGGTACACGTTTATTTTCATTAACCTTTCCTATAAAACGGTGAACACCTGAGCCACGTGTAGCGTTCGTCAGTGGTTGTGTGTATATTTGGGGGAATAAAATTTCGTCTTTGCTGTTTCAAGCTGTGCTTAGCTCTTCGGTACTTGCACAAGGAGAAGAGAATCGTCCACAGAGATGTGACGCCGAACAACATCATGCTGGGGGATAAGGACAAAGTGACAGTGAGTGAGTACACGCGTCTTAACCATTGTCGCTTCGGATTTCCTGAATTCTATTCTGGGGCAGGGCTGCCCATGGGACTGAACGCTGCTGAGGGGGCTGTTCTGTGTCAGCACCGTCCTCTAGAGCAGCCACTAGCCACAGGTGGCTGTTGGTCACTTGAAATGTGGCGAATGTGACTGTGGATGTGAACCTGAAATTCGCTTACACGTTAAGTTGAGCATCCCTATGTGACTAGGAGCTACTACTGAGTTGTATATTGCCCGCATGAGAGCATCAAGTGCCCTTAGGATTCATGAGAATGTAATTCCCAAACCAATGGGCTCTAGGTGTTTTCTTCCTATAGAATGTTACTTCAGCAACACAAGCTTTTATGACCACCATGCGAGCATGTTATTTTAAATGATTTTAACATGGTCTGTACCATACAGGTAACCAATATACTTATTTTAAGGGCTATGAAAAAAATCCAGCCGTATATAATGTCACTATTAGTTTTTACCAAAGTATTTTCAACTGCAGCAGGTAGGCCTCATGTTGGCTAACATTTGGTTTTTTGTTTTGTTTTTTAATTTCCTCTTCTTCCCCATCTACCATCCTGCCACTGCATTTATAGCACAATTTGGGGTAAAGAAAATATTCAGTGTTTACATTATTATTTTTATTATATAGTAATCATTCATTGTTGGTTACCTTTCCTTTTTGTTTTTCTTGGAGTTAATAATTGCCCTCTTTTTTATTTGTTTTCCTAGGGTGTTTGTTTTTTTTAAGTACCTATTATTTCTCCTTTCCAAACTTTCTAAAAACATTATGAAAGCCCTCTTTGTACTATTTATACGTGGTCAAACATGACAGTTTTTCTCAATTTATTTTTCTGGACAACCAATTCCTGTAGCTATTCGCTGTAATGAAGACTGGATTTGAATTTAGTCTGCTCCACAGACGTTGTCTTGGAACTTTCATTTGCTCCTCTTCCGATTGGAGTCTCTGTTTTCGTATCCTGTGTCTTTCTCTTTCTGTGTAACATTCTCAAAGGAAAGTCATTATCTTTCCAAATTTGAAGGTGTTATTTCAATCTTACAGCATCTGATTTTGCCGTTAGGAAATTCAATTCTATTCTGAGTCCCATTGCTTGATAAGTAGACTGTTTTTTCTTTGGAAACTTTTGGAATGTTTCCTTTATCTGCTTTGCATGGCTCTCTTTCCATTCAATGTGTCTGGAACTAGGTGTACTTCTCAATCTGGAGACATAAAATTTTAGTTTTGGGAAATTTTTCTGCATGATTTCACTATTTTTCTCCTCTCTGCTTTCTCTGTTTCTCCTTCTAGAAATCCTTTTAGTCTTAGATCTTTATACTAAAAAATCTCTTAGTTTTTAAAATAATTATTCTCAGTTGTTAGCTCTTTGTATTTTTGTTTTACTATTTAAAAATATTTAAAATAAAATTGTGATGAAATACATCTTTCAGTGTCTCACGATTGATATAAGTATGGACATTCAAACGTATTTATTTTTAAGAGGAATTACAGTTAAGTTAAAATCATATAGCATTAATTTGAAAGCAGATGTATAAGATTCCCACATTTGGGGAGATTTAAATTAAGCTGCAATTCATAGAACCTATAAAAATAATTTGTGCGTGTGTATGTGTGTGTAAGCATGTCACCACTAAGGGGCAGCCTTGTCATATTTTATTTTTCTCTTTTCTGTGATAGAAGGTTTATTTACTCCCAGAAAAGAAGCACAGAATTGCTGAATGATATTTAAGATAATGAGACAAAATGTATTAAAACTTTGACCAGAAAAAAAAAACTTTAGAAAAATGAAAAATTCCCCTTTTTCCCTCTTTTCACTCACTGTAGGTGAGTTAGATGTTTAGATGAAGGTTAATTTGCAGTTATGTATAGTAACATGCTGCCTGGATTTTGCCTTCACGAGGCAGCAGAAGTACCAGCATATTTAGGTGTGCATAATTTTACAAATGGTGGCTAATTTTAATATCTAAATATATTTCCATGTAGGAGACTGTATCTTTTTAAAAAAAATCTTTATTGATCACATATTTGTCCTCATCCCCTCCATTCCCATCCCAAAACCCCTCCCCACTCATGCCCTCACCCCCCTGTTGTTCGTGACCACTGGTTAGACTTATATGCATCCACACAAGTCCTTTGGTTGATCTCTCCGAGACTGTATCTTTTTTTAAAATCCTCACCTGAGAATATATTTACTGATGAGAGAGAGAGAGAGAGAGAGAGAGAGAGAGAGAGAGAGAGAGAGAAGATACACACACACAGAGAGAGAAATACAGAGAGAGACAGAGAGAGATAGACATCGATATGAGAGAGAAATTTTGATTGGATGCCTATAGTTTGGGCCCTGACTGACTTGGAATCAAACCCACAACCTTTTGGTGGATGTGAGGATGCTACAATCAACTGAGCCACCCGGCCAGGGCAGAAGACTGTATCTTTTAATCACTTGTTGCCATGAGACATGTCCGGGTCTTACCACTCAACTTAATTGCGGCCCCTGGAGGTGACACAGACCCTGACTCAGTGGCACATGGGGCTCAGTGTAGTGAGAGTCGGCCCCAAATGCTGCCACCTGCCAAGTAAGATCCACCTTCACCTAAGCTGTTGAGTGGTTTAAAAAAAAAAAAGAATCTGTAGGTAACTTGAAAAATTTATCAAGTGCTAATATAAAATATAAATATTTGGTGTTCTAAGCTGAAAATCAGAATTATTTCATGATGTATAAATATTTGAGATGATTCTAAATATCATATTTACTGTGATTCAGTACCAATAGATGCCATTTAATTTCATGTTTTTAGATCTTCATGGTGGTTATTTAGGTTTACCTTATTTTTTTAAAATATATTTTATTGATTTTTTTACAGAGAGGAAGAGAGAGGGATAGAGAGTTAGAAACATCGATGAGTGAGAATCATCGACCAGCTGCCTCTTGCACACACCCCCTACTGGGGATGTGCCCGCACCCAAGGTACATGCCCTTGACCGGAATTGAACCCGGGACCCTTCAGCCTGAGCCAAACCGGTCTTGGCAGGTTTACCTTATTTTCTTTAAAGTATATTTTTATTGATTTCAAAGAGGAAGGAGGAGGGAGAGAGAGATAGAAACATTAATGATGAGAGAATCATTGATTGGCCGCCTTCTGCCAACTTCCTACTGGGGACTGGGCCTGCATCTCGGGCATGTGCCCTGACTGGGACTCCAGCCGTGACCTCCTGGTTCCTAGATTGACATTCAGTCACTGAGTCACAGCCGCCAGGCAGGCTCACCTTATTTTTAATTTTTTAATTTTTTTTATTTTTTGGCCAGGTGAGGTCATGACTGCCCTATGCCAAAATATTAGATTAATTCTGTTAAGTTGAAATTATAAAAGGTAATTTGAAATGTGAAACAAGAAGTTCAATTAGAAATTTGTCCTATGTTTCAGTTAGCAAGACTTACTTTAGTATTTTTTAAATGATAAACCTATGTCAAAATAACAGCATAATGGAATAGTGTGTGTATGCCATTCATTAAGGCTGGTGGTGGAGTGGAAGATTGATACATGGGGCATTCTGTAGAAGGTTGTGAACTGTAATAACTATTATACATAATGTCAGAGTCTAAGGAAAGATGCTAATTCTGGGGGGAAAAATGCTAACATTGTTTTGTTTTGTGAATTGTAGCTGACTTTGGCCTGGCAAAGCAAAAACAAGAGAACAGTAAACTCACATCTGTTGTTGGAACAATCCTGTATTCCTGGTAAGTCCAATTATTTCATGGCTCTCAAATATCAGACTTAACTAGTTTGGGCTTTCATTTTTCTTGGCTCACACAGGAAAGACAACTTTAGGAAAAGAAGCTTATTTAGTAAGTTTTCTCCAATTACCCAAGTAATACATGTGTATAGAATTATACATCACTGTGTGTTTAAAACGACAACGAAGTACTGTTCCTCAGTCCCTTGTAGGGACTCTTTTATTACCTAGATATGGAAACGAGCCTTGGCACATAGTAGGTGTGCATAACTGTTGATTGTGTGAATAAACGAGTACACTTGTTACCCAACCTGACACTTAAAACATTTTATTACACCTATGGTATATATGATTCTTTTTTTCTGCCTATCCACATTCAAGGGTATGGGAAGGTTTTGTTTATGTCCTGATAACTATCCCACCATCTGGCAAATGATAGGTGCTTAATAAATTAATTGTGTGAATGAATAGATGATGACATACATACTTAGACATAAATTTACAAGGTTGGTTGTTTCCTGAGTAAATGAGTGTTTATATTTTGATGAATTGAGACACTTGTAGCTTCTTAGCATGATGTGAGGATTTATTTGCAATCCGTTAATTATTTTGAAGTGAGGATCTTCTTTTACCTATTACACATAATTTCTCTAAATCTGTTGAAATTAGTAAATGCATGTGGTAGTCAGTAGACATATAGATTTCAAGGAAATATTCTGAAATATTATTCATCAGGTCAAGTAATGAAACACTTCCATCTTCTTTTAAAATCTAGTCCATTGTTGTGCATTTGAGTCCTGGGGGTAGAATTCAAAACAAATCTTCTCAAGGCAGAGTGGATATTATCTATACTAATAAAAGGGTAATATGCAAATGGTCAGGGTGTCCTCACGTGTAATGACTGATCAGCAGGAGGCTGTGTGCACAGCAGGCACGGGTGGATGGGGACTTGCAGTATCAGGGAACTTGCGTCACACCATCACAATCCATCACCAGGAGGCCTGGGGCCCAGCGGAGGCGTCCATGCGGCTCTGCTGGGGGTCTGGAGGCCTTTTCTGGGGGTCCTGTGGGCTCTGTGCAGCCCGGCCCAGAGGCAGGGTCCAGCAGAGGCCTCCACATGCTCTGCCCAGGGCCCAGAGGCCTCCACATGGCCTGGCCCAGAGACAGGGACCAGTAGAGGCCTCTGCGCACCTCCCCTGGGGGCCCGGAAGCCTCAGTGCACCCTGGCCTGGAGGCAGGGTCCAGTAGAGGTCTCCGAATGGTGAGGCTTGGGGTCCCTGTGGGGCAATCCATCGAGGAGCCTGGATGGGTGGGTGGGGTCTACCTCTTTGGGATGATGGATACCTGGGCTCCTGCATTGTGACAGGGCACAGGCCAGACTGAGGGGCCCTTTCCCCCCCACCCCCACCCCCCGCTGAGTGCACTAATTTTGTGCACTGGGCCACTGGTCTACAAATAAATGTCATTTAAAACTCTGCCCTGTGTCTGGACAGGTTCCACTGGGTTGTCTCATGCCTGTACTGCCTACCCCTGGCCCATGCCTGACTTTCCTCCAGGTGCAGGTGGCAATGCCCCTCTAGCACCATCTCTAAAGAAAGCTTAGCATTGTGCTTGCTTTAAAGGAGAAATGTTTAAAGGAATTCCATCATTTATTGAAGGGTGAATGAGGATCTAAGAAGCATTAAATTGATAACTGACACAGTAAGTAGCTCTGGGGGTGACCCAGCACACCCCAGCAGGGGGCACCAGTAGAATATGGCCGCTCCACTGCATGGCCTGGTCAATGCCTTGACTCCTCCCACACAGCAGGTGTTATGTTTCTCCGAGCCTTCGGCGTTGGTACATCTCAGGAGTGTGTTTTTGAATTTTGAAGACGAAATCGTCCTTCAGTTCAGCTCTGAATGGACTCAGCATAATTAGGGGAGAGCAGGAGATGTTGTTTGGCAATTTATGTTGAGATATTGGGAGACCTGGAATTTTCCTCTTGGCATTATAGCCACTGGGTATCTCTCAGCCTGACAGTCACTTAATGGAAGTGCCTTTTTTTTTCTTTTTTTCTTTTATTTAAGTCTTGCAGAATTAAACTGGGGAAGGATGGGGAAAGGGAAGGAAAGACGTGTATGTTTATCATTTTACCTGTCCCTTATATAGATATTCCAGCACTTACTTGTCGGGAGTAGATGACTTAAATCCTTTTCCATGTGATGCGTTAGGAGCCTTCATCAGGGGCGTCGGAAGGTCCCCAGGGACAATGCAGGGAGCCACGGCAGAGCAGGGACCAGCCAGTGCTGCAGAGCCGGAGGGGAAGGCCCGTGGCGCTGGGGTGGGCACCCCGCTGCTGTGTAATGGTCTTGCTATGCTCTGTGTACTGTGTAAGCATCATGCAAAGGGATCTATAGCTTCCTCCCTTTCAGATGTTATGACGGAACTTGCTTGGAAGAGAGTCTGCCTGACTAACAAAATGATAACAGGTCACCTGTGAAGGAAAACAGAGATAACAGCAATGCCAGTCAACAGGAGAGGAAAGAGTTGGGGAAGTGAGAGGATTTAAACAGTGGGGAGACAGGGAGGCCAGATCACCATGTCAGCAGCCAGCCTCTCACTGTGTCCTCGTGTTGGAAGGCACAGAGAGCTTTCTGGGGTTTCTTTTCGTTTTTTAAAAAATATATATATTTTTTGATTTCTTACAGAGAGGAAGAGAGAGGGATAGAGAGTTAGAAACATCGATGAGAGAGAATCATTGATCAGCTGCCTCTTGCACACCCCCTACTGGGGATGTGCCCGCAACCAAGATACATGCCCTTGACAGGAATCAAACCCGGGACCTTTCAGTCCGCAGGCTGACGCTCTATCCACTGAGCCAAACCGGTTTCATCTGGGGTTTCTTTTGAAAAGGCACTTATCTTATGCATGGCGGCTCCGCCTTCATGACCTGATCATCTTCCAAAGGCCCTCCTCCTAACACCATCACCTTGGAGGTTAGGACCGCAACATACCAATTTTGGGGGAACACAAAAAGTTAGTCCATAATAGTGGTCTTTATATTTATAATAGTTTCTGCCTTAATTTTCTCTTTTTTAAAAAAAATTTTTTTCTTCTGCTTTATTTTTATGTAATTTAGTGCAGATATGTATAGGTCATGAATCTTTATTTTCATTCATACCTTTTATCAGTGAGAAGTGGCCAGTGTAATAAACATACTTCTTTGTTTGCTTGTCTCAAACGTTTTCTTTGCTTTAATTCAGTATTGTGAATCTCGTTTTTGTTTCGGCCCTCAGTCACTTCTGTTATTTCCTATCGTGGTATTGAATCTGTAATGACTGCCTGGAGTTCTTGGACCTTTCTTGGGAATGACCTGTTTTTCTCTCCCAAACAATGAATCCATTCACAAAGCTTGTTAGTTTATACTTTTTATACATTTGAAAAGGGAGAAGAAACTTTTTAAGAGCTTTAGTTATCAATTTGAAAGCACCAAACTGTTCAGAGTCGGTACAATAAATTAAGGGGACAATTTCTAAGCGTGGCAAACAAAGCAAAGCACACTCCTTATTTCACCTTCTCTGTTTCTCTTTTGCCCTTCCTCCCACTTAAACTGTGGACATCGGAGGAAAGAGCCGGAGTATAAATTATTTGGGTAAATGTGGCATTCTGGGCCTTATATTTTGAAAATATGTTGCATTTCCTGTCTCATGGGAAAGGTAACAAAGAACGAAGAGCCCATCTCACAGGCTCATTCTGTTCAGCCACCAGGTTCTTTGCTAAGCTGATTTATTCTCTCTCTGGAGCTGGCATCTGTGGCTACACTGATAGCAGTTAGTTCCTGAGTGGAACTGCAATACATTTGGATCTGAGTAAGGTGCTTTATTTCTTTGTTTTGAAGATCTGTTATTGTGCTTAAAAAGAGAAGAAGGGACCCTTCATGAAGATCAGATTATTAAGATGAATTTTAGCAGTGTTGGGAGTAAGGACATTTTGAAGGACGAAGCTTCAAGAGGAAGTAAAAGCTACCGGCCCTCCGTTTCAGTGACTTGAGTAAGAGGAGAGAAGCAGAGGTAGACCAGGTAGCTCTTGCCAACAGGAGGAGGGAAATTAGCAGTTTATACAGGTACAGTGGTAGCAGAAATGGACCCTCGTTCTTCAAATGTTACCCAGAAATCTGAGTCATGCGTGGAACAATTGCTTTGTTAGGGAAACACAAACACACACACACACACACACACACACACACACACACACACACAAAAAAAACACAACAAAAAAACAACAAACAAACAAACAAACAAAAAACTTAATTTTTAGTCAGGGTAGTAGAGATGATAGCCAATTATGGCAAACCAGAATGTTAGCAAAACAAAGTGACAAGGAAAACACGTTTCTTGTCATGTTCGTTACAGATAGTAAGAGCAGTTATAATAAAATATGGTTTAAAACTCCTCCTCTTTTGCTCTTAAAAATCTTTTTCTTCTTTATTCATCTATAATTTTTTTAATGCCACACTCTGATTTTATGGAAATTGCTAAAAAGCCCTGGACTTGATGCTATATCATGGTATTGTTTTGTTTGTTTTTTAGCTCATTATTAATCAGTCATTATCAAACATACTCCGGCCATTGATTTTCCATGTTTTGATTTCTCCTTCCCATTTTCCCATATCCATTTCCCAGGCATCTCTACAGGGTTTCACTAATGGCAGCTATTGGCCTCAGGGAAGACTTCCTGGGTGAAAGAAGCTTCTCTGTATTCCTGATAGCATACAGGATCTGTGTTTTTTATTGACAGCTTACTTGGTTGGAGTTTAGCAAATGGTTTACTTATCAGGGATAGTGAGACAGAGTGAAATCATTCATGAGAAAGCTGTCAGAGGCCATGGCCAAAAGTTTTTCATATATTCAGAGCTATGGAACGTCTATTTAAAAGATGAAAGAGGAATGCATTTTATTTTTATTTTTCAGCCACAGAAGATTGCAGATATTGGATGTATTTGCCCAGCACTTTGTGAGGAAATACAGTGGGGATTCAGTCTAAGAAATCTATAAATAAAAATAATGAATTCTAAAGAGTGACTTTGAAAAATGTACTAGCTCTCTTTCTTAGAATAAAAACCCTTTATTTTGTCTAAAAGTCTTAAACAGAAAATAGATTCTAATAGTCTATCAAAGGAGTATATCATCAGAAATTGTTGATATGCTCACTGATTGCTTTTGAGTAGAATGCTATCTAATTTTAAATCTAATGTTGGATATAGGTAGGAATCAATGCTATATTTCTGTACGTTTAGAAATATAGAAAAATAAATTTAATCTCTGTTTTAAAACGGTGTGTATATCTGTCATTAAGATGTTTTAAACCTAATTGATGGGCACAACATTCCCCAACAAGAATATTTTTTACAAACCTTTTCCATATGAAGGTGAGAACAAGACCCCAAAAGTGAAATGCTTGATGCCACAGAACAGTTAAATGTAACTCACAAGATACATTTTTTCTTTTAAATAATGATTTTCTTCATACCACTTATTAACTTTTATTTACTTACTTACATGTCAGTTGTCTCAGTAGAATGGAAGCTCCCTGAGGCCAGGGATTTTTTAAAAATTATTTTTTATTTTTTTGGTTTGTTCTGTTCACTGCTATGTCCCCAACACCTGCAACTGTGCCTGGTATGTAGTAAGTGGCCAATACATATTTGTTGAATAAATGAAAATATGACTAGGGAGCAATAGTGCTTTTAGCATTTAGTGTCAGGCCATCTGTGTTTGCTGGCTCTGTGAGAGAAGGTTCCACTCAATAGATAGAACTTGATCTATACGATAAAGAATAGTATTGCTTGGGCATGAAGAGAGCGAACGTGCTAGATAAGAGTTGCCATGAAATAGGAGCAAAGATCAGAAGAATTTAAATGTTAATATAATTGGCATGGATTGAGAGCAGGCTATACCACTAGTGTTTTGAGATCACACGTCCTTTTCTCAAACTGGAATGGCTGGAAAAAACAGCCTGGCACCCCTGTTGTCACTATGGACTTTTTTCACCAAAGGTGGCAGAGGGTGGGAAAAGTTCTTGCCCTATTTGACTTTGACTTGAGTAGGCCAAAGGTCAAATATTTGTTTGTCCACTCAGACCTCGTCAGGATCAGGAATGTGACAGTCCCATCCTCACAACTATGTCTGCCTTGCTGCCTGGTTTTTATCTAACCCACTTATTGTCACAGCCCCCATGAAAGGTGACAGATTTCTCTGTAGAATAACAATGATGCCACTTTGCGTTTGTATTTTTCACTCTTAATAAATTGCAGTGTCAGATAAAATGATCTAGAATCAATTGTGCCATCTGTGCAACGCTCACTCATCCTAGTGGGGAGGTGAAATTGAATGTAACTTGACATTTCATTTTCTAGTAAAATACTCTTCCATATATAAGATCCTTATCTAGCTTAAAGAAGGGTTGCATTAATCAATGAAATAATGGGTCAGTTTTTATTTTTAAGCAGCATCTACCACTCATTCATGGAAAGTGTATTGATAATTCTTCCAACTAGAGTGTCTTGCCACTCTAGTTCATACAGTGTTACTTGGGGGTCTGAATAATACATCTCACAAATCCACAGGAGGCAGGCGACCCACGGGGAAATTTTGGCATCTAGAGACTAGTCATGGTCCACCTCAAACTATGGAACTAGTGAGGCTATTCTGATGGGTCATAGTCCAGTTTACTTATTATTTAAACTAAAATGTTTACAGATGATATGTGGTCATTACAAAAATTGGGGCTGGACTTAACATTTCACATATATGTGTTTCATATATATATTTATTTATATATTTAAATGCATATTTAAAAGAACTTGTATAGGTAAAATTATATTTTAGTGCTTATATTTAAAATAACTTTCTAATCATTGATTTCATTGGTGTTACAGCACACCAATACATGTCTTTATGCAAGATGAAAGAAATGTGATGCTTTTAGAGAAACATAAATACACGGCTATCCTTATTTTTTCTAAAGTAAGTGCAGAAAACCACATTTAATGCTTAAGCAGCTTTTCGTGTGGCTTTCTGTAAGAAGGATGAGGTGAGCACGAACAAAGGAGAGTTACACAAAGAATATCACCACTGGAATAAAAGACAAGATTCCCAATGAAATTGGACTTTTAAATAAACAACTGAGTTTTTTCAGTTTGTGTCCAAAGATTGTATTTTTTTAGTACAAACACATCCCAGATGTTGCAAATTTTTAGTAATTGAAATTTAGCTGGTGATCTGGATTTTTGCTGACTAAGGCTGCCAACCCTAGGTACAAAGTAGGTCCAGGAAGACTCTAAAATCTGTATAAAGCTGTGGCCTATTTCCTTCAGTGGCAAGTTCCTGGCAATGTAATTTGTCATCTAATCCCTTTTTTCTCTGTAAGAACAAACTTAAATTTATTTAGATATCAAATCTCTCTATCTGCTTAATGGCACCAGGCATCTGTGAGTTGAGAATATTTCAGTGGTGCTGGCTACAGAACCCGTCAGGATAGGGCTTTCTGAGTCTCACCCCATCACCCAAGTTGGAAACTCGGGAGCCTAAAAGATAAGAGGGTCTTCCCCTCCCCTTATCCTCCTCCCCATGTGCAGTGGGTCCTGGGGATTTTCTCTTCTCCCATTTCCTTGGCCACCACGTTAATGGAGACTCATCCTTTCTGTCCCTCCTCCAGCTCAGTCCTCCTCCTCCCCCTCCATACTAGGGAGCACCACTGGGCTGATCAGAATGCCCTCTAAATTCTATGGCTCCAGTGGGACTAGACATATTCCATCAATACCTTTAGGTACTTTCAATAATAGGGCCTCATAGAAAAAGATCAGAACATGGATGGATCTTGCAACTACATGCGTCATTCTGCCTAGAGTCTTTTTTGCTAAGCTCTGCTCATCTCGCCAAGTATCTGAATATCATATCGCTTACTCCTTCCCAGAAAATGCACCCGGGCACTTACTCCCTCTGAGTCTTCCCAACTTCCCACATCCCTTTCGATTCCCTTTGCCTTCCATCCCACCATAGTGATTGTTGTCTGAGCCATTTCTCAGAATCATTTTTCCCACCCTCAGCAGCCATAAACATGCACCGACAGGCACACACACATGCACGCATATGTGCACACACACCGTGCATGTGTGTGTTTTGGCCATCTTATAACGCTAAATGCTCCCCAAGGAATCATTCTGAGATACGGCACAATTTACTTTCCAGTCTAAATAAACTGTAGTTATTGGCCTATAATCTTAATTATGTCACTTCAGATTTTTATCCTCGTGAATTCATATGGATTTTTGCCTTCTTGACTGAGCAAATAGCGATTCTTGTGTTCCCAGGCAGATGGTTTAAATTCTCTTGGAATTTTGCATCTTTGTTTCCCTTTCAGTTAACAATGATAAGTTAGTTCTCTCCCTCCTCTGTTGTGAAGGCCGTCTAGGGAGATGAATGTTTGATAGCCAGAATCAGAGAACTAAATGTTCTTGTTAATAGACTGAGATTAATACATTGCCGGGAGATGCAAAAATCCATTTTCTATCTTGGCTCAGTGAAGCAAATATTGTGGGGTGAGTTGTTTCAATGAGAGAAACTTGTCTCCAAACATTTAGTATTTACGATGTCCCAAACTCCTCAGAATCCTTTTATTAGTATTTTCTAACATTTGCTGAGGAAAAATTTTTTAAATTTATTGTATTTATTGGTTTTCTCAGGAAACCTGCATTAGTTTGCTAGGGTCTGTAACAATATACCACAGACAGGGTGGCTTGAAGAACAGAAATTTAGTTGCTTACAGTTCTGAAGGCTAGAAGTCCAAGGTCAAGATGTGGGTAGATTTGCTTTCCTCCGAGGCCTCTCTCCTTGGCTTGCAGATGGCCGCCCTCCTGCTGCCTCTTCACATGGTGATTCTGTGTACACACACCCCAGTGTCTCTTCTCCTTCTTGGGGCACTAGTTATATTGGATCAGGACCCATCTTAATGGCATCTTCTTAATTCAGTCCTCCTGTAGATACCGGTTCTCTAATCACGGTTACACTCTGAGGTACTGGGAGTTGGGACTGTAGCATATACAGTTTGGGGGGCAAAGTTCAGACTGTATAACCAAACGTTTTGTTGTATCTTCTAAACATCTGATTCTATTTCCAGTTTGTCATTACTTTTAGTTGTAATTATGAAACTCTTAGCGTGGAGATTGATTGAGGTTGGATCCCAGAAGCAAAGTGATCCTTAGCAACTGTGTTGTTTGTCTCTGTTTCTTTTCTTACTCTCCTCCAGAGAGGTGGTTCTCTGTCTTTTTGAGGGGCCTCTGGACAGCGTTGAGAATCTGATGAAAGCTATTATTATATCAGTTCACTTTGTTAAACTATCTCAAAACTTAGTGGTTTAATATAACTTCCCCTGCCCCCCAATACACTGTGCGCTGCCAAATTGGGCTGGTTCCAGCAGGGACTGCTCACATGATTGTCAATGGCTTGCATTCATAGGGTTTTCAAGGGCAGAAAGAGAGAGTGAGTTCCAAAGAGGGTGTTTTTCAAGTATCTCTTAGCATCACTTTTACTGATGCTTTTTTAGCCAAAACAAATCATATGGTCCAGCCAAGATTTGAGGGGTGGAGAAGCAGGCTTCCCTTCTAGATGGGGAGACCCCCAAACCTGTGGAAAAGGAGGCATGCCCGTGGGAAGGGGAGGAGTTTGTGGTCTCCTGTGAGAAGGAGGAGGAGATATAACGGTAAGTAAACGGAGCACACTCTATTCTTACAAGTGTTTCCTCCCCCCATCGAGGAATTATCTTTCGAGGAGAAACAAACGGTCTCTAGAGAAGTCCAGCCGCTGCTGTGGAGAGTGACTGCAGAAGGGCCCTGGGCCCCTGGGGGAGGGGGCGCAGAGCATCTGCTTCATGAGTTCTTGGGAACAGAAAGCACATCTCTTGTGTGCTCAGTAGATAAAAACATGAGACATTTGTGGGATCCAAGGGCATCTTCCTCTTGAGGACATTATTTCTTATAAAGCATTTCTTTTTAAATGTGAGCCGTTGATCAGGTGGTAACAAGGGACACCTTTTTAGTCACTTGGGACCAGCAGAGTCCTGCAAATCACCCCGGATTCCCCTATTGCCGTGCGATTGAATTCAAAAGCGCCAAGTAGGACAATGCTTAACTCAGGGACCAGAACTCACATGTTCCTCTGCAGATACATGATGGGCATCTTACACCAGGAATTCCCCAGAGCAGCACAAGAAGAGGTGACTTGTTGGTTATTCTTAGCAGTCAGTATTGAATTAAACCTACTCTGTTCTGACATTGATTTATCAATTTCTTTAGAACTTAACTCACTGTCCAAGTTAACCATTAATCCGCACTCCATTAATGTAGAGAGCTTAGCCCAGCCCTAAGTGTATGCTATAGGACTGAATTATCAAACTATTTGGGGTGTGTGGATTTGACACTTTGCTGAGTTTCATTCTACAAATATGATGAAGGAAACTTCTATTAGTCCAAAATATCTAAGGGGACAGCATTCCCCTCCACATTAAAAGGAAGGAAGGAAGGAAGGAAGGAAGGAAGGAAGGAAGGAAGGAAGAAAGGAAGGAAGGAAGGAAGACATGTCAAATGTGTCCATCACAGCTTAACTTCATTTAGAGGCTGTCAACCTCCTTGTCCAGATCATAAAGACAATTTCAGAGGAACTGACATGATGGGTATTATCATTCCCTGCTATGTATTTAAATGTAGTTTTCCACCTATTTTATACATCACAGTTGAATAGCAAAGGAAAGTGCTGTATCAGTTAGTTTTTTTCCATAAAAATGCTGCGTTAGAAACCACCACAAACTTTTAATGGCATTCGACAGCAAGCATTCACTGTCAGACTCACAGCTCTGGGTCCTCTGGGCTGGTTCTGCTCAGGCTGCAGGTTTGTGGGTTGTCTGCGCCAGGTCTGCCCCACGTGTCTTACTATGGGCTCAGCCTGGAGAGGCAGCAGCTACCTGGGGTATACCCTTCTAGAAGTTCCTAGAGGGACAAACGGAAGCCCTTTTGTCCGAACCTGTTTGGACTGAGACCTGATCTGGTTCACTGTCCCTTCCACATGGCATTGGCCAGAGCCTGTCAACACAGCCACAACCAGAGGCAAGAGTGGGTAACAAAGACTGCCTACAAAGGGGCCAGGGTGAACTTTTCTAAACTTCCAGAATAGCAAAGAACTGGGGCCAGTGGTCCCATCCACCACAGAGCCGTGGTGGTTTCTGGAAATAACTTCCATGGACACTTGGTAGGCCATGTTTATGGTCAACTGAAGTCCAGTGCTTGAATGGAATCGCTTGCTTGTGCTTGTGGCTCATCCACGTCTGGGTGAATCCAGAGATACTTTTCCATGTGTATACTTGAAACAGTGATCAACAGTTTCAGATTTTTTTCCCCTTGGATCTCCAACTGTAGCTTAAAAAATCGGACTTCTTTCTGAACTGACCTCTCTGCGTTTCAGTGTCTATTAACATCCCCCTTTACGTTCAGCCCCGAGGTACTGAAGAGCGAGCCGTACGGGGAGAAGGCCGACGTCTGGGCCGCAGGCTGCATCCTGTACCAGATGGCCACGCTGAACCCCCCCTTCTACAGCTCCAACATGCTCTCCCTGGCTACAAAAGTAAGCAGGCGCGGGAGGCAGCAGGGCATCGTGTTGCTGAGAATATCACTCCTTTTCTGCTTAAATAGAACCTGTGATGTCAGTGAAACTGTCAAATAATAGAAGGTATCGATTTTTCACCCAAAATACGTTTTTAGAGAGAAGTGAAGGGAGAGGGATAAAGAGATAGAAACATTGAGGAGCTCAACCACTGAGCTACACCAGCCAGGCAGCAGGCATAGTTTTATTAACCGCGTGTTCCAGTTTAGTTTTCCTCCTTTCTTCTAAATCTACATCATGTGCTATGGCACATTTTCTCCTGTAATTGCCTTTATTTATAATAGAAAAATTTAAATATGTCAAATTACTTTTTCATCTGTTATTCTTTTTTTATTTAAATCTTTATTGTTGAAGGTATTACATATATCCCATCCCCCCCCATTGATCCCTTCTAGCCCCTCCCCTGCCCTTCTTCTCTGCACCCCCTTACTCCTTCTTTCCCCCCCCCCCCCCGCCCTAGGCCTTCACCCCCTATTGTCTGTGTCCATGGGTTATGCATATATGTATGTATACAAATTCTTTGGTTGATCATATCCACCCACCCACTCATCCCCACCTTCTTCCCTTTGCAATTTGGTCTGTTATTCTTAATTGCAGTTTGGACTACCCACGATCCAACATAATATAACATATTATATTATCCTCTACATCATTCATATGAATCTGAGGTTAACTTTAGCTCAGCTTGAAGAACACAATTCCAAGCTAAAGAACTATTTAGTGGATGCCAATTTTGTATTTGTTGGAATGCTTTTGCTCCTGATTAGAATTTGTGCACAAAGTTACAATGCTTACTGGGTAACTCACAGGTGGTGGCCACTCAGAAATATCAATGTCCCTTCATTCCCATCACTCCACTCTGTTTGTCTTGCAGATAGTGGAGGCGGTGTATGAGCCAGTGCCAGAAGGCATCTACTCTGACAGAGTGACAGATACCATCAGCAGGTAACTAGGCTCCCAACTTTGAACATATAGGGATCCTCAAGAAACACCTCACCAACATAAGGATTTCCTTTGTAAACATTCATGCGGAGGGAGGGCTCCCAAGTAATCTAAACCTGGAAAATTATTGTGCATCATCAATAATAGTGACCACTTGGAAGCCATGAGATGTCCAAGAGGAAGTAGGACATTCACTTGAAATATGATGCGACCACTAGAATGATGACTCTAAATGCTTTGTTTTCACTTGTAAGACGCATGCAGTATGAACCTAAGAACAGCAGGATGGAAAGTTGTTTATAACTATGACAAAAAGCTTAAAAAATATGGCATACATGTGGAAAAAGACTGGACAGGAATATATGAAATGGAAAAAGGTCATGTTAGATAAAATTATAAGCCTTTTTCATTTCTGTTTTTATATCGGTAATGCTGTATTACATAATACATTTTCAAAGAAAGTTGGGAAGGATTTTTCTAGCTAGCAATTCAGTAGGAGTTTAATGAAAGGCATTATCCCTTTGCAAAGTTCTGACCCCACAGGGCTTGTCCCAGCTGGCCCCGCCCCTCTCCCCTCCCACTTCCTCCCTTTGGACCTTTGACCTTGCTATTCCCCCTTTCTGGAGCTCTCTTCTCTGAAGCATGCATGGCACGGGCCATCACTTCCCTCGGGCTTCTGCTGAGATGTCCTGTGTCAGGAAGCCAGCCCCACAGCCTTCCTGCACCCTCTCGTGCCCTTGCCTGCTTTCTACGGCTCCCAGCATCCATCACCCTGACAGGCTGTGCCTGCGTATGCGGGCTCGTCTCTTTATTGTCTCTCTGTCCTCACCGGACTCCACAAGAGCAGGGGCTGCTTCAGTTCCGCTCACAGCTGTTCCGTGCCCAAAGCAACGGCTGGCACAGTGTAGACCCTTAACAAATTAAGTACTGGCTTTGTACGAATAATTGACTCCCATTTATCTGGCTGATTGTTATTTCTAGACCATTTTAAGTACTTAACTTGGCCCAAGATTACTTCTCTGCCCCATTGAGCTGAGTCAAGTTCTCATTATTATGATGGAAACCCTAGAGTCACCTCAGGTAGAATCTTCACCCGTGCCCCTGCCCGTTGCCCGTCTAGCTCGGTTCTGTGTCTGCCCCAGCACTGAGCAGCATCAGTGGTGGGATGCCATAGACATATTGCCGTGGCTGTGCCCCCTCCCCTTGGACTTCCCCTACCAGCCCCTTGCTCGGCAGTAATAGGCACTCCTCTCATGGTGGCAGGGTTAGATCTGGAGTCTCTCCTTGCTCAGCACAGTGCTGGCCTGCCGTATCCTAGGCCCCAGGCCCAGCTTGGGCTGAGCTTCACTAACTACGGACTCTGAACAAGCCATTTGACTACTCTTTCTGCATTTCTGCTTCCTTATTCAGTAAAGTGGGGATCCTAGTAGCACCAACCTCATCAGGCTGGTGTGATGATTACCCAGGGAATCTATTGCTAATGCTACAGGAAGTGAGCTGAAACCCCTTCCTAAATCATCTGAATTCTGCACGTCTTGGGTCGTGCCTTGCTGCTAATGAATCCAGATAAATAAATGTATTTAAACTGCTCATCTTCATAGATTGTTCGCGTTCTCTACTATCTGTTTTTTTTTTGTGTGTGTGTGTGTGAAGTGCTTTAAAAACCCAAGTCTCCAGACTTGTCAGGACAGGAGTACCAGACGTACTCATTTGACTTCTCCTCTTCATAGGTATTTGATTGCCACAAGGAGCTGGGGAGGGGGAGTGCAGAGAAAAGGGACAGAGACATTATTCTGATTTTGTGGCACCAGCAAACAGAACCATAACTTGCTTCTGACAGGCTCCCCGGCTATTGGTACCCATGCCTCTTGTGGCTAAGAGGCAGTGGCAGAGGCATACATCAGCATTGTCATGAAAAGGTTAAGAGCATCAGTAGGTTCTGAAGTTAACTGAATTCAAATTCCTCATCTTCCACTCATCTGGACATTCCCAGCCCCACTTTTCCCACCTGTGCTGCGTGGGCAGCAGTGGCAACCACTCATGGGCTTGCTGCAAAGCCTGAATGAGATAGTGCTTCTGATGCTCTTAGCACAGTACCCAGCGTGTAGTGAGCACTCAATTAAACTAGGTATTGCTATTTATAACAATATCATGTGTGGAATTAAGTATATAAAACAAATTGTGGTAAATGTGATGCAGGACAGTAAGGGGGCAGTAAGAGATTACAGAAGAATTTGGCCTAGTCTGGAGATTGGAGGAAGAAGGGATATGTAATCTAGACCTGAGTAATTCTCAAACAGTAAACACAGTAGAGAAAGCATTCCATCGATGGGCATCTGTTCAGGCTTTCCTGGAGGAGAGAGCTTGTTAGCTTGAGGAACTGAAGGAAATTGGTGATGGGGCGTGTTAAGTACAGGAGAGAGTAACGAGCACGTGATTAGGGGTGAGGGAGGGACCAGATTGACCAGGTCCTATAGGCCACAGTGAGAGTTTGGAATTTTTACCTCGAGTACTGAGGAGAGGACTGAAGGGCAATTAACAGGCTGGGCACAGTGGACATTTCCTCTTCAGCACAGATCCTGGGGGACAGACTGGAGGAAAAGCGTGTGGGAGGGAGAGGAAGGCCCAGCTGCCCATTGAGAGCTGATGGTGGCTTTGACTGGAGTGGGTTGGTGTTGATGGAGAGAAGTGGGGTTGTTTCCTCTGTAGGCTGGAAACTGAGTCAACAAGTTTGGGGTACAGTCATAAGAGGCTTAAAAGTACTTCAGTTAACCAGGACAATGTGGTGCTGTTGAAAAAAATGAAAACAATTGGATTTATTCTATGGAACTTCAGAAAATGGAGCCACAATCATGGAACAGAGAGTCCTAGGAGGCCAAGGTCAGCTCACCATTAGGAAGTACGTGTCAGAATTAGAGGCTCACAACGTGGAGCAGGCTGCTGGGTGGGCATTGTCACCAGAATGTCTAAGAGAATGAATGATCACTATGAAGAGGCTCCAGATTAAATGTTTTTGTGGATAATTTTTATTCAAAATAATAAGATGCCATAAGAAGAACTGACAATTAGTTTTATAACTGACTGTAAATTAAGATTGCAGCATGCATTCTGTAACAGATGCTGTTTTCATTTAAAGTTATTCAAGACTCATTGTCTGGGTTCACATCACAAATAAAGTGGTATCTTTAGAAAATTTGACACACACACACAAAAAACAAAATCAGTCATGGGTTGCTTGCAGTCACACATTTAATTTGCTTTGGACTTTTAGTCTTTAAAACTTTACTTCCCAAAGAATTAGGGAACAAATTCAATTTCCTGTTTTCCTCAGGAAATTGGTACCAGGGAACATCAAGGCAGAAGTGTTCTTAATGATCATTTATGACTCAGCAAACCAGGCTCAGAGCCAGTCACTAGTACTATTGTAGAGGGTTTGAAATACAAGACAACCATTGATGGGAAAATTCACTAGATTCATTCTTAATTTTCAACCAGGTGTTATTTCTGATCAGACATCTTTTTTCTTTGCTGTTTTATTTCCTGCATCTTCTCAGTTTTATTTCCTGCATCTTGTCAGCTAGAGCTCATATAGCTTGTTTTCCTGTTGATTGAGGTAGTAGACAGGGGGTATTGGAACCTTTTTTAAAAAAATTATTAATAGGCTTTTAGATTACGAGAATATCTTAGCAACCCCGAAGAGTTTGGGGCAGAAAATAAATACATTTCATTGCTCTGCACAGTATCAGCGTTACTACTTTTACCTTGCAGTAGACTGTCAAGGGAGTATTGTCTGTTTACTTTTGAAAAAGGAAGAACATTTCTTATTATGCACAAAATATTCCGATTGCCTTATTTTTCGTTGTCTCTGCCTGGTTGCATAAGCTGGCCGGCCCTTTGTTTCTCAGGCAGTTGGGAGACTAACAGAGTTAATGCTTTCAACTCTTCTGGGGACAAGTTGATCGTTACATTTTCCACCCCGCCTTCAACTCTTTGCTTCTTTAAACATAAAATGAATACAACTCAATGTTGTAGCCCTCTAATTCTTTCCATCTGGTCTCAGTGCAGATGGGGTCAGGCTGACTGGAACATCCCAGATTTTTTTCTAGAACATGATTCCATACTTATTTGATTCAAGAATCATTGAAGCATTGGATTGCTCTTAAGAATTTCTGTGAACTATCTACGCAGGGAGACATTTCCAATACATGAAGCTAGACTAGAACTTCTGGTGGGATACATACCTGGTAGTCTCACTCTGTGGCCAAATAGTTTGGGTTACGGACAGGTAACTTTGTAAATGTTAGGCTGAGCTTTGTTTAGTTCATTTACTCACTTGCTGAGTTCCTCTTAGGACCCAGACTCCATTTTACACGCTGGGGGGAGATCATGGCGAAGGGGACACATGTTCCCCCTCTCAAAAAATTTCCAGTTTCTAGTAGTGAAGCAGACCATTACAATATAATACTTATAGTTGTTTTAAGTACTTAAATATAGACAGTGCAGTGGGGACACACCAGAGGGGGACAGTGAGTCTACCCGAGGGGGTTCTGAAAAGTCTTACTGATAGAGATTTGCAAAAGAGTGGGATTTTGGTAAGCAGTTATTGAATATGGTTTAGGAAAGAGCAGATATCATCAGCAAAAAACAGGTTCTAACAGAATGAATAAAGTGAGCAAAGAAATGGGAGCATAGGAAAGCCATAGGCTATTTGGACAAGTACAGGGAGGAGCATTTGTTGTGTTGCTCAAAGAGGAGGTGAAGTGGTGGAGAGAGGTAAGGGACAGTTCAGGAGGGGCTTGCATGGCATGCTGGCAATTTTAATTTTGTCCATTTGGGCCACCGAGGGGCTATTGAGAAGTTCTGATGAGAAGAGCGACATCATCAGTTTTGGAATATTATTCTGTAGCATTTTACCATATGGAGCAGAGGTGGGCAAGAGATGAGCATGCCACCTAGAAGATGATTTCAGTAGTCCAAGCAAGTGCTGATAAAATAGGCCAATGACCATGGGATCAGAGCGGAAGGATACAGAGTCAGAAATTAATTAAAAGGCAGAAGCCACAGGACTTAGTGTTGGCTGAATGTGGGAGGGGATTGGAGAGAAATAAAGTTGTGGATTTTCTTTTCCATTTATTAGGCTTTTATAAGGTGTCAGCACTTACAGGGCCGGCCTCATTCCATCACCGTGCCAGCCTGATCTTATGACAACGCCATCTTATGGTTGGGCTGCCTGAGGCTTAGAAGTGAAGTGTTGCCCAACATCAGAGGTAATGAAGGACGAGCCAGGATTTAAACCCCAGTGATGTGGCTCAGAGCCTTCAGACCTTATTATGATGCTGAACTGTACCTCCTGGATGGCAAATGCAGGCTGGGGAGTAATCTGGGAGAGAAGGGGATGGATGAATGCCAGAACAGAGGCCATGCTGGTTCCCATTTACCATACTATATAACTATGTAATTTGTAAAATTAGTTTATGTTGCCTTTTCAATTAAAAAAAAACAGCTGATAAACTGCCCATATTACGTTGAATTCATTTAAAAATCTGCAGACTAAGAATTTAGAATATCTGCCACTGATGAAAGGCTCAGTTGCTTGGAGCCTTTGTTTTCCCCCTCCTCACATAGCAGTCATAAGCAACACTAGGTCAACCAAACATTGTTTATGAGCTTTGATCCCTTTTTCTAATTAAGTGAGGGTGGAGGAAAAAGCACATCTAGTTAGAAGAGGAACTTCAACCCTTAGCTTCTTTTGTGCTGAGGAACAAAAGTGAGAAACTTGAACACAAATATGTCTGCCGAACAGAGCCGGCTTTCTGTGCTTACGACCAATGAATACATGGGACCTCTGCACTCAGATCAGTCCTGTGCTCGGGGTAAGGGTCTGCATCCGAGGTCTACTATTGCATCTTCGTACTAGTCTGTTGGAAGTGAAATATTGGGATATATGGGATAAGGAGCATGTGTGTTGAGGGTTTGGGGCCTCAGCTCATGCTCCCTGCCTATCTGGCATAGATTCTCAGCCATCTGCTCCAGTCCCCTGGCCCTCCAGCTCCATTTCCCTGTTCCTGTCCCATCATTGCTGCTGCCCCCTACCTGCTGTGGCAGGTAGAGGCCTCTGTTCCATCTTTGCCCTCCTCCCCATGGGATATTGCTGAAGGGAAGTAAGGAGGGGTCAGCATGGAGCATGTGTCCTGCTGTGTCTTGGGTCAGGGTCAAGAAGAGGTCATCCCTGACCAGGCTGGCAGTACCATGGTGTGTTTAGAGGGTGATTCAGTGGGGGGGGGGGTTCTTGCCCACCTCCATCCAGGTACCTTTTGCATCCTGCTGGCACAGAGGTTGCAATTTTTGTGGTCTCCCATCTTCTATCAGGATGCTGGACTATGGAAAGGGAAAATTGACTTCCCACTCCCTCCTGGGGCCCGTAGTTTCTTTTTGTACTGGGAACCACACAAGTTATGTAGCTGGCCCTGTCTCTACAATCTCTTGCCTTACTTTGTATATAATAAAGTTCATAGACTGAACTTTGCTAAATATGAATTCACAAGATGTATAAGTCTTGATCATAACCATCGTAGAAGCCAACTGCCTCAGAACTTAAAAAGAAGTAGCATAAAGATAAAGCATGAAATGGAATGTCTTAAACTCTGATTAAGATATGTGTAGTTTGCTCCTGGTTCATAAACTCAATAAGAAAGAATAATTAACATATTAGAATCTTATTTGGAAGAATAATTTTGTTTAATAATTCTTCAATCTTGCCTGGAGATATTAGTATAGGCACAACTTGTATTAACTATGGGTTGCTAAATAGAATACAAGATGTGAAAATTAGATCTTTTTCTCAAAGTCCAAACAATTTAAATTATACTGAAAAGCACAGATAACTTTGGTGAAATTGGTGAATTCGAATTTAAAAATAGAGAAAATATTGCTTGGCTGATGTGGCTCAGTGGTTGAACATTGACCTATGAACCAGGAAGATATGGTTTGATTCCTGGTCAGGGCACATACCTGGTTAGGGCACATATAGGACTCAATTCCCAGTAGGGGGCATGCAAGGGACAGCTGATCAATGATTCTCATCATTGATATTTCTCTCCTTCTCTCTTCCTCTCTGAAGTCAATACAAATATATATATGTATGTATATATATATATGTATATATTTATATATATATACATATATAAAATATTTTATTGATTTGTTACAGAGAGGAAGAGAGAGGGATAGAGAGTTAGAAACATTGATGAGAGAGAATCATCGATTAGTTGCCTCTTGCACATCCCCTACTGGGGATGTGCCCGCCACTAAGATACATGCCCTTGACTGGAATCGAACTTGTGACCCTTGAGTCCGCAGGCCAACGCTCTATCCACTGAGCTAAACTGGTTTCAGCACAAATATAGTTTTTAAAATAGAGAAAATATTGTAGTGGATTCCAGAAGCATTTAAGGATGCTAGCCAATGACAACTGGTTCCCTGGGCATCTAATGTTTAGCTGTGACATGAAAAAACACTCTTATTAGTAGGCTGATAGATATTTCATACCTCCAACATCATAGAAAATATTAGTAAGTAATGTGTCAAATTAGCTACTTAAAATTTTTTTTTACAAATACTCTAAACCTATTAAGTAACTGGGATGCATGTCATTTCTATGACCTCATGTTTTGAAAGACATTTACTAATTAAATTTGTTAATATTTGCCACTGTACAGCTGGAAAAAGTCAACTTGTGACCCCCCTTTTCCCCTCACTAATATTTCTTTCTTTGATGCATCAGGGACTATCACTGGTTTCCATCTTTGTTTCACTGACCAGTGAGTTGGTGGCGATTTTGGAAAATAACCAGTTCCCACAGGAGAAGATGACCCATCCGCCTGTCCTGAGACCCAAGGAGCAGCTTCATGCTCAGCCTGTAGCCCTTGCCTGTGGGTCCAGCTGCAAAGAGAACAGTGCTGTCTCCCTCCCCTCTCCTCCCCAAACTTTCCAAATGCCTTTGGAAAAGTCTTGGGTTCAAAACCATGCTTGATGTCCACCCTTAGGTTCTCTTGGGCGCCTACACCGTGGTGGGCACGGAGCGGAATTTAACCTTCACCTTCCAAGGCTGGCGCTGACGCTGATCGGACTTTGGTAATGAACAACTCTTCTCTTAGGTGCCTCACTCCTGATGCAGAAGCCCGCCCAGACATTGTGGAAGTCAGCTCCCTGATATCGGATGTCATGATGAAGTATTTAGACAGCTTGTCTACATCCCAGCTGGCCTTGGAGAAGAAACTGGAACGGGAACGCAGGCGCACGCAGAGGTATTTTATGGAAGCCAACCGGAACGCCGTCACCTGTCACCATGAGCTGGCTCCACTGTCTCATGTAAGTGTGCACCCTGCAGTCTCTTCACGATGCACTCTAGTAGGTGCTCTGAGGTTGTTCACACTGTCTGAAGGAATAACTACTTTATTATTTTCCTTTTTATTGACTTCACTGGGGTGACAGTAGTTAACAGTATTATACAGGTTTCAGGGGCACAGTTCTACAACACATCATCCGTACACTGTATTGTGTGTTCCCCACCCCAAGTCAGGTCTCCTTTCATCATCATTTATCCCCCCTATACCCTCCTCCACCCCTCACTTCGGTAATCCCCACACTGCTGTCCCTGTGTATGAGGTTTTTTTAAATTTTAATTTTTGCTCTATTTCCTCCCCCCCCCCCCCCCACCACACACACAGAACTTTCAGCATGCTCTCTTTTTAGAAGGAAAGCTCACCCTACTGTTAGGAGTGTTTGTCTTGACGTACTTGGAATCCAGGAGTGAAAGATTCAATATAGTTTTCTTTGGGGGAAAACTCATCCTCATTGTCTTAGATGCTGATCCCAGCTGTAATCTCACAGAGCAATTCATGGCGATTCTCCAAGGCTTGGGTTTATGTTTAGGAGCATATAGCTTGGCGTTACAGCTCCTGCAGAACACTCAAATCTTATACTCAGGGAATTAGAGTGACTTCGCTTATTGTTTTGCTTCCTGACTTCGTAAAAACTAGGCAACAATGAGCTCCATGTTGCATTTGGAGCTAGTATTTCCAATAAATTAAAATGCAAGGGATTTAGCCATTTCTATAGATCCTAAGTATCTGGGCCTTCTGTTAAGTTCCGCTCTGCAAAGCTACTTGGCCAATTTCCAATGTAATATAAACAAGTCGGTTTATATGAGATTCATGTAGCTGATAGGTGAAGTTAGTTTATAATCTTACAGCAGAAATTCCCTTATCTTTAGCAAAACACCTTGAGAAAGACCATTGACTTTATTTAATTTTATTCCTCAGCTTTTTAAAAAACTCTATTGTGGAAAATTTGATACCTTTGTGGAGGCGAAGACAGTGCTTTGTCCCGCATCCACGGGCCTTAACAATTTGCTGCTGTGCACCAGTCACGTGTCATCTCTACGCTCACCCGCTCCTCCCTCCCAAGCCCAAGAGACCGTATCATTTTAATTGGAAACCCTGCTGTCAGGCCATGACTGGGCGAAATAAAGGGAGAGACCTACAGTCAAGGAGGGAGTCTTGAGGTTTTAGAAGTTATTTCCTCCTCTGTAAGCCAGTGGGGAAATATTACCAATCGCAGAGGGCACTAGGATGAACTAGATCAACGTGTTTGAATACCGTGCAAATTAATAAGTGGCATAAACTGTGCGATAGCATCAGGTATTTCAAATGAGCAATGCCCACGATGAAGAAGAGTTTGTTGATGCAAATGGTTCATCTGACGCTAGTGGTCCATTAGTACTAAATCCACATCTGTTTCCCGTGTGGTGAATGCACATTTATTGAGCACCTGTTACTAGTTGGCCTCCCAGCCCTGCTGGAGCCTTCAGTGCCAGGGACCAGAGAGAAGCAAACGAAGCAGAGTTCACCCTCCCACTTTAAAGAGCCATAAATACCTTCTTTTGCATTATATGCAGGCATACTGGTGGTTTTTCATTTCAAGATTAATCAAATGATAGCTGGGAGGAAAAAAAGGCAGCTTTATGAAAGAACTGAGATGAAATCATTACATTTCATTAAAAGACAGCATGCAGTTAATTGGCATTATCCTCACTGGGTACCATTCTTAGTTTTTAAAACTCCCATCTACACTATTACTGGCAAAAGAATTTCAGTGTATAATCGTTGTTTCTTTTTTTTTTTTCTTCTTCTTCTTAAGCAGTATTGTGGTATTGTAATTGTTTTCATTTCAAATATAGTGGCCTGTTCTCCCAGAGCTGCTAATCTCAATAATGCAGTTACACAATCTAATGATAAATCCTAGTCAAAGGAAAGGCAAATTAGTGGGTTCAGTCTAACAGTATGAATTCCCAGCACCGATAAAAAGATCCTCTGCGAATTACTGAAATTTTGCAAATTAGCAGGTAAGCAAGCAATTGATAAGAAGCGTTAAAGGCTCCTATCGCATGGCGGGCATGCTGTTTACTTCCACACGCTAAATTATGCTGAATTATCAAAGTGTTCATTATGAGCTAGTAAAGACAAGAATTAACATAAGCCTCAAAAGCACAGAGAATTCTTCACTGATAAGTTCATGCCTGTGTCCTGTGGTTTATTCAGCCTCGGAGAAAGAACCAAGACTTGCCTTTGGAGAATGTTAAGGTTTCTATGTTTTATAATTCAAAATAACCTATCTCAAGGAGAGCACAGAGTCAGGAATGGCAAGAATTTAGGGGAAAAAATGAAGTGCAATTTTTACTTAAAAGTGTAGTAATAGCCCGGCCGGCATGGCTCAGTGGTTGAGCTTCGACCTATGAACCAAGAGGTCACAGTTTGATTCTGGATCAGGGCACATGCCTGGGTTGCTGGCTTATTCCCCAGTAGGGGCCTCGATTCATATTTTCTTAATGCAAAGTTTAAAAAATGCGCTATTTATTTACCTGAGTTGTTTTATTTTCATTATGCCAAATGTCATTCACAAGTGCTGAGCTCACCACTAAAGGCACGTGTCTGCAGTCCTCTGCTTAGAGATTGAATAAGCCATGTGGAAAATGATATATTTTAAAAGGACAATATTTTAGTGAACACCTTTGCTTTTATTGTCTGGTTAGTTGTTGACTAAATTTTCCCCAAGGCTGTGAAATGCAGCAAGGAGGGATGCAGTGAAAGAAATGTCAGGAAAAGTCATGACTTGCTTTGGAAATGTTCTATATTTATTATGTTTTAAGAAAATAAAGTGATGTCTTATAGACTACCACACCAGATATATAGGCAGTCCACCCCTTTCTATTTTTTTACATATAGTTTACACATAGTAAACTGGACAAATTTTAAGTGCTTAGTTTAGTAACTTTTGACCATGCATAACTCCCATGCAAAACCAGATGCAGAACATTTACATCACTTCAGAAAGTTCCCTTTGCCCTTTCTCATCCAATTCCTGGACCACAGACAGACTGGTCTGTCCTTCCATCGCTATAGAGGACTTCTGCCTATTGTATGACTTCATATAAAAATCATACACATGGCCAAAACCAGTTTGGTTCAGTGGTAGAGCGTCGGTCTGCGGACTGAAAGGTTCCAGGTTTGATTCCGGTCAAGGGCATGTGCTTTGGTTGCGGGTACATCCCTGATAGGGGGTGTGCAAGAGGCAGCTGGTCGATGTTTCTCTCTCATCGACGTTTCTAGCTCTCTACCTCTCTCTCTTCCTCTCTGTAAAATATCAATAAAATATATATATTTTTAAAATCATACACATGCACTCTTGAGTGGCTAGGGTCTTTCAGATGACATGATGTCTGTGAGATTCATCAATGTTGTCTTGTATCACAGTAATTTTTTCATATTCCTAGTGTATTACGTGGATGAATATATCAAAATTTGACTATTCTCCTGGTGAGGAACACTTATATTGTGTTTCTAGACTTGGGGTTTTATAAGTGAAACTGCTATGAATTATCTTGGGTAATTTTTTTATGGATATATTTTCATTTCTCCTTGATGAATACCTAAGAATATAATTTCAGGCTCATAAGGTGGTTACATGTTTAAACTTAAAAGAAACTGCCAAACAGTTCTCCAGCATGCACTGTTTAGCACTTTAAGGAGCAATGTATGAGATTGTTCCACATTCTTGTAGACTTTTGGTACAGTCCTTTAGATTCTAACCTTTGTAGTGGGTATAAAAGGATATCTCTTTGTGGTTTTATTTTGCATTTCTCTAATAACCAAGAATATTGAACAATTTAAAATATGCTTATTAGTCATTTATCTATCTCTTTGTGTCTGTGAAGTGTCTGTTCAAATCTTTGCCCATTATTTTATTGAATTGTTTGTTTGTTTTTGTTTATTTGTAGGGGTTCTTTTTTTTATATATTCTAGATATGACTTTCTTGAACATATGCATTACAGATATTTCTCCCAGTCTATGGTTCTTTAATTTTATTAATTATATTTTCTTTATGAGCACAATTTTTTGTTAAATTTTAATTTTGTTAAAGTCCAATTTATTTATTTAGATTTTTGGTTTTGTTCATGCTTTTTGTATTCTATTAAATATATTGTTTACTATCACAAGGTTAGAAATAAGTTTGTTTTTTCTTGTAAATTCTTTACCCTTATAGCTTTAATGTAATGCAATCCATTTTTGTTATCAGTGGAAGTAGAGTTTCTGGGTTCTGCAGGGAAAAGGAGGATGGGGTTTCATGGAAAGCTTTATTGATGATGTAAACTTATTTGGGTTCCCCTCCAAGGTGCTACCTTCTTCCATCTTGTCACGGAAGAAGTTCAGCAGGGCTAGAATTAAGGCCACCGCCCCAAACTTCTCCAGTCCAGTCCAGTTCAGTTCAGCATCTGGCTAGCTTAGCTTTGTTCCCAGCTGCAGTCCATTGCTTATGGCCACATGGCAGACTAGTGCCGGGGGGCATGTGGGTCATGGAGCTAGAGAGAAAGGTGAGTAAGAGGAAGAGAGCAAACCAGAGACGAGAAAGAGAGAACTCTTTGTCTGGGGGTTTTGCCCTTTCAAAGTTACTCAGGCTTATATTGGGGTCCACCCTTCTAGCCAATGATCTTTCTCCCAGGCTAGACTGACAGCCAAGCACCTCCCCTACATCACCTGACTTCACTGCACATGCTCCCATCTCCCCTTTGTTCCATCTCTGCGTGATTGGCAGAGATGGATCCCTGTTTTTTTTGGGAGTGATTGGCAGGGAATGGATCCCTGGTTTTTTGGGAGCGGGAAGCTGCCCCATGACCATGCTTATAGTGCCTGGCCTCCCCTTAGCTCTCCTTTATTAATAATAATGAACTGTCTAATTATGATGATAGCATTTTGATACAGTTTTGTGAATAGAATAATGAAGAGATTGAGTTTTCTTTTTCCACATAGGTATTCAGTTCTTCAGATATAATTTCCTAAAATGCCTAATCTTTCCCTATTCATTTTATTAGGCATTTTTGTTAAAAAATAATTTGACAGCACATATGTGGATCTATCTCTGAACTCTTTTCTGTTATAGTGTAGGTTTTTAATACGTTTTGAAATCAGTTGTGTATTTCCTCTGATTTGTTCTTCTTTGTCAAGTTTGATTTGTCCGTTCTAGGACTGTTGTATTTCCTTATTGATTTTTGAATTAGTTTGTCAATTTCTTTAAAAAATCGTGCTGAAATTTTGATTTCTACCTGTTGTTATACAACACTTTGCAAAAAATAAAAATCAATATTTCACTTATTCAACAAAACTTATCAAGCATTTGCTTTCTTCTGGGAATCATGCTTGTCTGATATTATAACAGCGAACAGAACAGTCAAAGAAATCCCCCTTCATAGTTGGGGAAGGCAAATACATAAAAATAAATTTAAGTGTTACGGGCAAAAATTATAAGAAGGCAAGGTAACAGAAGGTGATTATTCATGTGGAAAGAGGCTATTTTAAATAGAGATATCATGGAAAACCTCTGTACTTATGTGACATCTGAGAAGAGACCAGGGTATATTAAAGGGATGAGTCATGCAAATCTCTGGAGGCACACCATTGATAGCTGAGGAATCAGCAAGTGCAAAGAGCATGAGGTGATAGTGTTCCTGCCAAGTTCAAGGAGCGAGCAAGGAGGCCTGTGTGGCTGGAGAGGAGTGAAGCAGGGGGAGACTCTAGGCGATGAGGAGGCAGTCAGTCCACGGTATAGACTTGAGTGATGTGAGTTTATTGAAACAGAGTGGCGTGATCTTTCCAAATGACATAGCAGGCTGCTGCTGTGCAGTAATAGACTGCTGAGAGCCAAGAGTGGAAGCAGGGAAATTGATTAGGAGAAGATTGCATTGGGACCAGGCAAAAAAAACGATATAGACTCTTTTCCTTGATTTCTAATTCTTTGTCTATTAGTTTGGTACTTTATAAAAAAATTTTCTGTGCTGTTTTTAAGAAAGCCTTTTCTTTGGAATCTTACATCTTTTTAAAATACATATTTTTTATTGACTTCAGAGAAGAAGGGAGAGGGAGAGAGAGATAGAAACATCAATAAGGAGAGAAAATCATTGACTCAGCAGCCTCCTGCAAACTACCTACTTGGGGGGGAGGAGGAAGGAATCAAGCCTGCAACCCAGTCACGTGCCCTGACCGTTATAAACCACGAACTCCTGATTCATATAGGTCAATGCTCAACACTGAGCTACATTGGCTAGGCAATTTGGTATTTTGATATTTTGTGCTAAGAATGCTGTTTAACAAGAATCAGACCCTTTCTTATGTAATTTTGTGTTAAAATGGAACAGTAAGTGGGGTTCCAATTTGAGGGTCTCCTCTCTATTGATAATACCCATGTCTAATTCTATTCTATTTAATGCCTTAAGCTATGCTGGTTTTCAATTACATTTCTTGTTTTTGAGGATTCCAAATTAGAATGTCTTAAACTTGACTGCTTGATAATTCTCTGTGCACTGTTTCTTCTACATGTTAAGTGGCATTACCTGATTTGGCCTCTTTTGAAATGCTTTTGGAAATATTAAGAGGCATTCAGTTGTTTTCATCTGTCTGCAGTCTTGGAACAAAATGGTGGTCGGTAGTTGATGTAGACCACGTTATCTGTATTTTTAATAAGTGATATTTTTAGATTATGACACTGTTCTTCCCCTCATCTTTATTATTATTATTGTGTCTCACAAATCTGTCTTTGAATTAGGAATGTCAGGTTAGTTATGGGGTGGCAGGGCAGCGAACATTGCCAATGTTAAATTTGGTTCTAGGATTTTAAGCTAAATTATTATAATTAATTCATTCTCTAATTTTATTTAAGTTAGTGACAGTTTATTAATATCTTCTTATGGGTTTAAGAAGTTCAGAGAATGTTGTGATAATAATGCAATCATAATTATGTGCATAAATTATATTAAAGTGAAATGTTTAGCTTTGTGTGAATATTTTTAACAAGTTCAAAACAAGAATAATTAAAATTCAAATGTGAAGAGACCATCTTCCTTTATTGTGTAATAGCTGTAAATTTAGTTATTTTCAAGGCTTACACACTAGTTTTCCTGGTTTAAATTGAACATATTACTCTGTGGGGCATGGGAGAAGGGAAATGCTTCAAGATTTTATCAATGAAATTAAACATTCTTCAAAGAACTTTGGAACTAAAAGAGTTCCATCCTCCATACTGAGGGACCAGACGCCAGCCTTACTGCATCAGTCTACTGCTCTGTGAGGGCAAAGCCAGGGTCCCAGGGCGCATTCCTGGAAGGAGCCTCTCGTTGCCCTTGCTGAATGGACAGTCCACTCAGCTATGGCCGAGTCTATGTGGCCCCTTCAGCCATCTAGCCACACTAGTTGACTTTTTAAATACTTTAATACTCACTAACTACATTTATGTACAATGATATGCAGTTAATAATCTGTCTCCTATCTTGAGTTTTCTTTTTTTCTTTTACTTATTTTTAAAAATATATATTTTATTGATTTTTTTACAGAGAGGAAGGGAGAAGGGTAGTGAGTTAGAAACATTGATGAAAGAGAAACATCGATCAGCTGCATCCTGCACACCCCCTACGGTGGATGTGCCACAACCAAAGCTCATGCCCTTGACCGGAATCGAACCTAGGACCCTTCAGTCCTCAGGCCGATGCTCTATCCACTGAGCCAAACCAGTTAGGGCTTGATTTTTCTTTTAAAAAATGTTTTTTTTGATGTCCGAGGGGAAGGGAGAGAGAGAGAGAAACATGATGAGAGAGAATCATTGATTGGCTGCCTCCTGCACACCCACACTGGGAATGGAGCCTGCAACCCGGGCATATGCCCTAACTGGGAATCAAACTGGGGCCTCTGGTTCTTAGGTTGACTGGGTTGTTTTGAATTTCTTTTGTGCTATCAGCCATGAAAAACATAAAACTTGGCTTGTCACCTAAAAGAGATCACCTCATCCTGGTGAATTTCTGTCAAGCACTGGATAGCCCTAAATTCATGTATTTAAGGTCACAATTATTAACTGAATAAATGGAAGACATGCGGTAAAGATATAACAAACAGAATATGAATATTTAGAACACAACAGATATAGTGCATTCTTTATAGCTCTACAGTAACGCTTCTACAGAATGTAGCTGGTGTTATGCTTTATATTTATTTCTTGCTTTTCTTTCTCTTGCTATAAAACTAACATTCTGGGCAATTAAAATATATTGCACTAGCCTTAATAAACTAGGCTCTCTTAATTCTTTTCCTACTGCCACAGTTAATTTGGGCATTGCCAGGCTGTTACTGTTAGAATTGCTATTCAACCAAAAAATGTATTATGATCTGCTCCACACATAAACATTACATTATAATGAGCTAAACAGAATTGTGTCTGTATCAGCAATTGTGACAGGAAGCGGCTTCTCTAATGGTGATGACTACCACACCAACGATCATTTTATTGTAAAATTCCCATTGTCTTCTCCTTGCTGCCATATCAATACTCAGAATGTGTCCATCCATTCCTAGGAGATAACAGAAGCCACACACACACAAAAAAAATCTAAATTCACTCTCCGATTCCCAGAAAAACCCTAAGTAATTAGAAAGCACAAAAAATGACAGCTGCCAAAGTCCATCCCCAAGGCGTACCTTTCCCTCACCACCCTAACTTGCTTTAATAGGTTTATGTATTTGCTAAGGCAACTTCTGAAAACATCTTAATGGCCTCAACTATTATGGCTGAATATACCCGACCATCTCTGCCTCTGCCCCATGCCTGCTGGGTCACAGGGGCTTGTTGTCATTGCTGGGCTGGTCATCTCTAAGACAGGCGAGCTTTACAGCCTTTCCTAAGTGTGGAGAGGGAAAGGGAAGGGAGAAGTTCACATCACCAAACAGTCCCTTCACCTCTCAGAAATGTCACAGTGTAGGACCCTGCAGAAAGGGGCAAGATTGAAAATGCAGCAGTTACAAAACCTGCTCGTCCTATAAGGGAATTCACCTGTTTTTCTAGCCCTTCTCTCCCTTTTATATCAACACATCAACTACTTATTGAGCATTTGCTATGTGCAAGGTACCCAGGGATTTAGTTTTTATTTTTATTTTTTTAGATATATATTTTATTAATTTTTCACAGAGAGAAAGGGAGAGGGATAGAGAGCTAGAAACATCGATGAGAGAGAGACATCAACCAGCTGCCTCCTGCACACCCCCCACTGGGGATGTGCCCACAACCAATGTACATGCCCTTGACCAGAATCGAACTTGGGACCCTTGAGTCCGCAGACTGACGCTCTATCCACTGAGCCAAACCGGTTTTGGTGGTATCCAGGGATTTAAAAGGGACTGAAATAGCCCTCAGGTCTTAAAGGAGTGAGTTGGATAATAACTTGAGTACTCAAATATCCACAAGCTAAAACTCTGGAAACCACACTTGGGAAAGTGTTGTCTATAGTGGTATTTAGTTTCTGGCACCTACAAAAAACTATATAGAATTTTTTTAAAAGCAAAAACTGCTTCAAGAGATCATAGAAATAGAGGTTTTAAACCAAAACAAGCTACACATTCCACATTACTTTATCATACCTGCTTATAGAGTCTGAAGAACCATCTCTCCCAATGGGAGTTCCCTTTATCAACATTTAAGCCACCACCCAATCACTCATGGATGTAATCTTGGCAATTGCAAAGGACTTGAATTGCAACCCATCTGGTTCTTGGGTGTTGGTGGCAAGTCAGACCTCCGTAAGTCTGGAATTGCATATATGGGACTCATAGCATCTCCCTACTTTTCAGCTGTTCAAAGAAAAACATTCCTCTGGTATCTTATCCACACCTTTTCTCAAGAGATAAAAAAGGCCTTGCTGAAGTTTTGCTAGTTTTACACACATATGGATTCTAGTATCTAATTGCATCAATCCGGGAAAAAAAATGTTTTCTAAGTAAAAAATGATCTCTTGTCTTGTTTTCAACATTGATAGCTTTGTCGCATCTTGGGTGTAGAGCCCTTACAGGGTCGAAAGTGACAGCTGTGGTCTTTAGGGTAGGACAGGGGGTGGTATATTTAGAATAAAATTGTTGCTAGGAGGAGAAAGCCTTAGAGGTCAGACAGAAAAAGGAAGAGGGCCCAGAAGAGGTTGAGTGGGTTTTGCAGGCGAGGAAAATACACATCTGGGGAAAAATCATGAACCCGTCTCTGTAGCAAGCATTGCTCATCATTGGAGTTGACTTGTGTCTAAGCAATCTGACACTCTTCACAAGTAGATGTTTTTTTTTTTTTTCTTTTAATAAATGCACCCCTCTGCTTTCCTCTCATGCTCTTCAGCTTTTAGTTACCTTTCTTAGGCCTTTCTTCCTTTGTCTTTTCATCTTCCCAGTCTACGCCTTACGGTCAGCCTTGTTTAGCCCAACAGCCTAAGGTTTTACCACAAACTGTCCACACAACAAAGGTTTTAGGAACTGGGACTCGACTGAGTAAAGAAACAGTCCTTTTCCTGCTGAGTCATATGTGGTTCTTTTCCCTGTCTTTTTCTTAGAAAATGAAAAACTGTACTAAGTTATTTATTTTTTAGATTATGACACTGTTCTTCCCCTCATCTTTATGATTATTATTATTATGTCTAGCAAATCTGTCTTTGGATTAGCAATACCAAGATGATGGATTAGGAATTTAATGAGAGTAATCTTTCTTTTCCCCTTTATTCTTATTGAACTGTCAGATATAATCTTGCAGTTTCTAATACTTGCAGTTTTGGGAAATGTGGACTCACATGGCCAGACGGTAACCTTGGGACGCTATGATAATAAAAACACTCCCAGCAGCTGGAGGAGCCCGTGGCTAGCAAAGCTCTGTGGGAAGTATTGACTCCAGGCAGTGGCCTGGGGTCCTAAGTGGTTTGAAGTCCCTTTGCTGTAGCTCATCTCTTAAGAACCCCCCACGCCCACCCCACTCTCGCTCTCCATGACTTGCGCTGTGTCTGCAACTAATTACCCTTGAGCTTTGAAGACACTAAGCCTTACTTACTTATTCTCTGTGGCGCTGAGAAGATGTGATAGCACATCTTTTCAAAATAACTTAAGAGCGCTCTCGATTTCATTGATACACATTGGTTTCTTATTACTGTTTTTTCTTTATTTTTGTTGTTGATATTTTTATTGATTTTTAGAGAGAGAGGAAGGGAGAGGGAGAGAAAGAGAGAAAGACCAATCATGGTCTTGGGCTACCTCCTGCATGTCCCCCACTGGGATGGAACCACAACTTGGACAGGTGTCCTGACTGGGAATCGAACCAGCAACCCTTTGGTTCAGGGGACGATGCCCAGCCAACTGAATCACACCAGCCAGGGCCTTAGTAACTACATTTTCCCCCACCAGCTTACACAGACCTTTGTGACTAAGCATCTTGCCACATCGGGTTTTTTTTTTTTTTTTTGTCTAATGGTACCTTTACCAAAAAAATTTTATATATCTATATCTATGTCTATGTCTATGTCTATGTCTATGTCTATGTCTATGTCTATGTCTATGTCTATGTCTATGTCTATGTCTATGTCTATCTATATCCATATCCATATCCATATCCATATCCATATCCATATCCATATCCATATCTATATCTATGGAGAGAGAGAGAAAGAATGAATTCTATGGCAAATCTATAGTTGGAGCCTCTGATGCTACTTCAGCACACACATTTGTAATTAAGTGTTTTAATATATGTCCTAACAAGCTTTGTAGCCTGCAGAAGGAAGACAGAAGTGTCTACTAAAGGCTGCGTCTCTCTCTCTCTCTCTCTCTCTCAGGAGACCTTCGAGAAGGCGAGCCTGAGCAGCAGCAGCAGCGGGGCAGCCAGCCTGAGGAGCGAGCTGTCGGAGAGCGCAGACCTGCCCCCCGAAGGGCTCCAGGCCCCCTGTGGGAGGGAAGACGACAGGGCCTGTGACGAAATCCTGTCCGATGATACCTTCAACCTGGAAAACATGGAGAAAGGTAATTCTAGTGGAGGGCTGGCGAGCACTCCGGACTCCTCTCTGTCGCAGGGTTCATTTGCTCCTTCTGTTTATTAATGCGCAGACATATACTCAGAGCTAGACGACGACTTGGACATCTCAGACAACTCCAGCAGCTCCAGCTCCAGCCCTTTGAAAGAATCTACATTCAGTAAGCGTTCTTTACCACTTGTGGATTCCAGCAGGTAGTAGTTTGGGTGTCGGGTAAATGTCATCCTGTACACAACCCAGTGGTTTGGTTCCCAGGTGCAATGCTAATTAGCACAGGCGTGTCATCGTTCTGACTGAGCCCCCAAACCAACCAGTACTGAGGGTTTTTTGTTGCCTCAGTGGTCAAATCGTACCTCAGTTGCAGGTTAGATCTCCAGCCCCCATTGGGGCTGGTGTGGGCGGCAACCAGCCCAAGTGTCTCTCACATAGATGTTTCTCTCTCTCTCTTTCTCCCTTCCACTCTCGCTCTAAAGATCAATGGGGAAAATATTCTTGGGTGAGAATTAAAAAAAAAAAAAAGAAACTTGGAGACTAAATAAGAGTTTGTAAAATGTTATTTACATTAATGTAAAGGGATATATTCTTAAAACACAAAAGTAACCTAAATAATTTAATTGTTTAGTACTATGAAAATGTATGTTAATTTAACTCTTAATTTGAAACAGTAAAGAAAACAGTCACACTGGGATATGGGAAAGAAAAATGATAGATGTATTAAGATAAGATTCAAAGAAGATAAGGAGAGGATTCAGTTCACTCAACAAATCTGAAAGAAAAGATGTTATAATAGAAAATGGAGAGAAAATAAAAATTCCTTTAAAAGAATAAGTTCAGGGGATATTATATAGGGTAGATAGAAATACTCTAAAATAAGTGAAAATAATTCTTACCAGTGACTGTGGGACTTCTCACCAATGACTGTCTCAAAAAAGAAGGTATAAAATACTCTCCTTAAGGACACAATTAGAACCCCAGGGATTTAGCTTCCTTCTTTGTCCCCTTTCAAACTTAATTGGAAAATTGGTGACTAGATGTTTCAGATTTTCCGGGATAATTCCAATTTCTAACACTTTGCTCTGTTTTCCCATAAATTTCAGCTTATTAGGGGGAAATGTCTTTAAATTTTTAAAAAAATATATTTTTTTTTTATTGACTTCAGAGAGGAAGGGAGAGGAATAGAGAGATAGAAACATAAATGATGAGAGAGAATCATTAATAGGCTACCTCCTGCATGCCTCCCTACTGGGGATCTAGCCCACAATCCAGGCATGTGCCCTTGGCCAGAATCAAACCTGGGACCGTTCAGTCTACGGGTAAACACTCTGTCCACTGAGCCAAACTGGGTAGGGCCTAGGGAAAATGTCTTGATTTGTAATTGGGAAAACATGAATATTGTACCATAAAAATATCCATGCATATAAATATGTGTAGCAGATTCTAGAAGCAGTTATTACTGTTTTAAGATGAATTCAATGCCATATATCTCCAGTAACAATGGCGGGAGGGTCAGTGGGAAAGAAAAAGTTGGACCCTTAAATTTGCACGTGGTACCTTGCAGCTGGCTGTCTTGGCAAAGCTTTTGGATGAATATGACATAGACGTGTTATTGTTCCTTGTTAGCTATTAATAATGGAGTTTCTTTGCTTAGCACCCTTTCTTAATTAAAAAAGACTCTAGACAAAACTGTCAGGTACATATTAATTTGCAACATTATATTTCAGCTGGTGCTTTCATAAATGAAGATAGTCTTTATACTATGTACAGCTTCTCAGATAATAGAAAACAGCGCGTTTTAAGCAATCAATCAACCAAATAAATGATTTGCAATGGGAAACTATGCAATTATTTTTATTTTTCTTGCTCCAGGCATTTTAAAGAGAAGTTTTAGTGCTTCAGGAGGAGAAAGACAATCCCAAATGAGGTATGTACGCAGTGAGCCCATAAGAATATTTTTAGACTCCATAGAGTTGAGTGATTGCTGGCCAACTTGAAACCTGATCGCTAGAAGTTACCCTGGGCATGTGGAAATGGAGGCTATTAGAGCCCACCCACAGAACAGATGTAGTTTACCAAGCAGCTTCCTGGGAATAGGGCTAAGCTTGGACCTGGTTTTAGTCTGACTTTGTGACCTTCAACTAATCAGTTCATTTCTTTGAGCTCAAGGGTGGGCCAGGGATGTAGGGCAGTTGCGCTTTTATGAGATCATCTGGAACCCTGGCGCTCGCTCTCTCTCTCTCTCTCTCTCTCTCTCTCTCTCTCTCTCTCCCCTCCCCCCAACATCTCCAGGGAATAGGTTTTATCCTTTATCCTCATGGTAAATGTGGACCCCATCACACCCACATGTGGCTGGTGGGAAGTGGGAAGGGAATGGAAGACACGCCCCTTCTTTTAAGCACATGACCCAGATGTGCTCATCCCTTCTGCTCACATACCATTGGCCAGAACTTTGTCACATGACCACTTCTAGCTGCAAGGGAGGATGAGCATGTGTAGGGGTTTCTGTTTTGAAAAGGAATAAGGCATTATTGTTTTGGGATAACTAGAAGTTTCTACAACAGTTGACTCCTGGACTTAGGCCCAAAACAAAACTGTTCAATTTGGCCTTCTGCAAGTCCCTGGCTACAGACCTTCCTGAGAGCAGTTTCCTTCTGTGGCACTGGGGGAGGCTGGTGTGAACAGAGCCTGAGCCTGACTGTGGTGGTTTTAGAAGTGACAGGGGCAGAGTGTAGAGCAATTGGAGAAAGTTAGCTGGTGGGGAATGTCAATGGAAAAGGGCCTTCTAGAATCTTCTGCAGGCCGATTGGGACTAAGGAGAAGCAGACCCTGGGGAGGAGAGATTTAGTATGTAAGAGAAGGGATGGTGGACAGTTTCCAAGTGACTTGGAGCCAGAGAGGGGGCATGGGAAAGATGAGGTGGAAACCATTTCTCTGTGTCTGAGAAATGGAGGCAAAGATAAAATGCAGCCAGAAAGCAGAGAACGGGGATATTAAGGGAAGTAGTATACTTGGGGGGTTTTGTTTATTAGATGATTGGATGGTCTAGATTTGAGGAGTGTGATCAACTGGGGAGGAAGCAGATAAACATTTCTGAATTGATATGGACTATGTTTTTTGTTATCTTGGCTAAATACCTAGAGTGGCATGGTTGCAGCATATGGTAGGTTTATGCTTAACTTTTTAAGAAACTGCCAAAGTGTTTTCCAGAGCAGTTGTAGAACCTTTCCATCCCCACTTTGAGAGAGATGAACCTCATGTGGATATTGAGAGGGGGTGAAGCAGATGATAGTGTTTGTGGAAATCATCCTTTAATGTGTGTATCTCTGAAATGATAAGGTGTAAGAGGGAAAATAAGACTCACTGTTCATGGTCAAACTCTCACAAAATATTATCTACTTTCAAATAACCATATGAATAGACATCCTATTGTTAACGCTTATTTGATGTTTTGTGCCTGTCATCAGAGTTAGACAAAAGCTGGGTTAATGTCTGTCAGGAAAAAGCAATTCAAAATTCAATAATTAGGACTTTATTTGAAATTTCCAACTTTAATCATTTTCAGTGATCGAAGTGATGTAAAATCTTCTTCCTTTATTGCTATTGCTTCCTTTATTACAAGAATAGGGAATGGGCTTGACTTTTATCAGCTTCTAGCTGGGTTTTATGGTCTGACTCAGTATATATATATTGATAGTTCTAATTCAATAAGCCATAAAATTTTATTCTGTATAGTGGAATTTGATAATGCACCCAGGGGCTTCCGCCTCTTCCATTGTCACGTACACCCCGATCCTGCTAAGCTTTGGTCATTGTGTCATGAATATCAATTGATATTTATTACTGTTGGTACATAACAGACTATGTCGGGTCTTTTATTGCATTGTCCAGGACACAGTGCACCGCACAGAGGTTCCAGTCCACAAATATCTGTAATTAATAGTTGCATGATTTTCATCTTGGCAGAAATTCTGTATGTCTCACTGTAATAGGACTGAAATCTCACCTACTGCCTTGAACTTGCAGCCTTTGCCACAGTCACAGCCTAAGGCCCCATTCCCTCTTTTCTTTAAGATTCTGTTGCTCAGGCAACAAGATTTTTTCCATGCTTGCTTGCATCCCGTTGCTAAGGCGACAGGATATAGTTGGCAGGCTAGTTTATGACACCGGATGTTTGTGGCAGCAGAGATGCTTGTGGTTCACAACTTTGATAAATCAGCGAATGCATAATTGTGTTCAGGGGTGTGTGTGCCTGACTCTAGTCTTTGCATATAAAGATGATTATGGGCATTTGTAACCATCCAGTATCATACACATGGCCAGAAAGGTCCTTTTGTAATCTCAGGAGCTATGGATCTTGCCTCCTCTTTTTTTTTTTTTTTTTGTTAATCCTCACCTGAGGTGATTTTTAGAAGTAGTGGAAGGGAGGAAAAGAGGGAGGGCAAGGGTGAGGTGGGGAGAGCGAAACATTGATGTTAGAGATACATCAATTGGTTGCCTTCCTCAGGTGCTCTGACTGGGTCTGGATCAAACCTGCAACCCAGGTTAGGTTGGGAATTGAACCCACGACCCTTTGTATGTGGGGATACCCTCTAACCACTGAGCACACCAGCCAGGGCTGAGCTTTGCCCTCTTTGAACTTTCTGAGGTCAAAGGCCATCCTTTTTCTTTCTTTATATATCCCCTTATCCCAGGGCTAGGGAGAGTACATTAACTGTGCAAGACTGGCAAGATTCATTTACTTTTTAAGGCTCTTAAAACATGGGCTGGAAATAGGACAGAAAAAATAATGGATCAAGAGAGGGCTTTTTAAATATATATATATACATATTTTATTGAGTTTTTACAGAGAGGAAGGGAGATAGAGAGTTAGAAACATCGACCAGCTGCCTCTTGCACGCCCCCTACTGGGGATGTGCCGGCAACCAAGGTAGTATATGCCCTTGACCAGAATCGAACCCCGGACCCTTCAGTTCGCAGGCCGACGCTCTATCCGCTGAGCCAAACCGGTTTCGGCAAGAGAGGGCTTTTTTGATAGAGGGTTAGGAGGAATGGAAAAGGATAGGGAAGGAACTCACAGTTGGATGTAAAGATTTTAGCTTTATTCTAGTACTTAGAAGTTAGGTGGTAGGTAATGAATGCCCATTTTGTTATTCCTCACAACTTAGGTATATGCATATATCAAGATCTCTATGATGAAAACGAATAGAGTAGGGTAAGAGAATTACCAATCATATTAATTTGAATCCCTATATGAATACATCACTCCTCAGCAAAAGACTATGGGCTGCCTCATACTTGGTTGATGTTGTATATATTTTTGTTGGATTGCATTAAATCGAAGTGTGGTTCTTATAATTGCCAGGGCACAGATTTTTATTTTATTTTATTTTTAAAAATCCAACTATTAAGAAACTGGGTCTACATTTTAGTGAAAAAAAGGAAGGTTATTTATGGCTATCCTTGGTGGGATCTTAGACCACCTCCCCTGGGTTGAAGGTTCTGAGACCAACTCGAAGAATGATCAGAAAATCCAGAATTTTAAGGCACTGCAAACAAGGGATGTTAATAATACTGGAAACTGGGAAAGATACAGTCCTTTTAAATACAAAAATCATCTCATAGAATGAGATAGTTTCTTTTTAAGTCACCCAGGGACAAAGTGTAGGAAAATAATATATCTAAAAATTGAATATTTCTTTTCCATACAAATCAGCATGTTCATTTTAGTGTAACAAGCAAATCATTCAAGGTGCTAAGGGATTTAGGCTCCGCGTCATCAGAGCTGATAGACAACTCTGGCGGGACAAGGCTCTTCTATTGCTCAGTGGTTTTCAGGTCTGCTCTGGGCTCAGCTATGCATTTTCTTCTTTACTGAATTCCTGAGAGTGTCTTAGGGGGAAAAACTTTATTTTATTTTTATAATCTAAGCCATAGCAGGGTGCAGGCCTTCAGTACATGTTGGTCAGGTCCAAGCTGAACAAGTCCTTCTAACGGCCCCTCATTCTGTTTCAGGGACTTCCCTGGGGGCGTGGTATCAAGACCCAGACCAGGTAATGTAACGCTGGCAGCAATGACTCATGCATGCCTCCCTGACATTCATTGCAATGCGTGTTACAGTTTCTTGTTTTTCCCCCTTTTATTTCTTCAGCTTTGCTGCCTTTTGACCTGCTTCTGAAAGCGCCACCCCTCATGCTCAGGGCCCACATTAAGGAGGTGGAGGCCGAGCTAGTGACGGGGTGGCAGTCCCACAGCCTCCCCACTGTGATCCTCCGCAATCTCAAAGACCATGGTAGTACTTCTTAGATCAAGTTCGTTGTCAAGCGCACAAAGGGTGAACACAGAATTACAGTCGGGCCTGAAATGTCTGAATGATGCTTGGGAGGTCATTTTTAATACAAACAGCAGAGGAATCTTGTTTTGTCTGTCATTATTTGGCATTGAAGAGTATCAAAATGCTTTCTGTGTTCACTTATTTGATGTAAATAGAGGCTGTTTTTCTAAAATTTGCATTTCTGCTTTGGTGGGAATAGTAACCAGTTGAACTATTGGTGCTTAAAGTGCATACCTACGAGCAAAAAAATAGTAGCTATGTTTAACATACATGCTTCTATAAGCTCTAGACTAATATGATACAGGAGACTAAAGCACATTTTTTTTCTGTCTCCTTTACTCTGATACATATAGTTCTTTTTAATTATTTGTACTTGATTAAAACAATATCATATCATATTGTCTTTAATAATTTAATAATTATGATTCTTAAAATAAATATAAGTACTTATAATAATGGGTTTTTTTGGGGGGGAGAGTTTCTGATTTCTGTTAAAGAGGACCGAAGTACAACAGTAATGGTAAAATTGTCAGCTAAACCTGGACAGTTCAGGAAAAAGTTTAGTGATTGTGCTTTTAACATGTGGAGGAGTATATGACTCGAGTATAAAGTTCTGTTTGACTACTCTGGTTTATTTGGAATTATTGCTTAATGCTATTTTCACTTTAGCTTCCTCAATTCACGTGTTTTTGTAGTGTTAACATACGTAGTGAACAAAAGGTGATGTGAACTGATTTCCTGTAATATTAGTCCATCTCTCCCGATTTAATGAAGACACTTGGAGCAGTTGTTGAGACCTTGGGGCTATTTACACTGTCAACATAGATGCACGAAAGGATGATTTTGTTATTCAGATGTCCAAAGCTCTCATGTTGACTGTGCTCCTTTATTCTTACTATTTTAGCATAGGGCAAGTTCATAGCATCATCATGAAGCTAAAACAGTCATTGTTGATTAATTTTTTTAACAGCAAGGCAGATCATGCACACACATATGTAAACAACTCACTGTTCTGTTGTGACCCATAGAGGGATTCCTTTTCTTAAAGGGCATACTTCCTTTTCCAAAAGGTCAGATTAAGATTTGACTTGATGTCAGTGGAATTGATCAGATCTTTGGACCTTTTTAGCACAGTTTACATGTAATATACTGTTTGCTATACTGTTCAATTTTTTAAAAAATATTCACTGATTCATATATATCTTTTAATTTAAAACAGAACATGGTATAGCATTTGTGAGTGTTGTCAGTGAATGCTAAAGTTTACCCATAAAGGAGATTAATAATATAGAACACATTCATGCATATGACCATTTGAGTTACAACTTAGGGTAGTAGGTGGTAGTTTTCTATTTTCCAGTAGAAAAACAATTCTGTATTTTTTCCACCCTAAAATAACTGGTACCAGCCCCACCCTCATCTGTAAATCACATCCCTCTCCAGTGGTCCCCTCTGTATCTCTAGCCTAACTCAGAAAAAAAAAGGCGGGAGTCACCGTTGCTCTGGTTATACTATAGGTCTTTGTTACCCAGAATAGGCACAGCACTGGAATGTGAGAATGATTTATTAAAAACAAAACAAGCAGATCATATTAGTATTTCATTTATTTAAAATTTGATTTCGCTCTATTGGATAAAAAGGAACATGCTGGAAATTATGTATAACCAGCAACTGCAGCCCCGTATTACCTAAATGTTCTAGGAAAAATTGTCAGGGAGGGGATTTATGTCAAAGCCTAAGTATGCTCCCAGGACTGTAGCTAGTGTGTGAACATCATTTTCTATGGGCTCTGGCAGAACAAAGGGTGAGCACTATTATTTTAGAATCCCACGTGGCTGCGTGGTTAATAAGATCCTGCTGCCTACATTGTACTCCTAAAATGTGGACTTGTAGGTCCATCTTGTGATGATACAGCAGAATCAAAACTCCTGTAGAACAAATAACCCTGGAACTATTTCAGGTGAACACAATTACAGTGAAAAGTCCTCTTACTCTTTTTTTTACAACATATATTTATATTGATTTCAGAGAGGAAGGGAGACGAGAGGGCTAGAAACATCAATGCTGATTGTTGCCTCCTGCACAATCCACACTGGGGACTGAGCCCCAACCCAAGCATGTGCCCTGACCAGGAATCAAACCATGACCTCCTGGTTTTAAGTCGATGCTCAACCACTGAGCCACACTGGCTGGGCTTATTCTTTCTTTTTATACTAGATTGTGTAAATGTTTTATAGACTTTCTTTAGGTTAGATAATAGACTATCATTCTCTGCTAATAGAAATAAAAATTTAGGAACTCCTATATTGCGTAGGTGAAAATAGTAACAATAATTAACTCGGAATCAATGGATGAATAAAAATTTTAAACATGTTGATTATTTTAGCTCTGCTTCCCTAACTTTAGTGACTTATAGATTTTCATTGCACAGCTGACCATACCTGAGTACCATCTGCACTACTATTTTCCTGATATATTGTTTAATTTTTTGAAAGAAACATTAAATTTTATTTTAAATTACAGTTTATATTACATATTATTTTGTATTAGTTTCCAGTGTACAGCATAGTGGTTAGATAATCACATACTTTGCAATGCGTTCCCTTTCTCCCTTCCCCTCTCTGATATGCCCACATGGCACCATACATAGTTTTGACTGGATTGACACTGATACTTTCTCTCCCTTGCTCAGTTTTCATTTTCATCAGCATTAGTAGGCACCGAATTGATGTATGGAGATCCTTATTCTCTGTGTTTTGACTAGGAATTGTCACTTCATGAAATCTGGGCTCTTAATTTTGTTCTCTTACTAGATGACAGGGAATGTATTTTTATACTTATCTTTTACTCATAATGAGCTGATCTAAAGAAAATAGTCAGTGTCCCTCCCAAATATTCCAGAGAGTACAACGAATTCTCTCTCCTAATGAGCAACCGTTCAAATTAGTAGCTTATGTGCAAATTAGTCATTCACAGTAGGTACTTAATACTAAATTTCACAATTGCCGTGATTCTGAGTACATGCCTTCTCTCATTTTACAGTTCTTTTTTGCATATAAAAATGTGCTCCCCGTATTGTAATCAAAACTTATAATACTAGTTTATACTATGTGATTTGGCATATAATTATATACCTTCTATATCGCTTGTTGGGATTTCGTTGTATTAGCTCTACCTTCCATCCAGATTATAAGCGTCTTTCATAAAATTTGCATATATCTGGAGCATTTCCTCTGAGACCAGGCCCTTGAGAACTTACTGAGTGACTGATGCAGACCTGCCCTGTATACATCCTAGTCTATCCTTGCTATTGGGAACAGCTGCATAGTAATCTTACGATTACTTCAAGGATGGAAACAATATTTTAATGTTAGACTTTAGATTGGAGAAAGGGTAGGCGACATTTCCTTTGCCACCGATAATTTGCTTCCTAATTCTTCCTGCCAAGTGAGGCACTGAAGGAGTGTGGACCAGGTCCCCGGAAGCGACCATGCTAGAGATTCTCGACCCACAGGTTGAGAACCACTGCTGTAGAGCCTAAGATCATTGGAAAACACAGATATTTGCATTACGATTCATAACAGTAGCAAAATTACAGTTATGAAGTGGCAACGAAAATAATTTTATGGTTGGGGTCACCACCAATGTGAGGAGCTGTATTAAAGGGTCAAGGCATGAAAAAGGTTGAGAACCACTGCTTTAGATAGTAAGTTATGTAAATAATTTATGTAAATACTTTTTCAAACCATATTGGAATGCAAAAGCACAATTCTTAAAGTTATTCTTTAGCAAATGTTCCAGTTTTATTTAATCTATTAATGATGGGACCAGCTGGAGAATAAAAGAGCTGCTTCCAAGAGCATTTAAAGAGCAGGGATTTATATAGTCAGTCAAGAAAGAAAAGCCGAAATAACATTGCTAAATTAAGCATAAGACTGGTGAAATTTCTACAGGGCAATTAAACCATTTGTTCTTGTTCGGCCTAAACCAATAGGTCAGTTTCTGCAGGTAACCCCTAAGCTATAGGCTATAAACTACCTGCACCTTTATCGGTGTGGATTGTTAAATATACTGGGACATTACCCAAAAGTGTTAGATTAGGATTAAGTGGGGTTATAAAATGATCTAGCATGATGCCAGAGAACTAAGCAAAGATCATTTTGCCTAGTCTTTCCATGATTGGGGTAAATCATGGAAAAGCTTGGGTTCCAGGCACTGAGCATTTTTCTTGTTCAGGTAATGGGTATCTTTTCTTTCTGTTTTTTTTTTTTTTTTTTTGTGTGTGTGTGTGTGTGTGTGTGTGTGTGTGTTGGTTTTTTATTTTATTTTATTGGTTAGCCTTTACATTCTCAATGCTGAACATAGTGTGGTTTTCACACCACAATATTTTATTCCTGGGAATCTGGGCTTCATCAATCGAGTTGACTTTCAGAGAAAAAAAATAGTTCTCTTTAGCAGGAATAAGTGAGTCAGCATGACTTGGTTAGTCATTGTAGCATTGCATAAGCAATAACTAAGTGAGAAGAGTCAGGCTTGTATGGACCAGACCAAATGCCTATGTTATTTTTGGTCCAAAAAGTCAGGAATAAAATTTAACTCTATATTTTCCCAACACTGACCTTAATCGTTACATTGAGCCCCCTTCCAGATATCAGAAAACATGGTCAATTACCCTAAATCTAAATGTCAGTGTGTTGGTGATTTCTTGATTATAGTCAGGTTCAAAGTCAGATCAACCGAGGATTGCCCTTCTCTCTCCTTCCCCTGGGTGATATTTTTGTGTCAGGGATTTAATTGGCATCATGGCACTGGGGCTCTGAGACGACCTGTGCTGGTGTCTGATCTGATTATTGAGCATGGTTACTTTTCCGCACTGGCATCTAGGGAAGTGGCACAGCCCCACCTGACTTCCTGTTAGAGTCCATGTTTCCACGGTGGCTGTAGAATGAAGGCAATACCTTTGTAGGGCAGCTCTCGCTCTGTTGGCTTCCCTTCTCCAGGGGTTGGGGAGGCGAGTCTGACATTTCTGGGCCTGGAGGTTGAGATCTCAGCAGAGCCTCTTTGACAGCCCAGGGAGCTATCTCTGAGGCCCCACCCGACCCGTGTCATTGCTGATGGTGCAGGTAACCTCTCAGAGTTCCCCTGGGGAAACAGCGCCCAGTCTTGCCACTCCTGAACCCCCAAACTCAAAGACAATCCTATCATCCATCTCCTTCCTCCTTTCCGCTCCTACCCAGACTTCGCCTAAGGTGAGCTGCAATTCGAGTCTCCTCTGAGACTTCCTTTTCCCCTTTTCTCTGTAGCCTCTCTCCTCAGAGAATATGACATCCAGGTGGGGTGGGAAGATGAGTTTATTCAGCAATTGTTCTTTTGAATCTCTCTACCTCCTGCTTGGACAGTTTTGTGTGTTTTTTTTTTAAGCCCAGGAATGTACTTGCTCTTTTCCTTGGTTCCTTTTTGCCACTCCATCCTGGGGAAATGCTAGTCGCACTCTGCTTGCTCAGCAAAGGGAGTTCAGGAGGTGGAACGGGAGTGTGGGAAATAATACAACAGAAAACTTTCTACGCAGCCTCTTGCCATGTGTATTGTGTAGTCATTTCTACAAACTTTGACTTTAAAAATCTTGAGGTTATATTTTGCAGAATAAAAACATGCAAGTTTAGAATTGGGGACCACCTACCTAGGAGGGAGGCAGAGAGAGAGAGAGGAAGAGAGAGAGAGAGAGAGAGTGTGTTATTAAGCCTGAGCAGGATGAAATGTATTATTACGTCAAGGTGGCTAAGTCAGAATTTAAGCGCAAAGGACTTCAAGCAGCCTTGCTTCTTTGGCCTTTAAACACTCCTATCTGAAGGTTCAAATGAAAGGAGGTTGACGAGAGCCTGCTCACTCAGAGGGAGAAAGAAGCTGAGGCTTTAAGGTAGCTTCCTGCCATTTTGTGGGAAATCCACCAGCTGTGGCTTTAGGTGACTTGGCCCCACTTACAGAACTCCCTGTTGGTCTCTAATGGGAAGATTCCGTGCCCAAGCTCCCATTCTTCTTCTCTCTCACTTCCCTCCCCCTTTCCACCAAATGTCGTTCTCGCTCAGTGACCGGAGCCCAAGCTTCCGCAGCCACCTTGGCTGCTGCTCCCCCCAGACAGTCGCACATGCCATTCCAAGCCAAGCCTCTGACTTCCGCTCTTGGCTTCTTCTCATGAGGTCACCTTCCCTGAAATACAGTCTCCCGGATGGCTCCTCACCATCCTATATGGTCCCTGGCTATCCCACCAGCCGTTCCCACACCCCTTCATTGTACTGCACCCCGGATAAACTGAACACTAGCTGCTCTCCAGAGGTGGCTCTACGTGGCTGACTTCTGTCCTTTGCTGGAAATGTTTCTTCTCAGAAGCTCTCAAGTCTGCCTTCCCTCATACCAGATCCATGTCCTGGCCTATTGAAAGCTTCCTCATTCTGCACGGGCTTCACAAACGAAACCTTTTTATAAACTCTTGGCCCTCCATTCCACAGTTGTTTGGGTGAACCTCCCATGATCCTTTGTTCAACTTCTAAGCACAGGGGTTGGTTATTGAATATTAGTTGCTTCATTTCATCTTACTTAAAAATAAAGTAAAGAAATGAGAGTGAATCTCTCCATCATACCTAAATGTAAAAGTTTGTATTGTCTTTTAACAGAGAAGTTGGTCCAAAAGAGCAAAGCCTGTGTATGTTTCAGCCCCATTCGTAAAGGGAAAATATTGTTCACCTCTTCAGGGAGTTACTTCCTAAAACTTTCTATCCTCCAGTTGTTCAAAAATTGCTGACTCTCAGCAGAGAGAAATCAGGAAAATAGTAGGTTGATGCTATATCTTGGTCAACTGGGGAATGCAGTGCAATCCATCTTTTGCCAAGTTTATAGTAATTTACAGCTTGCATTGTGAGCTGTGGTTTTAATAGATTGGATTCATAGTGTAAATCAAGTCTCAAAGCACAGGGATGGGTCATGACTGACCTGGTAGTGTAACGTGCCATGACCTAATCAAGCAGAATATAGTGCACTGCTCAGGCGACAGAGGCCTAATGCTTTTTGTGTAAATAGTTAGGATGCATAGTGTTTTCAGTGTACTATCTGAAAGATTTATTGAGAGAGAATGCTTTAAGCCTCTAAATGATATGGCGAACATTTGTCATTAACTTGGTAGTTATTAATATTTAAATAAGGAATAAAAGCTTTAAAAGATATCTATTTGAATTTTTATCGCTTTTTGTTTTCCTAAAATTAGTAAGGGCTAAATAAATATACATTTTGGGGTGAGGGAATATAAGAAATTATGAAGATTTGATCATGTGAAAAGAATAACAGTTCTCATATCCAGAATTATCCGAAGTTGTTCAGGGAACCAAGAGGGTTTGCAAAAGTTATAGCTAGACTCCCTCCTATTATTTCCAGTCTCCAATTTTCTTTTTCTCTCCATCCATAACTCCCATCTCAGTAAATTTTCCAGAGCACACCAGGAGTGCTGAACTGGTCATGGGGTCCTGCTTTGCCATGGTACAGCAGCAGCAGGTACCTGAGCGTCTGTTCTTGTGGTACCTGAGACTAAACATTACCTTTATCAGTGTTTCCCAAAGTGTGGTACACGTACCCCCAGGGGTACGGGAAGAGTTTGGTGAGGGTATGCGTTGCACCGGAGTTTGGTGGGGATATGCACTGAACCGTGCTTAGCTGCGCCTAATTCTACTTTCTCATGAGTCAAGTCAAGACAGCGTGAGATGGTCCAGTGTGTAAATCAATGTTATTTATAATATAACTTTTATTTATATTTTATTATGAATAATTTTATTTTTCGTTTATTATTATTTTGTGTATGTACCAAAAAAGAAAAAAGAAATATATTTTGATTGTTATTAAAATACATCCATTTTTTTTGATGAGGGGTACTCAGCATTACAAAAATTATAGAAGGGGTACACATATGTCAAAAGTTTGGGAAACACTGATCTAGGTGATGGGGTGGGAAATAACTTTAAAGTGAAAAAAAAAAGCAGCAGGTTACATGATAATGCTTTTAATATAAAAAATGAAATGAAAGAATTAGTATTCAGACCGTGTAAAGAGCACTTACAAACAAATAAGAAAAAAACACACATGGGACACAAATAGGAAATTCACCAAAGAAGTACAATAACCTCATTGCCTTCAGATAAACATACAAAAAAAAATTCCTAGAATCAGATTGGTAGAATTGCAAAGTATAATATATAGCGTTGATCAAGTTATAGACAAATGGATTCTCTTCTGATCAGAATGCAAGTTGATTTTGGCCCCTTTAAAATGTATTTGTTAAAATAAGAAATATGTATAGGTGAAGGCCCAACTAATATTTAATTTCTCATCTTCCCTGAAAGATCTTTTGTACTTATGGACAACAAAGCATGTGTATGTGCACTCACTGTGGCATCACTTATAAGCATGAGAAATTGAAAGCAAACTCAGTACCCATCAAGACAGAGGTGGGACCCTAGCTGGTTTGGCTCAGTGGATAGAGCATTGGTCTGCAGAATGAAAAGTCTCGGGGGTTCCATCCAGTCAAGGGCACTATCTCTGTTGCAGGCTCCTCCCCGGCCCAGGTCCTGGTTGGGATTCGTGCAGGAGGCAACCAATCACATCAATATTTCTCTTTGTTTTCCCCTAAAAATCAATGGAAAAATATCCTCAGGTGAGGATTAACAACAACAAAAAACAACCCCCACAAGAAAGAGGTGGCTAAGTAAACTGTGCTGCATGCAAAATGCGCAGTGCTACTCAACAGTGGGTCTGAACAGTGAGCCAGAACTCTGTGTTGGCAAAAAGAATCTCCATGCCAAACTGAATGAGAAAAAAAATTGAACAAGTCTGATGATGTATCGCCATATATTTTTAAAAAGAGAATTCATAAGCTAATGCTATAGATTTTCTACAATAGTAGTTTTCAAAATCTTTTGGCAATGACCCTCAAAAAGAAACACATTTTATATCTGGAATGAGTGAACTCTTGCTACATGCAATGCACCCTGTAAGTTTTCTATGCTGTTCCCCTTCATTCCATCCCATTTTTCAAAATGCTGGTCATGCCCCATTCACCTCATTTCAGGATCAACCACAGTCTGAAAAATACTGTGGTGAAGTTAAAGCTTATGTATGCAAATTGGGTAGGAAAGAGACTTGGCAACGCACCAAGCTGATGTCAGCGGATGGGTGGATGTTCCGGGGGCCTCCTGCTTCTCTGTAAGACTTAGGTGGTTGTTATGTTTGTCTGCTTGTTTTACAAGGGACGTGTGTAATTAAACATGTTTAAATTTATTTTTTTAAGAGAGGAAGCAACCAAAACTATTTTCCCAAGTCAAGAACTTATTGGAATTGAGGGGGAATAGTCAAAGGTTCTTAAGAAAAAAAAAATTTAAGTTATTTTGCCTAATTGAGTAATTCAGAAGACAGGCATTCTAGCTAACCATCTCTGTTTTTTGTACCTAGGGCCACAGATGAGCACATTCTTGTGGCAAGGTAGAGTCAAACCCAGGTGACCTCCCACTCAAAATGCCATCACAAATCTAAGGACACTCAGCCAGGCCGTGAGATTGTAACTCATTTCCCAAAAGTATTAAGTCCACATATAAAAAGCATAAAGTGGGCAACATAAAAGTGATCAAGAACTGAGCTGTTTAGTTCCTGAAAATGCAAAGTCAATGTTCTTGTTACAATAGCTACTTGGCCACATTACATGGTCTCTAATTTTTGGTATGGGTCTACAAACAGTTGCATTTTAACAATTATTTTGGCAAGAAACCACCGCTGTAGAAAATATGGCACATGTACACCCAGCCATCTCTGCAGGCTGTAGCTCCAGCTCTGTTTTTTGTTTTAGGGCTATCTTCATTCTTTCTGATTTCCCTTCACCTTTTTACCCTATGAGTAATTTGTTAAACCTCATTCTAATGGTCAAGTAATTGATGCTTAAAAGGAGTTAGTCACAGTTCCCAAGGAAGATAGATCCTTTAAATTTTAAACATTTAGACAAAGTATTAAGTGCAGATGAACTAGAACTAGATTATTTCTTGCGTGAATCTCTTAATTAACTCAATGAAGATACCCATGAAGAAAATAATATTTGACACCAAGCTAGCCTAAAACTGTGAAAGTAGTGTGGTTCTCTGATGAGAATTTGGGAGAAATTATAAATGTGTCCTATTGAGACCTGGACAGAAATCCAGGTGAAAATTATAATTTGTAATAGTCAAGAGTTTGAAAGTTACTTAATTTGAACCTTTGTTCTTGGAATTTTTTGTTTGGGGGAGGGATTTTCCCCCCCTCTCTGTAAGATTGTCTATTCAGTGTTTGCATAAATGAATGTAACACATAAAAGCATAATATTCTCTTAACTGCACCTATCTGAATCCCAGCTTTCCATGTAATTGCAGGCAAAATTCCAAGAAATAACTGGTCTTTCAGATGTTAGTAAGTAGAAGTCCGAGAAGTAAAAGGAAGAACTTTGCATCCCCTAGTATAAAACATTGAAGTGTTACAAGGTCCCTACATACTGTCTCATTGGTAGAATGAGGGTCTTTGCTTAATTTTTATTTCAGAATTTTACCCCATTTCCTACTAATAATCACTTTGAAAAGAGACAACCAGGGTCTTGACTAACTGAAAACGTGTCATCCACAGCATCTGCAGGGATCGCTGTATCCCAGAGGAAAGTCCGTCAGATCAGTGATCCCATCCAGCAGATCTTAATTCAGCTGCACAAAATCATCTACATCACGCAGGTCAGTGTCTTAGCCTTTCATTTCTTCTTCATCTTGAATATAAATCTGCTGCTAATATTGCTTACAGACTTTGTGGAACGTTTAGTTGAGTGAGTACTTGTTTTTATCCTCCCAACTACAAATATCTGGGGGCATGATGGCTTAGCAGCAGAGCTAGGGAGATAGTAGAATAAAGAAAGCAACTATGGCTGCTTTTCCCTGACCTCCACCCTGCTCTTTCACTGTTGGTGCCCAACCCAAACCAAACTTCAGTGCGAATGTGCCCTCCGTGCGGGGATGAGAGTGAGGACAGAGATAGGCTTTTGACACCAGCTTTACCCCAGGCAGGAAAGAGGAAAGTAGTGTTCTCCCACAAATCCCTAGGGTGCCAGATTAAAACCAGGACCTCTCAGAGAAATGAGAACTGCAAGCACAGAAAATCTGGGATTGTGAAAACTCCCTTTTTCTAAACCTCAGCAACTCTGTTTAAAAACGGCCACCAAGTACTTACAGAAATGTGTCTGGCTTGACTGTTCTACTAAGGAGAGGAAGAGGAATCTAGAAAATAAAGGAGGAGCAGAGAGGGAAGTCACTACTTCAAGTCCTGAGGCAGAGCACAAGGGACAGAATAGAAGGGGACCCCCCCCCAGCCTGGGATGAGGTCACTGGAAAGATGGGAGAAGTCCATGGAGGTGCTGATTCCTCAGGGGGTTGGGGTGAGCCACCGATGAGGAGGTGTCCTGCCATGGAGCTTGCTGGAAATCAGTATGTGAGCATGGTGTGATGGGGGGCGCCCTCTACAGGACCTGCAGGGTGCCCACGGGTAGGTGCCACCTGCAGGGTTGAATCTGGCTGGGGAGACCCCATTGCTCTGACTGCTTCCTGCTGAAGGCCCGGGGCAAGGCTGGAGCATCCTTGGAAGCAGGGACAAGCTCTGCCCTCCTCCAGTGTCCCTTCAGTCGTCCCTCCAGCGCCCTCTCTCATACAGCTGGGCATCCTGCCAGCTGGGCAGTGAAGGGTGTATTTGGACCTAAGAGGCAATAAATTAATAGCTGACACATGTAACCTGGGGAAGGGGGGTAGACATAGGGGACCTTTCTCTGGAATCCCCCCCTCCCCAGTCTACAAGTTCTCAATAGGAGGATGGGGGTTGGGGCGCTTGGTTAATAAATCAAATATAATGTGCCACATCTCTATTGAGTACAGGTATTATATTCAAAATTGCGTTTCTACTTAAATACTGACAGATATATGGGGAAAGCATTCTTTAGTATTATGGAAATAGCTTATTGGTGCCTCAATGATTAACTCATAAATTGAGAGAAAATATCCTTTGAAATTTAAATATAGTGTTCATATGCCTTTCTTGCTCATTTATATATCATAAAAAAAACTTTTTAATGGATGTATTCTATAACTTTATTAGATTTCAACCCATTTTAAAGCAAGAATGAAACTCTTATAATGATCTTACTATTATACCCTCACACTGCCAGCATAACAAATGGTTTCACATTTCTTGGCAAGATGGCATTCCTTGCTGTACGTTCAGATATAACCATTGTGGTTTTTAAAATTGCATTTCCACGACCCTTTAAAGATTATGACGTTGCACACAGTAAGGAATGATTCCCCTTTGAGGAACTTTACCTTACAGGGCTAACTGAAGTCAGTGACTTTCAAATACAGGAGACAAATACAAGCCTAACCATTATACTAGTGAATTTGCTGGAGGTTAAAAACCAAGATCACTGTCTTTCTCTCTGCCAATTGCAGAGGAAAACTGCTAAAAGTAAAACGGAATTGACAAGACAAAATGAATCAACAAAAAAAATCAACAAAATAAATCCACACATTTATTTACTAGTCAAACTCTCAGACTTCGGCTGTGGGGGTCTACCCGGATTGCAGGGCCGGGCCGGTCCCTCCTGACAGCCAGCAGATGACCTGACAGGGGAAACGGATTACTTGTGGCTGGAGGTGGCCTTTTCTCTCCAGTTTCCATGGAGACAAATCTGTAGAAATCATCCAAGAGCAACTATTTTAAAAGGCAGGATGTTAAAATCCTTACCCTGCCTTCACTGATTTGACATGTTTTAATCAACACTGAGATGCAATCTTAAGACCAAAAAGCTGAGGTTGAAACCAGTGGTTTATTTCCATCGCTGGAAGCCAAGGCCAATCTCTGGGTATATCAGGTGACCAAGCACATGTGTCACCTACAAGCATGAGCCTCCGTGTGTTTTCCTTTAGGTAAGACCTTGCCTAGCCAACTTCAGCTTTGGATTTAACTCCGCATTTAGGGTTTGGTTGTTTAGTTAAAGAAATGCTTTGAAAATTAGCATAGAGCTACTTTCAAGAATGAAACATCTGTCTCCCAGAGAACAGGCAGGCAGTTTGGCCAGAGCTGCTTTGCATTCTGCATCTCCATCTTATCAACCACAAATGTTGCCAACAGAACAAAGCTATCTGGTTGGGAAGAGCACTGTGCCGTCCCCAGATGCAAGTTGCACTACAGACTGTGAAACATACTGCCTTTCTCCTAAGTGATGATGGATGGAAAGAGAGCCATCCACACCCCCGCATCTGGGTCTCCTGGTTCCTAATGGCGAGGGTGGCAGGTTAAATAGAATTTAGGGTAACACCGTGTTCCTCAAATGAACTCAGGGTTGCAGGGTTTGTAATTTCTAAGAGAAGCCTTACATTTTGTGTTTTTATTTTGATGATAATCTTGGGACATTTTACTTTAGCATTTAAAGAAATCCCTTAAGCAGTCAGAATAGGGTTTTTATTATGGAAAAGATATTAAGTGACTATCAGATAGAGCCCCACGAACTCCAAATGGCCTGCTGATGTGTTCTTGGAGATACTAGAGAATGATGTTCTTTAAAAAGAATCCATAATTTAGCAAGTTTGAGAAGACCTACTATAAAAACACACATATCAGATTCCATTTGTTATTTTGTAGTAAAAACAAATGAAAATCAAGCTTTTAGACATGTGAGCCATTATCTTTTCTAGACTCATTTTCTTCATCAATAAAATCCAGGCAGCTTATGGGGCTAGTGTGATAAAGAAAAGAAAGAATATGAGGTATTTATAAATGATAAAGTACTATACTACAATACAGCTTGTGGTGACGCTATTTGCTCCAGATTATCGGTTGTGCAAGAGGACTCCCTACCTCAGGAAGCATCCTTGCATGTTATGTTATGTCTTAAAGCTCCGATTTCCTCACCTAGAAAATAGTACCTGCTTTATAAGTTTGTTGTAGGAAAAACATACCTTACTGTGCATACAAGAGTAATCAGAGCATCTGGCACATAGAAATCATAGGTTACTCATGTTTTGTACTACAGTTCTTATATATTTTTATACTTATGTCATCTGTAACTGGGTAAAATTTCAAATTCTTTCCTGAAAACTTTAAAGATGCAGTGCTGTCCAGTGATAGTTATTCCAATATGATACAATATCTTTTTTCAATACCGCCCTGTGTTTGAATCTTAGGTTGATGGAATGTTAGTTTACTCAAGAAAGTTTTCATCAGGATTAATTCAAGCCATAAGGAGAAGTAAAACTAATTCTAACTAAAGGCTCATTAAGTTAAATAAATAATGAGGATTTTAAGAGCTTCTGAATTAGTAAGTTGATGCTGGTAGCTGCCAGTACTGGGGTAAGCCATCTTTAAAGGAATCTATGGCCTACCGATAATTCACATCTTCAAAAGTTTGCCATAGCAGACAATTAAGTGTATCAGAACAGGCTTTCTAGGCCATTCTCTCTGAAAGTTGGGGCCATCCTGGGCAGTTACTAAACAGTCCCAGGCCAACACTGCCATCTGATGTTTAACTTAGGGAAGTGGCAACTTCTGGTGAGTAACTAGGAAATTATCAAATTCAATAGTATCTCACTCAAGGCACTTTCCCCATCTCTTCCACTCGAACCCATCACCCCCTTGCTAGAAAAGCATGCATATGCTCTCCTCTTCATAGTCTGATGCACGTTGAGTTAAATTTACTCACTCACGCACACAAATATCATTTATACTCATTTTCCTTCTCATCTGTCTTCCAACTGTTTGCTCATTAATGCTGAGAAATCTGTCTCTTTACATTTCTTGACTCCCCCTTTTCATTAAAGGACAACATTAATTATGACTCTTTGCCTGGGGTAGGAAGTAGTAATCCCGTCTGGCTCCAGGTAAAACAAGCCACAATATTGACATACAATTAGATCAGCAGAGGTTCAGTGCAGCCAACCTATAAAACCTTTCAGGGCACACCGAAGGGCTTCTGAATCTCCCGTCTTAATTCTTCTGTAATTAAACTGCTCCGACTCAAGCAAAGTCAAGGATTAACTAGGATTATAGATGCATTTTAAAACTTTCAATTGCATTATTCTTATTTTATATCATCACTGTGCTTCATAATGGGTCCCCTATTCTTTTGTGTTTGAGCTAATGAACAGTTTTTCTTTGCTATAAAATCAGTGGTTGTGAGCTCCTATAGACCCTATTCAGTGCTCTACTATTTTATATATCTCCCTGTTTTGTGGAACTTTGTATTCTTTACAATAATAGATGTCCTTTGTATTAGTCAGGATATGTTAAGTTATGCTACACTAACAGATGCACCCTGGAGTCTCTTGACTTGTCACAATAGAGGTCTACTTCTCACTCAGCTAACGTTGGCTGTCTTTCACCTGTGGCTCTGGCATCAGGACTCCAAGTTTCTTGTCCTAAAGGAGGACAGGGATGGGAGAAGAACATTGGCTTTGCATGGCATTATTCTTGGAATGACACACGCAATTTTCATTGGTCACAAGTAGTCACATGGCACCAAACTAAATCTGAAGTGGGGGGGGGTGGAGTAATAATCGTCTCTGCTACATTACTCTTTCTTTTGATCTGAGCTATGTGTGTTTTCTTTTAAATCTTTAGAGTTCCTACTACCACACTTTTATTCCTAAATAGAAAATAGCCTTTCATTTTTCTTTCTGTTTTTTTTTCCCTCTCCTTGTAAGACTGCTTCATATTGCAACAAATCAAACGCCATTTTCACCAGGAGACTCCTTATCCTGTTGACCCTATTTCTTTCCTCTGTTGTCCAGCTCCCAAACTTCACTTTACCCCTCTGTGTTTTTTATTTCCTTGTATAAATCCAACCTGCAAAGTAGAAAAAAACAACAACAGTTTTTTGAAATCCCCATTTTCATCCAATCCCACATTTTCTAAGATTCTGTACTGACTTCCTAATACTTACTTATTAAACCTAACTCATCCTGGCCTGGCCCTCAAGTGTAATAATATTCTCTCTCTCTCTCTCTCTCTCTCTCTCTCTCTCTCTCTCTCTCTCTCTCAGATATATATATATATATTGATTTCAGAGAGGAAGGGAGAGAGAGATAGAAACATCAATGATGAGAATCATTAATCAGGTACCTCCTGCACACACCCCACCAGGGATCAAGCCTGCAACCTAAGCATGTGCCCCCAACTGGAATCAAACCTGGGATGCTCCAGTCTACAGTTCAGTGCTCTGTCCACTGAGCCAAACCAGCCAGGCCATTCTCTCCTTTGCGATAAGATTGATCTCTACAGTCTCCAGCTGTATACTCAGAAGCACTCACGGGCAGACATCTGATTATGTACAGACGCAGATATGTGCTTCCTGGTCCAAAGTATCAGATCCTTCAGGACAGGGCCTTGATTAGAGTGTAAGCATGGGTTTTGCTTATGAGCATGACCCAGACATATAAATATCTGATAGAATATATTCTTCCTCATCAAGTCTGTTCTTTACCAAAGTCAATTTATATGTGCAATTAATATAATTTATTTGTTATGTGGAAAATAATACCAGTGCAATAAAAGAACAGTAAGATAAATTGAGCAGCCTTTTGAAAGACAGCAGAGTAATATATTTTTTTTCTGGATTATAGAATTAAAAATTGTAACCTAGACGTATGCTATTTGGAGTACAATTTAAATTCTTATTTAGTCCTGTTGAGCGAATATTGTTACACTGACCCTCAATAAATGCTTCCCCGGAGTCAGTCAGCTGTGCAGTGTGAACAATTTGCTTATAATGACTGTTTTCTCACTTTATACAGCTTCCTCCAGCGTTGCACCACAATTTGAAAAGAAGGGTTATAGAGAGATTCAAGAAATCCCTCTTCAGCCAGCAGAGTAACCCTTGTAATTTGAAATCTGAAATTAAAAAGGTACGGTATTCTACATTTAGGAATTCTTCTTTGGCTAATAAAAACACATCCTTCAAGTTAAATTTCCTACCTCCTTTGCCTGCTGCTCTCTCCTCTATTAAAGGGTGTTATTATTTTCTTAGTCCATTCAGGCTGCTATAACAAAAATACCATAAACCAAGGAGCTTATGAGCCACAGAGATTTATTGCCCACAGTTCTGGAAGCTGGAAGTTCAAGATCAGGGTGCCAGCGTGAGGACCCTCTTCTGGGTTGTAGGCTGTCTACTTCTCATTGCATCCACACAGAGGAAATGGGGGAGCTCACCAAGGCCCCTGTTATAAAGGCATTTTTAAAAAATAAGAGCACTTGTAGAAGGATTCCATCCTCTGACCTAGTTACCTCTCAAAAGTCCCACCTTATAATACAAGCACCATGGGGATTGGCTTCAACATAGAATTTGGGGTGGGGTGGGGAGGGGGACGTTCAGATTGCTTAAGAGACTAAGTCAAGAACACGTCTTTGCTTCTCATTTTTTCACCTTTATGTCTGGAGTCACTATTCTCAGAAAAATAGCAGAAAGTTCTTTCCATATTATTGCATGTTTTCCTAGGACTAAACATTAGGAGATATTTTTACTCTAAATAGACTTTAATCTTGTTTTAGAGAACTCTATCCCAATTTTTTATTAGAATGTTCTTCAACAAGTCCCTAAACTGAACGTTGCCAGTCTGAGAGAGTCTCAGACTCATCTCAACCGTGATTTTTATCACCTCTGAGAACCTTACAAGTAGATTGAACTATCTGTAAGATTCTTTCTATTTTGACATTCTACTACCTCCTAGACTTCAGGTGCTAGTAAATATTTCTCTTCGTACATACAGAAGCTAAATCACAACGAGGTCAAGTCAACCAGACAGGAAGGAAATTGTTTGTTTCGGTTTAATAACATGGTGACAGGAAATCCCTTTGTCCTGCTCCAGAGCATTTTAAGACAGGCACGAAAATGGTCATACGCTCCCATACCTGTCCCCGAAAGACCAAAGGCCTGGGCAGTTTGGGCCCACCTGGGTACAGATCCTTGGTCCCACTCCCATTTCACATACTTTTTAAAAGTTTCATCAGATTCTAAAACGTTGGCACAGTCACGCTTCTAATGCGATTTTTTAAGGTTTCTTTTTCCTTCCATGTCTCCAATCTTAGACACAAATGTGCTCATTATTCAGGCAGGACGATGGGCTCTTTGATAAGAAATTCAGACAGTGTATTGACTTTGTTACCTTCCATCCGTGGTGGCTGCACATACACACACAGGAGATGGAAAAAATAAAAGGCACAGCAGCAAGTAAACAAAACCCAAGCCCCACCGCACCAGAGATTAGAGAGCCAAGTTTCTTCCATGGGCCGTGTTGGCAAATAAGGCCAAGCAACAAAGCTAGGGGAGATCAAAACAGAAGTGAGGGAGACCGCAGATCAATATTTATTTTAACATCTTTCTATATCATCTCACTCATACCAATAAATGGGTTTTTAAAAAGACAGAAGCTCCAATCTCCCACGGAAAGATGAAAAGATTTTTAGATGCTTATTAAAATGATCTTCAGAATAACGCTGGCTGTACACAAAATTCATTTGAACAGAAACCCCCAGCTTGAGGAGATGAAAGTGCCAGGCACGAGCGGTCTGATGCACAAAGGTGGCGCGGCTCTTCCCCCTGAAGTAATTTTCCATCCGTGCGTGTCTTCAAAGCAAATCATTTCCTCTTTGATTACTTAGGTTTTCACGTTTGATCCCGTCCCTGCTGCCTTTTCTCTCCTAATAGAAGAGAGACTTCCTTTCGTTAAATTGCACCCCAACCTTATCTGCCTGCTTCTGTATGATGGCGGCATCTCTCATTAGCACACCTGCCTTCTGTACTTGGTCTGGGGCGGTAGAAGCAGGGGATGGGTGGGTGGTGGCGGCTGTTCAGGGAGCATGGGTGAGGGGACCCAAAGGGGCATGGATTCACCTTTAATTTCAACTTCGTTAAGAGGCAGATTAAATTCTCCTGTGAAGAGAGCTCCAGTCCCCTCCTCTGCTATGAGCTTGTGGTGGGGGGTTCACACACCATGGTGTCTACCCTCGCGATCAGTCCATCTCCTTAGTGCTAAAAAATTTTGGTGTCTACCCATGGTGTCTACCCTCCTAATCAGTCCATCAGTCCTCATCTCCTCAGTGCTAAAAAATGTTCATCCTGGGATGTCAATGTACTTTCTATCCCTTGCCACTGAATTGAGAAGCCAAGTTTTCCATAAAAACCTTCCAGCATTTTCCCTGTCCAGAATTCATCTCCCTATTTCCATACTTCAGTCCCTTTTCACACATATTGCTGTGTTTTAAGTACCTTGTCTGTCATCCGCCTTCCTTTCCTATTTTTTTCCCAAAGGCAGTAAGTATGTCTTATTTTCTGATTCCCTCAGGGTCTTGCACAGTGCCTGGCACATGGTAGGTGCTTAATGTGTAGTTGTTGAGCATAGACTATATTACCTGTATATCCCGTATAATATATTCTATGTTGGTTCTATATAAAATATTCATATGTGAATATAGAAGGAAATCCTCCTGCCCCATCGAAATCTAAATGAGAAGAACCAGTGGCCTCTGTTCTTCCTTCTTTCTGGCATAATCTCTTGTTAACGATGACTTTTGTTCAGAGATGGATTTTTCATCCCCTGTACAACCACGGAAGAGTGGCCAACTAGCCTTTGACTGACACGGCCACCCACCAGGGCCCTGGAACCACAAGTGGTGAGGGCACGTCAAATGCATTTGATTCCTACCTCCCTCTCTGGAACTTCTCCTGAAACTTCGGGACCAGGTCCCTAGTCTGAAGGAGTCGTTATGGGATCACTGTGGCCATGACCCTGTAGGCTACAGAGAGGAATTAAAAATAAATAAATAAAAAGGAAAATTCCTTTTCTAGCAAATGAAGGTCCTTGTTTATAACTTACCTGAGGAGGTCTTCAGTCCAGTGGACTCCATCTTGGCCAGAGCTGCAGAGCAATAAAGCATCTGAGTCATTGTGTAGGTGTCTGTGGGAACTAGAACTTCCAGTAGGGGAGGAAGGAGAAACAAGATAGAAGATAGTCACTGAACTTAAAATAGGAAGTATCAATATGAATGAATATGAATTTATGATAAATCACATCTTTTAAAAAATATAGATATTTTCTAATGTTTCCACTAAAATGACCTAGAAACTAACTAAGCAGCAACGAACTCACTTAACACTATGCTTTCAGGAATGTAAAAGGATGGAACTATATATTTTTTTCTAAAGTGTAGTGTTTGGCAACATGAAGACTGAAAAACACAAATGGTTTGTATTCACAGTATCCGAAGTGCATCCATGGGATATAAGTTGCTAATATGAAATGTTTTTATTCAGGTATAAAATGCATAATGCACGTGGGGATACACTTACAGCTCCCTGAACTTTAACAGATGTGGTCCCCCACGTGACCGCCACCTACACTGACAGACAGTTCTACTCCCCCAGAAGGCTCCTGCCTGCCCTTTCCTGCCCCTGCCACAGTGCACTTATTTTCCTAATTTCGGTCTCCATCAGTTAGTCTTGCCTGATTGTGAAAATGTCTATCAGTGAACTTAGATCCTATGTATTCTTTTGATTCTGGTTCTTCTGCTCAACCCATTTGGTGTGGATGTCCAGAGTCTGTTCTTTCTCGTTGCTTTGAAGAAGTCCATTGGGTAAGCACACCACAACACAGCACCTCTATTTTTCTGTTACCAGGGAATGTTAGGGGTGTTTATAGTTGAGGGTTATTTAGAGCAGAAGTGCTAAGAACGTTCTTATACATTTCTGTTTGTGGACAGACATTTCTTTTGTGTAGCTACTACCTAAGAGGGGTTGCTGAGTCATAGGGGAGGCATATGTTGTTAAAGTTTAATATATACTGCCAAACAGTTTTCCCAAGTGATTGAACATGATGTATTTTATTTTATGGGTTTTTTGTTGTTAATTCTCACCTAAGGGTATTTTTCCATTGATTTTTTAAAAAAAGAGTGGAAGAGAAAGGGAGAGAGAGATATAGAGAAACATCGATGTGAGAGAGACAAATCAATTGGTTGCTTCCCACAGGTACCCGGACTGGGTCCAGCAACTCAGGTATGTGCCCTTGACTGGAATTGAACCCTGGCCCCTTCAGTCCATCACCCGACGCTCTATCCACTGAGCCAAACCGGCTAGGGCACTATGATGTATTTTAATTCATTAACAGAGTATGTGACTCCAAGGTAACCACTAATACATGGTCCAAATTGTGCCAGATGTTTATTAATTAGAGTCAACATTTTAAAACTATATTATGTTAGCACAGGCACCAAACCTTGGCCAGTCCACATGCTGGTTGGAATTAGAGGTGAAAGGAGGATAAAAATGTTTATAGTCAAGGATTTCATTAAAAATTTTAGCTGCAGAGAAGAGCATTAAACAATTGCAGCTTCAATAAATTCTGTCGTTTGGTGAATTACTCTTTCCTTTAGAGTGCCGGGAGTCAATGCGTGGAAATTAAAATTAATTAATAGTTATTCAGGAACATGTATTCAGAAATGTGTTTGCTTTGGTAGGAGAAGAAGGCCTTGTTCAAAGCAAATACACGGGAAAGGCTGGTGATTTGGGCTAAACATAATGTTCTGTTGAATAATTGAAGTTCATTCCACCTACGCATGATTAAAAAAACACACACACCACATTTTGATGTCCCAATCCGTGACATTATTTTTTCTATCTATTTTTTTTATTTTGCTCTCATAAAGCTATAAAGTGTAGAGTTGTTGTGTGTCTTTTTTTTTCTTTTCGTGTGACCAGGGAATTATCTAACTTGCTCTTTCTGATTTATACGTTATTTTGGAAGGAAGAAGATGTGTGTTTATCTGTTTACAAGGGATTGAAATGCACAGAGCACTAAATTTTCTGTGCAGACGCAGGGAAATGGAAAAGCTCACACAGAGGCCTCCTGCCATTTGCGTCTGCGTGTAAACGATGATGTGGCTCTGCTTTTTCTGTTCCAGTTATCTCAGGGATCTCCAGAACCCATCGAGCCCAACTTTTTCATGGCGGATTATCATTTATTACATCACTCAGCGGGTGGAAACAGTCTGTCCCCAAACGCACTGCCAGGTAATGGTCTCCAGCACGCTCACAGAGAAATAGAGCTTTCGGAGTGAGAGCTACCTTTAAAGATTACAATCTTCAATTTAAAAGAAAAATAGAGCTTATTTTGATTGTCTAGGGAAGTAGTTCCAAGGGATACGGTAAGAATCTAGACATTCCCTGAGATGTACGTCCCCTAGTTGTGCAGCTTCTTAATCATTTATTAATACTGTAAACAAACAGCAGAATCCGTGTGGGTGAATTATATTTCCTTTTGTTTCTTCTTGCTTATCTGGTGGTGACAAATCAAGTGCCCAAAGCACCCAGGGAGATAAAAAGTAGAAATGAAGAGCTTGAATATTTAAAATGGAGAAAATGTGAAACTTATATGAAGGATCCACATCAGACACACTTAATTTTTTTCTTCTTTTTGCACGAATCTCACATCTGGGGCTATATATAGCATAGAGACTAAAGGTACAGATTCTGGACATTGATGCCTAGATTCAAATCTTGGCTCATCCATTTAGTAGCTGATCTTGGGCAAGTTATCTGACCTTTCTGCTCCCAGTTGCCTTGCCTATAAAATGGGGATAAAAATGGTTCCTGTATCATAGAGTTAAAGTGAGGATCCCTGTAAACTCGGAAAAAGTGCTTGGCCGTGAGTAAGGGCTCAGCAAATGTTACATTTCTTGTGACATTTGAACCCTCAGAAGTTTTCAAGCTACTAGAGATTTTAGAATTCCTCCATAGTTTTTGAGTCCCTGTAAACTATAGCTCCATCACTCAGTGGAATGGATGGAAGTCAAGTTTACAATTAGAAGACTTATCATCTCAGCCTAGAAAAATACTCCCTTTGGTTATGTCTTTGTGGTTGCTTCATGTAGGCAAATTATTTCACGTATTAGTTATTAAATTTTCCCTAAGTTTTGGAGTCCTGGGATAAAGCTAGTCCGCATAGGCAGAATTTCATGTGAAATCCATAAGGTAAAGATAAACCATTGTCTAAAGTCATTTGCTTTTCAAAGCATCTCCCAGGCAGGCGAGTCAGTCCAAAGGTGACCCTTCTGACAGTAGCAGCTCTGTGAACTGAAGAGTCCGGCAGAAATCTCTCTGTGGCCCGAGAGCCATTGTACAGATTGGACCAGGACAACTGAACACCTCATCCCAGAGCAGACCAAGAATATCCATTGTCATAGCAGGCTGGGCAAGAGCAAAGATAGCCCATGCTCATACCTCCCCTTGACCTTCAACCCATTTTTTTCCTTCTCTCTCCAACTGGCAGGGGAGCCCCAGGGCATCCACATAAGTCAGTGTTGATTGATTTGAGTGGAAGTTGGTTGATGTTACTTTGGGTGGCGTCAGAGTAGCTTATGGTGTTAGCATTCATACTCAGATCAAACATCAAGACAGGCATTGCCCTTTGGCATTAAATGTAGAGATTTTATTTCCCTCTAAGCAGCTGTAGGAAAGGGTCAGGTCTTTTACTGTCTATTTCTGCTTCCTTCTAAAAAATTATCTTCTTTCAACAAAAATCTATTCTCTACCTTGTGGACTAGGAAGAGTTCAATGATTAGAACACTCACCCATCAGGTAGTTGCAGTTTGGAATCACTACACATTCTCTCTCTCTCTCTCTCTCTCTCTCTCTCTCTCTCTCTCTCTCTCTCTCATGGAGGAATACCCTAAATCTTCATGTATTATTTTGTGATGGCTACCTCAAAAGCACCTATGTATTAAAAAAAAGAGAAATAAAAAGTTGACTGTTCTAAGCCAAGACTATTTGGAATGTTTGTAAGTACTCATCTTCATCATTAAGAAACTGACCTGATCTCCCTGCACTTGAGCCATAATTGCCAATAAAGTCTAAGAAAATGTGAACCAAATGTCAGACTCTCCATCATTTATTGCAGGCCTCCCCACCAGCTGTGACTTGGAGGAGGGAATAACATATGAGCAGATGCAGGTGAGGTTTCGGCAGTACCTCTGGATGATTTTATTTTGTTGCCTTTAACTCAATGCTAAGCTGATTTTCTTTTTCCAACTTTAGACTGTGATTGAAGAAGTCCTAGAGGAAAGTGGTTATTACAATTTTACTTCTAACAGGTGAGCTCTAGAGTTTGCTTTCCAATTTGAAATATCATTTGAGATCAGTGGATATTAGATCTGGTTCCTCCATATTTAATTCCAGAAGGCTTTTTCCAACATTTATTTTAAACACTTTTATAAAGTATCTTGTCTCAGACTAGATATACCATTCGTAGAATATATGTTGCTCATCATTTGTACGGATGCAGTATTGTTGAAAAGAAAGGGTGACCACTTAGTAGTAATTTACTCCCATAAAAATATGAACACAGTAAAATGGAAAATCATTTTTAGATTTAAAAAAAAATAATCAGTTGTTTGCTCCATTCCATTAGAGCTGTAATCTCAGATTTCCATCCCTTAAATCTACCCATTGCTTGTATAGGATTCAAGAGGAAAAATGCAGCAAAACAATCACTTCCGGTCATGTTATGTTTGGGAGAGAGGGGCTTGTTGTGATGGGTTGCCATTTGAGTACCCTATACAGGGGCTGTATAGTATCTTCTACTATCACCATTATGGATGCTCTAAAAAATATACTCTATTTTATCAGTTTGGTCCAGTTCTGGATTCCTGCAGTTTTACTGTTGGACATGGTGTTGGGCAGAAAGATTTGAGTACAAGTAGTTTATTTAAGAGGCAGTTCCAGGAAGCACTGGTAGGGGAAGAGAGCATTCAATAGAGGTTTCATTTCCAAGCAAGCTACCGTTGCAGATGACTGGAGCTGGATCCCACCAGGGAATCTGAGCCTGGGTAGCAGAGGGGCCTCACTGTTCCTCCAGTTTCCATCAGTCATTGTTGGAGGCCTTTCCCCAGGGGACGTTAGTTACCTGGCATTTCTGGCCTTCTGGAAAGCAAACCAAGCCTATTCTACAGGCCAGAAAAACTCTCAAGGAAAAGAAATGCAGATGCTGGCCATTGGAATCAGGCTGGCATGCTTCGAAGCGGTAAGGATGAAGCAATATGAGCATTGACAGTATCTACTACACACAAGTTGTCCCTTGATTTTTTCCAAGAAGCCACACAGAATATGCATGGATAGTAAGCAACCACATACACATTATATGTGGCTAAAAGTAGCTATAGGAAGCACGGTCTATGGAGTTTGTTCTCCCAAAGTGGACTTTTTTTTTTTTTTTTTGCCTAGAGGAACTGCCTTCTTTTCTAACTAGTGAAACTATCTTGTGACATGATTTAAATTATTTAAGTTTTCCCCAAAGATAACTATTAGTAGTCATGGCGAGAGAAAGAAAGTCCAAGAACATTCTGTGAAGGTCATTATACGGAATTAGATTATTTGTGAGGCTACTTCTGTTTCCAACATTGTTTTTCCTTCTGTTTCACGAGTGGTTCTTGTGAATCACACATGAGATTATTCATATACTTGTTCTTTTGGTGTGGCAATATATTTCCAAAATACTACCTTCATGAGTATAGTTCTGTTTGGATTTGTAACTGAAATGATGAGTAATTCTCATTTTCCAAGGATATATTGTTAATAGAAATCACCATCTCCCTGTTCACTAGCCTTCCACCATTCCTGGAGAAATTAAATTTTTCACTGTTTACTCCTGGACTGGGAACACTCATTCTTCCATGGATAGTGTGTATGTCTTTGTTCTTGACTCTTAGCATCTCATTCCAAGTGCTTTATCTTAAGTGGGGGCAAAATGAATACCTGTCAGTTTTTAATCTGTATATTCTCAGAGACTCAGGATCATGGGAAATAACTGTCTTCATATTTTACAGAAAAATCAACTAAATATTAATGGAAAAAAAACAGGTGTTTAAGGAACGTAGAGAACTTTTTATAAGAGGTAATTTTCCTTAAAAAATACAACAAAACAATTTCAGCCTTATTTTGAAAAATCTGCTTATGTTTTTCAGTTCTATTATCACATTTTAAAAATAAAATCAAGCCTAAACTGGTTTGGCTCAGTGGTAGAGTGTCAGTCTGAGGACTGAAAGGTCCCGGGTTTGATTCTGGTCAAGGGCATGTACATTGGTTGCAGGCACATCCCCGGTTGGGGGTGTGCAAGAGGCAGCTGGTCGGTGTCTCTCTCTCATCGACGTTTCTAGCTTTCTATCTCTCTCCCTTCCTCTCTGTAAAATATCAATAAAATATATTTTTAAAAATAAATAAATAAAAATAAAAATAAAATCAAACATTACTTATACTTCCAAATACATATTTCTGTATTAAAAGACATTGCAAACTCCATATTATAATAAATAGATAAGATGGTTAATAACAAAGGCAAAAAATTATTCACATTTGTATTCAGAATTGTGAATAGAATAGGAAGACATGATTTAAATGATCAAATTTAAGCAACAAAGATAGATATGAAATATTATCAAAAATGCTTTAAATGAAAATGATTCACCCAAAAATGCTTTAAATGAGAATGTATAAATCCATATAACCATAACACTCCCTTTACTGCTTCTACTAGCAATAATAGAATATATCTTGGGAGAAAGACTCAGTTGACTTTACAGTTGATTAGTAAAAATAACCCTTGGTTTTGCTTAAAGCCATCACTCGTTTACTGGTGTTCCAAATTAATTCCCAAGAAATAATTCAAACTGTACGTAGAAGAACCCAATACTTTAGAAGCTGAAAATACAAATGATTTCAAATACAGATCAAATCAGCTGTGATAGTAATGATTTTTTTATAATCAAAAGATAGAGGATGTTAAATATCACAGAACATGTATAGATATTTAGAATCAGTAGATTGTGTTTTTCCAAATACCTCTCAGAGAAGAGCTAATATTACCAGAGATATTAATAGATGTTCCCTGAAAAATAAAGTTTTATGACCAAATATATTTGGGAAACTCTGAACATACAAGTTTCCATTTGTGAAGAATGTTGACACACATACCATATTAAAAACTCTGAGATGGACTGTAGGAAAGAACTCTGTTGACTTTGATTAGCCCAGTAATTCCTCTGCTTTTATTGGGAATGCAAGTTGAAAAAAATTGCCCTAGCAATATGATTTGAAATGGAAAACATTGTTTTAACTCCTCTGCCAGGGTCTACTCAGATCTGCTATTTTTCTCATTATCTTCATTTTCATCATCATCATCATCATCACCACCACCACCACCACCACAAAATGTTATACACCTAGTTTCTGTTTAAAGCTTAAGACTGTCAGTTCAAATTTATACACACATCTACACAGCATCAAGATAGCAACTAAAGCATTAAGCCAAGAGATGACACATTTTCAGCTTAGATTAAAGACTTTGTTTAGGGATAGAAGGATGCCACTGGCTATTGGCTATCTTTTGGGAAGATTTCTACAACTATTTAAATGATGAGGGAGTGGTGGGACAGTTGGTAAAAAGAATCTCTTTGGCACAGAATGCTGCATTAGTTTTTTTTAAAAATGGTAACAGAAACAGAAATAGCAGCAAGAAACCATAACCAAATAGGGGATTCTTCATTTCTGGGCTTCTGGGAAGAGGAGGTAGGCCTGAGTTGAGAGGAAGAAAGCAGGGTAAAAGAAAATGAAACAAGGTCAAAACAAACTTGACCAGCCAAAAGCAGATCATTTCTAGGGTCATATGGTTAATCATATTTGACACATAAACACTTAACTTTCTTACAAGAAAGATACAGCCTAGCATGCCTTAATGCTCTCATTGTTTTTGTGAGAGTAAAACTGAGCTCTGTGAGCAAAGAGATGACAAACATATACTTAAATCTAACATTAATATTTTATTTTGTAATGATGAAATATGTGTTGAGAAATAGGTATATGCAAGATAAAGAAAGATCTACATTGAATCAACTTTCATTGCTCCCCTCTCCCCATTAACTGATGAATATATAAAATAAATATTTAATGTGCATAGGCATTTAAATGTACAAGCTACTTTGAATAGGTGTTTATTTTTCCACTATACAAGGTTATCAGTTTCTATCTATACTAATAAAAGGGTAATATGCTAATTAGACAGATAGACCGGATGTCCTTCTGGACAAAGCCACAGTGGCAGAGCCAAGGCAGAGGCAGTTAGGAGTGATCAGGCCGTCAGGGGAAAGTGGTTAGGGGCCATCAGGCTAGCAGGGGAGAGCGGTTAGCGGTGATCAGGCAAACAGGCAAAGGCAGTTAGGAGCCAATGGTCCCAGATTGTGAGAGAGATCAGGCCTAAACCGGCAGTTGGATATCCCCTGAGGGGTCCTAGTTTGGAGAGAGTGCAGGCCGGGCTGAGGGATCCCCCCCCATGTGCACGAATTTCATGCACCAAGCCTCTAGTTGAGTTCATAATTTGACAAAGGCACTGTGTTGGCCCTGAACACTAACAAAAGGTTGCATTCTAAAAATCTCACAATATTGTCATTTAGAACCACTTTTTTTTTTTTTACTTATGATTTATTTACTTATATACCTGAGCAAATGCTCTGCAAATGGAATGTGTAAGCTAAAATATTTGTGATTCTATAGAACTCTTTCCACTTCTGAATTTTCTAGGTATCACTCTTATCCATGGGGGACCAAGAACCACCCAACCAAACGATGAAAATGCTGCACTTTGAATGAACTTTGTTCTCCCAGCGAAGTTCAAGTTCGGGACTTCCGCCACCACTGCAAGATGCCTGAGGACTGGGTGCTGTTAAAAGAGTGTAGAGGAGAAAAGACCACGATGCCACGGTGCCGGCAGGACCTCTTTCTAGAGGTCTGGTGCTAGGCTCTGTGAGGGCTGCAGTGCTTGGAGGCTCAATTCTTGGGATGCAATACACACGGGGCGACAGGGCTCTCAGTGTGCTTCTGGGAGAAGATGCTGCAAATTCACCTGCAGGACGAAAACCCACTCCTCACAGAACTTTCCTCCAAGTTAGAAAAAAATGAACACCTTGTCATATTTTTCAAAGAAATATTTTATACTTAGAATTGCTAAGTTCAGAGACATCTATCTTTCCATGTATACAAAATAGTTTTAGTTAAAGAAAATTATAGGACTCAAAATAATAACATATTGGGTGATTCACTGTATCTCCCATTTTTTAATCTTAAAAGATATTTAAAATGTGATGGATTTTTTTTGTTTGTTTTAATGAAAGGATTGGTTCTCTCTTAACCACTTGGGTGCTAGTGGTCTTGAACCCAGCTACAGTGTAGACAGTATTGTAACCTTGCACAGCCCCTGAGAATAACTATCAAACAGTCATATTTAAGTTAGAGTCATAGAATATATGGATGTACAGTGTGTATATGTACATATGTGTTGGGGCAGAAGGGATTCAGATTAGTCTAATGCTTTGCTGCTAATCAAACTTATAGTGTTTTTAGAGCACTTTGAAGAGTTCATAGAATCTATGAGAGAGATGCAATATTTCTTGTTCTAAAATTACATTGTTATAAAATTTTTATTGTTGAAAATTTGAAATGAATATAAGTTATATAATAAAATCGAAGTTCCTTGATTCATTGAGACATCCCTTAAAAAGAGAAATCAGAATACCAAACAGTGTCCCATTCCTATATAGAAAGAATTTACGATGGAAACTTTCTAGATTCTTATTAGGCTAAAATATCTTCAACTGGCTTCTTACAACTTCTGTAATGTCAAGAAATGCCCTTATTGTCAAATCAGACTGCACTTCTAACTCCTTAAAGAATATTTTAATGCTATATAATTAGTAATCTGAAATTAGGCTTTTTGTTTACTTTTCATTGAGTTCTGTTATCTTTATTTACAATGGTATATTTTTAGCACTATTGAATAGAATTTAGTTCAATATATTTACAGTGGTTAAAACACTAACATTTTATATAGAATGAGAAAATATTTTAATGTGAATCCATCTTTTTTATAGTTAGTATGTTTAATATTTAAACAATATCCAAATTCCCTTTAGCTAATGCCTTTGAGGACTATCAGTGAATCTTTGTCTTTCAGCCAAAGTAATAACAAAATACAGTGCAATTTATAGATTCACATCTAATTTAAAATCATAGATGTAAATATAGTAATGACAATTTCATTTTTCAGCTTTCAAACCAATTCCATCCAAATGTGAAATTTACAACTGAAATCAAAATGCTGTGGTTTTGTTGATTTAAACCAAGCAAAACTTTATTTCTATTCCATTTAATTTGAACCTGAGCTATTACTTTTCATGTTTGGTTTTTTTTAAAATATATGAAATGGGCACATTTTCTCATTGTATAGGAGGCATAGGCCTAGAGGGGTAGTACTTAGAAATAAACCAAGCTATGTGGTGAACATTTGAACAATAAAGTTCTTCATCAAATAACAACAAATAGAAAAGAATAGTCTTCAGAGGTCACACCTTGGTTAGAGAAGAGACATTATGTATTGAAGGTGATCTTCAGTGCATGCAGTCAATCTCATGAATGAACTGAGCAGAAGATTTCCACCTCACACTTTCAGGCTAGAGGAACGGCATGGATTATTAGGAGCCTATAAAAACAAACAAAAATAAGCAAATGCGTGTCTTTTTCAGCAGCAGCTTCAGGCCCATCACTGATAAGTGGATTCTTTTGCCAAAATAATGTGTGTGTGCAGTTTGAATCCTTCCTTTTAACTACCAGTTACTGAATCAACGTTCTCCCAGGCAAGAATGAGCCTTTAAGAGGAAGTTAGGTCCTGGATAAAGGAACCTCTTTTTTTTTGCACGGAGGCACATCCCACCAGCAAAGTCAACTTTCAAAAGCCTTGTCTTTCAAATAACAAGCTCCACTCCCCCTTACAAGGAAACATGAAGGATTCATTTTGTTTTGACAATCGGAACTGTCTTCTAGTGCAAAGACATTGTTACTTGAACTTCAGAGACCTCATCATCTTTCCTTGATTGCATTTCCAGAATTTCTCTTCCTTTTGTACGAGTTTTAATTATGTGTTGTGTAATGAAATCCCTGTTAATCTAGCTCATGCTCAGTCACTGGATATTTCTATGGGACAGAAGATGAGTCAGTCTTTTCAGATCACCTTTGTTACACAGACACTTCAGGGAATTATGTTATGATCCACCAGCTTTATCTGAATATGTATATTTGCTGCTTCAAAAAAAAATGTTCCTTCTCAGGGAAGTGACTGCAGCAGGCCTATAAGCTTCCTGGTTGTTAACCTTCTCTCCTTCCATATGTGTTTCACTAGAGGTCTTCAGGACATAGTAATATGCGCACTAGACCCAGTGCTCATGGAGGAATCTCAGAAATCTAGAGAAATGTGAATACTGGTGAGGCAGTGGTCAGTGTACACAGTCTGCTTTGGCATTCTGAAGTGTAATCTTATTAGCAAACACTGTTATAAAGTTTACCCACATGGTAGAACTAACTAGGAGTTAAGGTCTTCCTTATCACAAATTTTGATGTGCGAAAACAAATATAGGGCTGCTTGATTCTATGCAATTGTAGCAATAGCCTTAATCATCACTCATGTTTAAGACATGTGGAGGCAACTCTGTCAGTATTAATATTCCTAGAATCCACTTCATCTCTTTGATTTGCTAAATTGTGAAATATATTTATGGCTGTTCCTTTGTTTGGAATGGCAAGGAACTGAGTATAATCAATATGCTGGATTCCTTTAGAAGTAGGTCCCGCTTCTACCTGAATGCAGGAAACGCTTCTTTGTAAGCTATTTGATTGTTTACCTTTCACTTTTCTAAAGTTGTGTTTTCATGAGCACAGGAATCAACTGGAGAGGCAGGCGATGCAGCCGCAGAGGGCATCTGAGCAAGGGATGCTTGGTGCTTTCAGAGGTTGATCTTGACTTTGGGTAAAATTCTGTCCAAGCATGCAATTTTTCATGTTTAGCAACTAAATGTTATGATAAGTGTGTTCCATATCTTTATAATATCTTCGAGATTGCACACATTGGTGGACGTGGGCATCATTTTGTGTATCTTTTCAATTGAAATGTGCTGCTGACTGTGTACTTAACCTTGCATACTGTTTTTCATGTTGATGGGAAGACTCAAACATCTCAGGGAAAGAACTTTGTGATAAATTCTTATTCTTGTCATTATAGTTAACTTGCATATTGTAATTATGATTGAGGATTACATTCCTGCCATGGAGTTGCTTGAGGTTTGCAAGAGGAACAGGGAAGAGTTTATAATTCTGATGGGACGGATGTTGCCAGTTTACACATGCTCGGGGTCAATGCACAACAGTTGTTTTGAAAATGCAGATCACATACCCTATAATGATAGCAGCATTCTTGTTATGTGACGTATATTAGAGTTTTAACTACATATATGCAGTGATTAATAATATACAAAAAAATTAAATACAGTTTATTGCTTTTATTCTAAAATGAATTCTATATTCTCAATTGAAAACTAAAAATTACTCTTCTAAACATGACAAATTGTCTTTTTTTCATATTGTACTATGAAGCTCTGCCTCGTGCCCAGAAACTGCATTTAAGAGTAGCGGATGTGTGTTCTAGCAAATATTTGACTTTTTAACTGGTGTCCTTTGGAACTAGCTTACCTTTGTTTTCCTCCGAACAAAGTTTTGTCTTTATAGAAAAATCAATCATTTGGACAGCTCACCAACAAGTCTGGGTCGATGCTCAGAATTGATCTGATGAGCTCACACGTGAAAAATTAGCTGAAGTTTTTGCAATCATATGACAGACTGGTCCCATACAACAGGTAGAGAGAGGTCTGGACAAAGTAATGAACCTGGAGGATCACATGCTTTAAACCCTTAGCACCTTTAAGTCAGCCTGTGAAAGGCGCTTTCAGAATGATATTCTTAACCCGTGAGTCAGGTCTGCATGTCAAGCTCCACGTGAGCCCGGATTCTGAAAGACAACAGAAGGCTTATCAGTGACAGTTGAATTTGCTTTCCTCGCCCTCCACCTTCTCTGTGTCTGCCTCCTACAGCAGTGACTTGTGAAAGGAACACGACTGGTTTGGGGATAGCTCGTGACAGGAATGAGTATCTGAAGTGTTCGTATGAGTCCAACATTGCATCGAAGGCGATGAGTACATGTAAGTTCTCAGGAGTGAAATCCCAGCTTGTCAAAGATGAAAGATGGATCCCTCACGGACATGGAATGCTCCCCAGATAAACACTATTTTGAGAAGTTGGAGTCCATGTAGAAGGCAAGTAGTTCCCCAGCGCCTGACATGGCCCTACAGGCTCCTCACAGGTGGTGAGCAGCTGGCAAGGGACCAGGTAACTCCATACATTTGACTGACTCATGTCACCCGCCAGAGTGCAGTGTCATTGGACTGGTCTCTGAGCTCTCACCAGGCAGGTGGTCCCCAGAGTGGCCTCCTGAGGCCCCCAGGAACTTGGTTAAATCCCTAGGACAGGGTCCCTGTGAAGCAGGAAACACCTCAAAGAAGCACTTCTGTCTGCCGTCAAGTGAATGCAGTTCTGTCTCTGAGCCCTTGGTTTCTCTCCTGTCTTTCCTCTATGGCAGTGGTTCTCAACTTTCCTAATGCCTCGACCCTTTAATACAGTTCATCATGTTGTGGTGACCCCCTGACCATACTTCGTAACTGTCATTTTGCTACTGTTAATGAATTGTAATTAAACATCTGTGTGTTCCGATGGTCTTAGGCAACCCTGCCAGCGGTTCTCAACCTGTAGTTACTGGCCTTGGGCCCATTTTCTCCGATAAGGCACATTCTATGAGAAATATAAGTGGAACTTCGGCAAGTGCAGGCAGCTTGGAATATGCTGACACTCAGCTAGGTCAGATAAGAAACGTTTTTAAGGTATTTCAAGAAAACCCCGCACTTGACAACTGGTGGAGAGAGCCCATCATTTCGCTCTTCCGAAATGGGCAGCAAAAATCGGTTCAAAGAAAAATCCTCTGAGGGCATTTTGTTTACTGGCATTTAGTGGACCAAACGGAATGAGAATGCTGCCTGTGTTTTATTGTTCTCAGCGGTGAATTCGTCAGGATTGACAGGAACAGAACCGCTCTCTGAAAAGGGCAGCCCCTGATGCCACACTGCTCAGGATTTCTACCATCTGGGTGGCCGGGGTGTGAGACCAAGCCTGGGTCCACAGGACCTAGGAAAAATACTGCCGATTTGCACCCCTCACTTCAGCCTCTAAGAGGGTACCTCCTCCTATTTTAGCCCCAGGCCTGGAACCCCCCTGACCCATTCCTCCCCCAGAACACACTGCTCCCGGTGCTTTCTGGGGCATCTGGGTTTTCTGAGATGTTGGCAGTTCCGTGACCATGTGTGATGTGGAAGGCAGAGGATGCAGGGTCCTGTCCTCCCCAAACCTCCCAAACGCCTTCCTGGAGCCTGAGCTGCCGATGACCTTGAGGCCTTGAAAACGAAAGAAAATGAAACGCCTCAATAAAGGATTTCTATGAGAATGCAAGCAGCCTCTATTGTCGCTATCGCCTTAGATATGCTCTGTAACAGGCTAAAGAAAATTAAAAATGTATTTTCAACCTTACTGGAAAAACTTTTTCTTTATCATAGCAAATGGTCATATTATTTCTCTCACCAGCCCCCGAATCTCTCCTTTTATACTCGTAAGCCTTTTGATTTTAAGAAGAATGTTCCACATAGGCAATGATGCACGTGTTCTAGCTCAGAAGGGTCCCTCAGTTTTAACTGGTGTGTCCCTGCCCGCAGCAATGATCTACTGCCACTAATGATGTACAATGACACCCCTCAAAATTAATGGCTTGAAACGGCAAGCATTTATTGTTTCTCATGAAACTGTAGGTCAGCTGGGCGATGCCCTGCTGGTCTGAGTGGGGCTCAGATGATCTCCACTGAGAGATGCACAGGAACAAATCTCAGGTGTCTGTGGTCAGCTGGCAGGCTGCCTGGGGTCTGGCTGGTCTAGGATGGACTCCGAGAGGAAAAGAAAGCTCTGTGTGTCTCATATCCCTCCAGCAACTTAGCAGGTGAGGTTTTTTTTGTGGCTGGCGGTAGCAAGAGTTGAAGAGAGAGGGTAGAAATGCGAGACTCCTTTGACAAGCTTCTGCATATGTCAAGTTTTCTCCATTCCCATTAGCCAAAGCAGATCAGATGGTCAAACCCCACAACCCCCATCAGTGTAGGCAGATGCATCGGGTTTTTATTGCTGTGTAACAAATTGCCATAAACTTGGCAATTAGAAAAAGTAAATTTTTAAAATATATATATTTTATTGCTTTTATTTTTTTTTTACAGAGAGGAAGAGAGAGGGATAGAGAGTTAGAAACATCAATGAGAGAAAATCATCGATCAGCTGCCTCTTGCACACCCCCTGCCGGGGATGTGCCCACAACCAAGGTACATGCCCTTGACTGGAATCGAACCTGGGACCCTTCAGTCTGCAGGCCGATGCTCTATCCACTGAGCCAAATTGGTTTTGGCAGAAAAAGTACATGTTTAATCTCTCAATTTCCATAGGTCAGAGTTTGGGCATGCCTTAACTGTCCTCTTATAGGCTAGAATCAAGTATGGGCAGGGGCTGGCTCTCATCTTGGCCTCGGGATTCTCTTCCAAGCTCTTGTGATCACTGGCAGACTTCAGTTCCTTGTGTTTGTAGCTCTGAGGTTCACAGCAATTAGATGTGGCCAGTAAGAGCCCCCTGCCACGAGTAGACAGTTCACATCAAGGCAGCTTGCTTTTCAAACAGTAGCGCTCTCTCTCTCTCTCTCTCTCTCTCTCTCTCTCTCTCTCTCTCTCTCTGTCTTCTCTCTCTGTCTTCTCTCTCTCTCCTCTCTCTCTGATTAAAACAGAGGTTTATAACATAACCAAGTCAAGGGAACGGCATCCTGTTACCTTCACCATATTCTAGTTGTTATAAGCAAGTCACAGGTGCAGGCTACACTCAAGGGGAAGGGGTTTTATAAGGGAATGAATGCTTAAGGTCACTTTATGCTATGTCTGCCACAGAGTGCAATACCAAAGCGCACACATATAGGGAGACCTGAAAAATTAGGGCCATGACATGAAGAAAGAAGGTAGAAATGCAACACTCCTTTGTCAAGCTTCTGCATATGTCAAGTTGAAGGAGCGGAGGGGAGAGCAAGAGAACCCTCCGCTCTCTGGGCTCTGCGGGCCAGATAGAACAGCCGAATGGCTGGATCCGGCCCTCGGGCCGTAGTTTGCCCACGGCTGCCCTGGACCATGCCTGTGCACATGGCCTCCTGGGTACTTTCTCTCCTAATAGTCTGCATCTGTGGCACATTGATGGGAACTGCCCTCAGGTGGCAGGGACTGGTTTGGCCTGCCAACAACAGTAATATCTGAAAAACTCTGCCTCCTGACATAGCCCTTAAGCCCTGACAGATCCACAGGAACACACCTCCAGCGCCCTCTAGCTTGACTGAGACATCTCTGGGGTGCGTTCTTCACTGCTTCACAGCTCCCCTGAAGAACGAATCGGAGTCACCTTCCATGGAACTGCACTGGTTCAGGTACCTAGCCTGGCTTCCCTCCTCTCTTTCCACTCACCTATCAGTCTTCCTGGCAACACTTCCTGGTGAAACTGCCCACATCTCAGGACATGCTTCTGGGGAAGCCCCCGGAAGGCAGTGGCAGAATATAAATGGCCAAGTTAATATTAGCTTAAAATTTGTGTGAGTAAGCATGCAGATTGACAACCTCTTAATGGTACAGTTGCCTAAGGAAATGATGCATTGATTGGTGTCACTGCGGTGTGTTGGGTATGGCGTCCCTATTAGGCAGGAATAAAACTAGGCATTATGATCTGGTAGTTGGGGCCACACCCCCTACCCCAGGTTGGCGGCCCTTTGTGGCTATGCGTGGAATAACAGGTCAGCTGCCTAAGAAAAGTACCTGCCCAAGCTCCTACAATGTCTTGGAGCATTCCTGCCTGTCTTTGGGGAGCCAGTGGCCTCTCTCTGTGAGGTATTGTTGTACTTTAGATTAAGTGAAGTCAGAATTCCAAGAAAATGAGAGGACATCACAGAAGTAAGAAGAACCTTTAGACAGGGGGTTCTTCCCTCACCTCCACTGGTCACACACAAAAGGAATTAGCTCAGCCTTGGGGAAATCTCCCTGCTGTCGGGGACTGAGGAAAGGTTGGCTGACCCTCTTTTGATCTCTAAGAGAGATGGAATGTTTTCTCCTATATGCTTTCTTGGTTTTACTTTGAGAGTGTTTACAGTACTTTTCCCAAAAAACCTCAACCAAAGTAATGAGCATCTTGGTGTCTGCTAATTATTTAAAATGCTTTTGGATAACGTTAATTACGCTTACTGTGAACCTTTTAGCTAGTTCTATCTCCCTCCTTTCCAAAAAGTGAATTTTCATGACAAACATGTAACGTTCAACATGAAGTACATAACAAATGACTATTGATTCACGTCCAATGCCGATCAGCGTCTCTGGTCAGTTCCATATGAGGAGCTATTTTTATTGAACATTTTTTATGACAATTTTCAGGGGTTGACATGTCCCATTTTTGTTCCTGTCATCACCGGCCTGGTTGGGTCTTATCAGTAGCAGCATTAGGGTTTTGACATCAGCGGCTCCAATTTGGAGAGAGTATTCCCAATGAGGAAAGTGCAGAAAAGTAGGGAGGGGAGTGAGGTTCTCGTTGTTCAAACTCTGCTTGGCGCTCAGTCAGTGCAATTGTAAGGAGGTAAAGCTCTCACTCCTGGCCATGTTCCTAAAGGAATCAGGATAAAACTGCCAGAAACTGTTTCCCAGCCCCTTCTACTCCCTATACTTGTTCTGCTCCCGCATCCCTGCACAATAACACACTATCACACACACACCATGACCCTTTTCCAACCCCCAGCCCCCATTTTTGAGAAGGTGAACAAAATCTCCCCAGTCCTTTTTCTATTGGTTAGCATTTTCATTGGTCAATTGAGCTTTGGCTCCAAATATCTACTCAATTCTTTCACTGTTCCCTCCTTTTCCTTCTAAAAATTCAGAGTGTGTTGGTTCATATGCTAACACCAACTCTGTGTCTACTAGAAAACATTGCTCAGTACACAACTCAATGACTTTAAGGGTCAACACACTTTATATCATTGAATGCTAAAGTTTATTTTCTTTTCTCTCCCACGTTGTCCTAATTATTTAGTATTTTTAATGTGCATTACCTTAAGGGATATGAAATGTAATAGAAACATTATTTTCCCATTTCTATCCTCTCCCCCCCCCCCTCAGAAACAGTAGAAGCGAATTGCTAACTTGGAAACAAAATTTCTGAGGACATCTCTACCCAGCATTTTTATGGATTAAAAACAAGAACACAAATAAGAGGCCGACACATCACATGAATTAGAAGGCCTTTCATTCATTCAAAGGTTAATCAGATCAATTAAAGAAGTGCTAGTTTTTTGGGGGGAACAATAAATTTACTGCTCTCCATAAATTCTCACTGGGGAGGGAGAGAGTGTCGAGTGGCTACTGTGTGGCATTCACTGTGCCAGGCACTTACCATATGTCTACTCAGTCAGCATAATGGCCCCCGAGAAAGAGGTTATAACGAACCCTATTGGGAAGAACTGAGATGCAGAAAAGTGAAGACACTAATAGCTAGTGGGTAAAAAAAAAGGTCGGAACCCTGGGAGAAAAGTTAGATTCTGCATGGCTCCAATTCTGCTGCTCTTCTTATCCCTACCAAGCAGAACCCTTGATTTATATTGTAGAGAAAGGATGATTCACTTTATGAGATTTTTAGAATTCTCTGTGTGCCTTATTAAATGGTAACATCTTGCCGATAGCTCCGAGTGGCTGCTTTGTCTGAATACCTTAAACAGTTACAGGAAAAGATGCTCTACCATTCATCCCTTTTCAAAAGCACAAACGCTGACTACCTTAGAATTTCAATAATTCCCTGATGCTGAAGCCCAAACTCCTCCAGAAGACAGCCTGTTTTTTAATGTGGAACCTCTTGATATGCAGTGAGTCCTCAAATGTGATTTTCTAATTAAATGGCACAATAGCCAATCAGGCGTTTTGGCTTTAAAGATCAATGGGGGAAACATCAATGGACTGAGGCTTCTTCTTTTTTCCAAAGTGAAGAAGATATACCATTGGCTGTGTGACCTACGATAAATGATTAACCATTCTGGCCCTCAGTTTTCTGAGATAACAGTGCTTTTCTTATTGTATTATCATAAGGTGCTAACATATCAGCAATAATTAATTCAATGAATAGACAGAGAGAACGTTAAATAAATAAAAACTACTAGCCTTATTAACATGCAGCTTCCCAAAGGTTGAAGGGCAACCTTGCTGAACATTGAAGTCTGTTTCCTAATTTTTAAAATGATTCAGCCAGTACTACCTCTTAAGGATGGCTGGCCATGAAATGATGGTTCCAATGGGACAGTACCAGAAGGGTCTGCTGGTACCCCAGCATCCTGTTCAATTGTCAGTTGCAAGAGATAGACAACCGAGAGGTTCAAAGAGTAAAAGGGAATTTCTTGGCTGATATCACTGAAATATTCAGGATCAGACATCTCTAAAGTCAAAGGCTCAGAGGTAACAATAGGACCCTCTTTCTCTTTCTCAATCTTTCTCTGATTTTCCCTGCCTCTCTCTCTCTCATACTCATTTCTGAGTTTTGCTCTTCATTATGTCCTTATTTTCAAGCAGATCTTCTTCCCACACTGGTTTAAAAGAACAATAGGATTATATGCTTCTAGTTCCTGGTCCATCAGAAAGATTCCCTTATCAACTTGAGAGAAGTTCCAGAATGAAGTCTCAGAAAACCAATCTGGGTAACAGGCTCAGTACTTAAACTAGAAGAGAAATGAGTTGAGATGATTGCCTTGGCATGTGTTCAACCCTGAGTCAATCACCGTGGCCAGACAAATGTGATGCCCATCCCCGGAACCCGGAATGAAGGAACCTATGGAACACCATGGCTTGAGAGTGGAAAGGGGCAGTTATCCAAGAATGATACTGGGGGAATGATGAATCTGAGGATAATGAGGAGCAGGATTTGTTTGGCAGACAAAAGCGGATCCTTATGAACTTGGTTTAGTCTCATCAGAAAGCATTTACATCTGATCATAGACAGGGATTTCTGGCCAAACTGTTCCTGCCCCACCACTTCATCACCTCAGTTTGCTTACAGGTACTGAGACAAACTATCTTTTAATCAGAAGATTTCAGCAGAGAAGCAATATAATCAAAGCAAATCAGGAAGCCCGGGAACGACTGTCTGCATAGCTCTTGTGTTTCATTTGTCAGAGAGCCCCGTGGGTAATCTAGGCAGAACAGTAACACCGAGCAAGCTGGAAGGATAGATGCATCCTTGCCTGGGGGCAGTTTGCAACTTTGCTGTAGTAACACCTGTTAATTCCTCCGCCTTCAGTTCTACAACATCCAGCTCTTTTGTTCTCAAAAGGACTGTGCAGGGGTGCTATTTTTGTTTCTCTACACCATTCTCCTCCATTTGGGCCAGAACAGTGATCGGCAAACTCATTAATACACAGAGCCAATTTTTTAAAACTTAAACTATATAGGTAGGCACATTGTTATTAACTTAATTAGGGTACTCCTAAGCTGGCCTTGGCTGAAAACTCAAGGGACCAAAGAGCCGCATGTGGCTCTCGAGCCGCAGTTTGCCGATCACTGGGCCAGAGCATGGCACAGCCTTTCCCTAAATTCTACTCAGTCTGCCCATTGATTGGTAACCTGCAGGTTCAGGACTCCAACCTTGGACCCAACCTGATTAGAGTAACCAGTATATTACTAGAAGCTGAGAAACACACACACACACACACACACACACACACACACACACACACACACACCCCTTTTTCTCAACCCACCACTGACGGGATCTTGCATTATTCTGCTGGCCTAGCAGGTGTGTCCCATAGAGCTCAAGCCCCAGCCAGTCTGCATAGCCCAGGTGTTGGTGTTTCAGGGTTTATCTGCCTGACTGTAACCCAGGCCCTGGCTTGACCTTCAACTTCAACTCATTTAGGTGAGTTCAACACAAACTTACCACCTGGAACCTGACATACAGCCTGCTACATGCCAAACACCAAAGTAAGCCCTTGGATAATGACCCCACATCAAGACAAGCTTTTCAATCCCCCTCAGGGTAATAAAATTTGGGCAGCAGCCCGCCCTCCCTCCCTCCGCTCACAGAGGTCTCACTGTTCCTATTCACCCGCTTTAACCCTGTTCTTTGCTTCAAAGTTCCCAATGGGCTTTGGGGCCAAGCCTGCCCACATGACTTATGGCAATGAGGGAGTTCTCCCTCCATCAACAAAGCAAAGCTGGGTTGCCCTATCTTGTGAGCCAAGAGCGTTCTTTCACCCTTTTATTTATTTATACAACAAATGTTCATCACACAGTCCAGTGCTTCTAAAATTTTAATATGCATCCCAATTACCTGTGGATCTCATTAGCATGCAGGTTCTGATCCAGTAGGCTGGGCTGGGTCCTGGGCTTCTGCATTTTTAATAAGCTCCCAGATGATAGTTTATGAATGTGTGTGTCACTGATAAGGAATACAGGAATTCAGTAAACATTTGTTGAAAGTTAAGTAAATGAGAACCTGCATCAAAGTTTCGAACAATTGTTTCAGTTTAAGTAGTAAGAAAATAGAGGCATGATGTTGGTGGGTTATTGGTAAATGACAGGTAAGGGGCCAGACTCTTTAGCCTTTGCCAGCTGAGACTTCCCTGGTGCATTCTCCTCATTAGTCATCCTAATAGCCTCTACCCCTGCCTCTTGCTAAGGGAACCACAAACAACCTTAGATTAGCATTTCAATTACCTGACTTTTTTTTTTTTTTTTAAATCCTCACCCAAGGATATTTTTTTTCCATTGATTTCTAGAGAATAGAAGGGAGGGAAAAAAGGGAGAGAGACAGAAATATCGATGTGAGAGAGACACATTGATCGGTTGCCTCCCATATGCGCCCCTACTGGGGCTGGGGAATGTGCAATGGAGGTATATGATTGAAGCGGGATTGAACCTTTGACCTTTTGGTCTGCAGGCTGATGCTCTAACCACTGAAATGAACAGGCCAGGGCTTAATTTTTAAAAACGCACACATTTTTATTGATTTCAGAGAGACAAAAGAGAGAGGGAGAGTGAGATAAAACATCAATGATAAGAAACAATCATCGATCAACTGCCTTCTGCATGCCCCCACTGGGGAATGTGCCCTGACTGGGAATCGAACTGTAACCTCCTGGTTCATGGGTCAATGCTCAACCACTGAAACACATCTATTGGACCAAGTACCTGACTTTTAAAGTCTGTTTATTATTATTTTTGAACCATACTCACAGTTTTCCAAGATGCTTAGTATAAGCATAGCTTTGCATTTCCACACATGCGCATACACACACACACACACACACACACACATGCACATACATGTCAAATGATGCCCAATTCCCAGCCATTTTGGTGCAACCAATAACCTGCATCCCCCAACCTCACTAAACACCCAAACTTTTGATGATCTTCCATGTCTGTCTGGATTTCCATCAACCTCACATCATTTAAGCCGGGTCAAATAGAAGCTGCTCATAAGATCACATAGAGACATGGCCTCTCCCCACCTGATCCCTAGTCACCCTGTGTCTGGCGTGGTTTCTTTGCCAACACAGATTTCCTAGCCGGCAATGCAAACACTACTCCTCTGTTCCCTCGGAAAGTTCCTTTTTCAGCTTACAGCACAGCTTGTGGAGAGGTTTGCTCGGGAAGCAGGCACACAGCAGGAAAAGGTAGGCTGTCTCACAGCCGTCAGTTGGAAACCCATTCTCCGTGGATAATAAGAATCTTGCCTCTCGAAGAGCTCATTAGAGATTCCCATGAGGCCTAGCGAGGAGGCCGGGGTTGGGAGAGGGGGATAATAAGGCCCGGTGAAAATGTTAGGGCTGTCATTCCTGCCTCAGAACTCTGGCTCTCCACATAATGAACAATTTGCCCCTAACTCGCTGGAAATGATGGAAGGCTCATGCATTAGTTATCTCCCTGCCTGCAGCCACGAGCTGTGCTTCGCTGCATTCTTGTAGATCTTAGACATGATAGCCCATAGCCCCAGACAGGCACTGGGAAGACCTCTGCTTTCTCGGCTGTGGTGAACTTGGGGGCGGGGAGGGCGTAGCTTTGAGAGTAACGGGTAATGGTGAGGTTTCCTACAAGCATCATCTTAAGCAACTTTGGCTTTGTTCCCAAACCTTACCCCTCAACAAGTTCAATTTCATCTGTTCTCTCTGGAACGGGCTCTCCTTCCAGCTTAAATAGCAAGTGGATTCAATTAAAGTTCCCTTTCGGCTGCCATGCCATTTCAGTTTAAGCTGCCATCCGCGTGAGCTCACCTGAGATCATGGATAGAAAACGGCCATGTCCCATGACCATCCCTCGGTGGTGGGCTTTAGGAGACAACTAATAGCATTCAATGACTTTTTTAAAAAGTAATTTATTTATTTTATATTTATCTTTATTGTTGAAAGTATTACAGATGTCCCCCTATGTCCCCCAATGACCCTCTATACCCCCCACCTGGCCCCCCACCCAGGCCTTCATTGATTTTTTTCGTAGGCAGTGTCTGGCCTCAAAGTTTCAATGTCCTTGCTGTTAGCGCCACTGTTGATTTAACGAGTGTCAGTGGGCTGCAACTACTGGTCCTTCATTGTAATCACTAGATCGGGAACATTTATTACAGGATGAGCCCGGAGAGAAGCATCTTTGGGCTTCACTCTGCAGGTTATAAAACTTGTCTAGCATCTAACTCATGGAAAAACCCAGATTGGGGGGGAGCTCTCAGGCTGAATTTGGGAGGATGCATTGAAAAGGCTATACTTGAATTAGAAACTACTTGGATTGGGCTTGTTCCTTTAAGGCAGTGTTTCCCAAACTGTGGTACGCATACCCGCAGGGGTACGGGAAGAGTTTGGTGGGGATATGCACTGCACCGTGCTTAGCTGTGCCTAATTCTACGTTCTCATGAGTCAAGTCAATTTCATCCTTCTCATTGATCCAAATAAATGTTATTTATAATATAACTTTTATTTATATTTTATTATGAATAATTTTGTTTTTCGTTTATTATTATTTTGTGTATGGACCAAAAAAATAAATATATTTTGATTGTTATTAAAATACATCTATTTTTTTTTGACGAGGGGTACTCAGCATTATGAAAATTATAGAAGGGGTACCCGTATGTCAAAAGTTTGGGAAATACTGCTTTAAGGCATGATAATTTTTGGCTGTGCCTGGTGACAATGTGGCATTTTCAGCTTCTGAGTTGGATGACCATAGCTCCAAACTGGAAGATTTTAAGAGCATAATTGTTCTCTCTGGGGTGTTGTTGTTGTTGTTGTTGTTGTTATTATTATTATTATTTTAATTAAAATGCCCCTTTCTGTTTGGCATCTCACTTTCCCTAGAAAAAAAAGGAAAACAAGAAATATGCAAAAAGAAAAAAAGTAAAAAAGCCAGACATCTTTTAGATGTCTGAGAAACCTTCATCTATACCAGGCTTCAGCAAATGGTAGCTGCAGGCCACGTCCTGCCGTCTAGTTTTGTAAATACTAATATGGAATGGGAACACAGCGTGCTCACTCATTGGCGGGTTGTCTCTGGCTGCTTTCAAGCTCCACTGGCACTGTTTGAAAGCTCCAAAGTGTGACCCTCGCTCGGACCAGCAGCCATGGAATCATCCGTGAGCCTCATTAGAAATGCAGACTCTCAGGCCACACTCCAGACCCGTGCAATCACAACCTCATTTGACAAGGTCCCCCAGGTGATTCTTATGTACAGTCAAGTTCCAGATGTGCAATTTCAAGTCTTCCCTGTACTTCCATCCATTTCTCTCCGGGATCCAGTGGAAAGAATGAGGAAATGTGGGCTGCGAAGCCCAGGATTACAGCATCGAATGACAATTGTGTTTTTATTTTTAGTTGAAAGAGAAAAACAATTGCATGCTAAGGGCTAAGAATGTTCATTCAAATGTTCTCTGTTTATTCAACAGGCTGCCATTGCTTCTGGAAGCTGTCAAGGTTTATTTGGGCTGGAGAGAAACTTTTCTTTCTTTCACCAATACACAGAGAGAAGAGTCCTATTTCATTAGGAACTGCTTGAGAAATGATTTCCTTTCTTGCCTTTTTTTTTTTTTAAAGGGCCTCTGTCTGCCCACAGGACACAAATGCCTCTTGAATTCTTGCAGAGAAACTGTCCATTAGGAAGGAATGCTGAGCTCTGGGGACACGGGCTGCAGAACAGCAGCTGCCGCTGTGTTGATCCTGCAGTCCCTTTGACAAATGTAGCTACTTGTACGGGGCCACCTCCCAGGACAGGTGGTGGGTGAGCAGGCCGAGAGGAGAGCTGTTCAGGCTGCTCCGTGTCTGGGATCCCCTGCTGCGGGGCCCTGAGAGGGGAGTCTGCCCAGGGCACTGGGTTGTTGGCTTGCTGGTTGAGCTGTCACTGTTTGTTGAGGAATTTTCATTAAAATACAGAGAGGTTGTTGAAGAAACCAGGGTATATAGATAGTGCCTGGCTTTAGAAATAGACAGGCCTGTATTATATCCCAGGTCTGCCATGTACTTACTTGCTTTGTTTCCCTGCCTCCCTATATGAAAACAGTTAAAACACTTAATGTTATTATTATTACTAGGGGCCCAGTGCACAAAATTCGTGCACTCAGAAAGGGGGTGTTCCTCAGCGCGGCCTGTACCCTCTTGCAGTACAGGAGTCCTCGGGGGATGTCTGACTGCCAGCTGCAGCCCTAAGCTGGCAGTCGGACATCCTCAGTGCTGCCACGAAGGCGAGAGAGGCTCCCGCCACTGCCACTGCGCTTACCAGCTGTGAGCCCGGCTTCTGGCTGAGTGGCTCTCCTCCTGTGGGATTGGGCTGAAACTGGCTCTCTGACATCCCCCAAGGGGGTCCCAGATTGAGAGAGAATGCAGGCAGGGATGAGGGACCCCATTGGTGTATGATCAGAGCCAGGGAGAAATACAGTGATTGGCCAGCCGAGGAGGAACCACAGGAGGGCTCCAGGGCATGTCCAGCTCATCTCACTCAGTCCCAATTGGTGACTGGCCGAAACCCAGCAGCAAGCTAACCTAAAGTGTCTGCCCCCTGTTGGTCAGTGCATGTCATAGCAAGCTGTTGAGCAGCCTTAGCATACATTAGCATATTATGCTTTGATTGGTTAAAAGGCCAACCAGTGGACCAGGTACTTAGCATATTAGGGTTTTATTATATAGGATTATTATTATTATTATTGTTTCCCACAACTACTTTGTGAGTACTTTATGTCTTGATGCTTTCACGTACTTTAATTCATTTTCTCACAAATGAATATTGAGGGTCTGCTCTGAGCCAGGAATGCTTTGTGCTCTTTTGGGGGTGAAGAAAAGAATGTGAGAGTCGATTCTTTTAAGTTGGTAGGAGGAGAAAACACAAAGATGTCAGATCTGCAAGGACCAGACCTTGCTGTATTTTCCTTAGGAATCCAAGCCCTAGTGTGGAGTAAGACACAACACAGATGCAATGGGAAAATGTATGTGGATGTGGACATGGGCATGCAAGAGAGAGAAAATATGTCATCACATACCCTCAGCCATGTTTCTCCTTCCTCAGCTCTCCATTCCCCTCACCCCACCTGCTCCTTCCTGATGGTTCTTATTGCCCACAGAGTGAATCTCCAGTCCTCCACACCTGGGCTTTACCTACCTCATTTCCATTAATTCTATCCCTATTTTGGAGCACATTGTCCCAAGGTTGTCTCTCATTCTCTACCATTTTTACTTCCTATGGACTTCCTCTCTTTGGTGCTACCCACTTTTTAAAAAATTATATCTATATAATTGATTTTTTACAGAGAGGAAGGGAGAGTAATAGAGAGTTAGAAACATCAGTGAGAGAGAAATATCAATCAGCTGCCTCCTGCACATCTCCTACTGGGGATGTGTCCACAACCAAGGTACATACCCTTGACTGGAATCAAGCCTGGGACCTTTCAGTCCACAGGCCGATGCTCTATTCACTGAGCCAAACTGGTTAGGGCACTACCCACTCTTCAAGGTCCAATACAATTGCCACATCTGAAGTCAATGCTACCAGCAGCCCACCTCTAACTCCTTGGCACCTTTTCCTGTGTGTGTCACCTTGACTTCCAGCGGCCAGTCTGTATGAGTCTGCCTGCGAGCTCACTCTGGCCATGGAGTCCATTCTGCCCATGTGCCATGCTGGCTACCAGCACAGAGGAACTAAGCTAATGTCCCTCCCCAGGACTCAGCATCCCCACCAATAACCAGTAGGATTGCTTTGGGGCTGAATAATCCCAAACTATGTGAGGCCTGTGGGCCCCTAGGTCTCCTAGCATGATTGATCTTGATAACATGCCCCTTATTGCTTTCCTTCCCCAGTCTCTGTTTCCATGCCCCTACTGGTGTGTCCTGGGATCACCTCCAAAACAAATTACTTATCCTCATCTCATCTCAGGGTCTGTTTTCCTTCCTCTCTGTTTTCTGAGAACTCTCTAGGAAAAAGAATCACTTCCTACCTATTGTCTTGTAACATTTGCACATATCTCTGGTACATTATTTATCAAAAGTATTACAATTATTTGTTTATGCATTAGACTGGAAGGTGGAGGAGGCAAGGCCCTTGCCATTTCGATCTATGTGGTCTCTTGCCTAGTGTGTGCCTGCCAGGCACCCAGTATTTCTTGAACTCAAGGGTTTTCACCGACTCCCCCTTCCCAGGCCCTTGCTCTACCCTGGCATGGCTGGGGTATATCAGCAATTTTCTCCCAACCCCTATTTGCACAGATACCTTCTCTGAGAGATAGCAATGTTATGCTAAGATTCCCAGGACTTCAACCAGCATAGCAATAAGCAGTTATTGAAAAATTACAGAGTGGTCCCAAGGTTAACCAAATTTGTAATTATAAAAAGTTCAGCTTAGTAGCCCTTGGGGAATTGTGCATGTTTATGCAATGATTACTAACAGGAAGGTTAGACTAATGAGGATGTCTTCCTGACTCAGGGAGGAATGAAACTTACCAAGAAGAGCAGTGGGGAGGGGGATATGTCCCAGGCATGCTGGGTCTCCCAGGTCTCACTGGGATAGAGTCAGGAAGAGCATCACTCCCACCCTTACCACAAGAATACATGCACACAGAATACATCAGATAGCAAAAATGGCAGGGCCACCAACTAACCTAGAATCTTGGAAAATAAAGGCACCTGCAAGTGTTTTAAAAAATTGTTATACAAATATTAACTTCTTATTTTTTATATTGCACTATTTTAAAAATATTTTTATTGATTTCAGAGAGGAAGGGAGAGGGAGAGAGAGATAGAAACATCAATGATGAGAGAGAATCATTGATTGGCTGCCTCCTGCACGCCACACATAGGGATTGAGCTTGCAACCCGGGCATGTGCCCTGACCAGGAATTGAACTGTGACCTCCTGATTCATAGGTTGTGCTCAACCAATGAGCCATACTGGCCAGGCTATTGCACTGTTTTTAAATTGTAAGACCATAGAAGAAGCTAGATAGGTGCTTGGTTTACAGGAACTCTATTATCTTTCCAACATTTTGGTAAGTTTAAAATGATTTCAAATTAGAATATTTAAAGGCATGTTGAAATTCATACCTGTATTACTATCAAATTTTTGTTTATTGGAAAAATATTTGAAGGAAATACACAACATACCACCAGTGTTTGCGTTTGGTTGATAGGATTGGAGTAAGAAAAGTAACATCCTTCTTCCAATTAATTATTTCTCTTAATTCTCAAAAAAATTCTCTGAGGTAGCATCCACATTTTACAGATGAGAACAAAGGCTCAAAGAGGTCAAATATTTTACTTAAGGTTATAGGGACCAAGAGGAAGATCCCCCAAATTAGCCTAATTTTTCCAGCAACAAGGACCATGGATAATGCTACTTACAGGGTGGGGCAAAAGTAGGTTTACAGTTGTTTGCAGAAAAAACAATACAAGAACTAATAAATAATAATATAAGAAGAAGTTCTGTTTCTTGGACTCACAACTGTAAACCTACATTTGCCTATGCCTATACTTCTCCCCCCTCTTTTTTCTGTCTTTTGGATTATGTAGTTATATTGCCATTTTATTAGGAAAATAAAAATAGAACCCACAATACAGCATACTAAAAAATAAATGAAATTTAGTACTGGAAGACAGTAACATGCTGAAAATACAGCAAGTGAGAGGAGAAAATAGAGTCCCAGGCCCGAGTTGCCATGTATTTGATGACAGGCCATTGCGTGGTTGCATTTGTTAAAGCTCTTGGGAATGTTGTTGGGTTTGCAGGGTGAGGAGCTCTGGCTGTGTTTCTCTCATTTCCTGGGTTTTAATGTTCACTGATGCATGAGTCCCTGGAATACATTAGGAATATACGAAACAAGAATTCTTTATTTATTAACTTATTTTTGAGCTAGTATGACAGATCCAAAAGGAATCTGATGAAAGCGGTTGCATCGCTCCAGAGCAATGCATATGCAAAATCATGTTACAATTTTATTTTATTTTAAGGCTAAGCTCCCAGCGGCCTAGAACAATAAAACAGATGCCACATACCACAATTGAATAAAAAGTATTAAGGCCCCAGGAGTGCTCTTTAACATGTAAAGCAAGTCCACAGGCCTTATCTGGCCAATAATGCCCTGGATGACCTCTGGCTTTAGAAACACTGGGGCTATCATGTCATCTCCCAGAGTCACTAGGAATCATAGATGAGCCCCAGACCAAGGGGAGTCAGAAGTAAGAGCGCATCTCACATTTGTGGCACAGCCTATATTCAAGAAGAAAACTTATCTGTCAACCCTGCAGTGACAACTTGGCAAAGAACGTTACCTGTGAGTTTATATTCCTGTTTCCTCTGTTTCTCGTGGGGCCCATCAATCAGGTAGGAGATGGCAGGGGCTCCAAGGTAATGGGTTGACCCAATGCCAGTGGAGCTCCAGCTGTTGGCTGTGTCTTTAACAGGGGGAGTCAGGCAATTTGAATAGATGTGGCTTTCTTTTCCTCTGCATTTCTCCATGTTTTGGTAATTGCCAATTAACTTTGTAGCATTTAGTTTCGGAGAAAGGAATACATAAATGTGAAAGATTTCTCTTGGAGTCCAGCCAAGGACTCTGGAAATCATGGAAGCAGTGAGTGCAGATCCTATGGGGCTCACCCTCTTCATTTTACAGAGGAGGAAACTGAGGTCTGTGAGGTCTGTGAGGACCGAGGTCACTGGCAGGCAAGGCCTTGGAAGTCTACAAGGGTTTTGTGAGGCCATGGCATGTTGAGTTCCTTAAGGAATTTGGTTGGAAAGTTGAGTCTCCATGTTGCTACATGTGTTGGAGCAGAAGAACTCTCAGTTTTGACATAAAATCTCATGAGCACTTGCAATAGCCGAAGAAAATTATGATGATATTAATGAGGCATTGTAATGCATTTCAGGTTTATAACTGGAATTGTGGACTTGAGCTAAATTGTCCAAGGCTATTAACCAACTATGTTGAAGGAAGAAGGTAGTATCTTTCATCAGCAGAGGGTTTAATAGAATATCTCAAATCTGGTTGCTCATATTTGCAGTCTTTCCCATCTTTAACATCAGCTACTTTCTGGGCACGCAGGCCCATATCTTCTGATTTATGGGGCTTTTGATTGCCCTGGGCCAGTGGTCGGCAAACTCATTAATCAACAGAGTGAAATATCAATAGTAACAACGGTTGAAATTTCTTTTGAGAGCCAAATTTTTTAAACGTAAACTTCTTCTAATGCCACTTCTTCAAAATAGACTTGTCCAGGCTGTGGTATTTTGTGGAAGAGCCACACTCAAGGGGCCAGAGAGCCATATGTGGCTCACGAGCTGCAGTTTGCCCACCATGGCCCTGGGCCATGGACAAGGTAAACTGATTCATGGAATGATCAAATGATACCACTTGTATTGGAGGACTCACCGGCTCATCACTGGCTATTTTGTTTGTTTTATTAATACTCAGTTGAGGATATTTTTTCCATTGGTTTTTAGAGAGAGTAGATGGGAGAGAGGGAAGGGAAGAGAGAGAGAAAAAAACACATCAAAGTGAGAGAGACACATTGACTGGTTGCCTCTCACACGCATCCTGACCAACCTAGGTATGTGCCCTTGACTGGGAATCAAACCCACGACCTTTGGTGTATGGGCTGATGCTCTGACCACTGAGCACACCGGCCAGGGCTCACCACTGGCTGGTGTGGATGAGTGTTGTTATTGACCTGAGAAGGGGGGTGGTGCATGATAGAAACAATGGCATGATACACCCTCCACTGGCAACCAGAGTCTCTAGACATGAATTCAGCTCCTGAGAGCTCCCTGATGCTGCCAGCTGACCTCTTCTCTCAGGCAGATTCTGTAGAACCTTCTGACACCAACCCTACTACTGGTTACATGGTCGGTCCTTCCCGGCCTCTCCACACAACCCTCCTTGCTTCCCCTGCCTCTCCACACAACCCTCCTTGCTTCCCCTGCCCCACCCCCCACTCCCTTCCTGGTCTATCCTTTCTCAGTGCTCTAGGATGGGACCAAGTGTTAGCCAGCTTTTTATCCTCAAATCTTCTGTTGATCATAAAACATTTTTTCTTTTGCTGCTCAAAATACCCAAGTTCTTGCAAAGAAAGCTTTTCCTTATAAAAGCAACTGTCTTCCCCAAGGGCCTTAGAAGTGTGGTTGGCAATTCAAGGCTGTGAAGCCACTCTTTTCTCTCTCTCTGCTATAACAACCCTACCCCGAGGGCAGCACAGAGAACAGAAAGTCCTTGTGTGAACAGTGGGGACAGGATAGCTCTGGAGGGAACTGCAGAAGGACAATGCAATGCACAGGTTCATTTGCAACGTGTTATCTTGCAACACAGAACTTGGATCATATCCCACCCACACTTGGAGTTTGCAAACTGCCCATATAACTAACAAGAAATGGGGGCCTTCTTACCTAAATTAGCCAGACTCTCACTCAACTTTCCATTTGACATGTTGTTTTGTTGTGATTTGAATATATGTGATTTCACTCAAGAGGAGAAATACATAGACTTTTTTTCTATAGGAATAATATTCTTGTCCTTTCAGAGGCTGCATTAAGGTATGCCTTTCAGGTGTCTTTTACCCGGAAACAGACTTTGAGGAGGGCCCTGGAAGCTAGGAGAAGCAGTGAGAAAAAGAGCATATTCAGAAACCAATAGGGGCCTGAGGAAGAATATATTGTCTGTGCTTTTCTCTTTTGGTTATTTAGCCTCATAGATGTCCTTGAAGAGACCTTTAATTTAAATATGTGTTTAATTTAGATATGTGATAGAGTTTGAGTAATTGTCAGCCTGCCTGCTGGGAAAAAGAAAATCCAGAAGTGACCTCATTATTATTATTTCTAGACTCCGTTTCCATTACTCTAGTTGTAGGTTTTTGCTTAATTAATAGTCCATTTTTGATTAGAGGTTTGTTGTGGTGAGAGGTGGGTGGCTATTGCTTATTGTGGATTTAAGCAAGTCCTAAGGAATTGCAAGTTCATTTTATGACTGTTGATCCCCCCATTTTATTAATTTTAATGCTGATGAGGGCTGCAAAACCTGAGTTGGTCTCCAATTTCTCCAGCCAGCTTCTGCCTTCCCAGGTTCATGGTCCACCCCCTGCCTAAGCTAGTTTTCAGCCAATCTCAGGCCACATTTCGTTCTGATAGGGCCTAGAGTTAATCTCAAGGCCTTGGTTGCCAGGTCTCTTCCTCTGAGCTTACCCTGCACTTCTGCAGTGTCTTAGCCTGTGGATGGGTCTGGAATCCTAACAGTATGCCTCACTTTTGTTCACTTATTTGAGGAGGCAGGATTTTAAAAAATATATATTTTATTGAATTTTACAGAGAAGAAGAGAGAGGAATATAGAGTTAGAAACATAATCAAGAGAGAGAGAGAGAGAGAGAGAGAGAGAATCATTGATCAGCTGCCTCTTGCACACCCCCTATTGGGGATGTGCCCGCAACCAAGGTACATGCCCTTGACCGGAATCAAACCTGGGACCCTTCAGTCCGCAGGCCGACGCTCTGTCCACTGAGCCAAACCGGTTTCGGCTAGGAGGCAGGATTTTTAAAAAATTATTTTTATTGTTGAAAGTACCCTGTTTCCCCCAAAATAAGACAGTGTCTTATATTAATTTTTGCTCCCAAAGATGCACTAGGTCTTATTTTCAGGGGATGTATTATGTTTCCATGAAGTAGGTCTTATTTTCAGAGGATGTCTTATTTTCGGGGAAACACGGGTATTACTCATGTCCCCTATTGACTCCCTCCTCCACACTCCTGCACCCTTCCCACACTATTGTCTGTCCCCCTGGGTTATGCATATACATTTTTTTTTGGTTAAGCTCTTCTCCACCCCCCCCCCCCCACCGTTCTTCCACTTTCCTCTGAGAACTGGCAGTCTGTTGCAAGTTTCCATGTCTCTGGGTCTACTTTGTTTCAGTTTATTTTGTTCATTAGATTCTACATATGAGTATGATCATGTGACATTTGTGTCTCTGACTGGCTTATTTCGCTCAGCATAATACTCTCCAGGTCGAGGAGGTGAGATTTTGTTCCCTCTGACTGGGTACTAGCTGGAGTCCTTAATGACAAAGGACTGAATGTTGAAACACTCTAGGGCATGGCCTCTCAGCTTCCCAAGACTACCTCTAAATATCCAGGGGGTAGTTTCTTCTGGTCTCATCTCTCCTCTCTCATTAACACAGCAGCATGGCAAAGAGTCTACAAGGTGGGCTTTGAAGTCAGACTTCCTGAAAATACATCCTGGATCTTCCTATTGAGAGCTCTGTGACCTTGGGAAGGTCATTTAGTGGGCCTCATTTTCACTTCCAGAGGGTAACATGGTTTCTATGTAGTGTGCATAATTGTGTTGTTTCTTATTTTGTTTCATTAAAAAATATTCTTACTGATTTCAGAGAGGAAGGGAGAGGGAGAGATAGAAACATCAATAATGAGAGAGAGAATTATTGATCGTCTGCCTCCTGAATGTCCCACACTGAGGATCCGAGCCCTTGAAGTCCCTAACCAAATTGAACCATAAGCATAATCATAGATCTACGTTCAACCAGTGAGTCATGCCCACCTTGAGTATTGACCCTGAACTCCGGGGTTGTTCAGGTCTCCATCCTTTCTCCATAGAGCTGGATAAAGTGAGCTTGCGCCATCTACTTCATGAGGGAGTACATGCCCCAGTTCCCTTCACTGAGATGGGAGGAAAATCTGCTGTTGACCAGCTCCCTGCCCCTTAAGAGAAAGCATGAAAGAGTCACTTTTCCTTAGGATACTGCATGTGACAACCTGGAGTTACCATCTAGCTGTACTCAGGATGCGCCAACACTGAGGATGGGAACACAGGGGCACAGAGAGACAGCTAGTTTTTGGATGACCTGGCTAAAGCACCGAATCCACCCAATCCTGAAGTCTGCCCTGTTTCTGGGTTTCTATTCACAGAGAGACTAATTTACTTCCTGATTAAGTCAGTTTGCGGAAGGGGTTCTGTTTCTTGCAGCCAAGAGAATCTTAACTTACAGTGGCAGTATGGGCAGTAATAAATAAGAATAAAGCATTGAAAAGGCTAACCATGCGGTCAGCACAGATGACCTATTATTGGGAATAACATTTTTATTACAACTTCTCTGACCTAGAGGGCCTACCTTTGGGGGCTGAGCCTATTTTCCTGGACCCTTTCTCATTTAGTCCTGGCATGTGTGTTTCTAAATCTATTGCTGCTGAAAGTTCAGCACATCCCATCCCCAATCCTTCCTGAGCTACGATCACCAGAAAAGAGAATGCATATATGGTGTCCATGGGAACCATTAGAAGTTGTCCTCAGAGACACTTGGTGCAGAATGAGTGGGACTAAAAGATGTAATTCTGCAGCACGAGGTAGCTTTATTCTGAGCTAGTGTGTGTGTGTGTGTGTGTGTGTGTGTGTGTGTTTGTGTGCGTGCGCGTGCGGGTACCTGTGCTGCTAATATTCTTTAAGGATTTCTCCACATGATCCTTAGTTTCAACTCATTTATGCCTCCTTGACCTGACTGAATTCCCATTTCTTTCTCTCTCAGTCTGCTCTCCAATGAACAAGCTTTGCATTATCCTGGTCCACAGAGCCACCGTGAGGCCCTTAACTTTTTGCCATCAGTGTTCAGGATTCATCTTCTACTTGTGTTTCCTTAGTGTTCTCCCTCCCTGCCCATCAGCATATAGACACACACAGCCCTGGGGTCTGATCTGTGAAGTGTACCAAGTTTGGGCATCCTCAACACAGACATTTTGTCATAGAGAACTAAACTACAGATCTACTTTTAATGACCACACATAAATAGTTTATCTGATTAAAAATTACAAATGCAGGAACGTTACTAAGGTGACGTTTAAACGATGCATTGCATGTTCAAATGAACATGTGACTAATGCTTTCTATTATTAGTTCATGTGTCATTCCAGGTTATCATAATCAATTTATTGACCTCTCTGCTTAAAAGCCATGTAATTAGGGAGACCTTGGGTTACCACAATGCTATCATTTTCAGGTCACCTTTTTTTTTGTTTATTTGTTTAGTTTTTCAAAAATGAATATAAAATTGTATGGTGAACTGAGAAGCTGGGAATCAAGAATTTGTGTAGGCTGGGAACAGAAAATAAAGAATTTCATGTGTCAGCTGTCAGAGCAGAGATAATATTTTAAACTCTATTAGGATTCTATAATTAGGGAGCATTATCCCAACCTGAAGAAGAATATTGTAATTGGAGGATATCAGCTGGGAGATGGGTTAGTAAGTAGTTATCATGACTGGATTTAAACTTATTTTGTAAGCTAATTCAATGTCTAATTTTAGAGCATGAATCTGCAGTGTTCTCACAGGGGAAAGTACACATCCCCAGCTCCTTACGAAGCCTAATATTAATTCCGTACAGGTGTATCATCCTCTGTGGTTTTCTCCCTGACATTACCTTGAAGTCCAATAACATACTCCGTTGCTCAAGACAGTCAATTGTCTGTCGCAGGATATGCCGGATGACCTAGAAAAAAAAATGTAAATCTACAGGTAAACCCCACAGTCCACTTAGCCAGCAGTTTTAATGTCAATGTTTTCGCCTTGATCTGAATAAATGCACATCTGATGGCTAGACAGTGAGTGTTTCTGCCCTCCTTCCAGACTCCTGTGATGGAAGAGATCACAAGCAGTGAGAAAGGTTGTGAAGCAGCTGTCAGGGTTTTACACTCATGACCTCAGTTACGTTTTATACTCGGTGGTGCTTAAACTGTTCTGCATGAGAATCACCCCAGAAAGTTTTTAAGCTGCATCTGAGGTCAAGACCTTAGTATTTTCTGAGCTTCCCAGGGGATTTCAATGTTCCAAGAGGAGAACCATTCTTACAGTGGCCCCTTTTGCACACTGGCATTTGAGGTCCCGTAACTTTAACTTCCTCAAGGTAACACCCAACAGCAGGTTAGAGTCCCAGCTCAATGCTCTTTTACTTACATTTCTTTCTTAAAATTTTTTTTAAATAAATTTTTTTTGAGAGAGAGGGAGAGAGAGAAACATCAATGTGTGATGGAAACATTGGTTGGCTGTCTCCTGCCGGCCCCCTACCAGGGATTGAGCCCACAATCCCGGCATGTGCCCTGACTGGGAATCCAACTGGCAACCTTTTGGGGCACAAGATGATGCCCAACCAACTGAGCCACACTGGCCAGGGCTACCTTTCTTATTGTCTCAGGAAACCGGAGGGCACTGCATAAGACCTCATATATTTAAAGTGCTTGGCGTGCTATTTATGTTAAATGGTTTCCTTTTATTCTTTTCCATTTTGTTTCTTTTGCGGTTGATTTTCTAGAAACTCTCCATGGCCAAGGCAGCCACGGTGCTGCTTTGGTTGAGACCCTGTGGTTGTATGTTCCTGGGTCAGTGACGTCTCCTGCATGTCTCCAGGGCCCCGAACTGGCTATTGCCTGTGCCGAGACTCGCCTGGCCCTTGTCACAGCCTTGCCACTTCTAGCTGAGGCCTGAAGGCAGTGAAGACAGCACCCACCCTCCCCACCCCTTGTCTTCTCTTGGCTCGCTGGCCTGTGGCCATTAGCATTTAGATCAATGAAGGAATTAGGTCCCTGAGCCTGGGCAGCCCATTTCCTCTAGTCATTTTTAAACCTCGGAAGATTGCCTGATGTGACAGAAAACATTTCATGTGAGACCGAATTTTAAGGAGGAAATGAAGCCAGTGGCTTGGCTGAGCGCAGCGGGGCAGAACGTGAGCTCTATTTGTCCTGGTTATTGAATCTCCAGGGAGAGCCTTGCCAATCTACCTCTTCTAAAATTCACCAGGACCACAGCCTATTGCTGAGGACAAGGGTGGAGAGAGGGAGGAGAGGGGGGAGCCAAGGAGGACTAAGCGATCCGAAAGCACCTTAAAAGGAGGTGGCGGGCTAACCTCCGGCAGCTGGGAGGCCTCGGGCTGCAGAGGCCAGATGCTCTCATGCTTGTCAATAGCACTTTTGCAGGTAATCTCAGCACGGACGCTTCTCCCTGCACCGGCAGTTAGCATTTTAGCTGACAGCTCGGGCAGGGGAGGCAGTGGAAGCTCTGGGTCTGTTTTTATCACCAAGGCCTTTCAAGTCCACCGAGCTCCCCGTATTTGTTTCTGTTGGCAATCAATTCCGGAGGTAGGGTGGACGCACTTGGTTGGTGATGAGAGCTGCCGGAATCAGAGCCCACGCTGAGCAAATGGATGGGGACTTGCTGTGGGCCTGGTTTGAAATGCAGAGCACATCTTAGTGGGGTAACGGGAGCCCCAGGAAGTAACTGAGTCCGGGGGTGTCATTTCTGACATGGTTTTCATCTTTGCCTCATTCTGACAACTGGTTGGGAGAGTGTGATGTACCTTTAGAGTTAGGAAACAGTGCGGGTAGTCTGAGGAAAAGGTTCTCAGATGCAACCATCACAGTATCAGGATTAAGCGAGCAGCCTCAGGTACCAGACACGCCCGTGGCTGTATTCCAGGTGTGTCCCTGCAGGAAGTAACTTCCTCTCTCAAACCTTCATTGTCTGTGTGTGAAGCATTAGCGGAGTCCTGGTCCTCAGGGTGCATTTGCATCAGCAGCCCCTGGAGGGCCCCGTTGGCTAGATATCCCGGAGCTCCCCCCAGAGAGTTTTGGGTTCAGCAGGTCTGGGGGTGCAGGGTTGGTAATCTGCCTTTTAAAAAGTTTATTAATTTTTTTAAAAAAATTTCCACCTCAGTTTATGTTCAGTGTTATTTTGTATTGGTTTCAGGCGGACAGCGTGGTGGTTAGACAGTCATATACTTAACAAAGCGTCCCACCTAATATTTCTGGGACCCACCTGGCACCATACATAGTTACTGTTAGGTTTGAAAGGAAGCAGGAAACAGACTGCCAGGGAATTTTAAAGTAAAGTTTATTCCCCGGTAATGGGCGGAACCCATTACGGAGGTAGAGAAATCAGAATTGGAGGAGTAGGGAGGACCCAGCCGGGCTGACTCCTGGCATGGAGGACAAGCAACATGTGTCTTGCCTGGGGGGTCCTTTTAAGGGCCGGAAGGGAAGGGGGTTGGGCCCAGGGCAGAACAGGAAGGGGTGGGCTCTAAGGACACTTTGGCACATGCTGATTGGTGGTTCAATGTCTTTGAGATATCTCTGTGGCAGGTGCCAATCATGTCATAGCTCCGCCCACCAGTTGGGCAGGGGAGAACCTTTCAGTTACCACAATATCATTGACTATATTCCATATGCTGTACTGCATTTTTAACTCGTTTCCTGGAGACGCTGATGTTGCTGGTCCAGGGACCACATTCACTTCCTCTATGGGTATTTACTAAACCATGTTCCAGTACTTGACGAGGCCTGGGTCACAGAGGTGAACAAAGTCCTCGTATCTAGTTGTAAGGGAAGGCAATAAACAAATAAATAAGTAAATAGCTAGTAAAATAAGCACGTAGCATGATAAGTAACATTAAAAATTAAATCAGGAGGAGGGCTGCCCCAAGTTGGGGAGGGGGTATTATTTTACACACAGTGGTTAGGGTGGAATTCACCAACATGGTGATGTTTGAGCACAAACCTGAAAGGATCTCAGCTTTGCAGATAACTGGGAAAGAATATTTTAGGCAAGCAACAGCAAGTCCAAAGGTATGTGTGCTTGAATAACAGTGAAGTGGCCACCATGGCTTGATCAGGAGTGATCACAGCAGAAAACAGGTGGAGGTGAGGTCAGAAATGGAGTTTGAGGCAGGAAAGGCCTCCAGGATATTGAAATGGGCCATTGAAATGGGAAACCAAGGACTAGATGGATCAGAGGGGGAACCGGTCTGATTTCTATTATAAGAGATTAAGGCTGCTGTAGTGCTGAGTGAGGATAGAGTGGAGATTATGTGGAGACTATTGCAATAAAGCAGTGGGTGACTCGGTTTGCCGCTCTGTTGACTAATGAGTTTGCCGACCACTGGGATAGGGGCTTAATCACAAGGAACAACAGCCTGTAATTATTGGAATTGAGAGTCAAGGCCTGTGGTTGGCAAACTCATTAGTCAACAGAGCCAAATATCAACAGTACACGGATTGAAATTTCTTTTGAGAGCCAAATTTTTTAAATGTAAACTTCTTCTAATGCCACTCCTTCAAAATAGACTCACCCAGGCTGGGGTATTTTTGTGGAAGAGCTACACTCAAGGGGCCAAAGAGCCACATGTGGCTCGTGAGCCGCAGTTTGCTGACCACTGACCTAGGGGATGCATACTGATAGCCGGGAGCAAAATGGGGAGAAGTGGTTGAAATTCTGAATAAATTATGTAAGTAGAGCTAACAAAATTCATGATGGATTTGATGTTGGATAAGGGAGGAAGTGAGGAGACAAGAATTACTCCAAGGCTGGCTCGGAAAGATGAGATTGCTGTTGGCACAGTCAGGGAAGACAGGGGATGACTGTGGTGCAGACAAAGAGTGAACCCAGCAGGTTTGAGTTGCTTAAACCCTGCACACTGCAAAGAGAGGCTGGTCTTCAGGAATGGTCCTTAGCCAGCTCCTGGGCCCTTGGAATATTCTGCCCAATATGAATGTTTTTGTATGCTTCAAGGTTTGGGCCACGTGGCACCAGTGTGATCAGGTAAGTTTCTCCCAACAATATGGTTTATGATGAATGCCTGTGTTTGCTTTGTGGGGGCTAGAGTCTGAGTAACTGAGGTTAGTCATGTGAGTGATGCATGCCTCCACGGCTGACGCCCCAGTAAACTTCTTGAGCACTAAGGCTCAAGTGAGCTTCCCTAGTTGACAACACTGTCCATGGGTTGTCAGTCTTTGCTGACTGAATTAAGTGTGTCCCCTCTGAATTCACTGGGAGGGACACCCCATAGCTTGCCTGTGAATTGCCTGGACTACACTTTATGTTTCTTCACCATTTGCTGAGTTTAATCTGTGTCCTTTCATTGTAGTAAATCATAAACATGCATATAACAACTTTTCTGATTCCCGAGAGTCTGTCTAGCGAATCATCAAGCTTGAGGGTGGCCTTGGGGACACACAGTGAGCAAGGGGAAACTGAGAGTTGGGTTTTTGGAGCATGTCAGGTTTGAGATTCCTTTTAGATATCCAGATAGAGATGTCTGCTCAATAGTTGTTATATGAATCTGGATTTCAGGGACGAGATCTGGGCTGGGGATGTAAGTGTGAGAGATGGTCATAGAGCAAAACCTATTGTTCTTCACAGTTCTCAGTGCTCTAATTTTTCATATGATCAGGTTGGGCTGGAGCATAGCAATTGGAGTTCCTTCGAGAGATAATATTGACAATTTTGTGTTCCCTGTCTTTAGCGTGGTTGGTTTTGATATCTTACTTAAAAGCAAGTTTCCATGAGGATAAAGTGAAAAGCATGTCATTATTGAGTTGCTGAGAAGTAAGGGAGTAGAACTGGGAGGGAAATGGCCAGAGGAAACTGAATTGATTTCATGCCTTGCTGCTCTCTAGCCCTCTGTCTTCCAGCCACTCAGTGTTTTGGATGTCTTCTAACATCATTTTATTATTTTGCTTGAGGGATAACAAAGAATAGTAAGAGGACTACATCTGCTACTCCTTGGACCAATGACAATGAAAGGCAAATCCATGGGGGGGTTGCTCTGGTTGGGCCCCTATGTATCTCAGTATTTGTGAGCAAATATCTTTTTCTTTAAGCCCAGAAATCCATGGTGTGGGTGAACAGTTCTTGGTCACTGCTTACAGATATCTAATTCAGATGCTATGATAAGATGGACTCAGTGAGGGCCACTGAGTGGGTGGACAGGTAAGCTATTAAGATCACTAGCCATAGATACTTAGCACTGAATTTTAAGCCTAGCATAGAGCTGACACCAAGCGGATGCTCTATAAAGACTTCATTGAATGAATACTGAATGAATGGATGGTTGCTATGGGCCTGCCATTGTAGCAGAGTGAATTTGGGTCAGAGGGCTAGAGTTTGAAGAGGAAGAGGAGTATGGTAATAGCCTGGTGCTAAAGGTGAGTGGGTGTGCTATAGGTGGGTGGGTGAGCTGTAGGTGGGTGGGTATGCTATTTGAGAGGGCGGGCATGCTACAGTTGCAGGACATCAGTTGCATTACCCAGGTAGCTGAAATCTCTCTTCCGGTTCAGGTCCCATGCTGAGCTTCAGCAGGGTTTGCTATGGAGGTGAGAACAGAAAGACCCAAATAATTAAAAGTGAGTAAGACAAAGTGAACTTTAAATGGTTGTCATTAGGGTCTGCCTTTTATATGCGCAGCGAACACAATGAGCTAATTAGGAAGTTAACAAGCCCCTGATTCGAGCTAATATCCGGCTTGATTGCATCTGATCATTATTATTACAGACATGAGGAGAATTCAAATTAAAGTTTGCATGTCAATATGAGATAATTAACTGAAACCTGTGGGGACCTTGATTGGATCCCATCTAACCCTCTTCCAAACACACATCGACTTTCTCTCCTGGGGAAATCATGGCTTGTCAAGGCCTGAGGAAAGATAGCTGGTTTGGCACCCACATTGGGGTGACCAGCAACCCTGGGTGGCAAATTGGTCCGGCAGATAATGCTGTCCGTATTTAGAGTGTTAAAAGGAAATTGCCCCCAGACATTTCCTGAGGGCTTTTATTTAGCAACCCACGAATTGGGCAGCATCCAAATGGGCAGACAGAAAGGAACTTGGATGACCTCTCTACAAGGCAAGAGATTTTTTTGTAGACCCAAGTGAGCAGGAACAAGAATATTATACTGGGTTTATGCTGATTGGTTAAAGCAGGTTACTTTTCTTATATGGAACAAAAGGAAATCTTGCAGTTGAATTAGGTAACTTGTACCGGGAGGCAGCAAAGCACTGATTGGTTGAACTAGGCCTTCCTTTATTGAGAGACAGGCATTAAGTCATAGACATTAAGGTTTAGTTAGCTGATGTGGGGCGTAAGCATAAGTGACTACCTCTTGGGCCTAATCTTGCACTTGAGCAAGAGTTAAGTTCGTATGAATAAAAATACCTCCTGCAAAGTATATTGTGTGTAATGTGAGAATAATCCCTTTTTTATTTCTGTATCTATCTTTGAAGGCAGGGCCTCCCCGTGTGCGGCACAGTCTCTGACAGAGAAGGTACTCGGTGTGAGTTTGTTCAAAGAACAAATGACTGAATGTATGGGTAGAGTTCTATGTGTTGAGTGGGCATTGAGGAATGAGGAGGAGGCTAGAGATTTTTTGCATACCTAAATACCATGCAATATCATTCAAAATAATGATTCTTCTCTACATCAACTCTGAAACTGATGAGCTGTCCTATTTCTCCCATGAGTAGTGTTACCTTTTACCAGCTGTATGACCTTAAGTAAGGTGACTGAATCTTCCTGACCCTTAACCCTCTCAGCAGTAGACTAGGAATAAAAATACGTATTTTATAGGGGTTTTATGAGAAGTAAATCAAATAAGCTATGTAAAGTACTTGGCAAGTAATGGACACAGTTAATATTCAGACTCCTTTACTCGGTAAATATTTCTAGGGTAATTGCATGGTAGATTTAAAGGCATTGGCTTATAAAGGTTCTTTGGCAGGCCATAGGTGGGATGATATAATCACACAATTTTTTGTTTAGTCCTTAGGAGACAGCTATCACAGGAAGAATTCCCTGAGTCTAAGATAGAGGTTATTCCATACATGAGATTTCATTGGCCTGGAGCCCCAGGAATGTGATGTCCAGCCAAGGTAGCTACCAGGTGTTGACCCAGCAGAATGAGGAGGAGGGGAGGCAGCACCAGTTCTCAAGGTCACTCTCCTTCTTGGTGGTGATGCTCAGTGGTCCAGCCCTCTGTGGCCAGAGCCTTCCTCCTGGGGAAGAGCCCCACACTGCTAGGATCTGAGCCACCTGCCATCGATTCCTGAGTCCCAGGATGAAAGGAAGTCCTACATGGATGCCTTTCTCATGGCAGTTTGCTTGCTTCCAGAAGGTTGTTGGAAATTTTGCTGCCTTGTAATGTGGCTGGTTGGAGAAGACAGTTTCGGTTTTCTCCTTAGGAGGATCCTTTTTATTGCCTGGCATATTTCTCTGCAGTGTCTCGAAATTGCAGAATTGGGAATGACAAAACATGCAAAACTGAATCATAGGTAAGAGTGATAGTTCAGAAATGACAAAATAGGCTGTAGGTGGGATGCAGTTTAAAATGGAACAAGAACAGTTTCAAGATTTTCTTTTCCTTGTTCTTTCTCTCTTCCACCCTGCTTTTAACTCTTATCTAGGACTAGAGGCAAAAGACAAGGTGGAGAGTGTCGTGTACTCCACTCACACAGGCCAGGTGAGGGATCAAATCAGAAAAGCGCATTATTGGGAGAAGGGAAAAGGGATAAAGAGCAAGGCCAGAGATGAAGGCTGCAATGAATACATAAGAATTTAATTATTAAAGCCGGGATTACATTATCCTCTTTTACTCTGGGATAGGAAAGTGAGGGAAAGGGCAAAATAAGAGGAGAATGAGATATGGAAAATGACAAACTGTGGGCTTTCAGTTTAGAACTAGTCAGGTAAAGGCTGAAATTTTTAGAAAGAAGTGATTGATACACATATTGTACCAGCATAGTTGGTGTATCAGCTAGTTAATGCCATGTAACAACCCACCCCAAACTAAGGGCTTAGACCAATCATAATTTATTTTTATTCATGTACCTGTTAGTCAGTCAGTGGAGCCTGGGCTTGTCTAGCAGCTGAGCTTCAAGTTGTGAGCATCACTGGGCTCAGCTTCACATTGCATATTGGGCTCATGACTCTTTCTTGTATATTTACTCTGGGGCCCTGCATTCAGAGGGCCCCCAGTAACCTGGGGAAATGTCTCTTATGTTGATGGCAGAAGTTCAAGAAAGAAAAAGGAAACAAGTGATGTCTTTTAAGGCCTGGTCTAGGAAGTGGCATGGGGCCACTCTTGTCCACATTTCATTCTTGGCCATTTTCATGAAAACCCATGAAACCACCACTCACGTTAACAAAGAGAATGTTGCTAACATCCCAGGAGGCTTCCAATTGCCTCATCCCAATTGTAGGCACTCTCTTTTTAAAAAATTAAGCATTTGCCGAAGCCAGGTCTGTAGACTGAAAGGTCCCAGGTTCGATTCTGGTCAAGGGCATGTACATTGGTTGTGGCAAATCCTGGGTAGGGGTTGTGCAGGAAACAGCTGGTCTCTCTCTCATCAATGTTTCTATCTCTCTATCCTTCTCCCCTCCTCTCTGTAAAAAAAAAAAATCAATAAAATATATATATTTTTAATTAAGCACTGTTTTAACGTTTGAATAATAATTTCCTTGTATTTCTCTATGTATCAGTTCCCAAATATTTATTATCTCAATACAATACCTTAAATTTGACCATTCATTTCTATTCTTAAAATTTTATGTTGTACAGCCTCCTTTTAAACCTATAAGTTCCCCCTTTCATCCTTTTCCTTACATTTTATCTGCTGAAAAGCCTAGGCCATTGTACCTGCAGAGTTTTGCAGAGTTTGGATTTTATGGATCGCATAATGATGGTGCAGTTCAACTATGTCCCTCGTATTTCCTGTAAATTTACAGGAAAATGGAGTTCTATCATACTCAATTGTTCTAAATTTAAACTTACAGGGGTGGTTTGTTTTATAGCACTATTATAACCATGGCTAATGGATATACCTGCCGACATGTTACTTACAGATAATTTGATGTTTAGTTGTGCTGGATATTTGCAAGTTTTGTAGAGATATAGGGCCAGGAACTTGGGAATTCTGTGTGGAATGGGGCATAACAGGAAAACCTGACTTTCTGCCTAAGGTGGAACTCAATGGAAATAGCAGGGAATTTCTCTGTAGTTGGGAGGAAATGGAGAAATTGTATAAATCTTAGCGGCTGGAAAGAGAGAGGATGAGGTTATAATTTATAAAAATACTGATTAAATTATATTCATTTGATTTTGTCTATTGAAGAACCCAAGGAAGTGAGATCTGCTTTGTTTATTTGTTTTCACCTTATACCTGAATAATTGTAGTCAATTTCTTGAATACAATTGATCACCAGCCTTGTTTCCTTCTTGTAGCTCCTCTGGCTCTACCCGCCTACTTACATTCTGTTGTTAATGCCAGTCCATGTCAACGAAGGCATGACACTCTCAGGGCCTCTAAATGATGGACCGTACAGAAATGCAGCATTTTTATTATTCCACAAATGGAAAAGTCAAGTACATTTTCAGAGTGATTAAACTCAGCAACTAATCCATTATTGAGGTAATTATTTTTTAATTTGCTGAAATGTTAGCGCACAGCTGGCTGTGACACTGGGAAAAAATGACTGCTTATGGGTATTAGAGGCAAAGGGATTAAACCAAGTATGACAAAGACAAAATGTTCTCCTCCGTGGGTATAAAAGGCCTGATGGTATTTGATGTTCTCTTTGTTAGAAGTTAGTGGCATGATCCAGTTTTTACTGGCAATGTGCTAAATAAACCCAGGTCACTTACACTGCTGTACCGCTTGGCACTTCCCTCAGCTTCTAAGAATAAGCAATGCATTTCCCTTCAGTGTTAACTGCAAATTGTAAGGTGTGACCTTGAGAGAGTCATTTCTTCGCTCTGAGTTAATTGTTCCCACCCTATAAAAGGAGGCTTTGTTTGATATTATCTCTAAGGTCACATTTTGTACTAAAACTCTATTATACGCAAAGGGTCAGGTTAGAGAGGGGCAACTTGAAAGCCATGGACAAGGACCAAGCAACCGATTGGAATCCATGTGGAGTTGGAAGATGGTAAAGAGAATCTCCAGATAGTGCTCAGCTGGTCCCGGGAAGTGTCTGAAGTCATCAGGCCACATTTCCCAAACTCTAGTTGCCCGCCCATTAAAGTATTTTGGAAACTCTCAGTACTGAAAGGGAGATGTTAGGGGCTGGGAGGAAAGGCAGGATAATAAAAGTCTAGAACTTTAAAAAAGTGAGCTCCTTCAATAATTGCCTTTTATTTTTTTCTGGGGAGGGGGATATCACCATTACCATTTTGCTGCATTTTCTTCCAAGCTAGCTAGCTTGCTCCCAAAGTTCCTTAGCAATTTAAGCTCCAGTGGCCCACCAACCGGGGTGATTTGATCAATGTTGAAGATAGAGGCAACTGAGTTGCCAATTGTGAACCCAAAACATAGTCTTAACAGGTTTTTTTTTGTTGTTGTTCTGGGAATTTGATTATGTGAAAAAATGCTAAAAACATGTCCAGTTGATCACCTGGATTGAAAAGAAAACAATTGTCTCAAATCAATGACTGAGCAATGATTTAGATACAGTGTTTCCCAAACTTCTCTCATGATGAGAATCACCTGGTGGAGTTGTTAAACTACAGATTCCTGAATCCCAACTAAGAAGTGCTAAACTAGAATTTTTGGGAACATATAAGTAAAATTGTGCCAAGCACTAGTTAAGTGCACAATAAGTATACAATTTTACCTATTTGTCTATTGAAGAACCCAAGGAAGTGAGATTTGCTTTGTTTATTTGTTTTCACCTTTTACCTGAATAATTGTAGTCAATTTCTTGAATACAATTGGTCACCAGCCTTTGTTCCAAAGGGCTATCTCTGTAGCACCTCCCATAAGTGCCTACAACCTCACCATACAGTCCAAATATTCCATTTAAACAGAAAATAGACACTAAATAATAAATATCAGGTGAATGAATGTTAACACATTACCACTAAGCTTAGAGCACTAGTTAAGTATACAATTTTACCTATATGTTCCCAAAAATTCTAGTTTACCACTAACAGATTCAGGAATCTGTATTTTAACAACTCCACCAGGTGATTCTCATCATGAGAGAAGTTTGGGGAACACTGATTTAGAAAGACCACTGCCCCTTTGAATTTCGCATTTAGCTGACTCTTTAGCTGTATGTATAGCAGTGGGCCTCGTTTCTTAACATCTGTTTGCACTCAATTATTTTAATTAGTCAAACGACCAATCATATATGTTAGTTGTTGAAGGTGGTGATGCCTAGGTAGAAGCTAGCTGGGCAGGACTTTGGCCTCCCACCCTCTTTCTTTTGAACCATGGCAGTGCTGGAACCCTCTTCTCATTTTTTATTGTCCAATTCTCCACTCGGTGAAGCTCGAGTCCTTTCGACTAAGCACGTCTGTATCCTTTCCAAAGTTCACCCAGCAGAGACCTCCAGACTTCTCCCTGTTTCTAAGAATCTCTATCAATTGCTTATTTAAAATTCTATGAGCCACCATCTCTCCTTCCTTCAGTGGAGACGTCATCAACCATGTAAAACCCAGAAAATCAGCGTGCTTGCTAGTAGAAGGCATTTCCTCTCCCAGAGCTTTATGGTGGATGTGGCCTGATTCTGAAAATGGCCTGAAAGTAATGCTTCAGACAAACATAAATGAGATTGATGAAAGCACAGAGTCGGTGCCCCAAATTCAAGGCATCTGGTGGATTTCTATTACCTGTTTTTCCACTTGAGGAGAAAGATTAGTTTCCACTGCTGTCTTTGAGTGCAGAGAGGGAACGTGTGGTTTTGGTTGAGAAAGCACTCTTATTATCTACCCCTATTTTTAGAATATTTTAGACGTCTAACTTATTGACTTTAGTGTATAATTTAGGCCTGTAACCTTTAGAAAAAAATGATATTTTCCCCTAGAAATTTATCATGCATGATTTTAACCCAGAGGAGAGTTTTTTTTGAAAGTTTAGTAAAATCTGCCTTATCATCATAGTTAGAGAGCTATTCAAAGAGAAAGGAGTAATGTATTACCTATAAATTCCAACTCCCTGGTGTCATGTTAAGGATCTGCTGAATATACATAAAAGAGAAATTCTGAGTTTCATATAGTACTCAACATTCATTCACCTGATATATATTACTTAGTGCCTATTTTCTGTTTAAAAGGAATATTTGGACTGTATGGTGAGGGTTGGAGGCACTCATGGGAGGTGCTACAGAGATAGCCCTTTGGAACAAGCTAAAGTATCTGTAGCAAATATTGCTGGTCCCATTGATAGTAGGTACACCTGCGCCCCAGCTGCTCTGAGTTTAAGGGCAGAAAGTTGCATCCTTCTCCAGAGATTTTCTCTCTACTACAAGAACTATATTTTTAGAAGATGCCTGAAAGGTTATGCTCTCTTTTCTAGGTAGGTAGCCACAGCTCACTACTAACTGAAACAAGGTACAAAAGCCTGACCCCATTGGCTCAAGCTATATCTCAGCATGCATCCAGAAAACCACATCTAATTGGCTATCATCTTTGTGAATTATGAGAGAAATTTATGAACAACTCTCCTTTGACATGGGTACAAGGGGGAAATGGATGTTTAAGTGCATTTTTTTGAACACATGCTTTGCTTAATGGTGGGAATCCGTTAAGCCAGAGTTCCTACTCTCAAAGACATGATTAATGTTGTTCTTTTAAATTCAGTTTTGATGCCAGACATGATCACAGTTTTATAAATGATTTCTAACTGCTTGGAGAATTGTCAGACATGGAGAAAAGCTGAAAAAAATATGTTAATACAGTCTCAGAACTGCCAGGAGTGCATTCACATCCTCTTCATGACATGCTGCATTGGGGTCACATGATTTCACTTTCTTGGTTCAAGCCTTGGTTCCAATGTGAAGAGATCTCTCTAATGGGATTTTGAATGGGTGTGGCAGGTCTTAAACTCATTTTTTCCTTCTGAGATCTTCCCATAGCAGGAGCTGACAAGAGGCCATCTAGAGCACAACTTCCAAGTTGTTTTTTCTTTCTTTCACCCTTTTACTTTCTTCCTCCTGCCTTCTAAACAGCTCGATTTCCAGCCTTGTATCTACAGAGGGAACCAGATAAGACCTCTAAGGACAGCAGTCCTGTTTTATTTTGTGTGAGCAAAGGCCAGCCCTACATATGGACATGGTTCTCATGGGAAATTTGCTTCTGATTTTAATCATACAGCTTGCAATGATTATAGCGACTCAGCAAAGGCAAATTTTATTCCAGTTGCTCCATCAAATAAAAACCATGGTATTGAAAGTGGTCATGTTTTAGATAAAAGTGTTTCTGTAAAAAAGCCTCCACTCTATTCCTTTGTGTGTCCAAGAAAATAAGAATGCAACACAGGCACCAATCTGTGATGAATTACTTTTCTGATGGTATCACCAAGGGACTTTGGTGGGATGAATTGCTTGATGTTTGTGACAAGTATTTCAGACTCTCTGAACATTTCCAAGACTTCTGATTTGAAGTTGATGATTTCTTATGGTTTATATATTCATCAATGTATCTAAACCTCTTTGTATTTAATTCATGCCAAATTTCTGGTAGTGAATGTATTAAGTTCCTACTTTTTTTAAAAATGAATTCTAAGTGTCTTTTTAAAAATTGATTTTTTACAGAGAGGAAGAGAGAGGGATAGAGAGTTAGAAACATCAATGAGAGAGAATCATTGAATCAGCTGCCTCTTGCACACACCCCACTGGGGATGTGCCAGCAACCAAGGAGGTACATTCCCTTGAACGGAATCGAACCTGGGACCTTTCAGTCCATAGGCTGACGCTCTATCCACTGAGCCAAACCAGTTTCGGCAAGCTCCTACTTTTAACTTCCAGTAAAATTTAGTATTTCTTTCACTTAACTGTTAAAAACTTTTGTTTATCTTTAAAGAATTTCTTTTTCACAGAAGATAAGGTATTTCTCATTTTAGTTACTTTTCTCTCTTTTGAAAAGAAGTCCACTCTTTGCCAAACACATGTGAGTTCTGGGGATTGTTAAGCAACTTTCTTGAAAGCTCTTCATAGACCAATAGCCTCTCTTGAGACCCAGCTTTGTAGTTCTCTTTCTTCACAGTTAGTGAGATGCTCCAAAGCAAACTTTGGAACTTTGTATAAATCTGATTGAGCAAAGAATGTGATTTTTGGCCCTAGTCTTCCTGGATTAATACAGCTCAAACACAACTTTTAAAGGTTTATGATGGCTGTCAAGTGGTCTTCCATTCTTTGACTTGAAAAGAACTACATCTGGTCTCTGAAAGTAGTTCAGAACAGTGCTTGGCAAAGACTAGCTTTGGTAGTGGAAAGGGAAAGAATAGAGACAAGTTAAAAAAGGTGGTGGGAGGGGGGATTCATGTTTTTGTTCTTTAATTTAGATGAATTTAGAATGCATTGTTAGCCCCTGTCACGTCCCTCCTCTCCGAATTGGCCTTGTGGCTTTTGAAGTTTGTTTCATGAACATAGAAGAAGGGGCCTATCCGGGTTGCCTTTACCTGTTGGAATTAGAGCAGGGCACTACCCTCTCTTGAAGACATTGTCTCACTACTGCATTCTCCTCCCTACTCCATGCTTTCCAATGTGACCAGTGAACCTTCCAGGTTCCTGAATGATCTCCTATGTGATAAAAATAAAGTTTTTCTAATATAATCAAGCAAAGAACAACTCTCCTTGAGTCATTACTATGCATTATGTCCTTTGTTCAATTAAGCTAATTATATCCATTGATTCAAATAACAAACCCACCTCCCAAATGCTAGAGGATTAAGGAGTTTTATTATTCCCATTTTATAGCTAAGCAAATGGAAGTTTAGCAAGACTGATATATCATTTGGCCAAAGATCTACAGTTGGTAAGTAGTAGAGCCAGAATTGAAATTCAGGTGGGACTAACTTCCAACTACACACCCTGAATCATTATGTTGATGCATTTCCTCTGCTAAGAGCACAGGGTCATAGAATTTTGCCATTGAAAAAGGGAACTTGTTTACTCACTCTGTTTTATAAGTGAGAGACCTGAGATCAAAACATGGGAAGAATAAACCTTAAGGCATTTGGTTATTACAAAATTAAATGTCAATAATAGAACTTGACTGAATTAAAAGTGAATAAGTATTTAAGTATTCTTATTTGAGAAATTATAACTTAAATTTCAGATATGTATTTATTTACATATTCCTTTAATTTATTCAAAAGCTTCATCCTACAGTTTATATTTTAGCATCACAAATCCCGGTTTTCTCCACTACACACCTCCTATCTTTCTCTAGGATACCACCAGGCATTGAGCAACACTTAATACAAATATATCCTTTGAAGACATACTAGTTTTTTATTTTTATTTTTAGTGCTGTGTAACAAAGTTAACAGCTTAAACCAATATATCTACTTTATTAATTCACAGTTTCTGTGTGCTGGGAGACCAGTCACAGACTGTAGGATTCTGCTCAGATTGCAGTTTGGGTATACACTGTTCCTTTCTGACATCCTAGATCCTCCTCTAAGCTCATATCATTTTGTACAGAATTCAGTTCTTTATGTCTTTCGGGTTGAGGTTCCCACTTTCTTGCATATTGTCATCCAGGACCCACTATTAGCTCCTAGAAGGTTTCTTGCTCTTAGGGATTGTCTTAGTCTTTCCTGGCTGCTATGACAAAGTACCACAGCCTGGGTGGCTTATAAACAGAAATGTATGCTAAAAGCTTTGGACACTGGAAGTCTGAGCTGAGGATGTCTGCGGGGTGGGGTGAGCCCCTCTTCCAGGTTGTGGACTGGCATCTTCTTTTTTAAAAAAAATGTATTTTATTGATATTTTACAGAGAGGAAGGGAGAGAGATAGAGAGCTAGAAACATTGATGAGAGAGAAACATCGACTAGCTGCCTCCTGCACGCCCACTCCCGGGGATGTGCTCCCAACCGGAATAGGACCTGGGACCCTTCAGTCTGCAGACCACTGAGCCAAACTGGTTTTGGCTGGCATCTTCTCATGTATCTTGACATAGTGAACTAGCTTTATTGCCTCTTCTTATAAGGGCACTAATTCTATTCACGAAGGCTCCACCCTCATAACATAATTACTTCCCAAAGACCCCACCTCCAAATACCATCATCGGGGGTTAGATTTCAACACATACATTTGAATGGGACGCAAACATTGAGACTGAAACAGAGAACCTCTCACAACATGGTGATTTGGTTCTTCAAAGCCCACAGGTGAACTCTCACTCCAGCCTGCTACATATAACATGAATAATCATGGAAGTGATTATTTCAACAGCTTTTCCATACTCCCTTGGCCAGAAGCAAGTCACAGGCTCTATCTGTAGTCAGGTGTGTGTTTTTTCTTGTTATTGTTTGTTTTTTTATAGAGGCATAATTCACTGGGGGTCATCTTTGAATTCTGCCTTCCACAGGAGAGAAAACTCAGAGATGATGGAACATAAACTGAAAGTGACAGAATGTTCATGCAGTGTGGACTTAAGAAAAATGTGGCCTCATGGGTCTCAGCCCTGGCTCAACATCGAACTTTAAACAAATAGCCCTGTTCCTGGAGAGTCTAATTTATTACTCCAGGGTAAGGCCTGGGCATCATATTTTAAAAAATCTTCCCATTTGATTTAAATCCGTCCAGAATTGAGAAACACTAATCTAATCCAACTGCTTTTTATCATAGGTTACTGCAGTGTTTCCCAAACTTCTCTCATGATGAGAATCACCTGGTGGAGTTGTTAAAATACAGATTCCTGAATCCCAACTAAGGGATGCTTAGAGCACTAGTTAAGTATACAATTTTACCTATATGTTCCCAAAAATTCTAGTTTAGTACTTCTTAGTTGGGATTCAGGATTCTGTATTTTAGCAACTCCACCAGGTGATTCTCATCATGAGAGAAGTTTGGGAAGCACTGGGTTAGAGGATTGAAGTTTAGGAAGGTTGTGTCTTATTGAAGTATAATGTTAGTGGCAGAGACAGGATTGGACCCAGGTCTCCTTCCTGTTGTCAAGTCTTCCTAATACTGATAAATATATGTTACCTTATGGAGATTTTTCTAATTAGTCAGGTGAGATTCTAAGGGCAAAAAGTCTCTAAATTGCAGGGAGATTTGAACTAAACCAGCTTGAATTCTCTCTATTGTGTAGCCAACGTCTTAGTACCAACATGGATTTCCCAGATTGAGCTTTCTGTCAGCAGCTTCAAGAGTAAAAACATAAATATCACCTATTTTTGGAAAGTTGGTATACAAATCATTTCTGGCGCTTGGGGAAATGTATTTTCCACTGTGGCTTACATAATAAATTATTTGATGTTTACTTAAGATGTTGTTCATTTTCTGACATGGGCCAATGGGCACATTGGACTGAGCCATTTAGAAAGGTGTTTGAGTTCTTTTGGCAATAGTTCATAAACCTAAAATACCAAGCTATATATACCCACTGGTGGGCTGATGGGTCCTGACATAGTGATTAGTGGATAAGGCGTTTTCCTGGGTTTGGCCATACCTTTTTAAAAGTGAGTTCTTCACTCTCCCTTGCTATTCACTCAGTCTCCACTGCTATAAACTCTTGTCATTGAGCTCTAATGTCCTCTGGGTTTTGGGAGTAAAGTTCCAGGCTGTAAAGAAAGAAACACCCTTACAGCATCAGGGACCTGACATATTCCTGTTTCTCACTTCGCTCCAACAACCTTTATCTCCATTGTGAAGGGACAGCAGTGCCACCAAAATCCTGGACATGAGACTTGTTAGCCTCCCACACTTGTCAGGAATCATCAGTCACTTTACTTGTAGAAAATCTTAATGTTAAATATGACACAGGTAATGGGAACCAGTGGGAGTATGGTATTCATTTCACATTTTTCCAGCCCAGTGAGGGAGAAGTATCTAGTCTGGCCACTTTGCCACATACTCACTGGACTAGCCTAGTGCTAAATAGACCTACACCCGTGGTCATCAAACTGCGGCTCATGAGCCACATGCGGCTCTTTGGCCCTTTGTGTGTGGCTCTTCCACAAAATACCCCTGCCTGGGTGAGTCTATTTTGAAGAAGTGGCGTTAGAAGAAGTTTACGTTTAAAAAATTTGGCTCTCAAAAGAAATTTCGATCGTTGTACTGTTGATATTTGGCTCTGTTGACTAATGAGTTTGCCGACCACTAACCTACCCCAAATGACCCACAGGCTTCCCAGATGATGACGATGCGGACTCAATCTCTACCCAAAAATTTCCACCGAAAAGCCCAAGAATGTGATCATGCATTTAAAATGAACCCAACCCTAGTAAGCTTAATCTAGAATAAGAAAAAGTATGTTAACTCATTTTGATGGAAAACTCCTCTGGCTAAGCTGAAGCATGTCTGTCATTTCTGTAGAGACCTCAATATACAATTAAGTAGCATGTAATCATGACAATCACCATGGAAAGACAGCATGGGTTCCCAGGAGGTGAAGGGCAATAGTAATTAATGCTCCTTCCATTTATGCAGGTTCCTTATTTTAGTAGCAATCTGCTTTCCTCCCCATTAGAGGAAAGTGTGACCATTTTCAGAGAAATGCAGTTACTGAAAAATGGAGCCCTAGGTCTGAAGAGACACATGCAGGAGCTGCCTGAGGCTGAGAAGGAAGACAGACAGTGACAGGAGAATCTAACTGTGCTCCAAATGTATGAAACCACCACACTGAAGAGGATGGGGGGAAAGGTGCTGACCGAAGTAATCTTTGGAAATAGAAGTTTGTGAGGCTTAAGGCAAAAAGAACTGTGCCCTCGTTGATAAAGTTGTTTCCATGGAGGAATAGTTAACATGTATATTGGAATAGAATAACTAATTAAATAGACAGCAGGTCGTGTAAGTGGAAAGTTACAGAGAAGCAAGGGGAATAAGCTTGAATGATCCATGTGACAACTGGATTAGAGTTAGAAATATCAGCATGAACTCATGTTTAGCTTAATGTAGGTATATACCTGGGTTAGTATAAACACATATAGTTTTTTGTTCTGTCAGGTTAAGAGGGCCTGAAAGAAATGATATCTCATTCGCAAGGAAGACACCTAGAACCCCAATCTTGATTTCTAGTACCATTCTCCAATAAAAGTAACCAGTGGTCCTTGGAGAAATGACTGATTCCATGACTGGGAGAGGAAATATAGAAGATAAACCTGGGTCATTTTGCAGCACCAGAAACTAAGAAAAAAAAGTGCACAGTGATGTGGATAAGCCAAAGGGAAATAGGGCTGAAACTGGTTTGGCTCAGTGATCGGCCTGCAGACTGAAAGGTCCCGGGTTCAATTCCGGTCAGGGGCACGTACCTTGGTTGCAGGCACATCCCCAGTGGGAGGTGTGCAGGAGGCAGCTGATTGATGTTTCTGGTTCTCTATCTCTCTCCTTTCCTTTCTGTAAATAAAAAATCAATTAAAAATATATGGAAATAGAAAGCAACAAAAGAGTTCCCTCTCAGTGGCCTAGACCGGAATGAGCAGAACCATAAAGCAGGACTGGACTTTAACTCAAAGTATAAAGTAAATATCCATGAGTCCAGACTGATACACATAAATTGCCAGATACATTAGTAAGTGAGGAAGAATGGACAAATCTCCCACACAGAAGAATTCCAGATATTTTATGCAGATATCCACTTTTAATGACTTGAGGCATAAACCCCCGCTCTTTAAGTGTAGGCTGCCCAAAGTGACATCCTTTCAAAGTGCCCGGCATGGGAAGGGGCCAGAAGGATAACTTTACCCTGAAGAAACCTGGCCAAACATGGTCCGGGCCAACATCAGTGGTCATAAGTCTCGCTGATAATACGTATGCTTGATAAGATGCGGTGAAAGCAGCACTTTACCTCTTTGGCCTTCTTCCCAGTGACCCAAAACCCCAGTCTTATGATAAAAAATATCAGACAATCCTAATACTGGAACATCCTACAAAATACCTGACCAGTACCCCTTCAAATTCTCAAAGTCACCCAAACAAAGTCTGAGAGATGGTCACAGCCAAGAGGAGCCTGGAGGGACATAGCTGTACATGAGGAATCCTAAAACAGGAAAAGGCTTTTAGGCTAAAACCAAGAAATGTAAATAGACCAAGGATGTTAGTTAATAATGATGTATCATTATTGGCTCATTAATTGCAACAACTGTATATTAATGAAAGACATGAATAATAGGGGAAACCAATGTGAGGTAAATAACAACTCTGTACTATAATTTCTGTAAATCTAAAATAGTTCTAAGAAATTTCTCTCTCTTGCCAAAACCGGTTTGGCTCAGTGGATAGAGCATTGGTCTGCGGACTGAAAGGTCCCAGGTTCGATTCCGGTCTAGGGCATGTACATTGGTTGTGGGCACATCCCCAGTAGGGGGTGTGCAGGAGGCAGCTGGTCAATGTTTCTCTCTCATCAGCGTTTCTAGCACTCTATCCCTCTCCCTTCCTCTCTGTGTGGAAAATCAATTATATATATATATATATATATATATATATATATATATATATATATGAAATCTCTCTCTCTCTCTCTCTCTCTCTCTCTCTATATATATATATATATATATATATATATATATATATATATAAACTGGAGGCCTGATGCATAAAATTCATGCAAGGGGCTCAGCCCTTGCAGCCCTGGCTTTGTCCAGCAGAAAGTCGTCCAGATAGTCATTCTGCCATTTGGCTGTCCGGTCTAATTAGCATATTAGCTCTTTATTATATAGGATATTTCTCATCTCCCCACTCATGGTAGAACAGGGCTCCATCCCTTCCTGGCACCTGACATGCCTCTGAGGCTCTGATTTGAGAGGTCCCAAAGGTAGGCTGGCTGCATTCTACCAGGGGCCTAACTGAAGAGCAGCGGTGGCAAAAGCGAGAGCAGAATGCTGGGACAGGACAGGAAGGCAGCCAGACTGCGGTTTGCGGACTGCCAGGGCACAGAGGGTCCCCCATTGCAGCCATCCTTGCAGGCAGATGGCTTTGCCTTCTATTAAAATAACCACATTCATTCTTCATTGTCATTGAAAGAGAATGGGGCAAAGAAGAGGATGGATTGCTCTAAGTCTTGTCAAATCTTTATTAATTGAATTTCTGATTAGCACACACACCACACGTAATGAGATTCCGAAGAGCAGCTGCAACCACGGCTCAGTTTAACATTTTGTCCCCGTGGTATTTCTGTGTAGGTGGGGCAGTCGGGCAGTCATGGAAACAGGCGCTGGCCGATGTGCCCTTGTCCTGGATGCAATTTGTAACAAGTAATGAGATTAATAAGCATCCGGCAGAAGGCTTAAAATAAATCACAGCATTTATGCTTTCCCCGTTCGCTTCCCATGTGTGTCTTCGTTTGTGGGGGAAATGAATACATTTTCTTCTCATAATACTTAGAGTTGTAAGATATAAGATCCTATGAGAAAATTGAGGCTTGGGGCAGGGAGGTGACCTCATCAATGTTGTATTATAGCCGCACGTGGGTGAGCGCCTTGCCATTCAATCTGTAAAGCATACCAGCAGCAGAGCAGAAACATCAACATTATTTGCTTGTTAGAAATGCAGCATTTCAGCCCCTATCACTGACCTGTTGCATCAGAAATCTGCATTGTTCCAAGCTTCCCTGGCGAGTCCTATGCGCATGCAATATAAGATGTGCTAGTTGATAACATACAATTGTTTCTACTGGATCATTGAATTGTATTGGATGTTTTGGGCTGCAAGCAATGGCATCCTATAAAAAACAGCATAAATAACAGGTCTCCAATTATTTCCCATAACAAAAAGTCAGAAAAAGATGGCCCTATAATTGATCTCATCAGTGATTAAAATTCTTTATCATTATGTTAAGTGAAATAAGCCAGGCAATGAAAGAAAAATGCCACATGATCTCATTTATGGAAAATAAAGAACATTATAACCTGATGAATAAAAAGATAGATACAGAGGCAGCAAAGCATTGAACAGACTGTCAAATTACAGCGGGAAGGCTGGGGAGTGTTGGGGAGTGAGGGAAATAGATCAACCAAAGGACTTGTATGCATGCATATAAGCACCCCAATGGACACAAGACATTGTGTAGGTGGGATTAGGGCATGCGATAGCAGGTAGGGGAGGCTGGGGAAGGTCAATGGGAAAAAAGGAGATATATGTACTAATATATGTAATATTTTAAACAATAAAACATTTAAAAAAGTCTGGCGATCCTTAGTCACAAATGCTTCAGTGAAGGCAACATGGAAAGATCATAAAGAGAATGATAGCTCAGAGAAAGTCCCCTGTTCCAGTCCTCAACCATTTGAGTCTTCCCAGACCAGGCACCAGACATGTGAGTGAGGAAACCCTCCAGCCCCTGCCTCTGTGACTGCATAAGGCCAAAAGGAGCACCTCTCAGCCAAGCCCAGCCCTGGTCAACCCTATAACCATGAGGGGCTCTGAGAATAATAAGTGATGGTTGTTGTTTTACATCACTAAATTTGGGGGTGATTTATTTCAAGTAGACCTTTGCAACATAGCAATGGATACCGAAAGTACATTTTTGTGATTCTCAAGTTTTAGTAAAATCTTAACGACTCATACATGCTTGCTGTAAGTTGGTAGATGGATAAGGCTTAAAAGGGACGGGCAGGGTGCCTCGCCTCCAGGTTGATGATTGTCATTAGGCTGAAACAGAGATAGCATCCTCACATATAGAAATCAGAGGCAGGGGGAGCCACGAATAAACTTGGTCCAGAAATTGTGTGGAGTGTGTTTTCATGTCACAGGCCCTGGAACTGGGGTCCAACCAAAGGTCAGGGCCTTCCCAGTTAACATATAGGTTATAGCTAATGGCCATGTCTGCAGAATTTTTTATTTTTTAATCTTCACCCAAGGATATTCTCCTAGTGATTGTTAGAGAGAATGGAAGAGAGAGGGAAAGATAGAGATAAATATTGATGTGTGAGAAACACATCAATTGGTTGCCTCTTGCACGAGTCCCAACTGGGACCATGGGTTAGGGAGGAATCTGCAATCAAGGTACATGCCCTTGACCGGAATCAAACTTGGGATCCTTTGGTCTGCAGGCCGATACTCTATCCTCTGAGTCGGACTGGCTAGGGTGTGATGTCTGCACGTTTTAAATGAGGTCTGCATTAGGTCTATTTCATGTTCCTCAGTGAACACGAGGTACTCCCTTGCAAGGATTTTCTCCTTGACCTTTCTTTTGGCATCTTCTGGTTCTCTAGCATGATATCTTCAGATATAACTGTCCCTGACACATCTATGAAAGGGAATGCAAAATTTATGGAGGTGATAATTGTATCTATTGAATTTTTTTAATAGAATTTTACAGGAGGGTAATTGGATGGAAAAGGACATTTTTATTTGAAAATCAACTGTATTTGAGTATCTGGGAGCTTCTGTTTGAGTATAATGTGGTCAATCAACAAAGAACAGCTCTTATGTATGCTTATGAAGTAGTCTTCTTTGTAACCAGTTGTTATTTCCCCATTATATTTTTATTACTTTTTTATTTCCCCATTATATTATTTATTGTTATAATGTTTAAGATTTGGGAAATGCCAATAACAAGCAGCTATGTGCATTCTCTTTCTGCATAGCTTCTTCCTTCTCCCTAGGAATTGTCCCTCTTACCTCTTTCATACAAACAAAATCCTTTGGGGAGGCAGAAAGGAACATATTTTAGCTCAGTAGAAAATATCCAGCACAATCTCATATGTGATTTTGAACTGGTGTGAGCTATGTTCTGTTTTGACAGGCAGAGTTTTTTCTAGTGTTTGTTTCTAGTCACTGGAGACATATTCAGCTTCGGGGACTGTTAAATTCACAGGTGAATTGTGTTCTGGTTGTTAGTGTACCTTCAAATGGAGGTGAGGATTGCATTCTTTATCTTACCAATATTTATGACGCCCCCATGTATTGCTGAGCACTGCTTGGATGTACATCAATTTATTTAATAGGTGGATTGCCAAAGGCAGAAGCACAAAAATTTTACATAAAATTGAAAGGCCAGAAGGAACCCTGAAAACATTTTGTCTCATTATTTCACAAGCTATCATTGGGGTCACATCCAATGCTCTTTGGGGGCACATGGGATAACTTTATGTGACACCCGGACAAGGCATTCCATGACATTAAATCACACAGTGAATGGTGTTTCCTTGCAATAGTATACAATCATCCTGATTATATACAGTAGAGAGTTATATCCACGTTGACATTAGTATGCATTTACCACTTCTCAAATGCTCATTAATCTCCATTTTCCTGAAAAAAGCAAGGGGACATTATCTAGTTAGGCTCCAATGGCATTGTTTAGTCTTATTTCTATTTGTTTCTGTGAATGCCTTCTCTTCATGGCAGGTAACAATGGTGGTCCCTTCTCGGTGTCCTTTGGAAATAGCAAAAGTCATGAAGGTGGCACACACATGACTGAACACTGGGAAACACTAATCTAGTCCCACCCATAGGAAGAGTCTGCTGTCTAGTAAAGGAAGCTCATTTCTCATGATAATACATTCTGTGGAGAAAACTCAAGGTGATATTTGTAGTTATGGTTAGCAACACGAATGATAAAGAACGGAAGGTTATCTGCTTCTGATACGGTGCATAACCCATATGTGTCTTTACACCAGGGAGTCGGCATTATGTAATGGGAATAGTATGGACCTTTAAACTCAGACTGACCTGGTTCTGAATCCCCGCTCTGCCAATGGATGACATGGATAAGTTGATTAACCTGCTCTGTGCTATAATTGTCTCATCTGGAATGTGACGAGAATGATCAAACTCACTGTCCTGAGCATGAGATAAGGCAAAGTACTAGGAAATGAATCCTGTTTGAACACCTGAGCTGGTCCACAGTCATCGTGGCCCTCTAGCTTTGGTGTGGAGCTTCACGTGATTGGGGGCATGTTGATATTCTTAGAATCTTTTTCAATTGAACACACAAAGCCACCTTTTCATGGGACACACTGTTAAGATGACCAGTGTCCAAGTTGGGAATACATAGAATGACCCTCCCCGAATTTACAGGACTTTCCAGGATTGCGTCTTGACTTTACAAGATGGTATTAGGACTTTACAGGATGGTGTATTGATCCAGCCTGGCTGGTGGCGGGGAGCCCTTCCAAGAGTTTCTAAGAACTTTAGGGACCTCCTAGTGCCAAGTGCTTTATATCATCTTCATAATAGCCTTGGGAACTACAGGGAGAGATTCTGGCTCAGTGAGAAAAGCTAGTGTGTCTGAGTTCCCATAATGAGTACACAGTAGAGCCAGGCCTTCACAAATTTTAGTTGGAGAATGAATAATCTGTGCAACTGGCAGGCTATGTGCAATGTGCAAACTCTTACCTGGTCTGAAGTGCTCAGTGGAGAATCTAAGTGTTTAAAACAACTGCACATGCATAATAGTTATGGCTATGATAATTTGGTGACCTAGGTGAGTAAATACGTTCTTGCCTGTGGCTTTGTTCTCACATGACTGCTTATTGGCACATGAAGCACTTCTCAAGGGTGGTGAGCATCATTTCTTGCATTGCTTTCTGTTGTTCCGTTCCTCTGCCTGACAGCTGTGTCTACATGCCCCGCATCTGTATTTTGGTACAATCTTCTCTGAGCTCAGGTAGTGTCCTGCCTGCTGCCTAAATAATAATTTAAAAACACAGCTGAGATTTTTTAAAAAAATTGTGTTGTGTTATTTTTTAACATAAGGATTAACTTAATATTCTAGAATATTCTAAACATGTGTTTCTCAATCACTTGCTAAACATAGATTGCTGGGCCCACTTATTTAGTAAGCCAGAGAGGGACCTAAGAATTTGCATTTCTAACCAGTTCCCAGGTGGTGTTTTTAGCTCAAAGATCATGTTGAGAAACACTATTCTATACTAAAATTTAGGCACTTCTATTTAAGAGGATGCTCAAAACTATTTGGCCTCTTCTATCTTACATAATATCATAAAAATTAGCTCTTCTTCTGGCAAAGACAGGACACTTACCCATACAGTCTGCTTCCAGAGCCTGTGTTTTAATCATTTTACTGAACTACGTGGGGGAAATGTGTGTGATGCATTTAAAAATCTTAGCAGATTTCTTTGTGCTCCCTAAGGCAATAAGATATGCAATGAGACATGGGTTTAATGCTGAACTTGAGCTAGGCAGTTGCAGCCAAATGGTATTCTCAATCACTCATTTCAGATGTTGCATGCTGGCTTGTTTACAGATTAGATGCCTATTAATTTATCAGGTGAACTGAAGCAGGAGAGAAGATATTGTGTTTGGTCAGGGGATGTGTGGAGTTTGCAGTATGGTGCCCAAATAGTTGGCTAAATCTTCACGACTGATCCCAGGAATTGGGGAGGGGAAATGAAAAGTCTATTTGCATGGAAGGACAATGCTTTCTAAGAAAACATCAGTGTCTGCTGTCTTTACCAAATTCTGCGACTCAGGCAAATCATGAAACCCTTCTGAGAACTCATTTTCTCATATGTAAAATAAAACTGAAGTAACATTTGTCACACAGCTCAAGGAGCTTTGAGATTTTCATGTCACCTTTGTCCAATTATAAAGTTCTACTCCTAGTGATAAAACCAAAAAACATCACTAAAGATAAAATTTTTAATTGATTATTTTTAGAGATAGAGGAAGGGAGAGAGAAACAGGTGCAAAGGTGACACATTGATTGGTTGCCTCCTGCATGCCCTCAGCTGGGGATTGAACCTGCAACCCAGGAATGTGCCCTGATGGGGAATAGAACCAGCAACCTTTTGGTGCATGGGACAACCAACCAATTGAACCATGCCAGCCAGCACTCCATCCCTTCCTTTGAGTTCCCAGGTTCCTCTGAGTTGCAGAGGGTCACCTGGGAGGTAATTAGAAGGGAACTGTATTCATAATGGAATGGCACTCCTGATGGCCAGTCCTTCGGGCAGTGATGCATACTGACAAAGTTAAGTCCTCACTGGTTGCCCATGGGGAGGCACAGTTGATAAAGGCAGTCTACCTGGGTGATGAACTATTCACTTCGACCGCCTTGGTAGTCTGTGGTGAGAGATGAGCTTCTATGAAACTCTTAAACACCCGAGTTATGTGGTGAACTGGTTAGTTCCATTCACTCAGCTCTATTTCATAGCTTCTGCTGCTATGAAAACTTCCTTTGCACCTTCCATTTCTTTCCCAAGAAAGCTTGATAACTTACTCAATTCAGCCCTGGCGCCGTTCTAGCTGAATGCCTTGTTGCTCTGTTCTCAGGGGGATAGGACACGCTTATTTTTCAAATCTTTGTTGGAGGTGTGAAAAAAACAAACAAACAGAGCCTTCCATTCTGCAAGGAAAAGGAAGAAAGCAGAACAACCTGGGTGATGAAATGTTCACTTCAGTTCAGCTTCCATATTAAAGCTATCTGAACTAGCAACTACCTAGATGCTAGATTGGATCATCTCTACATTCTCTTCCAGCTTTCACTTACTATGCATTTGAAGCCAAGAGCAAGAGAATGTTGCTTTTTCCTTCTGGTGCTACTAATTATATGGAGAAAATCTTAGTGTTTTTAGGATCTGGATCTATGAAAACATATGCATTTCAAGGCACAGAAGGGTTGAATGACAGCATTGAATCTACTGTTAAAGCTTTATTATTGTGGCTTAGTGGGTTTATGACGCCAAATTTACTGTTGCACTATTATTTAGAAAGATGAACATGATCTTGGAAAGCCATTCTTTAAATATATATAATGTCCCCCCAAATGTATACACACTTTAACAGCTGAGCGCTCAATTGACGTTTCTTTATTTTCAGATTTAACTCATTGGAATTCATAATTATTCTAAGTATGTATACATTTTTTAGGGACACCCTGAATTTATAAATTTGATGATTATCTAAATTAACTAGCATCCTTTGAACAATATCCTAGGAATTGTTCAAAGGTATGTGCATGGGCAAGTGAGTCAGGGGAAAATGACAGAAACCATAATCAATTGCTTCACATTCAGAGAGTCATAAGCAAACATCTGAGACTGTTCTCTTCTGTAGACTGACATTTTCCTTCATTGCTCAGTCTGTTTAATCAGCTTTCACAATGCTGCTTGAACCACAGCAAGCATTGCTCTTCTGAGTTTATTCTGTCAACTAAAATATTCCAGCAGCACCACTAAGCCATTCTAAGCTGCTAAGAAGCTAGAATCAAGGATGAGGGTGTCTGGCTCGCTGCTTTATGCATGATTCAATGAAGAAGAGTGCTTAGGTTTTCATTCATTCTAATATATAAAAACCCCCGGTCCTTCACGATCAGAGGCTCAACCAACCACAAGTCAGTCCTACAGTCTACTCTTGGGAAAGAAGTGGAAGGCAACCGACCCAGCACTGACTGCTGCAGCTGCAGGCAAGGTGACCCAGCACTGAATGCTTAGGGGGCTTCGAATCAGGCCTGGAAAGAGGCCTGAGAGAAAAGCAGGGTCTGATCTGTATCCTGTGTGACAGATGTTGATCAGCACTTGCTTCTCTCTTTATCTCCAGGCTGGGCCAACAGCCATGCCTCCATTTCTGCTAATCAGCCCCGCCTTTCTGACCAGGCCCCCATTGATATGCCCAGAGATGCTGACTGACATAGAAATCGACCAATCAGAACCAAATCTGGGAGAAGTATGAGGAGCCAATGGATGCCTAAGAGGTGGGACTTTTGGCACTGACTGACATAGAAACTGACCAATCAGAACCAAATTGGCTTGCAGAGGAGGGCAATTTGGGGCAAGATCAGGCTGGCAGGAGAAGGGCAGTTGGGGGCAACCAGGCTGGCAGGGGAGAGCAGTTGGGGATGAGATCAAGCTGGCAGGGCAGGGCAGTTAGAGGTGATCAGGCAGGCAGAGGCAGTTGGGGGCGAGATCAGGCCAGCAGGGGAAATCAGTTGGAGGCGATATTAGGTCAGCAGGTTAGGGCAGTTAGGGGCGATCAGGCAGGCAGGCAGAGGCAGTTAGGGGCAATCAAGCAGGCAGGCAGGTGAGTGGTTAGGAGCCAGTGGTTCCAGATTGTGAGAGGCCTAAACTGGCAGTCGGATATCCCCCAAGGAGTCCCCGACTGGAGAGGGTGCAGGCTGGGCTGAGGTAACTGCCCCTCCATGAACTGGGGCACTAGTTTATTTATATCTCCATCTATTCACTTAATCCATCTGATTGTACATCCATTCATGATTAGTTATGAGCAGCTTTTTCAGATACTTCTATTTGAAAATAAAATTTAGGAAACAGGCAAGAAACACCTTTTTTTTCATGGCAGTATCAGGTGGTAAAAACCCATAAGGGTATATGCAGTTACAGCAGGTTTTTTTTGAGGGGAAGTGACTACTGTGAGCAATGATCTGGGATTAGGCTGCCCTTCCTGCCACTACGGGACATAAAAGACTCTTAATGCTGCTCCTCGGGAGAGCAGGAACCTCCGGGGAGCAAGGCAGGCTGCCCACTTTCTCTTTATAGTCTAGGGCGGCTCACAGAAAGCAGCATTTAGGGCTCCACAGGGGGCACCCATCTCCCCAGGCTCCTCTTTGCTACTATCTCCTCTCTGCACTCTCTTCGGGGAATTAGATGCTGCTCCAATATCATGCAAAGTTAATTAATAATCTCAGCACATACTCCCTCCCAGGGAAGCACTCCGATGAAACGACATAAATGCGCCAGCCTAAAAGCAAAGCAATTAACCTAGAAAGTTACACACCCAGGGCTTCAGTTCCAGATCTATTTTCATCTGCAGAAGAGATTTAAGAAGCTTATATTCTTATCCAGGATATTGTCCATTCTCATTTCTCTTTCCCAAAGGTCAGTTGTGTTTTTTTTTTTTTGCTGGCCCCAGTGGGAGAAGTCTTGACAACCTTCCTGAATGGATATTTTGTGTAGAGTCTTAGAAAAGTGATAAAAAATAAGCAAACTCATATTACATGGTCAGAGAAAGCCCGCCTGAAAAAAAAAAGAGAATCGTGGAAGCTCAGGAGCTGTTGTAGGAGTAGATGGGATACTGTGCAGATGATACTTAAAGACTTGGCATATAGGCAGAGCTCAACAGCTGTTACTGCCTTTACAAAAAATATTGGTTCCCTGGTTCTGGAAAAGGCCAGTAAGAGCAAAGAACTTCTGTTGCACCACCTATTACAGATGTCTAAACTCAGCCTGAGGCACAAGAGTGCTCCTCAGCATTCACTGAAGAGTGAGGAAGGCATGAAGAGCCAGAAAGATGAAGGAGGAAGCAACCTTTGTTAGGTGATTCTGGGCTTGCTGAGACAGATGGCTGCTCCAAAGAATAAACATCTCTTTGAACTTGCCCTTCTCTAGGAGGGTAGACATCATTAGTTAATTAGCCCCTCCCCTGGCTAGTGGAGGGATGTTCCAGACTCCTTTGGTTTTCAGGATGTTAGAGCTGCAGGAGGCAAGATTCAGTGGGACCATGTAGAGCAGAAAGGCCCTCCTCTTGAGAGGGGTTGGAGGTGGGGGGTCTCTCTTCTTTTCAAAGGAGCCCTGGTGTGTGTTCATTTCTTCCTGCTCCAGGATTCTCTGCTCTACTGGATTTTCAACCTCTGCCCTGCACTGCCTAGATGGGCAGCCTGTACCTTGTGACCAGTGCCCTGGAAAGAGAACCAGCTAAAACGAGAGGTCTAAACTTACTCCTTCCAACACAGCACAACCTAATATGTGGTTAAGAATGTTTTCTCTGGATTATAGCTAGCAATTGGATGCAGGTCTCAGGTCTGATATTTATACCCTCTTTCTCTCTCTCTCTCTCTCTCTCTCTCTCTCTCTCTCTCTCCACACACACACACACACACACACACACACACACACACACACACTTCAGAGAGGAAATGGAAATATTAATAATGTATGAGAGAGATGAAAATGTCAATGATGAATGAGAATCATTGATTGCCTTCCTCCTGCATGCTCCACCCTGGGGATAGAACACGTAACCTGGGTATGTGCCCTGACTGGGAATTGAACCAGCAACCTCTTGGAGCATAGGTCGACACTCAACCACTGAGCCATGGCAGTGGGGCTTGCTTAATATTTTTAAGCCTTAGTTTCCTTGACTCATCATATAAATAGTTAATATCTACCTAGTAATGATGTTGAAGATGGCAGAGCCACTCGTTTGAAAAGCCAAGTCCCTAAATCCCTACACTTTTTGCTTATAAGTAACACATATTTGACACACACACACACACACACACACACACACACACATATATATATATATATATATATATATGAAAGAAGTTTCAATTCTGTTAAGCTATTTATTTATTACAGAAACCAACATTACTTAACCTTTCTAAACTTTGAAAGGTTTTGGTTTAAATATTTACCCCAAACTTCTGACCATCATGCCTGGTACATAGCAAGCCCTCAATAAATGTTAACTGTCACTATAAATATCATTCAATATTCGGACGGAAAAGCTTGGCTGAGGAAAGGGCATCTGAGTCATGTCCTGGGATACTGGTAGGACTTTTCCTGAGGAGAAGTCTAAAGGACAGCATCTCCAACGGGGGTGGTGATGTATAAAAGGCTAGAGGGAAAGAAAATTTGAGGAAATAAAACCAGCCATCTCATTTTCACTGAACAGCTGGGAAGATGGAGAGATTAATGGAGGATAAGAAGGTAAGGTTGGTTGCTGCCCAATATTGGAGAGACTTAAAATAAAACCAATGGAGGCTTGAGTGGCATCCAAGCACAGGAAAAAGAGTATTAATATGCATATTAAGGGAACCGAATGAAAAGAAATCTGCAGGAATAATCATTGAATTCATTAAGGGCACTTAGACTGTTGCAAAGTAGGGAAGCGGAACGTGACCAGACATGAAATTAAAGAGCAAGACACTATTATCAGGAACAGCTTGGTCCCAGACCTCTATGAGAATATTATGGAAGCTAAGAATCCCCTTCCAAAAACATAAACACTAAGTCCTCTATGTCCATTCATGGATCCAAGTTAAGAACCCCCAAGTCAGAGAAATTCAAGAGAAGAGAAAAAAGCAAGCTTGGTTATATTTGGTGTCCTGTCTGGCTGAGACCTAATAACCGAATATGTCTTCCACATGGACAGAGACATCATGCTGCTGGCGAGTGGACGTACTGACAGTGACAGTAAGAGTGTGACCCTGCATCAGGGAACATGCTGTGCTTTCCAGCACTGTCACTTCCAGCATGGCCAGGGCCGAGTCAGTAGGTTACTCTGCAGCTTAATTGCTTATTATGTGCAATGAAGTTGTTAATATCTGCAAGGGATATAGAGGAAAGTGCTTTCTGAAATTCTGAACGGTTAATTTCTATAGATATGTATGCTGGTTATTCCTAAGATGATGCTTAGTTTACCGCTTTGCTTCCCCAAGAGCCATCATCTCTCTTGCCCTTAATGAAGGATGTATTGGATGTCTACCCTAAGCCAAGCATGTTCCTGGATGGCAGGGATACAGAGCAAATGAGACATTGTTCAGCCCTTAAAAAGCACCGTGTGCTAATGAACTTCCTCCCCTGAGCTTAGTTCTGCTGTCTCAGGTTGGGGGCCTCCAAAAACATTCCTGGGAATGAAGATTCAAGGGTCGTTAGTTTATCGGGGAGGTACAGGGGGCATCAGTAAGGGAGTGCAGAAGCGCCACTAATGAGGAAAGACAGCGAATACAGAAGGCATATTATCAAACCTGCTACCGCAGTGCATAAACTGGAGCTTCATCCCATGGGCAACCCCTGGGAAACTGTGCACACACTTCAAGGTTATCCTACGTGAGGGAAAAGGAACTTTAGACTTTATATATATCACCATCCCCCAGGGGGCAATAATTCCCCGGATTCCCAGCCTGCCTTGCAAAGGGATATTCTCCAGCTTCTGAGAAAGCCCTTTGGAGGGAAGAGATGCAGATGTTGACAGCTGGAATGCAGCTGAAGAGCACTGAAGTGGAGAGGCCCGAGGGACAGGAACAAAACACAGACAGCCACTATCTTATGTCCTAAAGTAATGAATCCCTCATAGAGTGGCTGCGGTTCCCTGATGCCCATCTTAACTGGGATGAAAGATCTCTAGCTAAAGAACAAGTAGAGGGAAACTAGAGACTATCATAATGATCACCCCTTTAGGTGACTACAAACATTTTCCCTCATAAATTTCATTGAGTGGTTTAATCCCAAATGTTTATGCAGAGGAGAAACACGAAAGGAAGAGACAGACCACAAATAGAATAGCTATCATGGACTAGAAGGGGATTCTTAGTTTCTGTCATATTTTCTTATAAACAATAATTTTATTGATTTCAGAGAGGAAGGGAATCATTGGGTGGCTGCCTCCTGCACTACTGGGGATCGAGCCGAAACGCAGGCATGTGCCCTTGACAGGAATTGAATCCAGAGCACCTTCAGCCTACAGGCTGATTCTATCCACTGAGTCACACTGGCTAGTGCCCCATCATATTTTCAAAGAGGTTTGTGACCCAAATAAAGAACCTCTGTGCAAGCTGCTGCTGTTAATAGTGTCTTGTTCTTGAATTACACTTCTGGTGACAAAGTGCATTCATGTTCCACTTCCCCTACTTTGCAACAGTCTGTCTATCACGAATGTGACGCCCAAGCCTTCCTTAGTATAGTCATTGCACGGTACCCAGCCCCTTGTGTTTAGAGGTCATGTGACTCATTCAAGTCAATGAAAAGAGAGTGGACTTGACGCGATATTTTAGGCAGAGTGATTGCCTATCTGGTGTGTCTTCCCCTTGTACTTCCTCTCTCCTTAAGAGACCTTGGAAGATGCCAGCTAAGCCCTTGATGCCTGAGTTACTGCTTAGAAGAGACCCCAGCCCTCAAAGGATCACTCACCAGGAATATCTGCATTGGACTTTTGAGAGTTGGGGATGTGTAACAGACTCCTCTGACTAATGTACTTCCCAGTATTAACAACTTATTGAGAGTAACAAAATATCCTTCCATGGAGGACTAGGAATTGTTTATTCCTCATACAGATGCCTTTTTTTACTGTCCTTATCACACCCCATTTTACACTGTGATTAGCTATATTTTCTCCCTGTGCTCATTGGCCAGGTCTTAAAGACAATCACGGGTCTATTCCACTATGGGATTCAGCAGGTTTTGGGACATATTTAGGGACTGAATGTTGAAAAAGTAAATTCATGAGCTGTTTTAATCTATGCTCAAAATAATCTTTTCAGATAAGCAGAACGGGTATTTATTTTCATTAGGGAAGTAATGAAACACAAAATGTTTGGAAAATAAAGTTTAAAAAACAGTTTTAATCTCATCACTTTTCTCTGTTATCATCTTTGTATATTTTATTTTTTCATGTTTTACATGCATTTTTGTATCCTTTTAAATTTATTTTTATAGCATGGTTATTTTCTCATATTGCTGCTTTGCTTCCATAACCATTGTTTTTAATTTCTGCTCATACTAGTAAATATAGAATATTTTCTCTGCTTGCAATATGTATTATGCAGATATAATCTTGGTAAAAGTCTGAGTCCATAGAGCTTTTCCACATATTTATTTATATATTTCCTTCAATTCAATTTTCAAATGTAATATGAGTATACCAAAGGGTATGAACATTTTTATTATTGTTGATATGTATTACCAAATTACTTTCCAGAAGATTTATACTTGTTTACAGAGAATTACATGTAATCACATGATTAACAATGAAACATTTATTTGGATTTATTATATAAAAATCTCATTTCTTTAGTTTATTCAAAAGAGGGAATCCTTTTGGATTGATAGTTTTTGTTTGTTTGTTTATAAGTTGTCTGTTTCCATTTAAATATTTTTTTTATTTAAAACCCATTTATTGTGCAAAGCAATGTGTGGTGGGGCAAAGTGGAAAAAAAATATGATAGAAGTCTTTGCCCTTAAAAAGTGCTCATCCTGGTAGGAAGAGATGGGAAGTAAATAAGTTAACAAATAAAGGAAACAATTTGTATCATTATAAGGTTTATGAAGTGAATTCATAGGAATGGTGAGTACTTTATGTAAGTCCTCTGCAGAGTCCTCTCTAAAAAAGAAGACTTAGCTAAACTTGAAAAATATGAAAGAGCCAGTCATATAAAGTATCTGGGAGAGGAGAGTTTCAGGCAAAAAGACAAGTAAGTATAAAGCACGGAGGTGCAAATAGGGTGGCATATTCAGGAAAGAAAGAAGGTTATAGTAGTTGGAACATAGTGACATGTTGGAAGTGGTATGATATGAGGTTGGGGATTTGGGCAAGGACTAATATACCCTCAAAGGTTTCACTGGCCACTGCAACAATAAGTTTTGTTCTAGCTAAAGAAGAAAACAATTGAAGGGCTTTAAGTGGGACAGTGATATATGACTTTAAAAGATAATTTTAGTTGTTGTGTGGAAAATAAATATGAGGCAGAAGAGGCAAGTTTATTAGGAGGTTATTGCAGTACTAGAGGCTTGGTGCATAAAATTTGTGCACTGAGGTCCCCTCAGCCCGATCTGCGCTCTCTCGCAGTCAGACATCCCTCCTGCAAATCTGGGATATCTTGCTCCTTACAGACTGCCTGCTCACTCCTTACCATTTGGCTTGTGTTTCATAGCACTGCCATGGAGGTGGGAGAGGTTCTACCACCGCCACTGCGCTCACCAGTCATGAGCCTGTCTTCTGGCTGAGCAGCTGCTCCCCCTGGGAGCACACTGACTACTAGGGGGCAGCTCTTGCATTGAGCGTCCGCCCCTGGTGGTCAGTGAGCATCATAGCAAAAGGTTGTTCCAGTCGTTCCACCATAATGGTTGCTTAGGTTTTATTATATAGATTCCATGCAAAAGGTGATGGGACCAGTGGACTAGGGGAGTGGCAGGAGGAAATAGAGATAAAAAGACCTTAACTTCTTTTGAGTTAGTCTAAAACCAGAGACTGAGACAAAGATTCAGATGCAGACAATATGATCTGGGAGGTAATCCAAGGAAGTGGAAGTGAGAGAACAATGTGAGTGAGACAGGGAAGGAGAAAGGGTCACGATGAAGATGCATCAAGGTCATTGCTGCAGACAATGGGACCTCTAAGAATAGAATGCCTTTCAGCAGAGTCCATCCAACCACCCGGAGGCTGGGGCATTTATCCATGGAGTTCAAACCTCCTTTCACCATTTATTGAGGCTTGTCCTCTAGGTATTTATTCCTAGGTACATCTGGACTGAAGTCTCACTGAATAGGCAGACTCCCATAGCTTTGGACCTGGGCTGAAAAACAGAAAATATACAGCTGGGTCTTGAGGTGGGAGGCTGTTAGGGTTTATCAAACTTCCCACTGCAATGCAATGGAAATCAAAGCCTCTCTGTCCCCTAATGAAAGCCAACATCCAGGCCTCACAAGTATCTGAATCACAGAAGACCCCAGTCTCAAGGAGTGTGAGCAGGAAGCTCATTCAGCAGATCTAGGGTCCTCACCAGTGGCAGTTTATACACCATTAATAGGACTTCCCTTTTTTCAATCTTTGCTTCATTCTGAAGCAATCTATGTTTTTTTCTCAGTGCCCGTGGCCAGGACCACTGTGCTCACCTTGCTCTGGTGGGCACAGCCATGTGAGAGTGGGCATAGTTGTGGACAGAAGAGTTCACACTGCATTTCCATTCCAACTCCCCCCTCAGCCAGGTGGAAGGTGCCAGGTACCACCTTCTCAACCTCCTGTGTGGCCGGCCCACTGGTTCCTCACCTTTCTGTAACTCTGTGTGCCTATAGCTTTGCTTCTTGATAGCTTCTGCTGCCTTATATTGCTTGTTTATTTATACCTTCTGCTCACATGCCCCATCCCCCTGAGTCCCCTGCAGGCTTTTCTGTGTGCATCCCTTTAATTCAGCTTTCACTGCCAACTGCTTGGCTTTCTCATTGATTTCAAATTTAATTTCTGGAAATGTTCTGATCACTCAAACTGATATCAAATTGGCAAGAGATTTTTCACTTCAAATGATCTTATAAGCCTGGAAGGCTTGGCTGCTTTTGGATCAGGATCCAATCCCTGGTCAGTTAAAAAAAAAAGTCTTTGAGTAGTGGGTAAAGCCGCTGGGAATCCAAGGTGGGTACCTAAACCTGACCCTTATGAGGAGCTTTGGGAAGGTAGGAGCATAATTGACATGTCTAGTTGGAGTCTCACTTATAATGAGTGTTACTTGTAATTATGTGTTGTCTTTGTCCACAGAGAATTAGAAAAATCTGAAACAAAAACAGCACACTTGAAGGTGTAATCAAACAGAAAATACAAACAGAAGAAAAAAATAAAGTTATAGAAGAACACAAGTGTTTTGACCAGTGTGGTTAACATAGTTGCTTGATGGGTGCTTCAGATTTGCTTCTGGTTTTCCTGATGTTCACGGAAGGAATGGAAGTGAGGTAAGTTGTAGTACTCATTATAGTACTCATTATTGGAAAGGAAATAATTGTATGTTTCAGTTTATTGGGTGGAGGAGGCCTTAAGCCTCCTTAACCTGGGTTTCTTCTAATAACAGTTAGGAGTTGGGAAAAAGAACTACTGTATTTGCCGGCGTATAAGACGATTTTTTGGCCCTGAAAAATATGCCTCCAAGTGGGGGGTAGTCTTATACGGCGAGTATATAACAAACTCTGTATTTTTAGTGGAAATGTTAGGGGGTCGTCTTATACGCCCAGTCGTCTTATACGCTGGCAAATACGTATTTTTCAGGGCCAAAAAATCATCTTATACGCCGGCAAATACGGTATGTTGGTAGGAACTGGAATCTAAATGTATATAGCTCATTTGTCTTTATTTATAAATGATACTTAATGCAGCACATTATATTTTTAGCAAATTTGCTTCACTTCCTCATAACTCAGAGCCCTCAGGCAAGCAAATCCTAGATAACAAGACTAGTATTTCCCTTGCTGTCTGTCCCTAAATGTTTGGCATGGAAGTTGGTTTTACCAAGTCAAGGACCATTATATGGGATCACAGGGCAAAGTCAAACGTGCTTCTTCCATTGAAATCTTTATTTCAGGGTCTCAACATCTTCAGCTTATCCCAACCTCCATGATCACTTGTGTCTCTGAAAGGAGACGTCAGGAACCTTTTGCGTTTGGAAACACCCAGCAAGCCAAGGCCATGGTTATAAAAAAAGTGTTGCTAGGAATATCTTGAGAGCTCAGATCTTTCCACCTGTGTGGCTTCCGTTTCTCTCCTTATGACTCTGAAAGGCCTGTGGATGACATCAGTGTTTCCCAGGGTTACTAAGTGCTAATTAATGAAAATTCAGACTCTTTGATCATACTCCAGATCTACTAAATTAGAATCGCTGGGGATGAGACGTGAGTTCCTGCATCTTAACAACTCTCTGGGTGCTTCTGATGTACATCCAAATTTGAGAATCACTCTATTTGGTGACCTTCTAGATTCTTTCCAGTTCAACATTTATTTGATCCCACATTTCTGAGGAAATAATCACATTCTTCCTGGTGAAATTTTTTTCAGCCATGTAGGACTGGAATAGATACAGAAACAGATTGAAGGCCAGGCTAGGCTTTTCTCCCTAGTTACACATTAGGCCACTTCTTTTTTTAAAATATATTTTATTGATTTTTTACAGAGAGGAAGAGAGAGGGATAGAGAGTTAGAAACATCAATAAGAGAGAATCATCGATCAGCTGCCTCCTGCACCCCCACCCCACCGGGGATGTGCCCTCAACAAGGTACGTGCCCTTTGAATGGAATCAAACCTGGGGCCCTTCAGTCTGCACGCCGGTGCTCTATCCACTGAGCCAAATTGGTTTCTGCTAGGCCACTTCTTTGAAAAAAGTTTTTATTGACTTTGGAGGGAGAGGGAGGAGAAGATGAGAGAGAATATCAACATGAGAGAGAAACATCCATTGGCTACCTCCTGGAAACCCTGACCAAGAATTGAACCAGTCACCAGTGCATGGAATGCATGGATGACACTCAACCAACTGTGCCACACTGAACAGAGCTAGCCCACTTATTGACATAGTTATTTCCTTAAAGCCCCCCAGGGTAACTTATTAATTATCCTAGTTAATAACTAGAACAAGTAGAAAGTTCTTGGGGGGAGGTTTGTGGGTATTTTTTGGAATATTGACCCAAAAAGTAGCTGGAAGCTTATAATTAGATGGCTGTAAGATGATGAAAATGAAGGGGAGCCCAAAATATGTTCAGGATGAAAATTAAAAAATGAACTTCAAGTATCAGTCTGAAGAGCAAGATAGAGTCATTTTCATTATTTACAGATAGTTAACTTCCATGCCTATTAAATTTCCAAGACATATTACTCTTCTGGTAGCTGGCACTCATTTTCAATGGTCCCTTTAGTGAACACTGCATACTGTATATAACTGAATGGAAACGGTCTCTTATTTTGCCTTCTGGGGTATCTCATAGCAAATTGGGGCTCATACCTCTCAAGTTTAGCCTATAGTTTTGGGCCTAAGTGGTTGCCACACCTATCATGCTTATAATGTGACAGGCCTCTTCTCAACTTTACATCTATTAGCTCATTTACTCCTCACAGCAGCTCCACATGTTAATTTAACATATAGGACTTCAGGCCCAGAGATGTTCTGCAATGAGCCCAGGATCACACTGCTAGAAGGTGGAGGAGTTGCAATGGGAGAATGATTTGATTTGCTTGTCCAGAGAGAACACTCGTGAGAAGAAAGCTCCTGCATAAAGTAGTTAGAGGATTAAGGAATTAATTTGCCATTTTACTAAGTGGTCAGGTCTGTACTGAGAGTTGTAGCTTGTGATGAACTCAACATTGTCCTTATCTTGGCATCTGCCCAAAGATCTGGGTTACTAATGAAGAAGACTTTACCCTCTTTGGCTTCCTTTTCTTTACCTGTAAGAAGAAATACAATCTCTAGGTCTTCCAAGCTAAGTTACAATGAGGCTAATATTCAAAGATCAATGAACAAACCTAAAGGGTAATATTTTAAAGTGTCAGTCATTGTATGGCGAACACCAATAGTGGGAAGTGCTCTGACATGGGGGTCAAGAAATGGTGAGGGGCTCCAGTTCTAAGGTGGGTTTGTCCTATGCCCTTGGAAAACTCACAGTCTCTCTGTCCTTGGTCCAACACTGGATTGGATTAGAATTAATATGTAGTAAAACAAAATTTGAAAAGTGCACAATCTATGACTCTCTTAGCAATTTATTGTCTGCATTAACATATAAAATGCTTTGAGAAGCTCTGCCATAAATAAAACCTGTTTATTTTGTTTAATTAAGATTCCTAAATTTATTGGAATGCATGTTTTTCCATCTATTTTCTCTCCTAAGACCAATAAACATGTAATGAAAAATACTTTGGGGCCTGTTAGGTTACACAGCTTTCATATTTTCAAACATAAATTCTATGATTTCTTTCACTGTCTACTGTTGGTTGATTGATTCTTAAGGTGAAAGGATATAAGTACGAACAGTTCTCTCAATAGATTGAAGTAATTGTGTGTAGGGATCAGAATAAGAAAGAAAGTAAGTGGGATATTACATTTATAGACTGCGATGTTTTAAGTTGAAATCTGTCTTGTTGGACTGAATGCCTTACAGTGAGTTGTCCTCATCTGAACACCTACCTAATTGCCAGAAGAGAGTTAATTAGCTAATCTCTGAGTATGGGCTAATGCTCTTAAAAATGCAGTTGGGCCTGGCCAGTGTTGCTCAGTGGTTGAGTGCTGAGGAGGTTACAGTTCCATTCTCAGTCAGGCACATGCCTGGATTACTAGCTCTGTCCCAGGTAGGGGTCTGACAGGAGGCAGCAGATTGATGATTCTCTCTCATCATTGATGTTTATCTCTCTCTCTCTCTCTCTCTCTTTCTCCCTTCCTCTCTGAAATCAATTTCAAAACAAATGATTAGTCCAGCTCTCAGGGACCTGCATCCTTCCTCCTCTGGAGCGAACCGGGAGCATCCATTCCCAATGTTGTCTGTGGCTGAGCAGATTTAATGGCCAACTTCTAACAATCCAATTCCTCCTCTCACTAAGAGGACAGTAAATGAATCACGATTTACTTGTAGAACAGCTGAGATTTCAGGCATAAACATGGGATGTGGAGTAGAGTCCAGAATTGGAAGTGTTTTCCAATTACCCATTAGAGCTCTCTCCTACAGAATCAGATATGAATCAGGGGGTGAGCTCTTAGAGGGACAGATGCAGGCACTCCACACCCGGCACTAATCGCCTGCAGAGATGCAGCTCTGATTTGGTAATGGGTGGTTTCTTTTGCCTGGCATCTCATCTAATTAGTCCTTTGGTCCAAGAACGCAGGCTGCCGTTGCTCTGTGGGCCAAATCAAAACTCAAAATATTGCCTACTGGAAAAGGCTTAAGCAAAAGCTTTACTGAATCTTTTTTTTTAATAGTAAATGTTCTAATAACATGTCACAACTCTGGATTTAGTCTCTTCATCATGTTCAGAAAGGCAATTTTTCCCAAATACTCAGAAATGAGGTCATGCTAATTGTATTTTTATTCCTTTTGGCTGCTTTTAAAACCATTTTAAGCCTTTTATTTTAAAACATAAAAAATGTAGACAGAATGGGCTGAACAGATCTTCAACAATTTTAAAATATGATCAATTGTATATTCTCTATATCTTCTCACTCTTCCCACTCCCCACAAATGGGATCATTTTGAAGAGATTCACAGACATCTTATAATTTTACCCATAAATACTTCAGTATATACCACTGAAACAAGATTTTTTTAAAGGATTACCACAACACTGAACACCTAAAATTGTCCCAGCAATTCCTTAATATTAGCAAATTGCTAGTCAATATTAAAATATTCAAAATTTTCTGATTCTCTCATGATTTAATTTTTATTTATTTATTTATTTATTTATTTATTTATTTATTTATATTAAATATTTTAATGCTGACATTATTGCAGGTGTCCCCCTTTGCCCACCTCCACCCACCTCTTCCTTCCCCTCCCTAATTTTTTTTAAATTTCACAAAAACCAAGGTCCATACCTTGCATTGAGCTGACTGATATTTGAGTACTGTTTGCTCCACAGCCTTGCCAACACTCACTTAGCCATTCAGATAACCCTGTAGTAGAATCTTATTGTGATTCTGATCTGCATTTCCCTTATGACTAATAATACCGAGTGTTTTCCTTTGGGCTTAATTGCAACAAAGATGTAAGTCTCACTTCAGTGAAAGCCTGGTGCAGGTTGGGTATTTTTCCCCGGGTATGTCTCCTGAATGACTTAAGGATCTGGGCTGCTTTGTTTCTGAAACTTTGCCATCTTAAAGAACTTTGCTTTCATTCACTCCTGCTCTTAACCATCTTAGACCCAAGTAGCATATTCCGATAGACAAGAATTCAATGACAAGCTTCTATCCTCACTATTAGTAGGGCTAGGAGCTAAAATTTTCCTGAGTTTGCAGGAAGGAGAAACAGTGTAGTGAACACAACATTACTTTTCACTGCAATTATTATTTGGCCTTATTTATGAACTCTCTTAATTAAACTCATTTAAATATTTTAAATTGCATCCATCTATTAATTTAATTTACTCTATCTCCTAAGTACCTCAATTGAGTAGCTAAGTGTTTATTATTATAGTAATTTAAATTTATATGGTGAATCTTAGGTAAGTTTTATTTAGTACTCTAATACTATTTACAATAACTTAATAAGACTTCAACTTAAAAACAAAATTTTAAAAGTATTTTCTCCAAAGGATGGAAAAGGGTTGTTGTAGAGAATGAAAAAGAGGTTAAGAATTGTGGGAATGGCCAAAACCAGTTTGGCTCAGTGGATAGAGTGTTGGCCTATGGACTGAAAGGTCCTGGGTTCGATTCCAGTCAAAGGCATGTACCTTGGTTGTGGGCACATCACCAGTATGGGGTGTGCAAGAGGCAGCTGATCGATGATTCTCCCTCATCGATGTTTCTAACTATCCTTTTCTTTTCCTCTGTAAAAAATTCAACAAAATATATTTTTTTAAAAAGAATTGTGGGAACGCTACCTATTTGTTAACTTATTTATTTATTTATTTATTTATTTACTAGAGGCCTGGTGCATGAAATTCATGCATGGGGCTTGGGGGAGGGGGGTGTGTGTCCTTAAGCCCAGCCTGCACCCTCTCCAATTTGGGAATCTTGTTTGGGGATCAGAGGGTAAAAGGGAGGAATTACTGTTTCTTGGGATGATTTTGTCCCAATCTTTGCAGAGTCTGAGTCATTTCCCCCTTACTGTTTCTGTGCCCCCTTCCCAAGTTCTGGTGCGCTTTGCTTCCACACTTGTGGGTCTTTCTTGGCAGTCTTTTCTCAAGCTACTGCTTGTTCTGGCAGACTGCTGGAAATGCCCTGATACCCACCCTACCCTCTTCCTGGCTCTGGGGCTCCTTCTAGCCAATGATGGACAGGCATGGGAGTATGAAGGGCCTCCTCTTTGTCTCAGTTGGGACTACGCTGAGGACTAATTTATAGCACACTAGGGATGGATTTATATGAATAAGATGTCATCATTTTGTCATCTAGAGCATCTGTTGAGGACTGCACTGTCCTTTTGGAATAAACACTTTTAACTCAGGCAACCGCCTGGGAAATGTACTCAGTGACCTGGAGAGACTCTGCGGAGAGACCAGGAAGGGCTCTGGGCTGATGCACCCTCACCTCTAAGGCGGAGAGAGCTCCAAGCACCTGGTGCTCTTGAAATGGATCTGATGTCTCAGGCTTGAAAGTGATAGTGAAGATCACACGAGTCACTTAAATCTAATTTTCTTTTATATTTAGAAGAAACCTATGCTTTTTAAAAAAATACAGATCATGTTAGGAGTTCTTAGTAAAGACCCGCTGAAAGAGAAAGTGAATAGTTCGAAAGCTGTGGCTTATTTGTTTAGGAATATTCCATAATTGTTATGCGTAAGTAAAGGTGGTTTTTATTTTTTAAATAGAATTTAATGTGTTTTCTGGTTTCAAAACTTAAAGTATTCTACTCCTAAAAAATTCAAAAAAACTTTGAAATATATGATGAATAATATTTAAAATGTCCATAATTTCTGAGAGAATCACTGTTAGCATTTGGCCAAATACGATATCCCTCTTCATATATCCTCTTCATATATATAATTTCAGAGAGGAAGGTAGATAGAGATAGAAACATCAATGATGAGGGAGCATCACCAATCAGCTGCTTCCTGCATGCCCCCTTCTGGGGATGGAGCCTGCAACCTGAGCCGGTACCCCAAACAGGAATCAAACTGTGACCTTCTGGTTTATATAGGTCAATGCTCAACCACTGGGCAACACTGGCTGGGCTCTTCTCTTTTCAATATAAAATATACAGGGAGTGTGTAACAACATTAGGATGTGACTTAGTTCTCTCTTACGGATATAACAAATGATCACACAGTCAGTGGCTCAGCCAGATTTATTATCTCATGATTCTGCGGTTCAGAAGTCTGACCCAGGGCTCCCTGGGATAAAACCAAGAGCTCAGCAGGGCTGTGCTCCTCCTGGAGGTTCTGGGGGGTGAGGGGTAGGGGGAGAACCCATTCATTTGCCTTTTCAGCTTCCAGATGCTGCCTGCATGCTCTGGCTCCGGTTTCCCAGCCTCCCCAGTCTTCAAAGGTAATGAAGTGGCATCTGCCTGACCCTCCTATGGTCACACTTGTTTTGATAGTAGTCAGGCAAGGCTCTCTGTTTCTGAGGACTCAGGAGACTAGATCTGAGCCACCTGGATAAAGCAGGATAATTTATCCACCTCAGTATCCTTAACCTTAATCACATCTGCAAGCCCCCTGGTGTTATATACTCAACCACAGCCATAGGTTCTGGGGATAGCAGCACAGGCATCTGTGGGTGGGGAGGGGCATTATTCTGCCCACCATAGGATAATAGTACACATTGTACCAGGTAATCTATTTCTCCCCTCCACCCACACACTTAGCAGTAAATCTTGGGAATTTTCTGATATCATTAGACATTTTCCTGCAAGAAGACTAAGGAAGAATGAGAGCCATTGATGTGTGTACGCATATAGCATTTAAGCAATTCTGTGGTGTGTACAAACGATTTCTAATTTTTCACAATAAAAATAAGGCCAATACACACACATTTTGAAATAAAAGGGCACATCCTGATGACTTTATTAAGACGAACTTCGGAAAATGAAACTCCTGGGTCAGAGGACATACAACTATGTTTAAAGTCTATGACTATACTTTGCCAAGCCCCCCCTTCATCCCAGGGATTGTGACAATTTAAACCATCATCATTAGTGTGCAAAATAAAAACTCGCGTTGCTTCTTTACCAGTGCTTGTATTGACATTTAAAAAATCTTTGTCTACTTTAAAAAAATACCCTATATTATTTTTAAAAATATATATGTTTTTATTGATTTTAGAGAGAGAGGAAGAGAGAGACACATTGATCAGTTGCCTCCCACATGCAGCCCAACGGGGATCGAAACTGCAACCTGGGTATGTGCCCCGACCAAGAATCCAACCGGTGACCCTTCAGTGCATAGGACAAGGCTCACCCCACTGAGCCACACTGGCCAAGGCTGGTTTCGTACAATTTGCCTGGTTTTGGTTTATAGTGAGACAAAAAAAGAATGCTTATTATTTAAGATGAAATATTTTTCCATATTTAAGGTTTGCTTCTTTTCCAATACATAGTTATTATCAACTAGAGGCTCCATGCACAAAATTTGTGCAAGAGTAGGTGTACTTTTATTCCAAGCACCGGGGTGCAGGTGTGCTGAGACTGAAGAAGGAATCGGCGGAGACGAAGGGAGATGCAGGTTTTTATTAACTTCTGCTGGCTGAAAGCTATTTCTGCTGATGTAAGGGTCCGGTCCTTTGTTCATCCCATCGCCAGATGTCTAGTGGTCATCTAGGCTGTGCCGACCTCACGGCTGCACGCTTTCTGCAAGATATCTGCTAAGCATAATAAGTTTCCTCTGCCCCATTTTATTCTCTTTAACCCTTTCACATACTAGTTCCTTTTTATTGTTGGCTGGTATACTATCCTATGAATGGCCACAGTTTGCTTATCCATTCACAAGTCTGGGGACATTTGGGTTGTTTTTAGCTTTTGCAGGTTATGAATAAAGTTGCTGTAAACATCTACTTGTAGGTTTTTATATAAATGTAAATTTTTATATCTTTTGGATACCAAGAAATGGAATTGCTGGGTCACGTAATAAGTATATGTCTAACTTGATAAGAAACTGTCAAACTATTTTCCAAGGTACCGGTAGTAGTATCATTTTGCGTTCTCATCAGTGACATATACAAGTTCTGGTTGGTACTGTCAATTGCTTTTAACGATTGTTGCCATTCTAATTGGTTTTAAATGTTGACTAAGCCTTGCATTCGTGAGAAAAATATCACTTGTTTATATCTACCTTTTATCTTTTTTTTAGGTATAACTGGATTTAATAATGATTGTAAGTTTCTTTTTCTTGTAATTTATCTAGATTTGATACTAAAATGATCATGAAATTATAAGATAAGTTGGGAAATGTTCATTTTTACTTGGAAAATCATTTGACAGTTTCTTATCAAGTTAAACATAGCTTGTTATGTGACCCAGCAAATATATTTCTTAGTACCCAAAATAGTTGGTACAAAATAGTTGGTACATCAATAGTATAGAATTGATATTAGGTTTTCCAGTGTAGCTTAGAATTTACAAAAGGGCCTGGAGTTTTCTTTGTAGAATGGTTTTAACTATGAATTCAATTTCTTAATATATTTAGGACTACTTAGGTTATCTATTTCATTTTTATTTAAAATTGCTGCCACACAGTCTTTTATAATATCCCATTATTATCTGTAATGTCTGTGGGGTGAATAGCGATGTACTTACTCTCTTATATTCTTTCTTTTTTTTTTCTTCTTAAATCTGTCTAGAGAAATACAAAAATTCTTCATCTTTTCAGGGAACTTGCCTTTCTTATTTTATTGTTTTTGTGTTTTCAATATCATTTATTTCTGCTCTTATCTGTATTATTTTCTTTTATTTCCTTTGGGTTAATTTACTATTCTATTCCTATCAGCTTGATAAGGTGAAAATTTAAATTATTAATTCAATACTAAATTTTAAATTTGGTAAAATTTTCTATAATTTTTAGTTATATCTCACAAATTTTGTATGCTAAGTTTTCCTTTTCTTTCAATTATCTGGAGATATTCCAAATACATATCTGTTAGTGGTTTCTACTTTAGTTCTGTTATAGTTAGAAGACATATTTTGTCTGATTTTTAATTTGTATGGTTTGTGATCATATCCAGAATATTGTCTATCTTTGTGGCTTCACATGCACTTAAGAAGGAGGCAGGTTCTGCTTTTGTTGGGTGGTGTGTTACATAGATATCAATTAGGTGAAGCTGTCGTTAATGTTGTCCAAATTCCCTATTATCCTTACTGATTTTCTGCCTACTTGTTTTATTGATTGCTGAGAGAAGAGGGTTGAATACTCCAACTATAATTGTAGATTGGTCTATTTCTTCTTTTAGTTTTGTTAGTTTCAGATTCAATATTGTTAAGTTCCACATTCAGACTTTTAATGATTCTAGTTTAATTGTCCTTCTTTATTCCTCAAAATACTGCTTGCTTTAAAGTCTCCTTTGGTATTTGCAGCCAGTCCAGCTTTCTCTTGTTTAGTGTTTGTATGCTATATTATTTTTTAATTTTTAATTTATGTATACCTTTGTACTTAAAGTGGATTTCCTACAGAGAGCATGTGGGTGGGTCTTCATTATTTATCTAATAAAATTATTTATATTTTAATTGTTCTGCTTAATTTATATTTAATAAAATTTATTGATAAGGTTGGATTTAGATTTATCATTTTGTTATTTCTTTTCTTTCGCACTTTTGATTCTCATTTCCCTTCTTGCCTTTATTTTGAATGTCTGAATACTTTTTAGTATTCCACTTTAATTTATCTTTTGACATTTTGGCTCTTTTTATGTCTTTTTTTTAGAGATACAATATACATCCCTAAAGTTTTAGCACCTGCTTAGAGTTAGTATTGTACCACTTCAGGTGAAATGTAAGCACATTGCAACCATTTAAGTCCATTTAGCATTCCATATTGACCATCATGTTATAGCTGTCAGATAGATTATATCTATATGCATTGAAAACCCCATTAGACAGTGTTACATTTTTTACTTTTACTAGTTATATATGTTTTAATATTACATGATTTCATGTTACTCAGAAATTTACCACTTCTGTTGTTTTTCCTTCATTCCTCAAGATTCAAAATTTCCTTTGATATCATTTCCCTCCAGCCTAAAAAAACTTCCTTTAGCATTTAGAGTTTCTTGATTAGTGATACATTCTCTTAGTTTTCCTTCAAGTGAGCTTGTCTTTATTTTACTATCATTCCTGAAAGATATTTGCATGTTGATTTCTGAGTTGAAACTTCATTTCTTTCAGTACTTTTAAAGTATTATTCCACTGTATTCTGGCCTCTATATTTTTCTGATGAGAAATTCAAAGGGAATAGGGGAAGAAAGAGAAATGTGAGAGAGAAACATCCATTGGTTGCTTCTCCCATGTGTCTTGACCAGGGATTGAACCCACAACCTAGGTATGTGCCCTAATGGGGAATCGAACCACCAACTCTTTGGTGCATGGAAGGACACTACAACCACCTGAGTTACATTGGTTAGGGCTAAATGGGATAATTCTATTTACATACCTTAAAGTTTATTGATACCCTTTTTTATCATTATATTTAAGCCCATCCAGTGATTAAAATTATATTTTTCAGATATTCTATTTTTCAGTTCTGAAATCTCCATTTCTCTCTCTCTCTCTCTCTCTCTCTCTCTCTCTCTCTCTCTCTTTTAAATAATTTCTGTTTCCTTAAGAACTTACATCTATATGTTCACTTCAGACATATTTTCCTTTATCTCATAAAGCATGGTTGTAACGGTTGGTTTAATAACAATTCCAACACCTGGGTTTTCAAGGGGCTGGCTTCTGTTTATTGCATTTTGTTTGTATGTGCTTCATGGTGCACTGAGTAACTGTGGATTTTATCTTGGGCATTTTGAATGTTATGCTGTTCAGACTCTGTGTCCTGTTATAATCTTCTGGGAAATGTTGATGTTTGCATTTGATCGCACAAGTAATCTGGTTAGATTGGAACTGAAAGTCTGTCTTGCCTTCTGTGGGGGGCAATTCAGATTCCAGGTCCAAGTCACTAAGCTTTGCCATGCTGGTTTGTGTTCCACATGCTACTGTGTAGCTCAGCAGTGAGCCACAGGGCTTGAGCAGGTTCATACACAGAATTAGGAGATGGCTTTCTTCATTCTGGGACCCTCCATTTATGTTGTAGCCATCAATATCTCCTTTCCCCGCTTACAGGATTTTTACATGGCCTGAAATAGAGGGTTTTTACTCAAGTATTCGCTACCTGTGCTGTTGCCACTACTTCATAGCTCTTAGGGTCTAGCTGCTAAAAATGAACAAACAAAAAAAAGCAGAAAAACTCATGCGGTGCAATCGTGTCTCTAAGTTTTGACATCCATCCTTGACCCATCTGCTCTTATTTATTTTTCAGCATCCTTGGGCTTTTTTTTTAAAATGTTTTATTCAGAACTTTTAGTTGTAATCAAGACAAGAGATGGGCTGTAATGGGTTCAGGTCTCCATGCTGGAACTTGTAATTCGTAAGAACTCAGTTTCTGGACCTGTTAAACAAGTGATCCTTTAAGCAAAAAATAGAACAATCTTTTTACAGCTTTGACCCCCAAATTCCAGATAATTGAAATAGATCAGAGAAGCTGACCTTACTAGTTAGGGAAGGCATATAATATAATGTAAAAACCATGGACGTTTTTACTAAGTAGGTCTGTGAAAGAAATACAGCCCCACTATTTATCAGTGTATAATTAATGACTTCCTTGGTGTGTTAGTCTCCCCATCAAAAGCAAATTAAACAGATAATAAGGCATTCCACTCCTCAGCTTCCCCCTCCTCTCCCTACCACCTCTTAGAAATGCTATTGGTAGCCTAGAAAAGGAGTAGACTTTTTTTTCTCTCTTTTTTTAAAAAATATATTTTATTGATTTTCTACAGAGAGGAAGGGAGAGGGATAGAGAGCTAGAAATGTCGATGAGAGAGAAACATCAACCAGCTGCCTCCTGCATACCCCCCACTGGGGATGCGCCCGCAACCAATGTACATGCCCTTGACCAGAATCGAACCTGGGACCTTTCAGTCTGCAGACCGATGCTCTATCCCCTGAGCCAAACCGGTTTTGGCTCTTTCTTTTTTTAAAAAATATATTTTATTGATTTTTTACAGAGAGGAAGGGAGAAGAATAGAGAGTTAGGAACATCAATGAGAGAGAATTATTGATCAGCTGCCTCCTGCATGCCTACTGGGGATGTGCCCACAACTCAGGTACATGCCCTTGACCGGAATCGAACCTGGGACCTTTCAGTCCTCAGGCTGATGCTCTATCCACTGAGCCAAATTGGTTAGGGCAGGAGTAGACTTTTCTATGTGCTCAAGATGTGGTTTGTAAGTCACCCCGGAGAGACAGCAGTGTTTGCTTTATAAGGCAAGCACAGCTTGTCCATCATTACACAGCTGCCTTGTTTTGATTCTACCCTCAGGAAGAAACCTTTAGGTTTTGAGTTGGCTTGGGAGTAGCTTGTCTATGGGAGGAGAATGTTCTGGGCATACTGATGTGAGCTTCCAGGCAGGCTGGCAGTTGTAGGTTTCATTGCATTTCCTCAAAGTGGCATTCTGGCTTTCCTTAGCTGTCTTGTAAAATTGGTCAGTATGATTAAGCTTCCTAGAATTTGAGTAACAGGGGGATACTGACAAGCTTGAAATCTGTGAGTTTCTGAGCCAAGTAAAAGATCAGCCTCGGAATATAATGAGTTTTCTAGAAAATGCACCTTTTTAGAGAAATCCTTTTGCAACTGGGACTCTTGGCCAGTTGGTACAAAGTGTGGTACGAGATTACCTTAAATGTTTCATGTACAACTATTTTTAAATTTAATACTTTGTGCTATAACTAGCACAGAAACATTCCTCATTGTTTCTTAAGAGTTCAGAGCTTAGAATGAGATTTCAAGAGTGGATAATTTTAAAGAAAACATATATTAATTACATAATAGAACCATTGGTATGTATGTATGATGTGACAAAAGTCATAAAAAAATAAACACATATTTTGAGTACACTAAATTAGGCCACAGCTGACTGTGAGTACTTCCTGGAGCAAGCAGCTAAGTTTTCTTTGCTTGGTCACAGTACCATTTATTATAGTTAGCAAAGTATGGCCATTCAAAGCCAGTATCATGTATATAACCTTTCAGTTATCACTTATCTTACTATTACAAGGCTTTACTTTTAATATGGGAGTGTACACTGCCATGGAAAAAGTCCCTGCAGAAAATGGTAGGGTGCTTAACGGGAACAGCGCTTTGTGACAGTACTGTCCTGTGACAGTTTGCCTCTGATGGCTTTTCCTCTTAGTAAACTCACCTCTATTTATTTATTTATTGGGATCTCTCATGAAAGAAAATGACAACAGGAATCTGTGGAAACCCCCTAACCTCTCTTAGTTCAGTTACTACTGTGCTCTGCTACTGACATGTAGAGCCCACACCAACTTCTGGACTCTCTGGGCACAGGACTTTGTAATCTCTCGATTAGATCCAATTGCTCTTCTGCTGCTGCCATCACTGAAATTGCCGAGGAATCTCATTTTATCATTTTGGTGTCACTCCCTGGAAGAAGTATTCTGGTCTACTAAAATCCAGGAGCAATTATTTAACTTTAGGAGTTTCTTATCTTCCCCCAGGATTTAAAAACCTCGCAGAGACCTGGCCCTACAGCAAAATATGAATCATGAAGAATGTAAGGAAGGTTAGATTCCCTTGGGCTTGTCAAAAGAGCTATTGATACGTTCTAAAATACTTCAAGTCTAAAGGCTAGAAAAGAAGCAAAGGTGTTTAAAAAAACACACATTATTATCACATTGAATTTATTTGGAAGCAAGGTGCAAAAGAGAGGATTTGGGTAATCATGTACCCAGGTAATTCCTGGAGGAAAATATCTTTTCAGAAACATGCTCTAAGACTATCTTACTAACCATCCTTTATATACTATACCAATGGAGATCTTTCAAGATTGATGAAAGATTATGGAAGTGGCTTACAGATTGATCTATGTGCCACAGAGAGTAGTAGTAGTAGTAGTAGTAGTAGTAGTGTGTGTTGGGATGGGGTGGGGGTAGATAACTTGTGTTTACTAATAGGAAAACGGGTGCAGAAAAGCAAACAAACAAAACATCATTACTTTCCCCCTTACCAGTGCCCCGGAAGAAGGATGACAATGGTTGGATTTGTCTCTGTTTTGCTGATAGCTAACTCCTAAACAGAGTACCCTCACAGCACGTATAAATCATTACACTGCTTAGATTTCGATAATTTTGATTGGGCATTATTCTGTCAATTACAGAACTTGTAAACAAATGTAATGAGCGTGTTGGATTCGGTTCTGTGTCTGGGCTTAATGAGATCCATCCAACACCGGAGGGGTTTTTAAGCTCTCAAATTAGCATCGACCTGGTCATTGGTACAACAGCATCACTTTGGGATTAGCAAGGCTGGGATTTAAATCCAAGCTCCGATATACACCCTGTTCTGATAGGGCCCCCTCTTCTGTTCTTCATGCACAGACTTGAGACGTCCCATTCGTCTCACCTCCCTTAATGATACGATGATGTACCGGCTGTGTCCACCCCCCGCTGTTTGTTTTCCTTATTACCGACTCCAGCCCTCAAGTACCAGCAGCTCTTGGGCTCTCAGATCATTTGTATGGCCGCAGCGACTGCTTTGCTTGTTAAGTAATAAACTGGGTTGTGTTTTGAAGTGTTGTTTCCCTCATCACACATGGTTGGCGAATCTGCTTTGTTTGCATTTGCTTCCACTGCCCTTTCGCCAACCGTCATCCATTTTTTTTTTAGTGGCTGCACACCTAATGAGACAGTCAGAAGATCTCTCCAAGCGATCTGACTTCCCAGGCTTCGACAAGCCTGGCTAGGATTTTCAATTAAAAGCAAGTTGAAAAGAGATAGAAGAAAGCAAGCAAGTCATTAAGCAGCAACGGGGTCTTGGCAGAGGTTGTTAAATACATTATTTAATGAAGCAGTTTGGAGCGTGGGGGCCAGGCTTCCTCTGGCTCCCAAGTTCCATAAAAGCCAGAGCTGCTTCCTACCCTCTTTATTGTGCTCTGACTAAGGGGCCAGGTGGATCTGTGGGCTTGGGGAAAGTGGGGAATTGTGGGTGATGAATGTTTTATCATCCAGGGGCAGGGTCGACATTAAGAGGATTTCTGGGAAGGGCTTGGTTTGGGGACTCCCAACACCCTCAATGAGGGTGCATACGAAAGATTCTCTCTCTTTCGGATGCATCCTGGTATGACACCAGAGTTTCAAGGTCCAGCGCATCCCCGGGTGAGGCAGAGTGCAATGACTGATGAAAGTTCATATTTTCATGTTGTCTATTCTCTTTTCAGCAGCTAATACAAAACACATTATTATATCCTTCTGGCCATCTGGTGGCTAGATTTAATGTCTGAGCCACCAGTTTAATTTGCAAACTCTGGGTCCAGTGATGTGAATGGAGGAGAATTGCAGAGTCAGAGCAGGCAGGCAGGCAGGGCTTGCGTTGCTGAGCCTGAGCTTCTGTGCCATTGGGTACCAAGCATGTAGTGTCTCAGCCTCCCTAACAGGAGGTTGTTGGGTGTGGCCATTCGTGCTTTATGTCAAGTATTGATGTCAGAGTAAAGGGTCCTTCTGTTCGGTCCACCTGGACTTACCCAGACTGTGATGGAAGTGAATGGGACACTGATGTGATGATACCTATTTGGTATACAGCTCTGTAGTGTGTGTGTGTGTGTGTGTGTGTGTGTGTGTGTGTGTGTGTGTTTGCTTGCGCACGCACATGGTACAGCAGGATCCTCAGAGAAAACAAAACCATGTTTGAACAATGCAGGGAAGGGCCTGGAGAATGTGATGCAAGTGGTTAAGAATGGCCTCAACTTGCCAACAGGAAGCCTTGATGTCCTGGTGTGGAGGGCCATCCCGAGCTTATAGTCCATGCCCAATGAGTGTTTACTGTCCTCGAGGTGCTGCTACTAAGTTCAGCATCAGCGATGTGATGATGTTAACAGCTTCCACGTGGATCTGGAAGCAAGAGAACATATCTAGAGAAAGGAGAAGAATTTAAAAGGGCGAGTGTTTGCAGGAAGAAGACCAGTGTCTCTCCTGGGAGGAGATAGGACCAACTGGCAAATCAAGAGATCACATCCTAATAAACACCATCAGACACAAACCTAAAACTAAAAGTGTGCTCATCGGTTGCATTGGGTGTGTGTGTGCTGAGCTATACCTATGATTCTGAAGTTAAATGAATGCTCCTTGGTTCATAAAACTCTGGGAATTTTTTGCCCAACTTATTCTATGAGGTTTGTTATTATTTTTTTTAGTGGCAGACAACACCGCATCATGTACAGAAAATCAACGTGGTCAGGTCCATGGATCAAGCCTTCAGGTACGAGGGCAAGTGATGAGTAGATAACACAAGTAAACTTTTACTCCTAACCATTGATGGTTTTTGAAATCCAGGAGATGGTACATGACCACAAGTTAAGAAAGCAGTCAAGAGCAGGTTAAGTGAGGGTGGTATCCAAATCCTATGACTTCTCTCATGTTCCTGAACGATCACCCTCTTCGTGTTAAAAGACAATGGTGATCAGGCCTGGGGCTACTCCCGAGGACTCTGGAGAGAGTTTGTCCCCATTCATTTTCCCTTAGCTTCCACTCTGTACCCCAGAATCATTATGTGCCTTGAGCACATAAAGTATGTATTTTTTTGACCTTGCAGAATTTGAGTTACAAATAACCTTCTGAAATGGAACAATTATATAACTTGGGAAATATTTATGAAGTCCTTAGTCAAATGGTGAACATTAGCCATAATATGCATCATTTATACTGTGGTAAAAAATATGAGGAAAGAGGAATTTTCAGTACATTCAGAAAGTTCCCAGGACACCTTGCATTGGAGTGGTTGCATAAACTGAGAAATACCTGTTTAGCTCATGGCAAGAGCTGAACATTAGCAATGATACACATGCTTCTTACTGCGGTAAAAGTTTTATGAGAAAATAAAAATCACTGTCCATTGACACAATCGAGTTCTTTACTTGGGAAATTAACTCAGTTCTGACCAATATCCTCCTCACATTCCTAGAAGTTATTTTTGACACTGGCCATCCCATAATCAATTATTTAGCTGTGTTAGAATTAGACCATTGTTCAGCTTGTTATCGGCTCTAGTATCCCTCGTCTTCACTTCTGAGATGTCATTTCTAATGATGACAATGGAAACTGATGTACCTCTTTCTCAAAAGGATGCTAATTCAAAAGAAGCTGTGCACACTCTTTGCAATCTTTTGTAGCCTTGGGCCTCTAAAATAGTGTCTCAGGAGAGAATAAGTAGAATCTTGAAAATTTGTCGCATTTTCATTTCCCATGTGTTTAGGAATGATGTAAAATGCACATATTTTTGAAATGAGAGCTATCACAAGAAACTCACCATAAATGAGATTTGCTATTATTTTGCTGTCTTTACAATTTGGTAGCATGAGTTCCCCTGAGAAGTGCTACAGATGTATGGATAAAATGTGAAACTCTTGAGATAATCTTAATCTTTCCTGACATGCTTTCTAGACTTTTTTAAAAATTCTTACCCGAGGATATGTTTTATTGATTTTTAAAGAGAAAGGAAGGGAGAAGGAGAGGGGAGGGGAGGGGAGGAGAGAGAGAAAGAGAGAGAGAGAGAGAGAGAGAGAGAGAGAGAGAGAGAGAGAGAGAGAGAGAAAGAGACATCTCATTTGCCTCCTGTTCATGCCCTGACTGGGGATTGAACCCTATACCTAGGTCTGTGCCCTGACCAGGAATCAAACCTGCTACCTTTTGGTTTATAGGACAATGCTCCAACCAACCGAGCCACCTGGTTTGGATCTTCCTACACTTTTAAGTATGAGATGTAGAACATTGAATGTGGGAAAGAAGATTCTATGTACTAATATTACTATGAGGATATTTTCAGTCTTTACCCTAATTTTTGACAAAACCATGTACCTGATGTAACATTGCAGATTAGAGCACAATGTTCATGTCTCCATTTTAATGGAGAAAATGGAGTCACTTAATATATCTATGCCTCATTTTCTTAATGGTAAAACATCAATGAATATCTTCTATATTCTAGGATGGAATTCATGCTGATTTAAAGAGATAATTGAGAAATAAATGATGATTTTGCAGCACATAATACATGATTAATGATACCATAAGAAGAGCCAAATTAAAAATATTTTCAACACCATTACACATTTCTCATTTGCTCCAATGAGGCTGAAGTTTAGTAGAGAAAAATTCTAGGAGAATAGTGCCAAATTGAAAATCAACAATAATTCCCCAATGGAAGACTCAAGAAGCCAATAACCTGTAGGCAAATCAACCAAAACGAACTATAACAATTTCAACCACTTGAGGGCAAAAAGAATTAAAAAGCAAACTTCTTAAAATTCAAAAATGATAGCAAATCCAGTCCAAGTTTTGACTCATTATAGCTATATAATTAAAGTGGCATCCTGCCTAAATTAACTTCTGCAACTCAGTGACAGTGTGTTGATAGTGTTACTCAGTGTCTCTTACATTTTTATTATGACAACTTTAAATTTATTTAACCCACAATTTGTACTGAACGCTGGTTATTATTTCAAAATACTCAGGATGAGCAGCCAAGTATTATGTATGGTTTTTAGTTACATTATCAATATTGTCAGTTTTACTCAAGAAAGGGTACTAGGATAGAAAGTTCACATTTCGGAATCAATTTTATTTTTTTGGAATTATTTTTGATCAACCCTAGAGGCACTGCTGACTAACATATAAGTTTCCATTGGTGAAGTGTGTGGTATTCACAATAATTGGATTGAATTGGCTAAGATATTTAACAGAGTCTCTCTATTGTCTGAAGAGGGTTTTAAAATCCAGAGAAACGTGGTCTTCATCTTTCCATAATTTTTTCTTTTCTACTCCTCTCCATCCTTCTTTCCTTCTCTTCCTTTTCTTCTGGCTTCTTTCCCTCCCCTCCACTCCCCTCTCCTCTCTCTCATTTAACTATTTCATATGCAGCATGAGGTTCTACTCACTTATTTATGGCTCATTCCCTGATCTTTGATATGAATCGTTGCTCAGTTGAAGATAAGAGAAACTAATCTAGCATTTTAAGAAGGAAGTAATTTAACACAGAAAATGCTGATGTTGAAATAATTGTTTCCCAGCCAACAGCACAGAGCTGAGTCCATCGGGGGTCAGGACACCTTTGCTACATTCAGGAAGCACCTGCTGTGCCAGCATCATGCAGTCCTCGCTGAGCTCGGGGAGTCAGGATGTCCTTGCCAGTCTGCTATAGTTCCACATGGTCTTAGCTGAGATCCGGGGGTAGGTTGGCTGCTACCAGTTCAGAGACACGCCACACCTCTTAGATGCACACCAGCAGCACAGACCCCCTTGCATACCACTGTGCCCTGCCAACTGAAGGCATTTATGAATTCAGATTGATGCAATTCATGGGGGCATCCTATAGTTGTAAGTTTAGGCCTTTTTAATAGTTTGTTATGATGAGTTTCCAGAAGGAGAACATATGTTTGCTTTAAGGCTTACTTATATGAATTGCATGATTGCCACAGAGAGATTGTTCCAGTTTCCATTCCCTCTGGCTGACTAGGAGCCTATTTCCTTGCATAGAAGATAAGTTTTCCTGCTTCTCTGTAACAGAAGCATATGTGATAGCTGAAATAACCATGACACATTTTAAAAAATATATATTTTATTGATTTTTTACAGAGAGGAATAGAGAGTTAGAAACATCAGTGAGAGAGAAACACTGATCAGCTGCCTCCTGCACATCCCCTACCGGGGATGTGCCTGTAACCAAGGTACCTGCCCTTGACTGGAATCAAACCTGGGACCCTTCAGTCTGTAGGCTGACACTCTATCCATTGAGCCAAACTGGTTAGGGCCCATGACATATTTTTTAATGCAAATTATTTAAAGACCGTCTCTGGTTTTCATTATATTGTTTTACTATTGTCTGGAATAGCTGGCAGTTTCTCATCAGTTGGGGTTTCCTAGAGCTTTCTGGGAGAGTCAGGAAAAACCAGTCGTGTTTTCCGGTGTGTACTTTCTCCACGGCCATGGGTCTCTTGCGAGTGAAATCGGGGCTCCTGTGAATGTTAATAACATGACACCAAGCCTGTGAAAATGAGTAACTGTAGCTGTGACATCTGGGGGAGGTATATTCACCTAGTTGGAAGTAAAGTCTTTAGTAAACTTAGTCTTGGGGGTTGGTTACATTGAGAAGTTTACTAGTATCTGAGTTCATGAGTATGGCCTCCTCTATTTTTACCAGCTGGGAATACGAGTAAATATCTCTCTGAAGTTGTAAATGTTGGCATGCTGTCAGCATTGTTGTAATCACGGTGGTGGGGTAGGGTGTGGGGCAGTTAATGTGAGCAGTGATGAGACAGTTTATTTACATAAGTATCTTGATTCCCTCTAAGGATAAACTTGGGGCAGAGAGAAACACAATAATTTCACACTTAAATATATATAATTGATTTCAGAGAGGAAGGGAGAGAGATAAAGACATCAGTGATGACAGAATCATTGATCGGCTGTCTCTTGCATGTCCACCCTGGGGATCGAGCCTGCAACCCAGTATGGGAATCAAACCGTGACCTCCTGGTTCATAGGTCGGTGCTCAATGGCTGAGCCATACCAGCCCGGCTAATTAAATATCTTTTAACAGCCACGATGAATACACTGCACATTTCTGCAGATGTCTGCTGGCCAGCAGCTTCACATCACTAGGTCCTTTTAGAGATGGTGAATTTCAGACCTCACCCCCGACCTCCTAAATCAGAACCAGCGTTTAATAAAATATCCAGGCAATTTGTGTGCACATTCATGTTTGAAGAGCACGGTTGTAGTCTGCTCACCAGAAAGTCTGCTTGATTCTGCCATGAATTCTGTTCTCATTTTTGTGACATTGGGTAAATTACTGCCCCCTGTGAGCCCACGTTTTCTCATCTATTAAATTATATTAACAGCATTTCTTTATAGAGATTTTAGAGAATTATACTACAATGGGAGCACAGTGCTCTTAATATATTATAAATCCTGCACCATAACTAACGCTCGTAATGGCCACTGACTGAGGGATTGCCAGTTGCTGATGTACTGCAGGCATCATTTCTCTGCAAAGTAAGTATGAATGAGTTCCATTTCGCAGATAAAGGCTATGAGGTCAGAAGGATTAAGTGACTTACCCAAAGCCATAAAACCGGTAAAAGTGGGAGCTGGGATTTCACCCTAAGTTCCTGTGGCTCACGTTTCTATCTTCTTTTCAATTTCAGGCTTACAATTGCTCTTCTCTCCATGGTGGAGACAATTTCTTTTATATTCTGTATTGCTTATTTATCCCCACTACACAGACGTACTTAGCCTATGTGCAATATTATTGAGGAATTTTAAGTCACAAAAATCTGTACCTTCACAGTGATGTTTCCTCTCCAGTCACTACTGTTTGTCATATAAACAATGAGCATTAGCTTCCTTTGGCATATTTTGTGTTACCTTCTTCACAGGGCTATTCAGAGTTGGCGTCATATTACTAATGTGGGAATAATCTTTAAAAATGTTTGACAGGTGAGCTGCTGGGCCCCCCAATGCAAAATAAAGGGGGACTGAGGATTGTGTCCAGACTCTCATGAAAAAGTGGCAGGAAATAGCAACGCCAGATGAAGAGGCAGGCTTTGCCTGAAACTCCAAGTATTAGGACAGAACGGTGGTTCTCACTTGGGGTAAGACAGTTGAATCACCTGGGGAGATTTTAAGGTTATTTTCGATGCGAAGACCACACTCCACCAATTAAATCTGAATCTCTGGGGAGGAGAGGCAAGTACCATTATTACCTAAATCCCAGACAATTTCACTGTTCAGCCAAGTTTAAGAACCAGTGGACAAGAGCAGTGGTTCTCAACATTTCAGTATTCATCAGAATCACGGAGGACTAATTGAGTGGGTCTGCCAAGGGGCTCACAATTCTGCCTTTCTGACAAGTTCACGGGTCATGCTGATGCGGATGGTCCAGGGACCAGACTTTGACAACTAATGCACTTGAATTTGGGAGCTTAGAAGGTGTCTCTGTGTTCTCTCACTGTACCCATTGTTATCCCTGGTGTCTTTTTGAAGCACACGATCAGAATTGCTCACTTAGCCATTGACCTTCATTGGTCCATGGCCTCCTTAATGGCAAGTACTACCACTCCCTTACTTGGTACCTCCAGCCATGGAGTCAGTGCTTGGCATATAACTGCCCAGTAAACACTGTTCAGAGGAGTAGATTATTTCTTCTCGCAGCGTTGTCCCACATTAGACAGTCTTCTGGTCACCACATCAGGCCTCCTGGATCAGATAATGAAACAGTATGGTCTGCCACTTGGATACTGGCATTAGCAAGAGGTCCTGCTACTTAAAAGCTGGCCATTCCTGGGATCAGTAGATAAGCCCCAGAAAATGGGGTGGCTGAAGTCTTTTCTATTTGTTCTGATTCAGCTCTTGTACAAAGGATCTGGTTGGAAGCTTCGGTCTCAGTACCATCTTGTTAAACCCGGCCATCTGTTGGAGAGGATTTTATTTTAGATGAGAGCATCTGGGTCCCCATTTACATTTGCCGAGGTTAATAGACTGGACAACCTTTCTCTGTTCTCAGCAGGAGCACATCCTGGCGCTGCCGGGGAGGAGGCGGCTGAACTTTCCACTGGTTGTTCTCAAATACACTCTCCCCACCTGAAAGCACTTTTATCTTCTATCTTCATACTCTTATTTCTTAAGAGCCGGAGCTTTCAAGTCCATAGGCTGCACGCAGTCAAAAAGCTGATTATGAATCAACAGGAGGAAGAGTCACAGAGACCCCCAGGTCCAATCCCAGTCGCTGCCACTTGGTAGCTAGCTGGGTTAGCTGGGCCAAATTTTTTTACCTTTCTGAATCTTATTTTTCTCACCTGAATAAAAAGGAGAAAATATCTCTCTTGCCACTTTTTGTGTGAGAATTAAATAATACATGTTAAAGCTAAGTGGTGGCCTGGCTGGCCTGCCTCAGCGGTTGGGTGTCAACCTGTGAACCAGGAAGTCAGGGTTCAATTCCCTGGTCGGTACATGCCAGAGTTGTAGTTTCGATCCCCAGTGTGGGGCACGCAGGAGGCAGCTGATCAATTATGCTCTCATCATTGATGTTTCTCTCTTTCCCTCTCCCTTCCTTTCTGAAATTCAAAAATATATATTAAAAGAAAGCTAAGAGATCATTATTTTTACCTTTCAGTTTGTTTTTCACTTCAGAGATTCTGTAGGAATTTCACAGACATTTAATTTAATTCTTGTAACAATGCTGATGCAAGTTGCATTTCCTGACTCTAAGGTGGACATGATATTTATTATAAGGTATACTTGGGATTACCCATGAAGAACAAGGGGGAAGGAAGCAGAATGGGACAGAAGGAGAAGTTAAACTATGATGTAGGCCCAATGCATTTTAGTCAATCCCGTGGGAGCTCTGGAACTGGAAGGGCGTGCTGAAGAGTTGTCTTGAGTCTGGCCAAGAGGCCCAAATCATTGTACCCCTGCATCTGTCAGCCATTGAGTGAGGGCCTTCTGTGTTTGATGAACAGGGACTCCTAGGCAAGGGTACTCTTTGCAGTGACTCAATCACTGAAGGAGGTGGGAACTGAAGGCTTTCCACCAATAGCCCTTCCAGCAGCTGGGTGACAAGTCTTTCATGGTAGTTTATTTTCTAAATAAATGAAAAGAGTCCAGACTTCCCTCAAATGAGATAGAAAGATGTGTGTGTGTGTGTATGTGTGTGTGTGTGTGTGTGTGTATGTGTGTGTGTCTAGTATTTGTAGATAGAGAAGAGAGAAAAAGGAGAGAGGAGAGAATGGAACCTAACAACATTTTCTTAATTGGAGGTCTTTTGAGAGTAAGGAAAACTTGTCTTATAAAAGGCGGCTTGCTTTAAGAGAGACCTGTTAGAGCATGCACCTCAGGGAGATGAAGGAGTCAACTACGAATCCTATTTCTCCTTGTTAAGAACCCATGAATGATTCATAGGATGAGCCCGGGAGGAACAGGGAGGTGTCAAAGTAAGAACTGCCATGAAAAAAGGGAAACAGGCAAGGAAGACTTCATGCAAGGCTATTGCAAAGGGAGAGTGAGATTGAATTCAACTGCAGAAGGGGATGTTGCAGGTGTCAAACTTGAGTTCACAGATCTCGCTCACTGGAGGGTTTCCAAGAGCTGTGATGAGGGAATCATAGCCACCTGTATTTGCTAATTGGCTCTACCCAAAGGAAAAGTAAACATTCTCCTCTCTGCATGGACGGAGGTAGCTTTACAGCTTGAAACAAGGTGCCCTGTGAAGCTAGGCTCCTACCCTCCTACAGAACCTGGGAGCTAGGGAGCTAGCTCCTTTGAATTTTACTTTGCAAAGAGATGCTTCTCAGGTCCTTGAGAAAGACATTTCCTGGGTCCCACACTGGTAAAAAGCTTCTTGGGATATATATATATTTCAAAAGGACCAGAAAAAGAATTTGTGAACACTAGTTTTCTGCTCTACGAAAAGGGAGGGCAGGGGCCTGTTAGCAGGAAGACTTGCCTGATGTTTAGTCACAATGAGGGGAACATTAGGGCTGGGAGACCCGTCTTGATCAGAGCTTCTCAGAGGAGCTCAGGAGTCAGAGCTTGAATGCCGGGTTTTGACAAGGCAGGGCAATTAGGTGTGCTCACAGCGACGGCACCTGGGAGGCAGGTGACTGCTGACCTGCCCTGAGAGGGATAATGAGATACCAGCCACCCAAAGAGGGTCTGTGTGAGGCACGCTCCGATCAGGAAATCAGAAAGCAGTAAGTACTCTTCATTAGAACCTTAAAAATGACTGCAAGTAATATATAGGCATCCGGAATTTCAGAAAGTACAGGCATGATCAGCGTTTTTGACGCCTTGTTGTGTTTGTGTTTGGTTATGTGCATCAGTCGCCTGAATTGTCTCAGCTATTGCCAGGCTCAAGGTAATGCTGGGCCCTCTTTATGCTCCATAATGGAAGTGTCACTGAATTTGCCTCCTTGGATGTTGGAGAAACTTTCCTTTCCTTACTTTTGCCCAATCCCACCCAGAGATTTCTGGAATCCCCATCGGGAAGGGGATGTCTCAGGTGTCAAACATGAATTCACAAACAATTCTCACATATATTTCCACTTTAGGCCGGCAGCTGCATTTCATGCTGGAGAGCGGTTAGCCTGGCCTGGGGAGAGGGTGTTGCACCTCAAGGGGCCAGGACTGAACTCTGCATCTCACACAGCTCACTTCCGCTTCCGGTGAGTAAGATGTGATGTGCAGTGTAACAAAATAATTCTGTTTCTGAGGCCTTTTGTTGGTTCACACTTGTTTGCCTCGTAGATCCATTCCTTGTGTTTCTTCTGTTGAGGAGGGTGGATGGGAAGAGGGGAGAAGTCAAGGGAATTCTCTACCCTCCTCCCTGCCTCAGGATTCACCTCCCCCATGGCTCCAACTCAGGCTGGACAAGCCCACCCTAGCCTCAGTTAGCCTTGAATGACCTAGCCTTTGGGTTGTGCTGTTACTACTACCCGTCTTATCCTAGGGGTGTACGCGGCTTCCTGGTTTCCCTCATCTCCGGTTTTCTTACTGTCTCCCATTTTCACAAGTTGTTCTAATGCCTATGCCTCCAATTCCATAAATTAAATTCTATTTAAAATATGCAGTCATGTCTCCCTTATCAAATCCTGATTGGTGCAGACCTCTGCTTAGCCACAATGTAATCTAATATAACCTTTATCTTTCAGGCTAGCTCTTATTTTCATTGTAGTATCTTACGGGGGAAAAATTCTCTAATTTCAGAAATCTCTTAGCCACTAACAATAAAAGAGGGAACATTGTGTTAGCTGAATTCATATCCCCCTCCTGCTCTGTTTGCAGCAGAGGCTGAAGGAAGGAAAAGCATGAGGTCATCCGTTAAACCCTCAGAGTTTTCTTTCTCTTTGTTGAGTGGAAAAGGAGAAATAGAAATTCGATGGGTTACAGTGAAATCTTTAAGAATCACAGCCAGCACCATATTGCTTAAAGGAATTTATTAAGAAAGATTTCTCTTTACTTGTGATATCAAAGCATGCATTGTCTCTGTCACAGATACCTAAGGCAGCTGGAATGAGTGAAGGTAAGTAAACAGCTTGGATTTGGTGTTTGCGGATGTACTATTTTTAGTGACTTCGTTCTAATCAATTCCTCAAGGCAATCCTGTGCTTATCTTTCCCCCAAAACATAGTGAATACATTAAATGCAGTTCAATAAACAAATAAACTAGAGTTTAATTACTGCAAGGGGTTATTAATGCAAAAAGGGTCCTCGCTATTTGTAGTGAATTAAGAAAAAATTATATTCCATGAAGTTTATATAAAGTGTTTAGCAAAGTAGGCTCTTGGTAAACATTAATTTCCTTCCCACTTCAACTGAAAATGCAAATATTTTTGTGTTAGTCTCGCTTAAACCAATATGAAAATTGTTCTTGTGGGCTCTAAGCAGCCATCTCTTCTTTGTGTATCCCCACCACCTTGGCTGGTAAAAAGCTTGAATGGTTACCTCTCTGAATCTCATTGTCCTATGCTTTTCTAGCAGTGGTCAGCAAACTGCGGCTCAAGAGCCACATGCGGCTCTTTGGCCCCTTGAGTGTGGCTCTTCCACAAAATACCACGTGCGGGTGTGCACTTACAGTGCAATTGAAACTTTGTGGCTTTTTGGCTCTCAAAATAAATCTCAATCGTTGTACTGTTGATATTTGGCTCTGTTGACTAATGAGTTTGCCGACCACTGTCCTAGAGCATTCTGATCTGCTCTTCAGGGCTACCTCCCTTGTATTCATCCTTTGTAATGTGTTTTGGGTTTTTGTTTTTTTTTCCCTTTAGTCCTTAGAAAATCCCTCTTTAGTCCTTAAATATAGAACAGGTTAATGTAAATTAGTTATAGTATAACAGCTAATATTTAGACATATGTGATATTTGAAATATAAGGATGTGACTGTCTTTTATATATGCCTGTATACCCTAGTCTTATAATGCCTGACCACTAGCTGTTGGAATTGAAAGCCTTATAATTAAATGTATAATGATCATCTCTCCAGAGCTTCCTGAGGCTACTGGTCACAGAAAGAGACTTTTGGGTAGAATTACTCTGTTTTATGGATGAGTTTCTTAAGGGCACGTGCCATGGTTTTTCATTTACCTTGTATTGGGTCCTTAGAAATTGATCATTCACTGTTTGCTGAGTAGAAGTTGGATGGTTGATGTCTTTGTGAGCTTATGATGTTGGCACTGGGGTTTGCTACATGTACAGACAGGAGACAGCATTCTTGGTCTGAGGCTCATGCTTGGCTATTGCTCTCCTAGGAAGGTCATGAGACTAGCACACTCCATGGCTGAGTCCTAATTTCTACTGTGTGATCTTGGGCAGTTAATTTAACCTGTTTGACTTTTAGTGCCTTTATTTATAAAATGAAATAAAAATATAGTGAGCATTTTGCTAGATGTTTTAAAGATTAAATTTGGTAATTGTATATGTAAGAATCATGTAAATTATAGAGTGCAAATTAAGTATAATCAGGTAGTATTAACTTGCATAGAGATAATTATGAGATGAAAATTAAATAAAGAATATCTTGGTCAGTTCGTACCAAGCTATTTACAAATTCTTCAGATTCACTGCCCTATACTTCAAGGTAGTCTGTACCATCTTGTTTCCAACCCGAGTTGAATTCATTGCTATTGAGCATCTCAGTGTGTATTTATTTCCCCCCTGCTTTGTGGCCAATCACTACAATCTATAATAATAAAAACATAATATGCTAATTAGACTGGGTGTCCTTCTGGACATCCTTCCAGATGACCTCTGGGGCTGTGAGGGCCGAGGCAGCAGTGGCAATGGCTAAGGGGCGGGGGGGGGGGAGGGCAGGGGTCATCCGGAAAGTGGGGTGAGGCCCTTGCATGAATTTCGTGCATCAGGCCTCTAGTTTACATATAAAAGGAAAGGAGAAGGTAGGTCACAAAGTTCCATCTTTACCCATGGAAAATGGTGATCTAAATGCCCATCTACTAAGACCCAAACTGTTATTTCTCTCTTTGGCTCCAATGATAAATACACTTTAAATTAAAATTAAAATGTTCATGAAGAATAAATTTGAAAAGCAATGAAGAACAATAAATAAAACAATATATTGAGAAGAAAATTAAAGTAAAAGAAAATAAAATCCCATTTTCTTATTGTGTAAAAGCTTCTAACTCCACCATAGTTGTTGTTGTTGTTGTTCTTCTTCTTCTTCTTCTTTTTTTAAAGTAACAGTTCGCTAGATTTTGCCTACTTCAGGGTTCCTACACCCAAGAAAATGTGTTTTTATGGTAAAGAATGTGTATACAACCTAGGAACCATAGGACTATTGTATAAGTAAGAGAATTCTTTTTTTTTTTTTTTTTTTTTTTTTTTTTTTTTTACATTTTTTATTATTTTTATTTTATTATTATTTTTTTTAAATAAATCTTTATTGCTCAGATTATTACAATTGTTTCTCCTTTTTCTCCCCCATAGCTCCCTTCCACCTGATTCCCACCCCACCCTCTGCCCTCACCCCCTCCCCCCACTATTGTCCTCATCCATAGGTTATACAATTTTAATCCAGTCTCTGCACCCCACACCCCTTTCACCCTGATAATTATCTATCCACTCCCTTTCTTTGCCCCTAATTCTATTGTATTCACCAGTTTATTCTATTCCTGAGATTTTTAATTCACTTGACCTTCTTCCTCTTCTTAAGTAATACCTTTCAGCATTTCATATAATACTGGTTTGGTGGTGATGAACTCCTTTAGCTTTTTCTTATCTGTGAAGCTCTTTATCTGCCCTTCAATTCTGAATGATAACTTTGCTGGATACAGTAATCTTGGTTGTAGGTTCTCCCTATTCATCACTTTGAATATTTCTTGCCACTCCCTTCTGGCCTGCATGGTTTCTGTTGAGAAATCAGCTGATAGCCGTATGGGTGCTCCCTTATAGGTAACCAACTGCTTTTCTCTTGCTGCTTGTAAGATCCTCTTTTTGTCTTTTACCCTTGGCATATTGATGATGATGTGTCGAGAAGAATTTTTCTTTGGATTCCTCTTGTTTGGGGTTCTGTAGGCTTCCTGTACTTGTAAGTCTATTTCTTTCACCAGGTGAGGGAAGTTGTCTGATATTATTTCTTCAAATATGTTTTCAGTATTTTGCACTCCCTCTTCTTCTGGCACCCCCATAATTCTGATGTTGGTGCGCTTGCAGTTGTCCCAGAGGCTCCTTACACTATCTTCAACTTTCTGGATCCTCTTTTCTTCTTCCTTCTCCAGCGGAGTGTCTTTTGGCTCTTTGACCTGATCCTTATGTTCTTCCATTCTGCTGTTGGATCTCTGCATAATATTTTCCAATTTAGTCAGTTTATCTATACTTTTTAGTTGGGTCTCATGAATTTTATCGAGCTTTTCTAGGATATTGTTGCATAACCTTAGAACCGTAGTTCTGAACTCTATATCCTCCATCTCTTTTGTTTGAGATCTATTTCCTTGTCTCGGCATTATCACTATTTTTCAGAGTTGGTAGGATGGCTTTGTGTGTTTGGTGTCCTATATAGCACAGTGGGTCAGCCTCCTCAGCTACCTGAGGTAGACACTCTTGGTGATCCCCTTTGTGGACTGCGTGCACAGCCTTGTTGTAACTAAGTTTCTATTGTTGTGAATTGACCTTCAGGCCAATTGGATGTGGGTATCAGCTGTGTCTACTCTGGGATAACTTCTGTATTGGAGACAGTCTTATAGGATCAGACTTGAAAAACTGCAGAAGCCTCTGCTCAGCTTGGATGGGGTGGAGTCTCAGGGCTGAACTGACAGTCTTGGCTTCTGCCCTGCCCTTGTGCGCTCGCCTGAGTTTCCGCCTGACCGGCCCAGTTTCCCCAAGCAAGAGCGTGGGTGCCCCAGGGGCTCCCCCGGACTTGGGCTGGTTTCTGTAGTCTGGAGCTTCTGACTCCTTCCGCTACGGAGAGGCCGCCACCTTGTACAGAGAGGCAGCGGCAGCCTCCGCGGTCAGACCTGGAGCTTCTGACTCCTTCCGCTACAGAGAGGCCGCCACCTTGTACAGAGAGGCGGCGGCAGCCTCCGTGGTCAGACCTCAGCGAGTACTTGCTCGCGCGCACGAGTCTGTAGACCCTGCCGGCTGCGACTGCGGCTCCGGTCCCTGGTCTCCCAGTCTCCGAGTCTCTAAGTCTCTGGGTGCCTTTCTCTGCAGTCCAGACTCCACCCGTATGAGCCTGGGACCACGGAATTTCAGCCGGGGCTGGGGTTCAGTACAGTCCGAAAGGGTTCCGTGCAATCGGGGATTCCTCCCCTCCCACCGCCAGGCAGGTATTCGGTGGCCGCGTGCGCGAGCGTCTCCTACCTCAGAGCTTTTCGGCTCCCAGTCCAATCCGTGAGCCTCTCTCTTTCTTTCTAGTTGTAGCTACTCCACTCTGCCAGCTTTCCTGACGTTTTGGTGAAGTCCTTTTTGATTTTAGTTGTTTTTTTAATTAAATTGTTGATGAGGCGGCAGCTTAGGAGACTGCCTAGGCCGCCATCTTGGATGTTCTCCGTAAGAGAATTCTTTATAACTTTTCAGACAACTATTTGTGGATATATTATCTATTTATTATTAATAATAATTACATATTTGCATGCTCTGTAGCAAGTATTGCTTGTGTATAAAATACCACAGAAACCAATTGCATTAAAAAATACATTCAATCTGTCAATTGGATGTTTCCTTGACTTGGCCAATTCACTGGACAAATTGTTGAGGACACAACACATGGACAGAGTGAATTTTGACTAAATTTTTCTCATGACACAGATCCTCGTCTGCAGGCATCTGGCCACAGATCTTTGGCCACGTTCATGAATATATTAAAGTATAACTTCATAGAAGTGACACTTTTTGAATTTTAATTTTATCTAGTGTATGAGAGCAATAATAATGAACTTACAGACTGATACATTTAGTTCATCAAGTGTTGAGACATCAGGGAGACAGGACTGTGATTAGAGTTTTAAGGATTAAATGTGATGCTCAGTCAAATCGGTTAGCCCTGTGGTACCGTATAGTGGCTGTATTAACATACAGTAGTTACATGTTTACTCCATTTTCTGCCACAAAACTCACCCAATTAACTATTCCTTTACATTCATAATTACCACTAACAGTCACTGGGCATCAATTACATAAAACTATTTTAAGTGAGCCGGGCCTTTTAACAATATACACAGATTGTGTTACAGCTAAACATTCTGACTTCGGACGCTAGACCAGTGCCTACCAAGGTCACTGCTACCTCAGCTAGGAAATAAATACTGTGGGAAAACTTTTGCTCTGTATTGCTTCAGTTCCAAAATTTCATCTGATCTGGTCTGAACTTGACTATGACAAAACCCAAAGCTTCTATTGTTACCAGAAGTTCTGTGGTCCCTTTGGAGTATTCTTGTTTTGTTTTGTTTTGATTTTGGCATAGGGGGAAGGTGGTGGGCCAGCTCTGTGCCACAGGCAGCCTCCTTCCAACCAGCTTCACCTGAGAGGGGCGAGTATAGAAACCAAACAGTGTGAGAAGAGAGGATTGTGATTACACCTTATTCTATTAAGAATCTTGCTGCCTCTCACATTCATACAAAACAAACAACAATAACAACACAATCCGCTTTTTTTTGTGATGACCCCTTTTGGTGACCTTAGGATCACATTTTGTGCTTGCCCCCCTCCTTGGGGACAAAGCATGTCCATGGTCAGGGAGACAGGAAGAATAGAGGATATTACTGTCTTAGAGACAGAGGATGGGGATTTTTTGTTTGGAAAATGGAGCCACAAATATGTAAGAAAAATGATGGAAATGAGCAAAAGTGAACTGAAATCTTGTTTTGGTTCTGACAGAGTTGACGCAGATTTTGTGGTTACCACTGTCCTCAGAAATGAGTGGGAAAGTACACAAACAATGATGCCTGCAAACGGGGAGCTTTTCCGGGGACCAAGCTGTGCTCATATGAGCAAATGGAATTCTCTGTGCTCATGAGCATGGGAGGAAAGTGGGAGGGGCTCATGTGTGGGCTGAACCATTTTGAGGAAATTGCCATAACATTCACCAGCTATAGCCGAAACAGGTTTGGCTCAGTGGATAGAGCGTCGGCCTGTGGACTCAAAGGTCCCAGATTCGCTTCCGGCCAAGGGCATGTACCTTGGTTGTGGGCACATCCACAGTGGGGGGTGTGCGAGAGGCAGCTGATCAATGATTCTCTCTTATCGATGTTTCTAGCTCTCTATCCCTCTCTCTTCCTCTCTGTAAAAACTCAATAAAATATATTTTAAAAAAAACATTCACCAGCTATAGAACACTGTGTATTGATGAAGGGCCCAGTTAACACTCTGTGAAAGTATTAATTCTGGCATATCAAAGACCTATTAGCCTAATGCACAAGAACAATGGGCAGGGCTTGCTTAAAATCCTTCCAGTATAAGAACTTATAGGCTTAGGCCCAGCCTGGGTGGTTCAGTGGTTGAGCATTGAACTATGAACCAGAAAGCCACAGTTTGATTCCCACTCGGGGCACATGCCCAGGTTGTGGGGCTTGATCCCCAGTGGTGGGTGTGCAGGATCGATGACTCTTTCATCACTAATATTTCTCTCTCTCTCTCTCTCTCTCTCTCTCTCTCTCTCTCTCTCTCTCCCTTCTTCTCTGAAATCAATAAAAATATATTCAAATAAAAAAGAAGTTATAGACTTAGGACATTACTTCTGACCATGAGCTGCCCAGTTAGAAATTTATGATTTATTACAGCATTTTTTCACCGTACACGTGGTCTAGTATATATATATGGCTTAGGTAACCAGTGCATTAAATAAAAGTTCATGATAGGTGATCACAGAATGCATTTTACCTGCTCCCCCTTTAAAATGTATGCAACAGGACTGATATTTCCCCTGCCTAGCTTCTCCTAAAATACATTGCAAAGCACAACCTCCTCAGACTCAGTAATTCCTTATACTCTATTTGCAATTGAAATGACTCATGTTTCCTTATCTCAAAGGCAGAGGAAATGAATGGCCCTCCCTTCCCAAGACGAATGCTGCCACTAAGAGGTAGGGTGGGCAGCAGGTCTGTTTCTAGACATCAAAGAGTCTGAATTTATTGCTTTTTCTAGTTTTCCCCACAGAGAAATAAACTCAGTCCCCATTATAACAGAGACAGCACCGGAGGCCCAAGAAATTGCTCAGAACCTTCACTTCCCTGCCAGCACTGAATTTACCTTTGGAAGGACTTTTTAGCAATTGTATGAGTGTTTGGGGAGTTCTTTGTTGACATATTTTCTGAAAGATCTCGCCTGCAGTCCTCAAGACATTTCCCAGTGTTTATTAATGCCTTGCCAAGTTAGAGTGTCTAAATTTCCCCTAACTAGATTAGTATTGTATTTTTCAAGCTCCTATCCGTTATACTGCGAAGGGAAGGGAAGGTGCCAATGGGAAATGGAGCATTGGTATCATGTGATTGGGCACCGGCCCCTCTGCTAGTACCTTCTGGATTATATACATTCATTGCACACCTGTATTTTATGATAGAATATGAAACCTCAACTTCTAGCATCTTTGTGTGTCCATTTAGTCTGTGCTTCATATCCATTTCTTTAGCATCCTCTCATGCAACTATTCTCTATTTAAGTTTTTAGTCTCCTCTAAAAATATTTAGCCAATCAGCACATCCCATTGCCCTGGACACCATCATCCTATCTAAAAAAGAGGGAATATACTAATTACCCTCACACTGTTGCAAAGTAGGTGGTGCCCACAGCCAATAAGGAGGGAATATACTAATTGACTGCCCTACCCTCAAAGATGGCAGCACCCACAGCCAATAAGGAGGGAATATGCTAATTAACTACAACACCCTCAAATAGGGTGGTACCCATAGTCACAAGACGGCAGCACCCAGTCCCCTCGGTCCCACTGGAGCAGCTCATGTGGCACCTGCCTCCTGAGTCTCCTAGCCCCTCAGCCTCCCAAGGCTGGCCCTAGACATAGGCAAGCTTCAGATGGTGGCTGCCCAGATGCCCAGGGCTGCCTGAGACTCAGGTAACAGGGCTGGTTGAGGCTTGCGCTGCTGGCAGTGGTAGCAGCAGAGGTATGATGGGGCATCACCTTTCCTTTATTGCCAGGTCACCTCCTGCCTCTGTCGGCTCCTGGACTATGAGAGGGGGCAGTCTGGGCTGGGGGACTCCCCAGCCCCCTCTGGTGCATGAATTTTCACGCACTGGGCCTCTAGTTGTTTTAGGAGAGAATATGAGTTATGCTGATTAACTAGGGCAAGTTTTAGATGTAGATTCTGAGACAGGGGCCACTTGAGCTTAGTAAGCCACTTAGTTGTAACCATCTTCGTGGGGACACCTTAGAAGGGGTCAGTGAGAATGGCAAGTATTACAAGGCTTGGTAGGTGGGCTACTTTTGAGTCTCCAAGCCTTGAGTTCCCCATCTCTACATTCCAGAAAATGCCATGGCTAATATGAACATTGCATTAGAATAACATCTGAAAAACTCCTAGTATAGTGGTGGTCATGCAGTAAGTGTGTTACTTCCTCTTGCAATGTGGTAATATATGAAAGAAGGAAGCCCACATAGAGAATTCTGTGAAGTAATTTTCAAATTTTATACTTCCATGATAATCTGTCCCCCTATTTGCAACTGATTATCTTAAAAATTCCAAGGACTTTAGGACAAATATTGACCACTGAGAGAGCTTACTTTTTCTTATTCTTTCCCTTCCCTCTTTCTTTTGATTTACACATTTTTTATTATTAGACAATCCTTGCTCCATTTTGAAATGCTAAACTTTAAACAGAATCTGTGAGAATAATAGAAACAACCTATTAATTGTACTTAAAGTTAAATTTCATACTTGTGAGTAAAGTGAAGTTTGATGCAATGTTCATACCAGTTTGCTTAGTTGATCAAGCGCCATTTTTAGAAGAAAGAACAAACAAGACAGGCACAAATTATAAGGTTTAAATAAGGAATGTAAAGGGCTAAAGTAGTGTCTGCCAAGATATAAATAAATTATATTATAAATTATAAATATATTATATATTATAAATATATTGCCATTTATTTGTGTTATAAATAAATGGCAGGTATCATCATAAACTCTAAAATAACAAATATGTTTTTAAATATGTGTTTAATAAAATGAATCTATGAAGTTGGAAAAGAAGTTACTCTCAGGAAAGTAGTAAGTCTATGTAGGTTCCAGGTTCTCCAGGGAAACAGAACCAATTGGCTATCTATATAAGTATATGTAATACATATATGTGTGTGTATAGACAGACATAGACATGCATATACACATATACATATACTTATGCACATACACACAGAAAGAGGTTTAGTTAAAAAAAACTGTCTCATATAGTTGTGGGATTTGGCTAATCTACAATCTGCAGGCCAGGCCAATAGTTGGAGACTCTCAGGCATGAGTAGATACTGTAGTCTTGAGGCAGAATTTCTTCCTTAAGCAAATCTTTGAAGGCTTTTCAACCGATGAGATGAATCCTACCCACATTATTGAGAACAGTCTCCTTTATGTAAAGTCAACTGATTGTAGATGTTGGCCGCTTTTACAAAAGACCTTCCTAACACCTCAATTAGTGTTTGATTGGGTACTGAGTTCTATACCCTAACCCAGTGGTTGGCAAACTCATTAGTCAACAGAGCGGCAAACTGCGGCTCGAGAGCCGCATGTGGTTAGCGAGCTGCAGTTTGCCGACCACTGGGCCCTAACCAAGTGGACATAAAATTAACCATCACAACCAAAAGAAAACATGAATGGAGCTTGTGGAATAATATTCTGTTTCTTGATTTGGGTGCTGGAATTTTGAAAATTCTTACAGCAGTACATTTGTGATATGTGTGTTTTCCTACATATACATTATACTTTAACAAAAAAACTTTAAAAATATATTTATTTTTATTTTACCTACAACCTAAATCTCATGGAGATTTGTTTGGTGGCTGCTCCTGCTGAGTAAAGAACTCAGATTTCCTGCAGACTTGGCAGGTGTGATGGTTGTGATTAGTAAATCAGATCTCCAATAAACAAGCACAAGGAGAAAGCATGTCACCTGTATATTAATTATCTCCCTTTCATTATAGTTTTAAAATACATGTGGACTCTTTGATGTCCTAAATACATAAGGACTCTCTGAAGTTGTTATTTAGTTTGAAATAATGATATTGCTAATGTCCTTTCTGAATAAATATAATGGTGATTCATTTAACAACATTTATTCTATGTAATAAAAGGCTAATATGCAAATCGACCAAAGGTGGAATGACTGGTCGCTATAATGCACACTATCCACCAGGGGGCACACACTCAACGCAGGAGCTGTCTCCTGGTGGTCAGTGTGCTCCCACAGGGGGAGCATCATTCAACCAGAAGCTGGGCTTAGGGCTGGTGAGGGCAGTGGTGGTGGCGGGAGCTTCTCCAATGGGATCAGGCCTAAGCCATCAGTTGGACATCCCCTGAGGGCTCCCAGACTTTGAGATGGTGCAAGCTGAGCCCTGGGACTCTAGTTTAGTTATAATGGCTCTAATATGACTTTCTTGTCTAGGTTCATATATCTTAAGATCTCTCTCTCTCTCTCTCTCTCTCTCTCTCTCTCTCTATATATATATATATATATATATATACTTATAATTGATTTTTTTACAGAGAGGAAGGTAGAGGAATAGAGAGTTAGAAACATCAATGAGAGAGAAACATCAATCAGCTGCCACCTGCACATTCCCTACTGGGTATGTGCCCACAATCAAGGCACATGCCATTGACCATAATTGAACCTGGAACTCTTTTGAGTCTGTAGATCAACACTCTATCCACTGAGCCAAACTGGTGAGGGCTCCCTTTTTTCTTGTTCTCTTCATTAGTTACAAATGATGAATGAAGTACATGTGACTAAAAGTATGTCTCTGCTTGGTAGTCGCTTTCTCAATGAAGATATGATTGGAAAGTAGACCATGTAAACACTACTTTGATTGGGAGTTAGGGGTTTTTAAATCTAGTATATATCTTGACCAAATGGCCCATGCTTCTGCATTCTGATTTCAGCTCAGTCTTACTTGAAGAATTGACCTTATTAAGGCCTGGATTCTTTCACACTTTTTTTGCTGACAGAGAAAACAAAAAAAGTGTGAGTGCTGTTCTCCTTTGACCTTTCATAGCTGGCCCAATTTTGAAAAAGTTTAGGTTGAAATGGAAAGAAATTTCTTGGCAATTCCCTCTCATCTGACACTCTGCACTGAACACAGGCTGCATGTTGTTAACTGGCTCTCTGTAGCTGGCAGTGTTTAAGTGGGCCGCTGGCAGTGATTACATTGAGGAGGGCATGATGTAGGGAAAACATAGGCTGACGATTCCCTGCTTTCTGTCATGCCAGATTGTTAACAGTTTAACACTATACAAATGTCATGTATGTCTCTGAGCAATTCATTGACACCCACTCTGTGGACTGTAGGTGGAAGAGCAATTTTTATACCAGATAATTCCTTGGAAATAAATGATCAGGCCATGTTTTTATCTGGCATAGGGTGAAATGGCTGGGACCAGGGTGGGTGAAGCAAGCACTTGCCTTAGGTAGAAAAATTTAGGAGACTCTAAAAAGTTATCAAGATAAGTACAATTAAATAATATATTAAAATAGCATTTATGTCAATGAATGAGTTGTCTTTTGGCTCTCCCAAATATTTTCCCAAATCAACCTGGTGGAACACAAGTTAGATTTTAGAGCCCTTTCTTTCTCTTTCTGACTCCTAAACTTAGGTTGTTTAGGGTTTGCAGTTTTTCTTTAATATATAGTTTCTCTTTCATATTTTCAGTTCAAATTTATTCAAGCTTAGTATGCCCAGAGAATCACCAGGCAAGGTTTTCAAGGTAAGGTGGTAATCTAATAAAAGAGTAATATGCAAATTGACTGTTACCCTAAGACACAAGATGGCCATCCCCATGTGGACACAAGATGGCTGCCACAAGATAGCCTGCAGGGGAGGGCAGTTGTGGGCAGTTAGTGGTGACCAGGCCAGCAGAGAAGAGCAGTTTGAGGTAACCAGGTCAGCAGAGGAGGGCAGGTGGGGGAAACCCAGGCCAGCAGAAGAGGGCAGTTGGAGGGGACCAGGCCTGCAGGGGAGGGCAGTAGGGGGGGGCAGGCCTGCAGGAGAGAGCAGCTGGCGGCAACTAGGCCTTCAAGGGAGGGCAGTTAGGGGTGACCAGGTTGGCAGGGGAGGGCAGTTAGTGGCAATCATGGAGCAGTTAGGCATGGATCGGGCTGGCAGGGCAGTCGTTAGGAGGTGATCAGGCTGGCAAGCAAAAGCTCTTGGGGGCAATCAGGCAGAGGCAGGTGAGCAGTTGGGAGCCAGCAGTCTTGGATTGTGAGAGAGATATCCGACTGCCTGCTTAGGCCTGATTCTGGGGTGAGATTTTGCCTAAATGGTCATTTAGACATCCCTCAAGGGGTCCCAGATTGTGGAGGCTGGGCTAAGGGACACCACCCCCATGCACAAATTTCATCTACTAGGCCTCTAGCTTAAGAGAGAAAAACGAGCTAACTGGGCAAAAGAAAATACAAAAGAGACATTGGGAGGAAAACTATGAAGAGGTAGAGAAGTTTTCTAATTATAAAATTAGTAAGTGCTTGATTCTTATAAAATTTATAAATTTAATAAAATTATAAAGAAGAAATAATATTACCTTTTAAATCATACCTACTGCCACAAATATGTTGATGAATATATTTTCTTCATATCTTTTTCTCACTCGTTCTCTATCTCTTTCCCTATCTGTCTTTAATATGTGTATATGTAATCCCAAAATTATGTATTTGTGAATATATATGTAGTTTTATATACTACTATTTTCACTTCAAAATTTTAAGCCTTTTTTATGTCAATTCAAATTCACATTTTTAAGTTCGGAATTTTAATAAATATCTAAATTATGACGCACTCTATTGATATACTAAATTTTAGTTAAATATTTATATCTTGCTTTACATTAAACTCTATTTCTGATTTTTTCAGCTATTATGAATATTGTAAACTAAGTATTTAATTATTGCTTATGAGGCACTCCTAGAAGTTAAATCACAAATTCAAATGCCTTTAGATAGTTAGTGATACAGATTGCTAAATTATTTTCCAAAAGTCTTTTTTAAAATTACTGATAACATTGTCGTTTTCTATCTTATTTTTTAGAAAACCCTTTCTAAATATGAGATATATTATTCACTGATGTTTCCTTTTTGGGGGGCTTGTTTTTCAGTAGTTCCATTTTTTCCCTTTATGAACTTAATCCATTGAGGTGACTGTTGTCAGCATCTTGGATGAGTTTCCAGTATTTAGCAGGTCATGGTGGTTCCATTGGACAGAGTTCATTTCTTTGTTTATCAGGCTGTAAAGTTCTGAGTCCTGAAAATGTTTCTGGATATCTTGAAGTTATCTGTACTATGTGGAATTACTCCAGCTCCCATCTATGTTTGATTAGTAAAAATTGATTCTGGCATCTGTCCAATTATGGACTGATAGTCTTAATTTCCTTTTATTTTTCATGTACAATTTGATAGGCAGGTAAAAGAGAATGAATCGGCTGAAACCAGTTTGGCTCAGTGGATAGAGCATCGGCCTGCGGACTGAAGGGTCCCAGGTTCGATTCTGGTCAAGGGCATATACCTTGGTTGAGGGCACATCCCCAGTAGGGGGTGTGTAAGGGGAAGCTGATCGATGTTTCTAACTCTCTATCCCTCTCTTTTCCTCTCTGTAAAAAATCAATAAAATATATTTAAAAATTTTTTTTAAAAGAGAGAATGAATTGGTCTCGGCTACACAGGTCCCCAAAGTTTGATATTGCTTTTATTTATCCTTTTCTTTTCCCATTCTTTAAAGGTCACATTGTTTACAGAATGATTGAAAACAGCTCTAGTTTTTTTTTGTGGTTTTTTTTTTTTTCAAGTGCTGCCACAGAGATGGTGCTGGGAAGGTGCCCTGGTAAAGCTGTTAAAAAAGATTTATTTAAAAAATACTTTTATCATTGGTTGGCATTAACACTGTGAGAAGCCGGAGCTAGTGGGTGCATATGTATTTTCTCCGAAATGAAAATTGTACCGCAGACACAGGCTTCCAATTTTGCTGTCAGGTTTTATTATTATGACTTGTGTCAGGCCGGGACAGACATTTCAGACGTGTGAAGGGCTGCCTACAAGTTTCTGGCTTGCTTCCAGCTGGTATGGCACATCCATGCTCAAAACAAAGCCCTCCTCCTCCTTGGCACAGTCTCCTAAGTCTCCCTTCCAAGGAGATCGGGACATGTGTTCATGTTGAATAATCATTTCACCCAAAAGATCCAAAACCTCATAGTTTTAAATGGCACTTCATAACCATTCATAAGACTTCTCGTTTCGTGAACTCATTCATTCAGCAAATATTCACTAACTGCCTATTATGTTCTAGGTAAATATCTGGTAGCAGGGGATTCAGTGATGAAAAGGCTAATAAGGCCACTGTTTTCGTGGCGTTCACATTCAATTGAGGGACACAGGCAATAAAGCGTAAGCAACTCAAGCAATTTTATAAATCTTAAGTGTTAAGAAGAAAGAGAGGCTGATGGAGTGACAGGGCGAGAGGAGGTACCACGGAGGCCTCCCCAAGGAGGTGAATTTTGAGCGGAGGCCAGGGTTATGGAAAGAAGCCATTTAAACACAAATAGGAAATGATTTCCAGGCAGAGGAAAGAGCAATGCAATTTCCTAACGCAATTTCCTAAGACAGGTGTAATTTCTTTGTATGTTCCAGGAACAGAAAAAAAAAGTTCAAGAGGTGAAAACATTGTGGATGAGGGAGGCCCAAGTTGTAGATGAAATCTGAAGGGTTAGCAGAGGCCACAGAGCATGCACGGTCTTCACCTTTGCTAAGAATTTGTGATCATAAACCATTGGAGGAATGAAAAGAGGGAGACATACCAGCATCTTTTATATATATATAATTTTAAAAGACCACTTTAGCTGTTCTGTGGGGAAAGTATAAAAAGAGGAAAAGAGGAGGAGGAGATGGAATTTGAAAGTAGTAGTTCTGGGGCTGTGGCCCAGCTCCCAGCTTATGTAGGGAAACAGCAGACAGATGGAAGGTATATTTTGGAGGTAGAGCTGACAGCATCTGGTATCCAGAGAATTGTTGTGTAGCTGAGGACATTAATCACCTTTTGTTTTTCAAACAATATGAACAGGAAATTAAAGGAAAACATCTGATTGTTCCCCCACCCATTGTTTTATTTTCTGTATTACATTTATTTCAACCCATAGAATGTTATTTTTAAATGATCCTTCATCATTTTCTTAACACTGTCATACATATTATTCATTTGATGCTCATCCCAATCTTAGGGGACAAGCAATGCTGATTTTCTTTCTTTCTTTTTTAATTATTTTAAAATTACAGTTGACATTCCCTATTATACTAGTTTCAGGGGTAGAGTGGTTACATATTTATATAACTTATGAAGTCATCCCCAGTAAGTCTCGTTCCTACCTGAATCCAGGCTTCATAAAGAAATTGAGCTTCAGATAGGACAAAATGACTCACCCAAGATTGCTAGTAAAGCTATCACTTGGGATTTACAGTTCAATCCATCAGGTTGTTTTCCCCAAGTTGAGCACAAGGAGATGGATCACAAGAAAAGAGTCTCCATTTTGCCCTTTCATTTGCAGTTATTTAGGAGTATGTCACCACCACTCCCCCACCCTGCCCCCTGCCAAACCCTCTGCATACCCCCCTTACATCTCCATGCCCATTGGAATGGTTCGGGGTAGGAAGGGTGGAGAAATATGTTTTTCTCTCCTACTTTTACTTGACAAAGCTGCTAACACATTGAGATTAAGCACTTCCCTCCTTACTTCATTTCATCATGCTGTGGCTAAGAACTGTCTCTTTAACTCATTGCTTTGGGCAGAGGTCTACAGAAAGAAATTTACAGGAGAATGAGCCATTAGGAAAAAGCCTTTGGGAAGTGAGCCTGCTCAACAGAGAGAATCAACAGTAGTCAGTGCCATGATGTCATCATTACTCCAAAGCCATGATGAACTCAAGAGATGAGACTCTTGGAGAGATAATTAAATTAGTAAAAGTGATACTCACTTTATTAATCAAGGCTACTTTCAAATAAGTTAAATATGATTAGTTGAACTCTGTTATCATTAAATACAGCCCACCTATTCTCAGATAATCTGGTGCAACTTCCAAGTTATCATGAGACATCATCACATTTTACATCCCTTGAACTATGATATTTGCACAAGTGAGAGAGTAACATGAACTCATTTTTGGAATATTTATAAAATCACCATTAGCCTTTGTTGGTTTTTTTTCGCTCAGGAGTCACAAATTCATCACACAAGAAGGTTTTGTTCCTCCCTTACACCCCATAATTGTGTTATCTGAAACCTTAGGGGTGTGATCTGAAGCATGTGCTAGAAGTTGAAATTCAGATTTCCTAAATATCTCCATGTTAATCCCCTTCTTGATAGTCATTTATCAAACAAAGAGCAAAACTGAAAGAACACTGTAGAGGGGATGCAAGTGTAGAGTAATATTGCAAAGGGTTAAGTAGCAAAAGGTATTTAGAGTAATATTGTAAAGAATTAGGTAGCAAAAATATATAATTTGTATACTGTTATCGAATCCTTCCTTTTACCTATTTTGCACATCAGAGAGAAAACACTGGCTCTGCTGTCTATTACCAGCATGCAACTGGGACCAGCATCTTCCATCAGAGTTGAGGGCAGATCTGTCAACAATCTGAATCAGACTAGCTTCGTTCCCTAAGGAACTTCCCGGTGACTTCCTTTCCTTAAGTAAAAAGAACTGCAGTGCTTCTGGGGGAAGGAGCAGCAGGGGAAAGGAAGGAAGGACAGCCTTTGGCTGCTGGCTGCCACGCTCCATAGGGAGCACACTGTTCCTTGAGGCAGAGGCAGGAGACCGAGGTCTTAGTTGCATAAATGCATCTTCCAGTAAAGAAAATGCTATTTTTCCAGTGCCAAAGGAATAAGGTTCCAATCGCTGCTTAAAGCAACAAAGAGAGCACGCCCTTCTGCTGATGGCATTCTAGCTGTGGGCTGCTCCACTCCGTGCTGCTCCACGCTCAGCTGGTTTCCCTGGTAAATTATTAGATTGCCCCTAGCAACCCCAACTTTTCCTCAAAACTGTTATAAATCCAAGTTCCTATTAAACCAGGATAGCATTTAAATGAAAAATGCAGCAAACGTATGATGTGCAGACCTTTAACATTTCAGTCTTTCAGAGATTTTTTTGCCTCTAACATTCAAATGCTATTTTTTTTTTTAGAATAGCGGTTCTCAACTTTGTTTGCATTTTAGAATTACCTGGGCACTTTTTAAAAATTAACAATGCTAGGTTCTTCCCCCAAAGACGCTTTTTTAGTTTATCTGGGTGTGCCCTGATTCTATTTTTCTTTCTCTGACATGATCAAACATCAGCAATATAATATAACAGAGAGCTTTAACTTAGCTTTAACCCTACCACTACCATTTCTATTCATGTGGTCCTACACATACCTCTTAGCATCCCTGAGCCTTACTATTCTCACTGTAAAAGTATCCACTTGTTTTCTGAGTGTGGGCTTGTTTGTTGAAATCCAATAAAATAATAGCTTTTGAAATACTTGGAAAGTACAGTCTAAAATGTGATGTTATATGTAATATTTGAGAAATGTGTAGAAGCTCAGATATCATTTTTTAAATTGTGCAGAGGTGGCTATTTATGATCTGTAACTGCCTGACAGCTATTTTATCTTGGGACTTTAAGCAGGAGGCCGGACCTCATTTCCACATGGGACCCAAAGCAGACCGGTCCAAAGGTCCTTCCCTACAGGCCTGAGAGTTTCTGTGGTTGGTTTCCATCCAGTTCTAGTCCCAGACCTGAGGTCTGCCTGCCCTGAGATTCTAGTGGCCTACGCTGCAGAGATGTCCCAGTGCCTCTGAATTTCCTACTTTCATTCTCTACCTTCTTTTTTTTTTTTATCAATTGCAACTACTCTCTCTTACACTAATTGAAATGATTCAGCCTTGACCTTTAACAGCTCATTTCCTCGATATTGCCTCAAAGACCCAGGTTCCCTGCAGACTTGGGCAGTCTGTGAAGAAGAAGAGAGGGCAGCTACACCACCCCCTCAGACTGTCTTGTCCTCCTTTCTTCTTCATCTTTTTTTAAATCTTCACCCAAGGGTATGTTTTCATTGATTTTTAGAGAGAGAAAAGGAGAGAGATAGAGAAAGAGAAAGAGAATCATTTGCATCCCGTATATACCCTGACTGCAGATGGAACCCACAATCTAAGTATGTGCCCTGACTGGGAACCAAACCCACAATCTATTTTGGCATATGGGAGGATGCTCCAACCAACTGAGCCACCTGGCCAGGGCTTCTCTCTCTCTTTCTTTCTTTCTTTCTTTCTTTCTTTCTTTCTTTCTTTCTTTCTTTCTTCCTTCCTTCCTTCCTTCCTTCCTTCCTTCCTTCCTTCCTTCCTTCCTTCCTTCCTTTATTTTTTAAAAATTACTTTATTGTTTAAGGCATCATATATTTGTCTTCATCCCCCCATTCCCATCCCAAACTCCTCCCCACACATGCCCCACCCCCCTATTGTCCATGACCACTGGTTAGGCTCATATGCATGCACACAAGTCCTTAGGTTGATCTCTCTCCCTTACCCCCATCCTCCCCTACCTTCCCTCTGAGGTTCTACAGTCTGATCGATGCTGTTCTTGTTCATCAGTCTATGTTGTTCACCATTTCCCCTAGATGAGTGAGCTCATGTGATACTTTCTTTATCCTCCATGGGCTTCTCTGAGTAAGGGGTCCTATGCCCCTTTTCATGGCGTACATGCTTTTTTTAAAAACATACCAAAGAAGAGGATAATGATCTCCTGGAAACAAAGATCAGGCTAAATCAGGAACTTGATTGGTGTGTTAAGTATTCAGTCCAGGAAGGAAGGCTGTGGATGTGTGAGAGGCGTTGCCCCTGGCTCCAGCCTTGGTTCCATCACTGTGTGACCTTGGGCAAGTAGTTTAACCTCTCTGGGTCCAGGCATCAACACCTGTAAATGGAATTCATATTTAATTGTTTTAAACAACTAAAAGTGCTATAAGTCAAGTTCTTTATAGGTAGCAGATTTTTTTAAAATGTTGAATAAGGAGGCTGAAGACTAAAAAGGAGAAATTGGCCTGTTGCACTTAGTTTGAACAATTATTTTTTTTGTTTCATTTTGTTTTGTTTTAATTTAATTGATTTCAGTAGCTATTTCAGATGTTCTGGAAGCAAACGCTTTTCCAACCAATGTTCAGTACCCACACCTACTCAGGGGATAGTCAGGGCACAGAGCTGCGGATTGTTAGGCTCTTCCAATTTCATGGATCTTTTGTTCTTCTAAAAAAAGGAATTTACTTTGTGCCAAAGAGGATTTACAATTAATAGGCTGTGGTCATCTTTCTGGAGAAAACTGTTTTTCTTCCTCATCATTCTGTTGCACATGTGTGCGCACATGTACACACACACACACACACACACACACACACACATCTGGGTTAATTACTGTTAATTTTATTGCCAGCACAAAGGCAGAAAGCTTTAGCACCACCCATGCAAAAATGGCTCATTGTTAGCCATCAAAAGGCATCATTCTAAACTTGTGCTCCTACAAAAGCTTTGCTTTATGGGCTGCGGAGCTCTGTTAGGAGGATAGAAAAAGAACATGCCCTCAAGTGTCAGCGTCCACAGATACAGTTTTGTCAATTTTGATGCCAACTTGGAGAGAATACATCTTACATTTTCCACTGGGTTAGGTATGCTCCGCAAAGATTGATATAAATCTGATAGCAAGAATGTGGTGTGGTGATTAGTGACTAACTCTCCCACCTCCCCTGATATTTGCCTGGGTCAGGCTCCTATTGATTCTGGCTGCTGTTTGACAAGATGCTGCTATAATTACACAACAGACACTGTGAGGAGGGTGGGTACTGAGAGGAAGTGCCCAAAGGGTTCGTTTGTCTGAATTTGAATGGAAATATACGGAAGGATAGTCAGGAATTTGAGATATGGGTATTCTTCTTAAGGCACCGTTAGTATTTGAAGGGACCTGGGGGAAGAAAAGAGGCTTAGGATTGAACACGCGGGGTCACTAGGGCTAGGCTTCCCAAAAAGGAAGCAAACAGCTGAGAGTCCACAAAGGCACACCACAGGAGGACTTGGAGTCTCAGGTTGATTTTCCAGGTGTGTCTGTGATGTTACGTGGACATTATAGCTCATGTTCCTGACAGATGAGTTGGGTTTCCATTTGAGGCCTTGGACAAGTTAGTCACCACTTTGAAGCTTCATTTTCAGCCTGGCTGGTGTGGTTAAGTGGTTAAGTGTCCCACCCATGCACCAGGTCCAGGAGATGGCCATTTCAATTACCATGATCTTTGGCTCAATCCTCAGTGTGGGGCATGCAAGAGGCAGCTGACTGATGCTTCTTTCTCATCTATGTTTCTCTCTCTCTCTCTGAAATCCATAAAAACATAGCAAAAAAGTAAAGTTTCATTTTCCAAGGTGAGAATATAATACCTACATGGCAGGCATATTTTATGTGAGAGGAGAGTTTTAAAAGTTATATTCATTCAAAAGGCACATAATTCAGATGTTCTGGAAGCAAATGCTTTTCTAATCGATGTTCAGTGCCCACACCTACTCAGGGGATGGTCAGAGCACAGAGCTGTGGGTTGGTAGGACCAATTTCATGGATCCTGAAAAGTGGGGCCTTGATTACAAGTGGAGCCAGGCTGCCTGAGTTTAAACTCTACTTCTGTTTCTTACTGTGTCCTCATAGGCATAATGGGAAAAATCATAGTCCTACAACCTTGGATTTTTCTGTGAAAAAATAAAGGGGATGATATCTATGAAATGCTTAGTGTTCAATAAGTACCAGCTTTCACTCTAACAATGATTATTTTCTAGCAAAAGTAGCACACCTGCATGGTTCCAAAGAGTAAATAATCTTTAAAATTCTCCAGGCTTGTCATTTACATCAGGCAATTCTTTATACTCTTTAAAATCGGGAGACATTTGCTATATTTGAAATTTTGTAGATAAAGTTGGAATGTGGTGATAATTTTATATTACATTCTTTTAAATTTGCATAATTAAAAATTTGCATGATTTGAATTTCCATAAAATGTAAATAGCCCTGGCTCTCACTGAGTTATCATGAGCATTAAATATGCTAATGTATACCAGTCTCACTTAGGCCAGGACCTGGAATTATTAGTAATAATGATCTCCAGGCAGAGATTGGGCACTTGGGATAATTACTGTTTCCCCATTATATCTTTCAATAATTCGCCCAATAAATGTCTGTTCTTTTCCACGCTACCTCAGAACTGATTTAGGAGTGTGAGGGAGGAACTTTATAATTGTTGTCTACATACCCCTGTCAGAAGATATTTCAGGAAAGTACAGCAAACTCACAAATCCCATGGGACTCACTTCAAAATCTACACCGAGGGTTGCTGATATCTGGAATATTGTCCTTATCTCTACAGCTTGGGCAAAAAGCATGTCAAATTTTAGGTTTTAGACATAAATGTCCTTGTATATGAGAAGTATATATTTTTTAAAAGGCCTCAGGACTTGTGCTTTCTATCTTATACTGCCCTGACCATCAGATATCAGTTTGTAGTATGGACTCTAAAATCAACTTACTCACTGTAGACAAAAGTCTGTTGAGGTTTATGCTAGAGCCAAAAGGGAATCCTGACTGTCTCCACCTCCCCCAAATAAAATTTTATCTATCTGTCTATCTGTCTATCTATCTATCTACTAATACTTACCAATCATGTATTTTTTTCATCTATTCCTTTACCAAACTTATGTTAAAACTCTGCTTTATATTAAATGCTTAAATACTGCTAATTTCTGGCTAAAAGTAGTGAATAAGTCACAGGCTTTTAGCATATACACAGCCCAACTTGAGAGTGACTGATAGTCAATTATCATAGGAAGGAATACTAAGTGAAGCGATAAGGAATAATGTGAAAGCCAGGGGATGACCACTTAACTTGGTCTTGGGAATGAAATCAATTTAATTAGAAAAAGTTATATTAGAGCTACTTGGAAAACAATAACCTCTTAAAGATCCCAGGAAAACAGGTTATTATTTTATTTATTTGTTAATCCTCATCAAAGGATATTCTCCCATTGATTTTTTAGAGTGGAAGAGAGGAGGGAGGAAGGGAAAGAGAGAAAGAGACAGAGAGAGTGCCTCCCATACACATTTTGGTGCAAGGACCAATGTTCTAACCATTGAACCACTGGCCAGGGCAAAAGCAGATTATTTTTAATGAACTATCACAGTCAAGTTAATCTATAAGATTTATTATCAGTAAAAAAATTAAAGCTAGAAATACATCTCATCTTTCTAGAACCAAGCAATAGCCCACATTCAAGTTCAAATAGCATTTTCAAAGCAACTAGTCAACATTTTGTGGAAAAACCTAAATAGAATAACAAATACTAAATAACAAAACCAAAGTACAAGGACAGTGAAAAAAAAACGCAGATTAATTAAGGGCCAAAAAGTACCTAGAAAATGGCAACCAAATTAAGATCTTCTTTCTATAATTTTGATTCTGGAAGCATAATGTAGTTTGTACAACTTTGGAAACAAAACAAAACTACTCTAGAATGATTTGTTCATTTATTCACTCAACAAGTATCTTTTGTTTTTCTATTATGTGTTTTTTCTAGGAAGATAGCAATCATCATGAAAAGTATGCTAAACTATTAACCAGGTTAGCCATGATATAAACCACTCACCATATGGTATTAACATAGAAATACAAAGAGGTGGGTGTACATTGCTTACTTTGGGTGTGGAAGTAAAGCACAGGGAGATGACTCAGGAGCATGTGTAGATGACCCTTGAGTGCAAATTGGATAGAAATCGGATTGACTCCACGTTAAATTAATAAATCATGTTGAATTGGCAAGAATAGGGACAGGAAGTTGGAAGAACCTTGAGTGAGTTGTCTTCTAATCAGAGTATCTAAACAGGCTGCTGCTTAAATATGCTTGGTTTTGTTCTCTCAGAATGAGGGAAGGACAAAGTCAGTCAACTGGGAAATACTCCAAGAAACTTCATCCTGATGTTAAACACTTTGCTTCTGTAACCATAGCCTGAACAATGAGTTTCATTATCAAGATAGCTTCCAGATCCTTTTAAAGTTCATAAGTGTGATGATTGGGTGTGAAATGTGTCTCCTTCAAACCTTATTAGGACATTAGCACATTACCGTCTGATGTGTGTGTGTGTGTGTGTGTGTGTGTGTGTGTGTGTGTGTGAGAGAGAGAGAGAGAGAGAGAGAGAGAGAGAGAGAGAGATCCCTTTCTGAAGGATGGCACACCCTATAACTGTGGTCGGCAAACTGAGGCTCAGGAGCCACATGCAGTTCTTTGGCCCCTTAAGTGTGGCTCTTCCACAAAATACCACAACCTGGGCAAGTCTATTTTGAAGAAGTGGTGTTAGAAGAAGTTTAAGTTTTAAAAATTTGGCTCTCAAAAGAAATTTCAATCGTTGTACTATTGATATTTGGCTCTGTTGGCTAATGAGTTTGCTGACCACTGCCCTGTAACAACTTCTAATTTTTATCAACAGGAACGTTCTATTTAGAGACAACCTTAAATTTGAGATTTCATAGCAGAATATAATCATCTATATAATTTTATGTTCTGAGAACAGTTCCCTTATATAAGATACAAGTTCTCATTGAAGATATCTCTGAAAATGTTACCTTCTTCTCAATCTGGAAATCCAACAATTTGTTTGATTTTTCTGGCCACATTGAGAGTGTTCTTCCCCCACCCCTCTTGTCACAGGGATCTGAAAAGCCACTTCAAAACCGAAGGATATAATAGTAGACAACCTTGCAAATAAATTTCTGGTGCCATGTTTCATTAATACCGTTCAGCGACAGCAGCAAGGAGCAGTGTCAGAGTGTAATTTGACTTACAAAGTCAAGCAGAAAATGAATTTCTCACTGTAGGGTTCTGATTCGGAGCATGACTGTTTGGAGGCCAGATTCTGAAATCACTGGAGCCAGTTCAGAGAAGCTTTAAATTACCACAAAAAGGAAAACAATTTGCATCACTGAACTGCAGCAGGAATGGGAGTGGATTTTACATGCTATCCAACCTTATAAGAAGTTGTTTTATAAAAGACAACTTTAAAGCTATTATAATGCTACACTAATCCTAATGTTCTGAATCACCACTAATATCCGATCAGTTATCACTAAATTGTTTAAAAATATGTAGGGATATTCCCATTAGTGATGATGGGGTAATAAATAATGACTGAAAATTGGTACACACTACCGGTCCCACAAGGTCTACTAAGAGGCCTGGCAGAACTCTCCCTAAGGTTCTCTTATAGCACAACGAATTCTTTCTGGACAATTCCAGAGAGAAGGTCTTGGTCTTTGACTTCCATAGTCTCCTGAATTAAAACCTTAATTCTGCCATATACTGGCTGTGTGACCCAAGAGAGTTTGGCAAACATTCTGAGTCTCAACATTCTTATCTGGAAAATGGAAAAAAAACAAAACTTATGATGTTTTTGTTAAGATTCATGAGTTGGCATACCTAAAATACTAATATAGTACCTTACTGGTGCCTATTTACCCCTATGGAGTCTTTTCACATATATCAGAGAAGTTAGACCAGTGGTTGGCAAACTGCGGCTCTCGAGCCACATGTGGCTAGTGAGCCGAAGTTTGCTGCTCTGTTGACTAATGAATTTACCAACCACTGTTGTAAGGCATTATCCTTACCCAGAAGTTTTATTTATTTATTTATTTATTTATTTATTTATTTATATTTTACAGAGAGGAAGGTAGAGAGATAGAGAGCTAGAAATGTCGATGAGAGAGAAACACCGCCCAGCTGCCTCTTGCACACCCCCTACCGGGGATGTGCCTGCAACCAATGTACATGTCCTTGACAGGAATCAAACCTGGGACCTTTCAGTCTGCAGGCCTATGCTCTATCCACTGAGCCAAACCGGTTTCGGCTGTACCATGAGTTTTAATGACTCCCTTCAAAGTTTCTGGATTCTTAAACTGTATTGAGTAAAACTAGATGGGAAGGTCCTACCTTTGTCAATAGCCAGATGTATAGGGTTCCAGATTTCAGCTGTCCTTTTCAGTAACTTTCTTTTCCCAATTGGTTTGACAGAATACTGTTCAAATAATTCCAGTTCTTTTTGCCTTGTCTTTTCTGATTAGGTTGTTTTATTTTCTGCTGCATGTCACACAATATAGATCAAATTATAGTGGCATCACTCTAATCTGTTCTCCACATAGGCAGTCACGGTGATTTAAAAAGAAAAAAAATCAATAGAGGAATCACGTTTCCCTGTGTAAAACCTTCAAATTGATCCACTAGCATGAAAAATAAAATCCAGCCCAGCTGATGTGGCTCAGTGATTGAGCATCGACCTATGAACCAAGAGGTCATGGTTCGATTCCCTATAAGGACCCACGCCTGATTGTGGGCTTGCCTCCAGTATGAAGGAGGCAGCTGATCAGTGATTCTTTCTCATCACTGATGCTTCTATATCTCTCCCCTTCTCCCTTTCTCTCTCTAAAATATGTAAAAACAAACAAACAAACAAAAAAACAAAAACCACACACCATAAAAATAAAATTCCAACTTCTTATCATAAACATGATAGAGCTTCTCTCTCTCTCTGACCTCATCACCTTCCACTCTCTCTTTCAGCCACCACACTCTAGCCACATTGGCCTTTCCCCTCCTGGATTACTTGGCCATACTTATTCTGCATCCAAACCCTTTGCCTCCATGCCAGGGGTAGGCAAACTTTTTGACTAGAGGGCCACAATGGGTTCTTAAACTGGACCGGAGGGCCGGAACAAAAGCAACCTGACCATGCTGGCACTCTCATCTTGGGCTGCTGGTGAAGGAGTGGAGGGGAGAGCAAGAGAAACCTCTGCTCTTTCGGCTCCGCGGGCCGATAGAACAGCCCAATGGGCCGGATCCGGCCCGCGGGCCATAGTTTGCCCACACTAAGAGTTTATGTCTTAGAAGGACTTCCTTTAATCTAAAGTAGTCACTCTCTGCCTTTCATTGTTTTATTTTTTTATGAATCAACATGTGAACTTATTTGACTTACCTAGTTATTTTTTTTAGATCCTCTGTCTCTAGTCTCCTTCTTCCCCTCTGAAATTCAAGGCCTCCCTACCTGGAACAGCATGTGCCACGTATTCAATGAATGAATAAAATGAATGTTTCTTTTCCTTTTTTCTATTGCTAGCATTCTTGCTAGAGTTTTTGTCTTTAGAAAGTCTGATTCATAGATACTTAAATCAAAAATAGTCTAGTGAAAGAACAAAAAACTGAATAGTTACCCCGAACTTGTATCCCCTTCCCCCCCATAACAGTTAAAGGGCTTTGGCGTGAGATCAAAGGATCTGAATTCTAGCCAATGATCTTGTATAAATGATTTTGGACACTTCATGCAAGTCACTTCACCTCTCTACCTTTCTGTTTCTTCATGTCAACGTGGAACTAGAAGATTTCTGAGATGTCTTCACTTTCTAATATTTTATCATCATCAGTGGAAATATTAGATCTGGGTAGTCTGATATAGTAAATATTATAAAATTTTGCATGATGATGAAGTTTATGGATAGGCAAGCTATTGTCAAAATCTTTGAACTTTGCTTTAGGTTTATGTCATAGGAGTTTAAAAAAATCCTTAATTCCAGAATAGATAAAGGATTCCACCTGTCTCCCATTCTTTTAATATATTTCCAATAATTGTGATCCCAAGCTTTTATTTCACACCATAGCATGCTAAACTAATTGTCTTGGATAGATAATTAGTAGCTGTCCTAATTATCTATTGCTTTGCAGCCAATCACTGTAAAATCTAGTGGCTTAAAAGGACTATTTCTTTAGGCTCATGAATCTGCTCCATTAGCTAAATGACTGGCGACATTTGTTTCCTGCCATGTGTTTTAGCAAGTGTTTAGTCTCACGGTGGCATATATGCCTTATGCCTGCTGGATAAACTTTGAGGTTTTTCATATGGAAAGATTTCTTTTGAAACTCTACACAATGCATATACATCTGCTACCTGACTCCTGATATTACCACAGGGCCTTGCTAGCGCAGGTACATCTCCTAACAGGTCACAGTGATGGTGATGGTCTGCTCTTGGCATCTGTTCATCCCATTGGCTTATGTAAGCACCAGATGGCTCTTATCCAAAGTTGGCAACTCTAATTCTTAAAAAAAAAAGGTTCATGAAAAACTTAAGGGTGCATAACACTTATACCAAAGTTCTTACTTAAAGCTCTATCACTTAAAGTTAAAAACTCCTAGGAAGAATTTAGAGTTTATTTTTTAAGTAACCAAATAAACTGGGAACAACAGGAGGAACAACTTTATCTCCCTAAACAAATTCTCTGTTTAAATTCTTAGATTTATTAAGAACATTTACTTATAAAGTGTAAGAGGCATTCATTCTGTTTATCATTTATTATCTGTCTCTTATGAACTCGCCTCTCCTTTTCACTGATGTTAATTAAATGCCTCATTTTACTCTGAAACTTAATATTGCAGTAAAGTAATTAGTATTTATTCTTATTCTAAAACTCTTTTTACATAAAGTGTAACACACAGCGCCTTTCTTTTTGCTTTTCTAATTTTCCAGTTCAAGCACAGACAGTTGAAGGGAGAAGCCAGTCCCAATATTATCTTGGACATTTTAGCTGTATTATTGATAAACCATGAAGAATCTACAATTTGGAGCCTTTTTATATACAATAGTTACCTTACTTTACTCTCACTACCATACTTTACAAGTATTTCAAATGATCGAAAGCACTTAGAAATCAATGGGAAAATAAGCACACCAACATGGAACCACTTTTGCCTGGCATACTAGTATACAACATAGGGTACCATTAGCTACTGTTAATCTAGCCATAATATAACCCAGTATGGGGAAAGACTAAACACCAGCTAAAAGCCCTGGTAGTTAATAATTTATTATCTTAGTTGCAAACCTTACAATAAAAAATTAAATATTTCTTTATTTGGTGATAGGCAATCCTTTGGAAGTGCAACTGAAATTTAATATTAACTACATTTTAATATCTCTTTCAGATCTGTATGTTTCCCTCAGATGGAACAATTTCTTTATTCTTTTGATACACCAAATCTGAATCAAATTTTAAAGATACACCTTCGTTCTTTGATATACAGTGAAGTCACATGCTGTTGTTGAGATTCTTGGTTAAAAACATGGTAGAGCCCGACCAGCATGGTTCAGTGGTTGAGCATTGACTTATGAACCAAAAGGTCATGGTTTGATTCCTGGTCAGGGGACATGCCCAGGTTGTGGGCTCAATCCCCAGTGTGTGGCATGCAGGAGGCAGCCAATCAAATCATTGATGTTTCTATATATCTCTCCTACCTTCCTCTTTGGTAGATAAACATGGTAGATTTTTTTTTAAGGGTAAGAAAGTACTTTAAAACATTGATTTTTGTCTTGGGTTTCAGTTGTGATTGGATGGACATACAAGCATACATGTACACACACACACACACACACACACACACACATATATATATATTATAACCCTATTTTTAATTTTTTAAATTTAAATTCTTTACTGTTGTATTACATATATCTCCCCCTCCCCATTGACCTCTCCCTTGCCACTCCCCCCAGCGCGTGCCCTCACCCCCCCTAGTGTCTGTGTCCATTGGTGATACTTATCTGGACGCATACAAATCCTTTGGTTGATCACTTAACATTATTTTTAAGGTTATTAAAATATAGGTTTTGCTTCATTAGGTCATTGTAAATAAATCTGTGCTTTGGTTCTTCTTCTTGGCCCTCAGTATTTCTCAAACAATTGACTTAAAAATGATACTATTGATTTAGTCCACTGACCCTATTAGACTCTAAGACTCACTGCGTGAGTAAATGTTCAAGCTCTTAATGTTTTTCCCTTAAGGCACAAGAAAAACATTTTGTCACCAAATATGCTAGACTCATGCAGATTAAATAAAACTACATGTTACTGGTTAAAGAAAAAAAAGTAAAACAAAAACAAAAGCACAGCTTCCACAGAAAAATGAAGGGCTTTTATGCCTTGAACATGATTTTACAGCAAAGTAAGTCAGACCATTACCTTAGGTCTTTATTCTCTCCTGTTATAAAAATAAAACTTCTCTACAGAGAATACACATAGCACAGCACATCCTCAGATCATGCTGTTTGCAAACCTGTGAGGACTGTGGGACTCAGGATGTCTGAGGACTTTAGCCAACATTTTTTTTTTTTAAACTAGAAGCCTCTGTCAAACATGGTAGTTTCAATCAAGTGCTTCTCTTTATTCCATCTTAAATTCCCACTAGAATGACCTAAAAGAAATTAGTAAGAAAGGAATAAGGCTACAAGAACAGAGAGAGATGGAGAGGACAACAGCAGGAGAAGCCCAGGAAGTTGAAACCTGGCAGTGTACAGGGTGGACACTAAGGAGAAATCAATGTCCTTTGCTCCACCCTGGAATGTTCCAGGAACTGGAGGACCAAAGCAATATGGATAAAGGCATGGGGCTGAAGGGAAAAATTAGTTAAATTAATGTATAAGATGCTTACCATTCTCACCTTCTGTAAGCAGCTCTCTCCATTCCTGAAAAAAAAAGTAGAGGTTCATTGTGAAGAAAAATGAAAATAGAAGATTGTTGAAACTTTAGACACAGAGCACTGATAAAGTCAAAGGTGAAGAAAAAAATAAAAAAAACAGGGAGATTACATGAAATCATGGGTCTTTGAGTAAACCTTTCTCTAGGTTCTCAGAATCTCAGAATAGCAGAATCAAGGCTTATAATTCACTAAGAAGAAGATGATAGAATTTTCTAGACGTTAATGGGCCTCTCAATAAAAACTACAGATATCAACATTTGGAGTGCCATAATAAAAAGCTATATGTGAATGGCAGACTGAAATTGTGTTAAATCTGTTCTGCTATAGATCTTTTGCAATATAGTCTCACTGATTAAGGCTTTTTAGCTCAGCTACTAAAAGAGTTTTATAACTGAAGTCAAAGAGTTCTGATTCAGCACAGTTGACATGGGTTGAGTGTTGACCTATGAACCAGAAGGTCACACTTCCATTCCTGGTCAGGACATATGCCCAAGGGAGTGAGAGAGAAGGGGTTGTGGTCTTGACACCAAGTGTGGGGCATTCAGGAAGCAGCTAATCAATGATTCTCTCTCATCACTGATGTTTCTATCCCTCTCTCCCTCTCTTTGACTCTCTGAAATATACATACTAGAGGCCCGGTGCATGGAAGTTCATGCACTGGAGGAGGGGTCCCTCAGCCCGGCCTGCCCCCTTTCACAATCCAGGAGCCCTCAGAAATGAGAGGTGACCCAGTGATCAGGGGAAGGTGATGTCCCATCACACCTCTGCTGCTGCCACTGCCGGTGCAAGCTTCAACCAACCCTGGTTAACTGAGCCTTGGCTGGCCCTGCACAGCTGGGTAGCCACCATCCAAGGCTTCCCTGCATCTAGGCAGCTGCCATCTGAGGCTTGCCTTTGTGCCTCGAGCTGGCCCTGAGAGGCTTGGGGGCTGAAAGGTCTGGGGGGCTCCAGAGGTAGGCACAGAGTGGCTGAGCCTAGCTGGGGGTGGGGCAGGCCCAGCCTTTCTACATGCCTGCCATCCCAGTGGGGCTGAGGGGACTGGACACTGTCATCTTGTGGCTGTGGGCACCGCCATGCCATCTTTGAGTGCCTGGCAGTCAATTAGCCTATTCTTTCCTTATTGGTTGTGGACACAGTCATATTTAAGGGTGGGATGGCCAATTAGCATATTCCCTCTTTATTAGATAGTGTGTATGTGTATATATATCTTAAAAGCTTTGATTCATTTCATGTGAGAATTAAATATCTGAATAATTGTGAAATAGATGAGCAATGAGTTCATGATGTATTTTTTGGAGGTCTCCCAGAGGCAAACCCTGAGACAAGGCTGAAATAATGGAAACCTGTTTGGTAGGTGATCTTGGAGAACACTAGGAGGAGACTAAGAAAGTTAGAGGAGGAAGACAGCCAATAAATAGTTTGCTATTAATCCAGTTACCACTGTGGGTAAGTGAAACAATCCTTCTGGGACCATGGAGCCAGTGTAGGACACACTTCAGAGTTATCCCTCTTGAGATGGGAGAGAGCTGGGGTATTCATACAATGCCTCCGATCCTGCATTGCTGGAGGGCTGCTCCAGGGGACCTTTTTCTCTCTGGCACATCCGACCTGCCATGCAAGCAGCAAAGAGCTCCAAGAGCCAGGGAAAGGTTTCATGTAAAGCAGGATGCAGTTGGAAGGGTATCAGATTTGCAGAGTGGAAAGTGCTAGTGAATTTGGGTGGGGCACCAACATCACCTATTACACACAATGAATGATTAATTTTCTTAAATTTGCTACATGAATTATGATCTATTTGGGCCCCAGAGATGGTTAGAGACCATAACAATATACAATAGGCTTATTATTATTATTTTTTTAATGAATAGATAGATGATCTTTGTATAGGAGTCCTAATGAGTCTATTCAAGTTTTCACAGAAAATACTGCTTTCAATTATTTTCTGTGAAATTTTCCCAATATTTAAAAGTATATTTTAAACAATCTGATTATAAACTTTCTCTTCTCTTAACTAGATCACATTTTATTTCCAGAAAAATAATATTTAAGATAAAAGATGGTGCTGCTCCCAACACTGCCTTTATTTTAAATATATTTTTATTGATTTCAGAGAGGAAGGGAGAGGGAGAAACATCAATGATGAGAGAGAATCATTGATCAGCTGCCTCTTGCATGCCGCCTACTGGAGATTGAGCCCACAATCCCTGGCATTTGTCCTTGACCAGAATTGAACCTGGGATCCTTCAGTCCACAGGCTGACTTCTATCCACAGAGCTAAACCCACCAGGGCCTGCCTTTATTTTAAAATAAAAATCTTACAATCTCTTCATATAAATAGAGGCATAATCTGATAGTAAATAAAACTAGAGGAGGAAAAGAACTTCCCTTACTGATACTGGGCCAAGATATACACAGGACAATCAGTTAAAAGTCTTTGCAGGTTTTGAGGTTGGGCAAACAGCCTACCTAGAAAAGACTGACTTATTATGGCCCCAGCACACATAAGACACATCAGGTTTTTAGCTGAGAGCAATAGTGTTTTCAGCACAAATGCCTGTATTTATTTCTTGTCACCAATTACACCCTAGATTAGAGTTGGGTTATTTTTCATTATAGCCAGGCAGTGTTTCTCTATTTCTCAAAATGAAATTTATAAATTTATTATTTGGATTAGTTGGTGCTTGGCTTGTTTTGCTTCTATATTTTGAGGCAAAATGTTAGATTATTCCATGAAATATTTTGAAGTGTTACAAATGTTTGGAGTTATTCACATCTTCATCATTTTAAGGCTGTTATATAAATTTTTTTTCTTTTCCATTTGCTAAATTAATTGCCTGTTTTGCATTGGAATCATTACCTCAAAAAATAAATAACTTCTCTCGGCTCATTCCAGGTACTTTTCCAGGTACAGAATTATACTCATCCTCCACATTTTTTGGCTCGATTTGATATCCCATAGGAGGGTGTGTTTAAAGTGTTTTATTGTGTTATTTTAATAACACAATAAAACAAAATCAATGACTCCTCTCCAATGAATTCAAGGTTTTGTGTTTGTTTTTTAAACCATTCATTACTACTTATTATGGGTTGAATGTTTCTGTTCCCTCATCCCCAAATTCATGTGTTGAAGCTCCTAACACTCCAGTGTGACTGTGTTTGGAGATAGGATCTTTATGGAAGGAGGTGAGGTTAAATAAAGTCATGAGGATGGTCCCTGATTCCGTTGGATTGGTGTTCTTATAAGAAGAGACAGCAGAGAGCCCTCCTTCTTTATCTTTGGCTTTCTGCAATTTGACTATGATATTATTTATTGTGCTTCTCTTTTAATTTATCTAATTTAAGGTTTATATGATAGGATGGGCAACAAGGCAGATGTCACAGAATAAATGGCTCAACAATAGACCCATATTTATATAGATAGTCCCTTGATCTTATGAAAAGGGTGCCACTGAAGGGGAAGTGGGGCCAGGTGTTCTTTTCAATAAATGGTGCCAGGACAATAGAATACCCCTTGAGAAAATGAAATATTGACAATAACTTATCACACACACACACACACACACACACACACACATGCATGCACGCATGCACACACTTGATAATTGGAGCTGCACTATACAGTAATAGCACCTAAAAAAGTAGAATTTTATGCTAGTGGGGGGCAGGTGGTGGGGAAGGCCAGTGGTAGAACAGTTCTTTGACAGGATGAAGAATGAAAAAGATAGGGCCAATAAGGTAGAAGAAAACAGAAGAGAGTATAACATGATCCTTCCACATCCTTCAAGTTTTCATTAAAGTTAGGAAATTCTGAGTATGATTTAATACCTTAGGGGAAATAGCTACAGGATTTACACCCGTCTACTGGTTGGCATGGGTCTGAGACAATAAGTGTGCAATGATGCATGAATGCAACCTCAGAGAAAATAAGTATTGGAAGTTATTGGAAGGATTCTGAAATGAAATTGCAATTGAGATTAATTAAGTTTTCCGTGTACATGAGGCTATAGCAGCTGTTCAGACTCCATTCATTGCCCACTTCCTATCACATTAGCTGGCACACGGTAGGCATTCAATGTAGGTATGTTAAATTAGATCACTGCTGAGAAACTGAGTAAAAAAAAAAGCATTCTATCCTCTTTTACAATGATCAGTGGATTCTGGAAAATGAATTGTTGAAGGAATTCATTCTCTCTTAGTCCCTTTTAATCCAAACAAATAGTGCATCTGTTGATATAACATCCTTAAAAGACTTTTGGGTCTCCTGCTTTATCTCAGGGATTGATTTCAGTAGACAAGTTGTTCCTCTATGAGTCTTTTCTAGATAATTTCATCTCTATTTTTGGTTTCTTTTGGGATGGCTGAGGATATGTATAATTTACACACCTAATCACTTCAAAAAGCCTCCTGTGAGGCCGACTATTGTGCCCTTTTATCTCTTTCAAGGATCTAGAAAAAGATAGTCGTGCCACACCTTTGGATTTGATTTTTCTTTAGAGCAGACCTTCCTGACAGGGAATCTCCTAATGATTGACAATTCAAGTCTAATAAGTTCAAAACTGAACTATCTATCCACTTTATCAAACCTTCCCCTCCCAGAGATTTCCTTGTTTCAGTGGATGATGATTTCATCCCTCCAGTTGCTCAGACCCAAATCTTGGAATCAGTGCCAACCCCATTCTTTCTCTCATATCCCACCCATTAGGACCTTCCGTTGGCTATCGATCTTAATATTCTCAAAACCTGATGACTTCTCCCCATTTATACTGCTCACATGGTGCCAGCTCCCCATCACCTCTCAGCTCTGATTGGACCTTCTCATGGAAGCTTAAGAGAAGTCATTCTCTTATCTTTTCTTTGTGGCTAGCAGTCCTACCCTTCCTCCTGTGGCTCATTAAAATATACTAGTTTTTGTTCCATTTGTAACTATTTGGTAAACTTTATATAAAGTAAATTGGCAATATTTTCCTGGCTGGTATTATCACTGGAGAATCTCAAGCATTAAACATAGGTCATAACATCATCACAATGTACACAGGAAATCTGCCTACGAAAACATGAGGGTGACCTAAATGTTCAGTGGCTGGTTAAGTTCCCATACCTTACCACACGCCAGGTATCATTTGTCATTAGCGTTGACTTAGGAAATATCTCTTCCTTTCCACCCAAAATGATATTTGACAGCTCATTAATCTTAAGGTGACCTTTACATACATCCATGACCCCCCCCTGATCTGCTCTAAGCTAACCTCTTCTTCATGAATATAGAGCCCGGCCCCATCCACCTCCACAATCAATTCCTGGGAGATTCCGCAAAAGGAGGATGGAAGAAACTAAAGATAATAAACTGTTAAGGCAAGAAGTGGGGTTCCCTAGGAAGATATTAATTAACAGAAAAATTATCTAGATGTTATTTAATATTGATATTTCATTTATTAAAATTAATTCAACACAAGTTTTTCTCTTAATTCTACTCATATTTTATTATATTTGTAAATGTAGCAAAATATAAAACTGAGTTTTAAAGGGACTTCAACTAATACGTCTGTCCTATTTGAAATGTTAAATGTTAAACTCCTTTGAACACTTTAAACTCACTTTATAAATTAAATTTTCTTATGAAGAATTTTCAATAACAGACATGTAAAACATTTTTGACCACTCAAATCACTCTTCCAAATCTATAAATTAAACATATAAAAAATAGAAAATTTAGAAAATTTAAATTTATATTAAACAGCCCGACAATGTATATTGGCATAGGACAATTTTAACTTCAAATTACATGGATAAGTCAATTATTCAGTTACACATTTAACATTAAAACCATAAAGTTGATATGTTACTCTCAAAGGCTCTTTTAAATATAAACTCTCTTTTAAATATAAACTCTTAAAAAATTAAGCACATATTTAATACAAAATCATAAATCTCTTTAAAAAAGCATGTCTATATTTTCTATTTTCTCAAGGTTAAAAGATTCTTATTTGCTAATAAGGATTATATTACCTAAATAAGTTTGAAGTTACCTTCTCAACTAGTGAAGGTTACATAAACATTAGAGAAACTGTCTAGATCTAGAACCTTAATTAAAATTTATTTAAAGGCTTTTAATGATGGCTATGGACTCCAGAATTTCAACAATCTTGCCCATCATCCTGAGTGTTAGTCGTAATGGTATTTTCTTCTTTCACTATTTAAGAAAATTTGCAACCCATGCTACCTTATAGTTTGATTGGACTCATCTACTTGGTTATATTCTGAATTATTTTTATTTCTAGCTAGGAGGGCTATACAACTCATAGCTGTGTCTGATTCCACATATCTCTAGAATCTTTATAATGGCATGGAGAAGAGAGGATGGGGATGTACAGACAGAGAAAAGGACTTAGGAAACTAGAATCAGTCTAGTTAATTAGTTTACCCTAAGGGTGTTTTCACTCTGTCAAGCTCAGAGCCACTGCTATATTATGAAAACCCATCCTCTTTCATTCATACAAATATTCCACATAGACACAGTTAGTATTGGGCCAAACCAGATACAAACCTAGTAATGACTGCATCTAAAATGTGTAGACTTTGCACCCAGAGAGGAACAAATCATTGAGGGAATGGGAGATGGCAGTGGCAGTGAAAAGAGAGAATACATAGGAAATAGAATCTGGAAAATGAGATGCTCAATGCTTATAGACCTTGCCCCTAGAATTCAGATTGACGGATGTGTGTGTTATGCCTCTGCTTCACACTGTCAATGGGAACAATAATACCTACTTCATAGGTTTACTATGAGGATTAAATGAGCAGATATATTCAAAGCATTTGTAAGCATGCCAAGTATGTAACGATTGCTAGACATGATGAGTCTTATTTTATTAGAGCAAGAGTTGACACAGGTTGAGTAGAGAATGTAAACTTTGGGCTAAAGGGTGCTGCTGTGGATTTTCCATTGGCCTGGCTCTGGACCCTGAGGCCATGATTAAATGAGCGTCAGTTGTGAATTCGGTTGCACTCCATTTGAACGAAAAATGTGCCAGAAGTATTTCCATTGGGCCTGGATCCTTATCACCTCTCAACAGTGCCTCTTTTCTATGCTCACAGCTTTCTTTGACTCAGAAATTAAAAACCCAAACAACCACAATAGCAACCAAAAGTGAGCTGTGTCCCAGAAAAACATAGAAACTCAGTGGCCAAAGAATAGGAGCTGAGTGGCTGAAAGTATCTTTTTTGTTTGTTTTTAAGATTTTCACACTGATTTTTAAAGTGAGAGGAAGAGAAAGAGCGAAACATCAATGTGAGAGGGAAACCTCAATGTGAAAACCAGACATCTATTGCATGCCCCCAACTGGGGATCAAACCCACAACCAGGCCATGTGCCCTGAGCAAGAATTGAATTGGCAAGTTTTTGGTGCACAGGATAATACCCAATCAACTGAGCCAAATCAGCCATGGCTGGAGGTACCTTGATCTGCTCTGCCAGCACCAATTCTGAGGCCCAGAGATAACGATGAGTTGCATTTTCATTTTCCTTGAGGTTTGCTGGGAAGTTGAATCTATAATTCTGGCTTCTGTGGGGCAGGTTCTTTTGGAATTTAGTTCTTATAGCATTAAGCATATCTTAAATTGTGACTCATCCTGAGTTAGCAAGTTATCAGTGAGTATGCAATAAAGCCCTTGTTCTCTGAGGGCTGGGTCTAATATTTCTGCCCTTTCCTGAGGTTTGACCACGTGGGAGGTTTGGGAATGGGGATCCAGGAGCGCCATCTGGCCAGCCAGCTCTCTCTCTTATTTCTCTTTGGTGGGGTTTTCCGTTGTGTTCCTTATTGCATCTGCTTGGTGGGTGAATACTGATCCCAGCCAATGCCTCCCTATCATCTTACAAATGCCATCCTCGTTATCATGTTTAGCAGACAAAGGCTACTGTTCTAGGCCAGAAGTCCATGCCTTGTCATCCTGCCTTTCACAGATGGTATGTGGGCATAGTAGATTCAGAATTGTCGTGTTGGAAAAGACCGGATCCATCATCTCTACCAGCATTATTCCAAAGAACTCTCTGTGATGATGAAAATCGTTTCTAATCTGTGCTATCAATATGGTAGCCACTAGCTACATGTGGCACTTTAAATTTGACTGATGTTACTGAGAATGGACATTTGCGTTTAATTCACATGTAGTTGGGAGCTATTGTGTTGGCCAATTCAGAACTCTTCTTATTTTATAAAGGAGAGAGCTAAGGCCCAGAGAGAGGAAAAGTGACTGGCCCAAAATCACAGAGCTGGTGCGGGGCAGAGCTGGGGGACAGGAGATTAGGTTCCCATACCTCCAGCTACTGCTGTTCCATTTTATCCTCTGGAAGCCAGGAACGCAGTTCTGGAATCCCACTGACGATAGAAGACCCCAGGATCCCTTAGTGCTGTGTTATCCAGCTCCCAGGAGACAGATCTCAGTCTCCTCCATCCTCCTGACACGCTTTCCAAATTCTGTGTCCGTCAGGGCTGACAGGACAGCGTCTCCATTAATTCTATTGGGAGACTTTGCCAAAGGCTGGATCGCATGAAACACTTGCTGACCTCATTGCAGCCTGCTGGGCTTTCTTTTCTTCTTCAGAAATAATGTGAACTCATCCACTTCAGGCCCTGCATCTGGGTCCTTGTGGAGAGCTCTAGACGGTGAGATGAGATCGTGATCCCGAACACTTTCCCCAAAGCATCTTCTGGGGTTTGTCAGCCTTAACACACTGACTATGGTCCTGATTGTCTGGCACGTTTCAAAGCAGATGTTTTCTTGTCAAAGTTTTGCTGGCCTCTGTGTAGTTGCTTATGAGAACATCAGTGTTTGTTGGAAGAGCCATTTTAAAACACTGGCAATTGGCTAAGGGCTCCAGCTCAGGAAGGTTTTCAGCTGCTAAGTAGAGAAGTACAAAATAAATTAGAAAACATTTTTTTAAAAGACTCCTGGGATTAGATATACATCCACCCCAAGGTGGAATATTTCTCAGTTATCATGCTTTCTGGGGCACAAAAACCTTCCTTCAGGACCTTTGCCCCTGAAACATGGCTCCTGCCCCTGTGTTGAGGTTGATCAGCATTGACAAGTTGACCTGTACTGAAAGGCACACACAATTCACAACTCCTCCTCCTGCTTCTTGTTCTTTTGATGGCAATGCAGAGGGTCCCTACAAACAAAAGCAACCACACTTCACGCTTCCTGAGTTGTTTCTATTGCATCATTTTTTTTCTTCCTGGAAAAGTTTTATAGCCAAACCTACTTTTCTACCTTGGCATACAGTAAGTTCTTGGTAAAGCATTTTTAAATGTTGAACACATGCAATTATTCTATGTGTGTTTTAAGTCAATTTCTGGGAAGTGCAGTGCATGGCGAAGAGTAAGCATGCTTTGTGGAATTTCTTTCTCAACAAGCAGTTCCTTGGCGCCATAGTAGGCTCTGAGGGTCTCTCCCAAATCACCTTGAGCCAAATAGAATGTTCTGCTAAGGCTAATATATGGGGAGTTGTTGCTCAAGGGACATAAAACTTCAGTTATGCAAGATGAGTAAGTTCTAGAGATTTGCTGTACAACATAGTTCCTATTGTTAATAATCTATTGTGCACTAACAAATTTGAGAGGGCAGTTCTTGTCTCAAATTTCCTTCTTCCCACCCCCCACCCCCAACAGACACCAAAGAATACAAGGAAACCTTGGGACGTGATAGTTATGTCACCTTGATTGTGGTATAGTTTCTCAAGTGGGTATATGTATATGTCCAAACTGTGTACATTAAATCAAATATATTTTGACAACAATTGTATATATTAAGTATGTCCAGTTTTTTGTATATCAATTACTTTAATAAATTTGTTTCATAAGATTCTTTATTAAAAAAGAACCTGAATAGAATAAATCAAAACAAAGACCCACAGTTAAAAGGAAAAACAATTTTCTCTCAGTTAAATAGATATAAAATGTTTCTGTCCCCCATAGATGTGAAGGGTAAATGCTCTTGGAAAAGGTGTGCATTTACAGAGGTGAATTTATGTTTCTTTTTTGCAAAGTCAGGGAAGGATTTTATCCCCACTTAAAATAGCCTCAGATGCACCTGCAGGCGCTTGGTTATCTGATGAAGGGTGAAGGATGACGCTGCAGCCGAGATCATGTCCGTGGCCAGTGATGACTCAGAGTTCTCCAAGACCCCCCGCACTTGATGAACTAGATTCACTTTTGAACTTCATGAATCTTATAAAAATGCTGTGTCTGCAGAGTGTGAATCAGACGGCTGAGTAGGTTCTGGATAATTTCAGTTTAGATAAGCAGTAGAAATAATAATGGGGCCAACAAGCTGTCTCTTCTCCAGAACTCAGTCGGTGGTGTCCGCCATTATGGTCTGGTCTACAGAGCAGGTCCAAGGTCACTGAAACACGGAGGTATCAGCAGGCTTTGGAGTCAGTCAAGCTTCAGTTTCAACACTTCTGGACAAATTGCTTGTCTTTCTAATCCTCTGTTTTACCATCTTTAAAAAGCAGAAAACAGTATTCAGCTTGAAGAATTCTGAAAAACTATACATATAAATCATTTAGTGCACAGCTTGGTATGTAACTATCAAAACATGGCTATAGTTACAAGGCAATGTCTATATTTTTTTGAATTAATAACTAGTTTAAATAAAACTATATAACACTCACTAGCATTTAAAAAATCTGGACCACATGTCCCTGCTTTCCCAGAACGTTCCAGCCTATGGGGACAGAAGAAGGAAATAGTGGTGACATTCAAATTTCCCTAATTCTTACCCCCTTTGCTTAGGCCCTGAAAAGTATGAATTTCTAAGAGCCCTCTGGGGAAGGCCCCCATCCACTCCAGAATGCATCCACTCCCCCAGGCATTTTCTGGAATCTGTCATGTCTCTATTAGACCTAAGAGCCTCAGAATGACATAGCTTCAGCTTTCTTTAATACATGGATAAAAATAGTATCACACCTCCCATCAAAGTTGCTTAGATGGATGAAAATTAATCAAATAGTCAAATCATTTTAGAACTTAGTTTTGCCAACTGATACATGCCTTTCCTCATGCTTCCCCATGGAGATGGCACTGCCTCCCGCTAGAATCCCCTGATGTCTATTCTATTGCAGTAAAGGAAGACTTGTTGCTTCTTTTATACTACACACTGTTAGAGCCTCACACAGTACTGCTAAGGTCACAGATCTTCTAAAAAAATAGCCATCTTTACATACAACTCACACATCAATAGGTCTGCTGCTACAGGACTATTGCACATACATGTGATTTAATACACAGTCCTAGTTGGTGCCATTCTCGCAGATGGTGATGTGAATGGAACCAGGTGGGTTGTGCAGGGTACAGCCTGCCCAACTGTGCACAGTGCTCCTGCATGGGGCATGAACAGCAAGCTTCCTTTTCCTTTTCAAGATCTGTCCATGGTAACTATACACAAATCTCTTTCAGACCAATTTCTTCCCAGTAGAAATCAGACCATGCAAATAGATGCTCAAGAGCTGATATCCCTAGTATCTCCATGGACACAAAAATGTCTTACTACCCTATACTACTAGCAAGAGTTTTGAAACCAATTTGCTCCTCCATCAGCCAAAGAAAGATCTTAGAAGGTGACTCACTGCTGAATGTAGCCTGAAGATAAGCCTTCTTTTGTCAACGTAATGCACACATACACACACACACACACACACACACACACACACACACACACATATATATATATATATACAAACACACATCCTCCCCAAACCCCCTGAAATTGGGAGAAAAAAGTTCATAGGGTCTTTTGCTGTACTGTAACATTCAATAAAATGAAAATCTTCACATAACATTTGCTCAAGGTAATAGTTTGAGGAGTCTATGTTTTAAAAACTTGACCATTGGAAATTGCCTTTACAAGCTTGGTACTGGATTTATATATCAAAGAGTCTTTCTACAGAAGGGATTGATTTACCAGACTTTCCAATCCCCTACAGCATTGTAGAGTGGAATACAAATAATGAAATTTTTATAAAGCCGGTACTTATTCTGCACTTATTAGGGAAGGGAACTACTAGCTAATATGTATTGAGTACAAACCGTATGTCAGATTCTTTATTATCACATCTAATCTATAAAATAACCCCAAGAATTAGGTATAAACTTACCCTCATTTTATAAAAAAGTAAATAAATAGAGTTTATTAATTTGCCTAAGTTCCCATCCTATCTAATAAAGAGGGAATATGCAAATTGGCCATCACTCCATCACAAATACGATGGCGCCCATAGCCACAAGATGGTTGCGTCCAGGTCCAGTCCCCTCAGCCCTGCTGGAGTCCCCCAGTCCTGGGGAGGGGGATGGTGTGGCAAGTGAGTGGCACAGCCGGAACACCCCCAGGTGGTCCAGCTGTACCACTTGCCTGCTGCTGGAGTCCCCTAGTCCTTTCAGTCCCGCTGGCAGCAAGCAGGCAAGCATCAAGCAAGCAGGCCCCTGAAGAAAGCAGAGAACGACAGGGAGTAGGTCTAAGCCATCAGTAGGACATCCCCTGAGGGCTCCCGGATTGGAGAGGGTGCAGGTCAGGCTGAGGGACACCCCCACCCCTTGTACATGAATTTCGTGCACCAGGCCTCTAGCATTAAGCATATATGATCAAGCATATAAACCTAAGCAGTCAAATTCTAGAACCCATGCTCTTAATACCAATAGTTGTCAGACCCTATCTTTATATCAGTTCATTTTCTTCAGAACCACCTTTAATGGTCCATTTGACTGCAGTCATTTTATACTTTAGGAAACTTAAATCATGCATCCAAATTCCATGTACATAGTGCTGAACCAGAATTGAATCCTAAATCTGATTCCAAAGTTTGGACTCTTAATCACAATGAGATATCCCTTCCTCAATCTCAAAACATCTGTTTTGAGTCTGCCATTAATAACACATGGAAGAAGTGTCTCTCTGTCTCATTTAGAATGTGCTCTGGCCTATAGAAACAGAAGAGATTTTTGTTGTTGTTGCTTTGCTTCCCCAAAGTCATTCCAATAGATATGGAGCTTTGGAGGAGGAGAAGTGCTTCTAAAGAATAGTGGAAGAGTAAGTGTGCAAAGGACATCTTCTCTTATTCATGCCTGCCCCCACATTACCCAGTGATAAAGTAGGGAGAATAATCTATTCACAGTGTGACATATCTGGGTGTGATTTTCATCTTAAACTCTTTACCAGCTATGCAATGTTGGGGAAAAAATTCTAACCTCTCTGAACTTCAGGTTCTGTATCATACATATATTCCCTACATGCTTTGTAACAAAACTCAGTTTCAACAAAGGGTATTTATTCTAATGTTCATTGCCTGTAGTTCCACTGTAGATTGGCCAGGCACTCTTGAGTGGTTCTGTTTCAAGTTTTGAGCTGGGCTTGCCTCCTTCCTGTGTCTTAGAATTTCTCTACAGGGGTCAGTTGTGAGGCCTAGGCAGAAGGCACAGCAGCTATTTGGGGTAATGCTCTTCACAATGAAAATCGGAAAGGCACAAGAGGCATGCCCATATCACAAACTTGATTTATGGCTTTGCTTACATCACAGACAGTAAACATTTCATTGGCCAAAGCAAGACACGTGACCAAGCCCGACATCAATAAGGATAAGGAAATATATAAGAAGTTAAATATTTGACAGATAATTAAAACAATCATGGCTTCTTTTTAAATAAATGGGAATGATAAAAACTAATTTTAAGAAATACGGGGATAGAATGAAATAACATGCATCGATAGGTTTGTAAGGCACAAAGAATTATTAGAAAGCCAAGTATTGCAATTATTTTTCCAATGAGAGGCGTTGATAATGTCTGCAGAATGTATTTCTATCTTGGGAGAAGTTGATATTTCCCAGAGCAATAGAGCAGCTAGTGCCTAAGCGATGATAGCTGCTGAGCCCTTTCAAGCAACTGGTGAAAATGCCATTTATAGACAATAGGCTATGTCTGCCGGGCTTGGCATTTTAATAGTTCTTATACTTTTTTAAGGGCAATTAAATGCTGGCAGTAAATATTCACACATTGCAGTGAACTGGCTAGATGACTGAAATTTAAAATTAGCATTAGGTTAGATTGCAGGGAATCAAATCTGAAAGTCCGCCTAGATGTGCTGAGGGTGTCATTGGAGTAGCTGAGGATGAAGACATGAAATCAAATTGATTAAATCAAGTCTTGGTAGGGAAGATGAAGTAAGTGGGAAGAATGCACTGCTTTCTCCATGAATCTAATGGCCTCCATCAAGTTCTCTGATGGCTCTTCTGGCATTTCCTCACTTCCTCTCTAGGAACATCTTTCTGGATGATGAAACTGATATACAAACTGATGTACAAGGAGATTTACTTCTGAAACACTTAAAGAAAATGCTTATGTCTTTCCTGGATGAGATTGGGAGAACTCTTTTAATGGGGAGAGAGAGTGGTTTCTGTAGGTCCTCCCACTGTAAAGATCTGAGCCTTGGGCTGGGCTCTTGCCCTGTGTCCCTATCCCCAAACCCCACCTTATACCCACAGCATCCTCCGTTCATTTGCATTTTGCCAATTGCTTTTTCTGCATCAATTGATATGACTATGTGATTTTTATCTTTCAGTTTGTTTATGTGATGTATCACGTTTATTGATTTATGAATATTGTACCATCCTTGCATCCCTGAGATAAATCCTACTTGATCATGGTGTATACTCTTTCTGATCTGGATCTGATTAGCTAGAATTTTGTTGAGGATTTTGGCATCTATGTTCATGAGGGATATTGGCCTATAATACTCTTTCATTGTGTTGTCTTTACCTGGTTTTAGAATTAGGCCTCCATTCATCTGCAACCCGAGGACAACTGAATTTGGATCTGAGTCTGGGCTCCAGTTTCAGATTCATATTTAAACAATCCATATCGTGGGAAAAGTTCATAACTTCCTTGGGGTTTATACACACAGTTGAGGCCTAATACTAACCTCAGGGTTGATCAGTGCATATGAAAGCGTGGGGCACATTAAGCTACTACTGTGTGCCTTCAATATGTGGTCCAGGAACCTGAGTGGAAGGTAGGGCCACTTTATGCAGCCTCATGTCATGCCTGGGCCCTGTGGGGGCATCAGGACCCCAAAAGCCCCTTGCTGGTGGCTCCTCACCAACTCTGGAGGCCAACAATGTTGTGACGTGTATCCTTGCCTGCATGTCACCACAAAGCCCAGCCATGCAACCCAGCTTCCTGGCAGCCAGGTTTTCTAGGCTGTGGGACACTTTTTTATGATGTTCTGCTTATGTTATTGTTATGACTTTCATTTTTAGTGGTTTTTATGCCTCCCAACGCTCTTGAGCAAAGGGCAAAGCGGAGCCTTTAAAAAAAATGTCAAACCTCATATTTGTGGCAACATAAAAGAAAGACGACAGGAAAACAAACCCTGGTGATGCTTCGGCAGTGCTTCCAGCACAGTCGCAGGGATTAATTTGGAGCTTTGGCTGCAGAGTGTCTTAGTATGTTCCCTCCTCCTCCTCCTCCTCTTTTTTCTTCTCCTCTTTTTTCTCCTCCCCATTTTATCATCTCTCTGCTGCTTCCTCTTCTTTCATCCTTGTGTCATTTCTATCTTCCTCCAACAGGGTTCTGGTCCCCACAGTCCTCTGTTTGTGCCAGATCCCAAGCTAAACCATCAATCCAGTGCTACAGTAAACTAACTCAAGCTTCTTACTAAGTTATCAGCTAAGCAGCAACCCCTTCCTTGGTCCAAAGTTTTTCTGACCTCCTCTCTTTCCCATCACTTCTTAATATAGTAACAAAAATAAAAATTCATGCTTATAAGGGCTTCATGTGCACTTTTCCTTTTTATTCCTCACTAATCTAGTATAAGATAAGCATCCTTTTCTCATTTTTAATTCAAGGAGGTGAAGGCCTGGTGTATATACTGAATAGCTTTAAATATTTGCTCTGTGTCATTAGTTGAAAGTTTTGAAGGTTCCAATTATGAATATGATGGATTCTTTTTATTATTTTTCTCTGTAATCTATCTTACTCTTTCCTTTATTTCCATGTCCTTTCGTTCAATGTTCTTATTTCTGTCCTTTAGTTGTCCCCTGTGACTTTTGCAGAGTCTGTTTTCCATTTGCTTCTTTCAATTCCAACTTCATTTCTGTAATGGTCCTGCTTTGCTTTGTTTACTTCTTTCTTGAGCCCCGTCAGATCACATCTCATTTTCTCCTTTTGCCTCAACATCTCTAGCTTCTAACATTGCTTCTTTGTGGTCTTCCTGAATAGAGACGATTGCCTCAATAAAGTTTATACCATCCTTTTTAAATTCATGAAACAATGCTGGACAAATGTATTATCTACATCATGGTTCTAATATTTGCTTGGTAAGTTTGGGTTCTTTCCTCATATTTTTCTTCCTTTTTTAAAATATATTTTTTAATTGATTTCAGAGAGGAAAGGAAAGGGAGAAAGAGAAACATCAATGATGAGAGAGAATCATTGACCAGCTGCCTCCTGAACGCCCCACACCGGGAATAGTGCTTATAACCCAGACATGTGCCCTTGACCAGAATTGAACCTGGGACCCTTCAGCCCGCAGGCCAACGCTCTATCCACTGAACCAAGCCAGCTAGGGCATTTCTCATATTTTTCTGCTGTAGCTATCTTCCATGGTAGACCCATCCCTTTTCATTGCTCATTGTTGAGTAAGTTGGAGGAGATTACTTCTTCTTTGCCACTGCCGAGACAGACTGCCTTTCTCAATATGGTGGGTAGGGGGAGCAGGGGGGAGGATTTTTGCCACTAGCCCTGCTCACTTCATATCTAACACTGGTTGCTGCAAATGAAGAACGCTCCACAGGCTGAGTCCTTCACCTTCACCAAGGATGGTTCCGTTGGGTGTTCTGATATCTGCCTTTAGTTGGCCAGCTCTCCACCCTCTGAGCTGCTTCTTTCTCCTGAAAGGCTTTTGCACAATTTGGTTTGCTTGGGAAGCCCTTGGACATATTTTGGAGCCTGCAGATTAGACATACTTGATTTGTAGTTTTGCTAAAAATTAATTTTATACATTTTTTGTTCCCTCTGTAAGATACCCAGGAGGTAAAGAGGAGAACTATGGACTGATACAGCCATATTTATACTGAAAGTATTGTATGTTTAGAAAATAATATTTCTGATACCTTGGTAGTTCCCAGATCACAGCGGCTTTAGTGTAAAAGGTTTGCATTCATGGTTCTTCTGTTAGAGATGAGTGAGGAATGAGAAAGAGGCAATAAGTGGTATCTCTGTGCCACTGTCTGTATTAGGGTCTCTGCAGTTTGGTTCAAACTCAGCAACCGCCATTGGTGGTCACTTGACTCAAGGGAAACTTACCCATCTTTGTCGTGCCACACCATGAATCCGGAATCTCTCCAATCTTTTCTCTCATTGTTCAAATAGGGTAATTGGGATTTCATGTATATTCTAATAAAGTAAATCACATTAAAGAGTGAGTCCCACATAGACATGGTAGGTACATCTTTTCACAATGTGAAAAATACCCCTGTGTGATTTTCCCCCCAATGAATCAGACGTGTAAACATCTGTTGTCTAAAAGAAGAGCACGTCTGCTCAGGTTAGTGTCTGTGAAACATGCCGCAAAATTGACTGACATTTTTGAATGAAATAATAAGATTGAGACAAGAACACAAGAAGCTAGTATTTTTCTTGGCTGGAATCCCTGGGAACCCTGAATACTCCCACATAAATATACCATTGTCAGATTTTCTATATAAATACACATTTATCTTCTTTTGCAATGCCTTTGGTGTCAGGTACCATTTTCAAAAAACATTGAAGCTAGCCTATGATTTTTGAGTAACTTTCTCAAACAGGACTGGAAAATGTCCTTTTTTGCTAAACAGTGGGAGAAAATGCCTGATTTTACAATTGAAAATATGAACATTTCTTAGAGAAAATGCTTGGGTCTGTCCTGAATAAGATTGGGGGAACCCTTTTCATGGGGAGAGAGAGTGGTCTCTGAATTCTTCCCACTAAACAAACTAAATTGGACTGATGGAAAACAAACGAAATAGAACTCAGGGGGCTGTTCCTAGTTCTGGAGTTATCTTTGGGCCCAAAAAGTATTTATTAAAGACCTACAATGTACCAGGCCCCACACTAAGAGCTGGGGTGGAGATTTTTAAAAACTGTAAATAAGACATTGCCCCAAGACTCATACAGTGAAGTGTAGGTGACAGATGAGAAAGTTAGCAAGCACAGAAGAGTAGAATGAACATCTTAATGGCTCCATTAAAGAGAGGTTTAGGAGCATGGGATCGTGAATCCTGGTAATTGGGGTAGGGAGAATAAACTGCAGGAGGACAATGTTGCAGACTATGAGCTCTGAAGGAACAGGAGACAGCGCCCCGCCATAGAGGAAGGCAGTGATTTCAGAAAGAGGGAATTGCATGTGTGTGTATATGCAGATGGACCCCTGCCCCCCCTTTAAGGTCTCTCTTTCCCTTTTACTGTCCTGCCCTTGTCCCCTTCTCTTTATCAGCTTCTAAACTAGGCCTTCTTTTCCTTGTCTCACCACACTGTGTAGTCAGTACAGAGAGGTGCTAAAGCAGAAAAAAAAAAATAGGAAATACCATTCCCATTATGTACAGAAGCCACTAGCCTGGATATAAAATTGCCTCTACAATCAACCAACGAATGCATAAATAAGTGGAACAACAAATTAATGTCTCTCTCTCTCTCTCTCTCTCTCTCTCGCTCTCGCTCTCGCTCTCTCTGTCCCCCCTCTCCCTCCCTCCCTCCCTCCTTTCCTCTTTCCCTCCCTCCCTTCCTTCTCTTCCTTCCTCTTTCTTTCCTTCCCTCCCTCCCTTTATATCTTTCTCTCTCTTCCTCTCTCAAATAAATTTTAAAAATGTATTGCCTCTAAGGGCCCTGGCCCTGACTAACAGTAAAGCTGGGAACTGGCCGGACACAAAGAACACAGCACAGTCACATACAAGGGATGGCTACAAAGACCTCTGCCTGGAAAGGTGACTGAAGACTTCCCAGAGAGAGAGGTTCTGGGAAAGGAAGTCTCCCCCTTTCAGGAACTCCCCACCGGGCCCCCCAGAATTAAATCCAATTTCCTTTCACTCAAAGGTATGTGTCCACCTAATCACCTACCCTGTTTCCCCAAAAATAAGACAGGGTCTTATATTAATTTCTGCTCCCAAACATGCGCTAGGTCTTATTTTCAGGGGATGTATTATGTTTCCATGAAGTAGGTCTTATTTTCAGGGAAACACGGTACTATGAGACACCCAAGAGCAAAACTTGGGATTCTTGTTGGCTTCTCCTCCAGGGCAGCAGGAGGGGAACTCCTGTGGGAAGCCACAGGACCCTCCAACACTGCTGTGAGGGAGACGGAGTAGAAAGCAAAATGCTAAGGAGCTACTCGCACCTGAATTGATTTTTGTCTATCAGCATTGAAGCTTTTTCACAGGTTAAATTCCAAGAGAGAATATAGACAATGTGCAGGCCATAGTGGAGGTTAAATTAGAGACAGAGCTTCCCCAACATCGAGCAATGCTGTTGTGAGGATGAGATGAGTTCCCTGGGGCACTGAAGGAGAAGGAAGAAGTATTCCCCTAGACTTGCGAATAAAACATTTGAGTACAGGCCTTTCAGAGTCATTCCTATTCTCTAAGACTTTAAATAATCCTTTCTGAAAGGGAGGCGCCATCTATCTTTGCAACAGTAAATGTAGGTGCTTGTCTCTTTTCAGCTTCATTGTTATGTAAGACTGTACACGTTTTCAGGATGCAAAGTTCTCTGAAAACTTTCTTGAATCCTGGCTCTGCCCGCTGCCGTGTCTGCGTGACCTCGTGAGTTCATTTCTCTGAGACTTATTTTCTTCATCTGTAAATGAGGGAAATATGAACAGCCTCAAGGACTTTCTTTAAGGTTAAATGAGAAAAATCCTTCTTAAGGGGTTGCCTAATGATTCTATGGCAGAGATGTCTCAGGGACAGTAATTGATGGGAAATGATTATCCATCAGGGAGTACATTTTCCAGCTCTCTTGTGTCTAGAAAGAATGATAGGGTCAGTTCTGCTAATAGTAAGTGATGGGTCCATCCTTGGTCCTGGGCAGTTAAATATACCTGTGTACCCTCCTCACACTTTCTTCACTTCGTCTTGGGCTGGTCATGCCCCAGTGGAGCTTCAGGGTGGAAGTAAATGTGTTTCTGAGTCAACCCTCACATGATAGTTACTCAAAAAACTTCATCATAATGGGCTTTTCAGAAATGAGAAGAAAAAAATGTCACTGCCTTAAAGCACTGAGGTTTTCAGGTTATTTGTTATAAAGTTAGCATACCTTGATTAATAGGAGTTATTATTCCATAGGGCAGTCATCAATCTATTATCCACATAGTTACATCATTTCACATTTTCTCACACAGATAATAAGCTTTAACATACTTTAATGTTAAAAAGAGCTACCAGTAGGTTTTCACTAAGTATCAGAAAGAAGTTTAAGAACACTATACATTTTATGAGGGAAAAACTCATGTCATCTTTTCCTTGCCATTTTACTAGAGTCTAGTATAGGGTAAGTGCTTAATAAATACTTACTCATTAAATAATATATTAGTTAGGGAGGACAACTATTGAATAACAATATACCTAAGATTTCAGTGGCTGACCCCATTAGAACTTTTTATCTTCTTTGCTTATACATAATTCACTGGGATCTTTGGTGAGCCACTTACCTTGTGGAGATTCAGAGGAGCAGGACCCTTCAACAGTCCGGCTCTAGCCCCTCCTAAAGTCTTAGAGATCTCTGCTGCATCATTTTCATAACTCTAGCAAAAGGAGATCATTAAAGATCACTAAAAGTGTTTTATTGCCCTGACTTGCAGGTGATGCATCTCACTTTTGCCTATTTCATTATCCAGAACTCAGTCACATGGTCATATGGTAGGTATCTCAGAGGAAGTTGGGAAATGTAGTCCAACTGTGTGCTCAAGAGGAATGTATGTGCATCCTCTTGCTGTTGTAACAAATTACCACACATTTAGTAAATTAAAACAGCACAAATTTATTTACTAGTACTTACAGTTCTGGAGGTCAAAGTCTTAAAGTGTTGGCAAGACTGGATTCCTTCTGGAGTTTCTTAAGGAGAATATTTTTTCTTGACTTCTCTTCTATCTTCTAGAGGCTGCCTGTATTCCTTAGACCATGGTACCATCTTCCATCTATAAAACCAGCTGAGTAGAGTCGTCCATCTCTACCCTTCTGACCTATGCTTCTGTCATTACACCACCTGCTCTTACTCAGATCCTATTGCTTTCCTCTTATGTGGACCCTGGTAATTACATTTGGCCCAGCCAGATAATCTAGGATCATCTTTCCATCTCAAGATTCTTAAAAACAAAAAAACTAATCCTCACCTGAGGATATTTTTTTCATTGATTTTTACAGAGCGTAGAAGGGAGGGAGGAAAGACAGAGAGAAACATCCATGTGAGAGAGACACATCATTTGGTTGCTTCCTGCACATGCCCTGACTAGGGCCCAGGCTGGGGCTTGAGCTGCAACTGAGGTACATATCCTTGATCAGAATCAAACCTGGAACCCTTCAGTTGGCAGCCAATGCTCTTCCACTGAGCCAAACCTGTTAGGGTCCATCTCAAGATTCTTAATCACATCACGAAATTTCCTTTTTTCTACATAAAGTCACATATTCACAGGTTCTAGAAATGAGGTTGTAGATATCTTGAACATCTTAGTAGTAGGGGTTTCATTCTTTTAACTACAAAGTGGGAACAGTTTGGGGTTCAATATATAGCAGCCTCTGACACAGGTTATTAGAGAAGATAACAAGCATTTCCCTGGGAATACAAGATCATCTTTGACTTTTCCAACAGAATACAGTTTCCTAGCAAAGTGATTAAGGTTTAAAGAAAGAATACACTCTGGAGAATTCAAACAAAAATAAAACAAGGATCTAATTTAAAAGAAATGGGACAAGTGTCCAGCTTCTGTTCTGAAACTGGGTGGTAATGTGAGGTCTGCCATCCCTCCCTCCCTCCCTCCCTCCTTCCCTCTTTCCCTCCTTTCCTCCCTCCCTCCCTCCCTTCCCCTTCCTTCCCCTTTCCTTTCCTTTTCCTTTTCTTTCCCTTTCCCTTTCCCTTCCCTTTCCCTTTCCCCTCCCCCTCCCCTCCCCCCTCTCCCTTCCCCTTCCCTTCCCATCCCTTCCTTTCCCTTCCCTTCCCTCCTTTCTCTCTCTCTCTCTCTCTCTCTCTCTCTCTCTCTCTCTCTCTCTCTCTTTCTTTCTTTCTTTCTTTCTTTCTTTCTTTCTTTCTTTCAGAATGAAGAAGCATCCAGTTGCTAGAATTACCTTCAGCTAGCTCTCTTATATAAAATAAATACAGGTATTTCTGCCTCTCAATTGTCTTCCAAGACTCAAGCCATGATTTATTCATAATGCCTCAAAACCCTAGACCCAAAAAACCTGAGAATCCTCCAGCAGAAAGTCCCCAGAAGGGCAAAATATGATGAATGCTATTTAATTTTACAAATCACAATTTTAAAATATCTATTTGCAAATTGGAGGCCCTGCTAACACTAATTAAAGTATCCTTATCAACTTTTGTCAGGAAGCACTGTTCTTAATTTGAAGACATGGGATTAGAAGGTTTGTGAACATTAAAGGAAAATAAACTTTACTCCTCCCCCCCAAAAAATTCTGACTACATTAACTTTGCATAAATAGATAATTATATTTATTCCAATCATAAAAGAAAAGGACTCTCTCTCTCTCTCTCTCTCTCTATATATATATATATATATATATATATATATATATATAATATTAGAGATATTATATAGAAATCATTATATATATATATATATATATATATATATATATATATATATTTTTTTTAAAACAAAACAAAACAAAAAATACACACCTCATTTGACCTTTTCCAAATGTTTGGTTAAATCTGAATGTAGTGGTTCTTTTTCATTTCTGTAAGGATGCCATGATGGAGTACTCTTGCTTGAGGCTGTTAGTCACTGACAGCAGAAGCCACTGTGGCTATTAATCAGAAAGAGAGATGAGATGGTCGTAAGCAGTAAACAGGGATTCGGGTTTAGATGTCACTCAATGCAGAACAATGCAGCCAAATGGATCAACCCATACCCAGGAGCTCTCTAGTAGGAGCATCACTGCTGACACTCCCTACTAGTCAGCAAGATGAGGCCAAGGACTAGACCTTGAGCTCTCCCTATGGGCTACAGTAACCATATATCTGCTAGCCTCAAACTGGGTCTTTCCAATGTGGGACACTGCTTTCATTTTCTCCCTTGACCTCTAAGACATATGGGTGAAATTTAGTTCCCCTGTTTTAAAATGTAATTTTTACTTGGTCCAATTCTAGCTTAGGAAAGCAAGCTAGAATCTGTGTTGAGAAAAGCAATATATAATATAAGCCATAAATATAAAGTTTCCCTCTTTTGGAGTCCCTGCCCCTCCAAAAAAAAAAAAAAAGTAAAGGCATGTACCTGGCATTATGTGCTTTTGCCAGGATGGAAGGTCAGTACTACCAATTACATGGACCCTGAGTACCATTGACCTCTGCCAGATCCACAAGGATTCTGTGGCATCTCTGTGAAACAGTGACTGGATACTGTTTCCACACTGAAAGGTTCTGTCTTCATTGCGGTGCAGGATTGTGTTCCTCTCAGTCTTGCAATTCTGAAAGCAGGAGGAGAGAAGAGGTTTGGCCCCTAATATTGTAGAATATATATGTCATAGGGTGACATATACATAGAAGAAGGCTGTAGACATGAGGAGAGCAGCCCTTGGCAGCTCAGAAGAGCCTGCATGTGTTCTTCCTTCTGATTTCCTGTTGTCAATGAGGCCACGAATCAAGCATAAACTCCTGTCAGGGAAATGGAGGGATAAATCATATTCATACACATTCATGGAGCACTGTTATACTTAATAAGCACTTTCTTAAGACTCTTGGTAGGCAGTTGCAAGGGAAGTCTTTGATTTCAAATAGTTAATGGTTACTTGAAGGGGAGAGTAAGAGCATAGAGTACAATGTGGTTAAGTGCTGGTGTAGAATTAATGTGTAGCATTTAGTGTAAACCAGTCAATGTATTTAATTGACCAGAATAATTCCTTACTGCATAATTCTACATAAAAGGGAGATTGGCTGTATGTTGGCCCTGAATTGAGCTATTGGCTCTTGGCTAAGTTGGCTGCAAGTGCCAAATTCTGTCGTGATGGGTCTTCCAGGAGTGGCCACTGTTTTCCCCGGGGGGTGGCCTCCAGTTGAGTGATAACCGTCTCTATCCTTGGACACCTGGTCCTTCTCCTAGAAGAAGGCTGTAGAATTCCAGAAGCCTCTTCAATGAAAGCGTTTGTCCTTGAAAGGGCATTAGTTCTACAAGATTGCAACAAATGCTGTGGATTTCTTTCTTCTTTATAAAGTGAATGGATCCATCTTTGTCCTCCTGAAACTTTTAAAGTGATAAAAATCATCTACAAGTGGAGTGTTGGGCTGGTAGCATCATGGCTAAAAATAGCAAACTTCCTGCCAGTCACAGTTCCATTCTTCCCCCTCATCTGCAGCTCCAAAGAAACTGAGAAGTCTTGAAGCATCCTATAACCCAAGTGCCACATTTCTTTGTAAAGATGTGATTGCAGGAAAGAGAAGCTGTTGCTTTGAAATATCAGGAGGAAAAACATTTTTCTCTAGAAATTACATATGGAATACGTGCTAATGTGTCTCTGTATATCATGCTATTGCAAGGTTTACTTTCCTTCCTGGATTTGCAAGTGTGGACACATTGGGAAAAACTATTTCTCCTATTTGTGAAACATTGTCTTTCTTAGGAAATAATAACTTGGAATTATAATGACCAAGAAAATATTCACTGAGTTATATGGAAAAGCATCTCATATTACCATGACAATGAGACTTTCTAAACCCAAATCACAAGCCCCTAATCTTTAAAAAAAAAAGGCTCAGTCAACATCATGGAGAATTTCTAACTAAAGGAAGGAATTGCATGCTTCAGATTATTTGGAAATAGTGAGATATTAAAACAAATTTATCAGACATACACATGAAATTGCTTGCTTTAAAATGAAATCTCTATTCCAAAATAATAACTAGGGAATAGTGTGTGTGTGTGTGTGTGTGTGTGTGTGTGTGTGTGTGTGTGTTTAGCTTAAAAATTGATACTCAGAAGCTATTTACATCAGCCATAAAACATTTGTAAATTGCCTGCATCTTTCCTATCTACGATGGCAATGGGATGATTTCTCAAGATGTAACTTTTTTTTTTTACTCTGAAGGTTAGCAACTCTTAGGTTTCTAATGAAATTTTGTCCATTAATCCAGGCTTTTAAGACTGTATTTCAAATTCTAATTCTAATATTTTGACACAGAACCACACCTACAGAGTAAAGAGAAAGAATTGGCTTCAGGTCTTTTCCTAAACGCATGACTCCTGTTTTTTTAAATTCCATAATGAGATTTTATGAAAGTTTGAAAGGACCCATTATTTCCTTTTAGTGATCGTATTTTATGTCACATTTCAACTCCTAGGCCTCAGATATTTGTCACCTCAATACTGCTTTGTCAAGTCTTCATTCTACCATGACTCCCTTTTCATTCTGCACATAATGAAAAAGAGCATTGAGTGGAAACTGACACTTTCCACGAGTTTATCCTGAGGTAGGAATTCATTTACATTATCTCAAGGATATTTTAGCATCACAGTGGGTACACTACATTTCACAGATGAGGACATTTAAAATTAATAATTCTGCTATTCAAAAGAAAGCTAAATGGGACACAAGTGCTGCCTCTTTTCACAATATCTCCTTTGATTTAATTTGCATGCATAGAAGGTGATTTGTTTTAAAGGCTCACAAGCATTCCCTGCAGGACCTCATGTGCCCAGTCATCTACATTTTTTGCTTCCTTCTTCTGGAAATAGGGGGCGTGAAACAGAGGATATTCTCCAATGGGCACACACAGGCATGTGACCACCCTGTTCCAATCCCAGCTGACTCCTTGTTTTATTCTCATTCCCTTCTCAGATATTTTTTATTAAAATATTTTTTTATTGATTTCAGAGGGGAGGGAAGAGGGAGAGAGATAGAAACATCCATGATGAGAGAGGATCATTGATTGGCTGCCTCCTGCAAGTCCCACACTGAGGATGAGCTTGCAACTCGGGCGTGTGCCCTGACCGGAAATCAAACTGTGATTTTTCTGGTTCATAGGTTGATGCTCAATCCCTGAGCCACACTGGCTGGGCTCAGATCTTTTCAGATTCCATCCCCCACCTTCTTTAAGGAGCCACCAACAACTCTTCCTATGTTGAGTTCCTCCAGCTTCACATGTTTTTGGATTTGGTCTCCTTAAGTTTAAGGACCATGTTTTAAACATTTTACTCTCCTCTAGTGCTAGGTGCATAGTAAATTTGTTTTCTCAGCATTTATTCAATCAATAATTCATGTTTGCTGAGAGCCCTCTAAATGTGAGACATCACACTAAGTGCTATGAAGGCAACAGGAAACAGCATGGTCACTGCATCTTACTTGGTGTAATGACTGAACCTTCAAAAAGAAGGTTCCTTGGGAAGTAGTAGCAGCCAGCAACTGATGAAGTTTTGTCTCCATTTCTAGCCTCCTAAGACTCCTTAGAGGTACTCATCCACCTAGGGTTATATCCTCGGGCTCACAGGCCAGACAGCTCCCAGGATGCAGGGACACAGCCAACAACAGAGCCAGGATGCTCCAACACATCCTTCGGATGGTCCCATAGGATCTCATTGGGGCGAGATACACTAGAGAGAATTATAGTGACTGTGGAACCTGGTAATTTTTTTATATCTGTTTCCTATACATTATGGGTCACATGAAGCAAAAGTATAGAGGCCAAAGGCCCCTTAATTTCTCCCCCTTTGTGGTCCTTACTCCCATCCCTTAGTTCCAGTACCCAAATGTCAGCTTCCAGGTGAAAAAGTACAGAGGAAGCCCACCTCTCTGCTTGGGAAAAGCAACTTAAAGGAATTTCTTAAGAGACTGGAGAGCAATATTAAGGTTTAGTTTTTAATTCTGATATCATTTACCATTTATAATTTGCATTGTTAGGTACTATGTGTTGTGATCATTTTCTCTTTACCACATTGGTAAGAAAGAGATTTTGTCCTACAAGGATGGCCAAACACAAGACATCCAACATTGGACAAGTAAGGTTGACAGCCTTTATTAGTCACATGTACTCACAGCACATAGGACTCATACTACTCGAGGTTACACAGGGGTTGTACTTGGGCACCAAGGAAACAGCCAGGGGCCATGGGCAGGTTTTGGAGGAGTAAGAGACTGAGGTGCTCACTGGTTTGCATGGGAGGAAGTGTTTGACTTGTTTGAATAATTCAGTGGCTGGCAGGAAATTGAAGTACACTACTCAGCGATAATCAAGGACTGTGCCTGGTCCTGATGATAAAGGAGAATTGTTTGGTGAGGGGTTCTAATCCAGGGGATCGGAGTGTTCAGAAGGAGACTCATTAGTTGGTCCACTCATTCCTTTCCAATTTCACCAGATGTCAAAGCAGCACATAATAATAAACCTAAGTCTTAGGTCTTATATCTAAGCACTCTATTATGCACTTGACATACAATATTTCATTTAACCTTTATGATAACCCCAATAGGTAGTTATTATTATTTCTCACTTTATGGTCCAAACATCTTAAATTCATAGAATTTAAATCCCAGGTGACTTCCCAGGAAATAGAAAACTGAGGATTCAAAGCTGGATCTGCCTCACTGGATAGCTGTGACATGTGTAGTGATACCGCTTGTGAGGGATTTTTTGCATGTCATACCAGGTCACACTTTGGACTAGCAATGTATTTTGACACCAGGAGGTGAATGAGGAAATGAAGTGAAAATTCTTGGTGTTCCTGCCACCTACTTAGATGCTACTTAGCTTAGCATCTTCTCAGTGTACTTTGGTTCTTAAACAAAGTACTAATTACTTTGCAAAACCTCAACATATTCCATTCTGTTCTTTGCATTTCATGAAGGTTTCAGGCAATCTCAAGGAGACAGCCCAGATAAAATATAGACTTATGACTTGGAATGATTCTAATAAATTTATTTATGGTGATTTTTGCAACTGAGCTGAACAGTTGCTGATATTTATGCCTACCATAATTTGCCTTTTATGTGAGAATCGTATAAAAAACACTAGAGTGACATTTTGTATTGAAAGAATTTTCCAAAGGAAGAACTTGGGTTGTTTCTGTGCACATTGTACACATAGTATATATCCTTTTAAAATAAAGGGTGTCCTCCAGGCTTAGAATGCAGTGGCATTAATAACTTTCTTGCCACTTATGTTGGGGACTATTAAATTAAAGCAATAGACAGAATTCTTGAAGGAATTCTTTTGTTCAAACCTTTAGCTTTAAATAAACTACCGTATTTGCCGGCGTATAAGATGATTTTTTGGCCCTGAAAAATATGCCTCCAAGTGGGGGGGTCGTCTTATACGCCAGGTACACTTCAGATAGACTGCCCATAGTGCTTGCCCCGTGCCATAGTGGCCTCCCAATGTCATAAAAGCCTGGAATGATATTGATGTGCAAACAATAATCAAGTCTTTCAAGAAGTGTGGCATATCAAATTCATTAGATGGTATGGAGGACGAGTACTTGTGGCAAGATGAAGAGGAAGCTAAAGCTGAGGCCACATCATCTGACGCAGAATTGGTAGATCCATATGATGACTGCCTTGCAACTGTATCCCAAGATGTCGTTGATGAACTTTTAATATCAGATGATGAAGAGGAGTTTGAAGGCTTTTAAGGGGAAACTGTCACGCCAGCAAACTTGCTAGGGACTTGCCTGGCACTTGCTCTCTCCCTCTATTTGTTATTTTACTTCTATCATTGACAGTCCCTCTAGGTTGTGGGCTGCTTGCCTATGTTCCTGAGAAGCATCTACAGCACCAGTCTATAGAGTGTGTTTTCTTTAGTGAATTACCGGTATGTTTACCGGTAATAAACTTGCACAGTTTTATGTATATGTTTGATTACATACAGCCTTGTGACAGTTTTCCTGCATGTCATAAGCATTTGAATATAAATTAAAATGTTGAAATCAAATCTGATATTGTTTTACCTTTTATTTGGTGTGTGGAAGGTGTGTGGAAGAGGGGATAGTCTTATACGGCGAGTATATAACAAACTCTGTATTTTGAGTGGAAATGTTAGGGGGTCGTCTTATACGCCCAGTCGTCTTATACGCCGGCAAATACGGTATTAGAGTTATTTCTCATAGATTGTAACAGTTAGCTATTGTTGCCATAATAGTACATAATAAGAAACCTAAACATCTCAATGGTTTAAAAAATGTTATGGACTGAATTGTGTCTTCTTAATACCCGTATGTTGAAATTCTAGCCCCCCAATGTGATGGATGGCTTTAGGAGATTGGGCCTCTGCAAGGGAATTAGGATTAGATGAGGCCATGAGGGCTTTGCCCTCAGGGACTGAGTGGTGTCTTAAGAATCATGGGAGAGCCTTCTTCTGACTGCTCTCCACCTTGTGAGGGTAAATGGGAAGATGGCCATCTATGAACCAGAATGTGGGCTCTTACCAGACAACGTATCTGCCTGTATCCTGATCTTGGATTTCCCAGCCTCCAAAACTGTGAGAGTTTGTTTTCTGATATTTAAGCCACCCAGTCTACAGTGTCTTTGTTAGAGAAATGCAGACAGACTAAGACAAGGAGGAAACATTTATTTTTCTTGTTTATAGTTCTAAACAAGGGTGGTTCTGCTTTAAGCTATGGGGAGATTTGCTCAGGAAGTTCTCGAATTCTGTTTCATGGGTCTCTCATTCTCCTTAGACCAGTGGCTACCTAATATATGTTTTTCTCATGATGAATATCAAGAGCACAGGTGGGTGCGTGGAAGAATTTGATGTCTCTGAAAGCCTGGATGATGAACTGGCACACTGTTACTTCTTACAGGGAGAGGTGCTTCAAGTCCTCTCCATTCCTCTTTGAAGGAAATTAAAAAATATATTTTTAAAAAATGTCATTTAAGTTAGATAGGGCTAAAACTCTAAGAAAAAAAAAGACTAAAATTATATGGCAATTACTTCATACCCAAAGCTGCTATTTTTCTAATTTTTGATTTTGGCTTCCCAGATGAATCCAAAAGTTGTGTTTTGGACATAGCTCTCTTGTTTGGGAAAAATAAAAAGCTAAATGTATGCATATTTTCCCCAAGGAAAGAGTATACCTTATGTCTGACATATGCAATGCTGTGATAAAAAAGAGCAATTGGAATTCAGCATGCACCCGTAATGTGATCATTGTAGTTTATTGTCTTAAGCAAGACCTTTTACAGAATATCAGTCCTGGCAGTGCAATGTAGTATAGATGAAAATCAAACATTCAGGTAGTTATTAAATTTGATAGTCTATTACTTAGAATGACCAGGAGTTATTAAGCATGGCAGCTTGGTCAAGACATACAGATGATTAACACGGAAGAAGTTCAACATCCATTGATTTACAAAATGCCCAGGTATGCCTCCCTATGACAGGTGGTAGCTAACTTCAGGAGTGATGGCCAGACTTGGGATGGGCTATGTGATGTTGACATAAGGAGATGCAGCACAGAACTTTGAGTATCAGAAGATCGAGGTCATGGTCCCTGCTCTGTCTTACTAGCTCAGGGACCTCAGAGAGTCCCTAAAGGTTTAGGGTGTATATATAGATACGTACTTAGAAAATGAGGGTGATAATGATGTATAGTGTTCTTGGGCATAATGAATTAGCCCAAGCATTAAATATTTTGATGGTGAGAATGTAGAGCCATGTTCTCCTAAGGCTGTGGTTTGGCCACATGGCCCCTGGAGTTGGATTGCTTGTACTGAAATCTCTTCTGCACCCGGAGGAGGTGTAACCTCAGGTGAATTGATTATCTCTCTCTGCTTCATTTCCATCCTCTGTAAAATATGAAACATAATAGTGTCTACCTCAAAAGTTTGCTCTGAAGAGTAATCAAGGAAGGCATGAAAAGTGCTTAGCATGATGGTACATACTAATTGCTTCATATATACTGGCAACTAAAAGCTAATTTGCTTTCATTATTTGGTGGTATGTGTTAGATTTCTGCAACAGAAAAGGGCCCCAGAGAGCACTTGATTTTACTGAGTCTTAAAAACAATGTACTTCATTGTATTTTTTGACAATTAGACTTTAACCTTTTATAACAGTTCAGTTGGCCTTTTAGACTCTGTGTAATGAGATTTGAATGGCACGGGAAAGAATATTCCAGTTGTTTTCATACACCTTTAAAGAACATCTCCTTTTGTGAGCTCAAGGTACAAGCATCTCATATCCTTGTCTCCTGAATGAATGCTCAAAGGTTGCCCAGACCACCTAAACAACAGGTCCCCATGTGGATGGAGATGTAGGAGGAGCTCTGAGGGTGAAGATTCCAGCTGATTATGACTCTCAGGTCAAAGATCCGACAAGACATTTAATAATCTGCATTCACATGAGCTCAGTTATTTCCCTGCAAGGCGACAAGTGGGTAGTTTTTGATTTAAAGCCTTCATTAAAAGAGGTCATTCAAATAAAACGAACTTCATCCTTTTCTGACAACCAGATCTAAGACCATTTAATCTCTGATGAAGTTTAAATCTATTTTGGGCTACCTCAGGTTAAACTCGACAGTGAAACCATTTTGCCTAGCTAGAGTAATTAGGCTGGTTTCATGAAGCCTCTTTGAGTCCATGTATCTGACGGATTCTATTCTTTTCACGTGTCATCATTAAACTCTAAGGCCATGGGCCTGCCTTCTCTGTGGGCGGCATGGTTTTTATGGAAAAGGGCTTAGCTATGTTGGGGATGGTGTGGAAGGTGAAAATTTAGGAAGAGCCCCGCCAGAGTGGCTTAGTGGTTGAGCATCGGCCTATGAACCAGGAGGTCATGGTTTGATTCCTGGTCAGAGCACATGCCTAGGTTGCTGGCTTCATCCCCAGTGTGGGGTGTGCAGAAGGCAGTCTATCAGTAATTCTCTCTCACCATTGCTATTTCTCTCTTCTCTCTTCTCTTCTCTTCTCTTTTCTTCTCTTCTCTTCTCTTCTCTTCTCTTCTCTTCTCTTCTCTTCTCTTCTCTTCTCTTCTCTTCTCTCTTCTTCTTCTTCTTCTTCTTCTTCTTCTTCTTCTTCTTCTTCTTCTTCTCTCTCTCTCTCTCTCTCTCTCTCTCTCTCTCTCTCTCTCTCTCTCTCTCTCTTCCTCTCTGAAATCAATAAAAATATGTATTTTTTAAAAAGGGCTCATGAAGAGCCAGACCAGCCTCAGGACCTTCAGTGGTCCTGTGCAAGAGGGTCTGGTATGGTGGCCCGAGAGGAAGACAAAAGCCCAACCCTGGAAGTCCCAGAGCCACAGGCGAGGCAGTAGGAGAGAGGCCCGTGACCTGGCCACCCACCTTCCCATAACTGCAGACAGTGTGTGCTGTGGGTGTGGGCTCCCTTGAGGCAGGGTTCAGAGACGCTGTCATAGGTTTCAGCCAGAGGACAGGTACTCCATGGGGCCCAAGCCGGCCACCTTCAGGAACAGCAAGAGTGACCAGCACAGTGCAGTGGGCTCTCGTACAGAGCTGAGTGTGGACTGTGAGCGGATGATGACACAGTGCACACAGGGTTATTAAAGGAGGAGGGGGGATGTTGCTCAGGCAGAGGAATGACCCGTGCAAAGGCCCTGAGGTAAGAAAGGCGTGGTGCATTCAGGAACAAGGCACTGTTCAGGAGAGTTGCAGTGTGGCGCCCAGGTGGCTGAGGGACCCCGCTCAGCCAGGGGGTATGAGCATGCGGGGATAGATATTTGATGGAGGACAGAGGAGCCAGGGAAGAGTTTGAAACGGGTGGCATGAAATCACACTCAGCTTTTGCTCCCTTAAGCTTCCCTGTTTCAGAGCCATGAGGTCCTAAACCAAATGAACGTCCTCCCACCAGTGTTTAAGACAAGCTGGTCGGGCCCTAGCCAGCTTAGCTCAGGGGATAGTGTTGGCCTGCGGACAGAAGGGTCCCAGATTCGATTCTGGTCAAGGGCACATTCCTTGGTTGCAGGCTCGATCTCCAGTGTGGGGCATGCAGGAGGCAGCTGATCAATGATTCTCATCATTGATGTTTCTATCTTTCTCTCCTTCTCCCTTCCTCTCTGAAATCAGTAAGAGAAAATATATATATATATATATATATATATATATATATATATATATATATATATATATATATAAAGACAAGCAGGTTGGCAAAGCCATGCCAGAGACTCACTAGTGAGAAAGATGAGGGAACTCCAGGGCACGAGCTCAGAGAAGTTCCCACCTGTAGGACAGAGAGGCCGCAGCTCAAGAGGCAGGCCAGGCCCCCAGACGGGCTCACCTCTCAGCATGAAGGTCTCCTCGAGGACTCAGACCCCACTGGCTGTCCCCACCAAGCCTGCAATAGACAGAGAGCACAGGACCGCAGGGAAACCTTCAGGTCACGCCTGGTTAATTTCTGGGCCACTCCACACCCCCATGGGACAGGTGACCGCTTAGTGATTTTACCATAGGAGCTAAATCAACTGCTGGTTTTGCTTAGAAACAGCTATGAATTTCTAAAAGCCCCCTCTCTGTTACTGCAGGGATAACAGTTAAGATGTTTTTGTTAAAGCTACAGATTAGCTGAAACTGGTTTGGCTCAATGGATAGAGGGTCGGCCTGCGGACTGAAAGGTCCCGGGTTTGATTCCGGTCAAGGGCATGTACCTTGGTTGCGGGCACATTCCCAGTAGGGGGTGTGCAAGAAGCAGCTGATCAATGATTCTCTCTCATCGATGTTTCTAACTCTTTATCCCTCTCTCTTCCTCTCTGTAAAAAATCAATAAAATGTTTTAAAAAAAACAACACAAAAAACCTACATATTATTCTAAGTCAATATCAATGATGGGCAATACCCAAAGGATTAAGTATTGAAAGTACTTGTTTTTCCTTAGAGATGTCTGGTTTTAAAAAGGACTGTAGAGTTAGCAAAATGCATATGGATCTGGCCGTTCACTAAGCAGTCCCACTGCTAGGAACCCATCACAATGAGACACCAGCAACCACACAACACCAGGTACCTGGAAAGCCATTCACTCGAAGAACTACTTGTGACAGCAGAGTCAGTTGCAGATATCCCCCAATTTCCCCACCCTTTGCCTGTCTCCCACCCAACTCTCACCTTCTCTTCCCTCTGGCCATCACCACACCGAACTACATGGTCTTTATTGCTCATTGAGAAAAAAAAGAGCAGATTGAGCCACCAGTTACCATCCTGGTCAGAGTTTTTGAAGCCCTCAATCAGAGAATTGATCATTGGCATTGTAACCTGCGTTAATCTACTGTGAAAACTGCTGGAAAGGAACTGATTAAAAACCTTTCCATTTTAAAGCCCCTGATTTTAAGGTCAACTGTTTTTATGGAGTCCTTGGGATTTTTAGCTCTGAGAAAAATTCCTAATGAAGCTGGGAAAGGAGGTGGTACAGGATTTTATTTATTTATTTATTTATTTATTTATTTATTTGTTATTTTTAAAAAATATATATTTTATTGATTTTTTTACAGAGAGGAAGGGAGAGGGATAGAGAGCTAGAAACATCAATCAGAGAGAACCATCGACCAGCTGCCTCCTGCACACCCCCTACCGGAGATGTGTCCGCAACCAATGTACATGCTCCTGAATGGAATCGAACCTGGGACCCTTCAGTCCACAGACTGATGCTCTATCCACTGAGCCAAACCGGTCTTGGCAGGATTTTATCTTTTAATTTCTTTATTGATTAAGGTATTACATATGTGTCCTTATCCCCCTAGCCTCCCTACTCATGCCCTCACTCTCTGTTGTTTGTGTACATTGGTTAGGCTTATATGCATGCATACAAGTTCTTTTGTTGATATCTCCGCCTTAACCCCACCCTCCCCTACCTTCCATCTGAGGTTTGACAATCTGAGCAATGCTTCTCTGTCTCTGAATCTGTTTTTGTTCATCAGTTTATGGTTGTGCAGGATTTTAGATGTAATTTGGATATTATTAAATATGGGGCACACAGATAATTATATTCTTCCAATTAAGATGCTTTATTACCTATGGCTAAGTTTCCCTTGAAAATAGTCTGAGTTATCTGGAAAAGAAGCAGCACAATCAGATCATTGATTCATTTTTGTCTCCTCTGCTCTCATGTATCAACAGAGCTTCCTGTAATTCTCAGCTCTCTCACTTGTTACCTGGAGACACCATAGGTGGGTCACTTAGCATCTCTGAATCTCAGTCATTTCACTTGGAAAATGACGTTATCATACTCTATCTTCTTTCAAAGTGGGTGGGGCAATCATATGACAAATAGCTATTGGGGGCTGTGGGATTGTGAGGCTTAAACTTGTGTTTGAAACTGAGTCTTCAGGGATGGTGATTCAGGGATAATTTCATAGAAAAGATAATGGATATCAAACTGTTTTGGAGCATGAAAGCCTGAGGAAACAAATGATAAGAAATCAGAACTTAAGCAATATAGAACAGGAAATGAATCTGGAACAATCTATAAATTTAAGGACACATATGTAATACCTTAACAAACAACATTTCCCCCCTGTTTCATTACATAAAGGGTTTGAGGAGTCTTAAAGAGATACTTGTAATAAAATAGAAAATTTCCAATAATGAATTTAAAACAATCAGAATAACTGATGTTGTACATGTTGCAGCAGATGAAAAGTAGAGGAAATTAAACTGCAGCTCGATGAAATACAGCTACTAAATTAGAAGCACAGATTTCTTCTTTTTCTCTTTTAATTTCCTGGCAATGTGAGGCAAAAAGAGGAACTTTGTCATGGGTTCCTAAGACACTATCCATGATGGACAGCAATTTACTTTTTTAAGGCAGTAAAGTTTCATCAAGCACAGTGTTGGAGAAGAAATTCCCAGTAGAGGCTGTCCTATTGATTGCTGATCACTGAGTGACCACCATAGATCTCCAGAGAAGAGAGGAACCAACAGAAAACATGGAGACTGGAACCCAACCTTCAGGAACCTGAAGTTCAGGAGGTTTGGGTCAAGCATAGGTACCCAAATCTTTCACAAACTGTTTCAGTCTGTCAGATCATTACCCAGGCATGGGAAGCTTTGATGTAGGGTATATTCAGGTATCTTAGTTTGATTTCTTCCAATTAGTAGAAATTGAGGCAAGGATTTGAGTCCAAAGAGTTTATGTGGGAGATAAATATGGGGCATGCAGATAATTATTTTCTTCCAGTTAAGATGCTTTATTACCTAAGCCAAGTTTCCCTTGAAAATAGTCTGAGTTATCTGGAAAAGCAGCAGCACAATCAGAGCATTGATTCATTTTTGTCTCCTCTGCTCTCATGTATCTGTTGTAGCTTTGGTCTGACCAGTGGGGTCAGAACAAACCTGGGTGGGAGATGAAGAGGATGCTGGTAGGGTAATGTAGAAATGAGACAAAGAAGGAAAGACCCCCCAAATACCTGGTAATACCTCACTAAACACGTTACCATGATGGACAAGCAGAGTTTCATCATGCTGGGGAAACTCGCCACATGGGAAAGCAGAGTTTTATTGTGGGACATATGCTTCCAGGATCAAAAGAACAGGTTGTTTATATATCAAGTCCCCAGTAGTCATCAGTTGAAGGCTGCTCCTAGAGGGTAGCAACATCCTAGCATCTTCAACCTTCTTTGTAAGTGGCCAGAGAAAATCCTCATGTAAATGCACTCAGGAGGTGCCAATTAGAAATTGGCTGGTAGGAGTGAGGGTAGATGTGGCTTCCATAAAGCAATGCAGTGGATACCATTGTCACCACCGTCCCAGGAGCAACCATGGAACCAAAGGATATAATTTTCATGATTGAGAGCTATATACATATCTTCCCTTCCCAAGACTATGGTTCACTGTCAGTAGACATGGGATTTCAGGGCACAGAGGGATGGGTGTGAAGAGAAGATGAATAGTTGTGGTCCCCAAATACCAGGTTCTGCTCACTGGCTGAGTAAGCTAAGGCTTGCCTTTTTCTTTTGAACTTCATGTCTCTCCTGAACAAATTAAGACAAATATCGTACCTTATCCTCCTCCATTTTTTATTGTGGGTCTTAGGATGAGATTTCATAAAACTAAAGGATAACACATGACTAAGAAGTGTGCCTTAGATGAAACAAAGGACTTTGTAGGTAGCTGGATCTGGCTCCACTATTGCATATTAGCTGTGTGATTTTGGGCAGAATTCTTTCAGGGTCTTAGTTTTCTCATCTGTAAAATGGGAACAATGATAATGTCCACATGGCAGGGCTATTGTGAAAACCAGGGAAGGTAGGATCAGATGGAAGGCACACTATGCTGAGTGAATGATAACTTTGGTTAGGGAAAGGTGAAACCTTTTTTATTTGTAAAAGGTTATTTGTGATTTATACACAGGACTTCCTCAGTTCATGTTTCATTGTGAAGATAGGTCTTGTCAGTGGTGAAGTGCTGGAAATGTCAGCTTAAGTCAGTCCTGCTTGTTCCCCCAAAGCCTTGCTTCTGGGTCGCACTTTTCCAAGTTTTTGTTCTTTGTTTCCCATTTCAGATTCTCTTTTTGTTACTGCAATTTGCTCCTCAGAGAGACAGGGAGTTGGCAAGACTGTCTGTGAGGATGAAAGAATTTGAGAGCTGACCAGCATCTTTCATGATTTTTCATCCATAAGAAATGTGGGCAACCCTAAGGAAGGTGGATTGGCCCCATCCTACTCACTATGGGCTTAAAAAATGTTATTGACTTCAGAGATGGAGAGAGAGATAGAAACATCAATGATGAGAGAGAATCAATGACCTGCTGCCTCCTGTATGCCTCACACTGGGGATCAAATCTGCAACTCAGCATCTGCCTTGACTGGGAATTGAATAATGACCTCCCAGTTCATAGGTCACTGCTCAACCACTGAGCCACCACAGCTAGACACTATGGGGTATTTAAAGAAAATCTATTCAGCATTCAATGCCAGTAGCTGGCTTGTTCATCTTTAGACCAACAGCCAGATTTCAGGTTGCTCTCCATTTTACAAACTCTTCTCTGAAAAAAATAATAAAATATCAAAGCAAAAAATAGAATACTGGTCCCAACTATTGTATTATTTAGGGGCCTAGCTTTTAAGGTCAGATCTAAAAACTTTTGTCAGTTGGATGTTCAGACATCCACAGGAAAAGAAAGTAAATGCATTGATTCTTTTTTTTAATAATGAGCAAAATTTAGAACATTTATCAGTCAAAGGAGGAGCACAGCTCACAAGCATGATCAACTCAGTTGCTATTAGTGAGAAGCATATTTTCACTGAACTTGGGAAACACACACACACACACACACATACTCTTCTTGACTTATACTAGCTTTGGTTCTTTCAATATTGAAGAAGTTAGAGCCATACATAGAAGTGGATTTCCTTTTGTTGTCAACCCCCTTCTCTGGGTTGGATTGCAAAAGTTTTGGACCTTGAGATGTTCTCCTTGCTGTGTCTATGTGACCCATTAATTCATTTGGTGCATTTGGGACCATCCATGTAACGAGTTTGGGCAAATGTGGAATGAGGAATTCAGGTCTTCCTTTTCCCTGAATTGTCATTCACCTGTTTGGCTTTAGGAGAGGACTGGGAGGGCATTTCCAAATGTGTCGTAAATGAATTTGCCTTTGGTTTGCTATATCAGACCCAGCCAGCCTGGTGAATCAATGATACTACTTTAGGAAAGGGCTCTGGAAATGGAGAAGAATATTGCTTAATTGCACTCCCTCCCTCCCTGCCAGCAGGGCTGCCCTTGACCATTCAGGGTCTATGGTTGTTAGTCAAGGGAACAAACGCTTCCTCCCCAGAAAGTTGCACCAGGATCATTTCCTTCGTGTCTCCCCTGGAAAATGAGATAGTTCACTATTTGTGAAAGGGAAACAGATCCTCTCACCGTATCTGAAAAAGAAATCAGAAGTTTTTTAGAATCATAGCTATTTCTTATTATAGCTCTGTGACAATGTAGAAACCTTAAATGCCTTCTGAATCCCCAAGAAACATCTGCTGATAGCCAGTGATATTTTCATGGTGTATATTATGCCATTCTGTTTCTCTGAAGATTGGGAAAGAGTTTATTGGGAGAGGCAATTGGTTCTCAGAAAGGGATGCTGGAGGAAGAGGACTATGGAGACAACTCATGCCTTCAAGGGTCCCAATTTCAATACTTTCAACACCTGTGAAATCAGTGTGTGAGATGATCTCTAGGACTCTTCCGGTTCTTACATTCTAAGACTTTGCCTGTCTCTAGTACCTTGAACAGTTAATTAAGCAGAGTTTTTCATTCTCTAACTGTGCCAGATTAATGAGCGAACTTACTCTATAAACGGAACCTCTCAAGCCAATAAGGAAAACCTACCCACATCTCAGACTGCCTTATGCTTGTTGATGTCAGAACAAGAATTATTGTGGTTAATCAGAGGAGGACACGGAAAAGAACAGCGTGTACCTGGCAGAATTTGTATATCAGTGCATTACAATTTGCCAGAGTGTTCTTGAAAGTTAAATCTTGCATTACATAATTTTTTTTAGCCCTTTCTTAAAAATGTTCCATTTGGGTTGCAATGTTTTATGATTCCCCTTGCTTCACAGATGAAAGTATTGTCAATGATAAGGCTAAAATCCCCAGGTATTTTTTTAATGTAAAAGGTTGAGGTTATGAAGCTAAAGGAGAAGTTTGAGCAAAGCTGCTGCTATTTAAAACATTCAGAAAGTAAGAAGGTGTATGTAATTTGTGAAAGCGTTTCTAAAGTGAATGTGACTCACCACTCAAATAAATACAAATTATTTAAAATTATAAAGGGTTATCTTAGCAAAGGCTTGATTTTCTTTTCCTTAGGGGTTCAAAGGGGATATATTTAGGTAGGCATCTTCTATGATAGTACTTACAGAGATATATTATAATGTTGTCCTCCAGGGGGCGTTAAATCTTCAGCAAAGCTCCAATTCTCTGAAGGTCTTCAAATCCAGTTAGCCTTCAAAGCAGACAGGCTGGCTTCCTTCTCACTGGAATGCAGGAGTTTGGGGCCCATGTCCTGAATTTCACATCTCAGGCTTCTAGATTAGGCTTTACACTTTTTAGAAAGACTAGGGTGAGCATGAAAAGCCAGTGGCCTTTGGGGTTGGAGTTAGGGGGGAGGGTGTTGTCCTAGTGTAGCCTGGTCTGAAAGCCCTACAGCAGGTCTGACCCTCGTGGTTCATGCCAGTAACATTTTAGAGACAATTGATATATCTAAAATTATAGTGCTTTTTAAGGGCAGAAATGTGATTCCTGGAGGCCCAAAGCTAACCTAATACAGATTAGAAAAGGTGATGTAGGTAAAAGTGGCAAAGGATACTTCTTACCAAAATCACACAAAGGGCTGTGTTGTTGTTTTTTCTCATTGTTTTAATGCAATCGTAGCTCAGCAGTGTGCAAACCTCTAGGCCTGGGAAGCCAGCAACTTCTATGTAGTGAAGTCTATGACTGTAACGTAATACAGTACAGTGGTAAAGAGGTCTATAGGTTCTGGATTTGACTGATTGGGTCTCATTACCTGCTTTACTTATTATAAGCTCTAGGGAACTGAATTCATTACTTCAACTCCCACGTCTCTGATTCCTCATTCACAAAAGACTATCTCATAGGGTAATTGTAAGGATTAATTAAGACAACCTCAAAAAAGTACTTGGTACACAGTAAGTGTTCCATAATTACCATCAGTCACTCTTATTGCTGAGTCTGGAACCAAGATCCCCATGGTCTGCCTCCATTTTGTCTCTCACTTCTCACCTACATAGATTCCTTCAGCCCAAATACCTCCCTACACTTTTATCTCCTTGCTTCCTCTGCCTTCCTTGGCTACATCACCATCTGATGAAATTGCACCCAAATATTGAGGATTATCTGTAATGGCACCCTAACATCTCCCCGACCCTCTCCAATAACACACACACACAATTCCCTACTCCAAGAACTAAACGAGCTCTCTCCTATCACTGAACAATATCAGGGACATAATATCTTGAGGTATATACATTTGTTAAACCTAATATGTGTGCATTTTAAAATATATATCTTGTTAAACCAACTCAGTAGGAACACAATGAGAAGACCTCAATCTTTAGAGAGAGGAAGACTTGGTTCAAATTCAAGTTCCGATACTCTACCGGGCAAGTCATTGAAACCGTTGCACCCACAGTTTCCTCCTACGTAAATGGGATACAGTTGTCACTTTTTCATCCTGTAGTGAGGGCTTAGAGACATAGTCGTAGTATAAGAATGCCTTGCACCGTGCTTGCGCACAGCTGATATTATTAGGACCTTCCTTTTTATCATGGCTATTTCTGTTTGTCACACACCCCATTGAAGACAGATATTGTCTTTTCCTTTTCCACGTTCCTAGGGTAGAGTAGAAGTAGTGTGTGCAGCTATAAAAAGACCTTAATAGCTAAACACACCAACTTTTAGATAACAAACACCCGGAGGCATCCCAATTGAGTAAGCCTCTGCAGAATGTATATTCCCACCTGGGTTTAGTAAGGCTCGGTATTCTAAAGTCTGACAGATACTTCACTTGGTAAATAATTTAGCAATGGCTCCCCAGTGTATAGTAGGGTTTATTCATTAGGTTCTTTAGGTTCACCAGAGGTATCTGTTTCTCTTTAAAGCAATGGAATGACTATACTGTTTTCTTGACCAATAAGTCACTCTGTTTTCCATGGTTCAAAGTTAAGCTTTTATTTGGTTTTAAATTAAAAAAATAAATTTCATTATTAAATAGTGAGATGGAGCTAACTAATGTTCAGATAGTAACATTATCTTATAATGTTATAAGTCGGTGTATTCTGACTCGGGAATATACCACCGGGGGTACAATTAAGGGGGGGGTCACCTAAACTAAAATTATTTGTTGTGTTGTCATGTCTATGAAAAGACCAACAGTGGCATAATCCAAAAGAAATGGAGATACAAAGTTTTAAATGTTTTACAATGGGTGGGAGAAGTAAACCACTTAATCTACTGCAATTGCACATGAATTGCTTTCTCAATGCCAGTCAGTTTGGGCACTATACCACAGTGCTAATGTCATCGGGTTCGTCCGCTTTCTTTTGCCTGCTTGGCAGGGATTTCAAGTATTCAAGGTGTCTCCGGGCATCCTCCTGGTTTTGCCTCACGTAATACACCACGTAGGAGATCACCATGGTGAACCAGCCAAACATGGTAACCAGCATGGCATAATCGGTAGTTTTCCTAGGGATGTTACAAAGGTCAGCATCGTTGGCAGCATTGAGAAACGGTCTCCCGGCGTGCTCATCCAACACAGAAGTCTTACAGATCACATTGTGGGCTGTCTCGTGGTTGGACGCCATGCTCCTCAGCACTTGCTGTAGAGTACAGTCACAGTGCCAGGGGTTGTTGGCAATCCTGGCCCTGGCCTTCAGGTTATTGAAGGCATTTTTGTGCACACTCTGAATCCGGTTGTCAGACAAGTCCAGAGTCTGCAAAGTTTCAGTGACTCCTTTGAAGGCATGCTCATCGATGAACTCAATGCCATTTTTGGACAGGTTGAGAACTCTCAGTTGATGGAGGTCCTTAAAAATCTCATTGGGGATAGATGTGATCTGATTGGAGTCCAGATACAATAAGACTGTTTCAGGAGGAAGATCTCTAGGGATTTCCTTGAGATTGGCATTGCTGCAGGTGACATTTAGACCCCCGGAGGAAGAACAAAGACAGCCCTTGGGACACATACTGGCAGAATGAAAGCACAGTATCATAAGAACAAAGCTTTGTAGGAGGAGACACATGGAGAGGGAGCGGGTCAACCACAGGTCTACCAGATTCATGCTGGAATGTCCGCATAATCACAAGCCCATCCCTCATTTGCTCCAACAAACAAGCATGGCACCGGTTCCAGCTCTGTCCACACCGCTGGTTTCCTTCTTGCGTAGTTCAAAAGGCTGCCGCTAGCACAGGTGTCTCTTCATCATTCCCGTCCTTGCGTGGATACCTAAAGGAAAGGGAAGCAGATGCAATTAGTTTTTTTTTGTTTGTTTGTTTGTTTTTTTTGCAAAGGGAGGTACATTGCAATTAAAAGTGCTCTCAGGCATCTGGCATTCTATCTGGGCAGGAGGGCTGGTTACACAGGTAATTTCCACTAACACCACTGGGAGTTATTATCTGCATAATGGGAGTCTCCTGTTCAAATTCCAGTTGCTGGGGGAGAAAACTGTCAATAGATAACATTTCTGGATGATGTCACCTTGTTTTAGTTGTGCAGAATTAGAGCAGACAGTCCAGATTTCTTACATCTCTACTGGTGCTTTCCCTGAACCCCTTCAATCCTACAGTTGTAAAATTTAATTCCACTATCCTGCCTCCCTACAATAACATGCATTAATGCAAGTTAGCCCTGCATTTGTGCAGCAATGAGAAACAACAATACAATTTCACAGGTAATGACCAGTATCTGTCAGGCTTTGTAATGGGTTTCCAATTTGGAATATTCTCTATATAAACATATCTTACTTGATTTAAGAAATGAATAAATGCATTCCAACCTTCACCACAATCTGTTGCTAAAGGCTGACAATCCAGAATCTCCATAAGAATTTCCTCTCATGTGACCTCCTGAGATTACATTATGCCTAGAGGATGCCCTTAACTGAATTTCCAAAGAATTCCCTTTCTATTCTCCAAATAACATATCCCTCCACAATGGGTTTTCAACTATGATACATCTTCAAACCCTTTTTAAAATATATGATGAGAAATAAAAAATACTAGCCTTAATGAATTCCCCAATAGCCTATTTTTTCTTCCCAATCATAAATACATGGTAAGGCAAAAGTAAGTTTACAGTTGTTGAGTATGCAAAACAGAGCTTACTCTTGTCTTATTATGTATTTATTATATTGTATTGCCTATAAACAACTGTAAGTCTACCTTTGCCCCTTTGAGAATATAAGTTAGCCCTCAAACCTACTCTCTTCTGTAGAGGAAAGACATCTTTGGGGCCAGTCTGTAGAGGAGGTGAATGGATCTTAGATTATATGACTTGCCCAAGGTCAAATAGCATGCAGGTGGTAAAGAAAGGACTCAAGCCAAAGACCTTGTTCTGACTCATTATTCTCATAACTCTCTTTCTGCCATCTCCACACCTCTTTCCCAAAATCCATCTGTCCCCTGAGGACAATCAATATCCAAGTAACATTGCTTGTTTTGATTTCTGATGCTGTTATGTTTCAGCTCAATTCCAAATGGAGGACCCCCGTGGACCTCCACTGAGGGTCCCTCTGCATTGTGTAGGGAATCCATGCCTGCCTTCAGAGGATTCTCTCTCAAGATTGGAGAAACATTCATTCCTCTCACAGCAGTGAGCAACAAACGTCTTTCAGAATGCGCAACAAATGACTCTCTGCAAACTTATCTTTTCTAAAGATCCCAGATGGATAAATACAGAGGGAAATGACTCCAAATGTTACCAAACTCACATAAGAGAAGATTAATGTGAGATGAAAATATAATGAACTGGGTTGTTAATCATGGCAAACATGAGCTTGGCCACAGCAGAATAGTGCGGATGTGCTTTTGGAATCCTAAGTCCCTTAAATGCCAGAGAATGTTAAAGAAGGACCCCTAGGCTTACTAAGCCATCCATCAATAGCTCACATCATTTACAGTAAAATTTTACCTTCCTTTCATGTTTTCCTTCATAATTGCATTGCATGGCATTTACAGAGTCCAGTAATTATCTAATTGGGAGAGAGAAAAAAACAGGTATGAGGGTGTTGTGGGGTCGAACCCTGGGTTCAAAATAAGACCACCGGAGGCTAATAATTAAAAAAGAAGGCAACGATTTATTGAACTGGCCAGGACAGCCCCAAGAGCAGGTGGGCTCCATACGACTGTGCCATTACAGGTGTAGCTGGTCCTTTTTAAAGGCTCAAACCTCAGGAATTTTCCTTTGTTCTAATTTTAAAGGCTAAATACTACATTCTAAAGACTGGGGTCAGCTCTCAGGGACGTTCCCTAGTCACATCTTGCTGGACATTAGAATGTGGCCCTATCTTGCAAAGCAGAACTCAGTGGTTAATCTCTGAAGGTTATCTTTAAAGGTTATCTACAGTTTCTATCCCTGAAGCTACTGAGTCAGTGGGAATCAATCTCCTGTGCTCCTGGTCCCAGGCAAGGGAAAATTGCTTTAGCCTCCAAGTCTCTACCTGAAGGCTAAAGTAAATATTCCTTGTTTAATCAGGTGCAAGAGACAGACTTAGCAGGGTTAAAATTCAAACAGCAGTTTTTACTAAAGTATGATTGCTACCATATTTCAGAGGGGAGAACATAGACAGGAAAGAGGGCAGCAGAACAAGGCAAAGGATGCCAGGAGTGGTACATGAGGGGGGCACAGAAGATGGGAAACATGAATGTGATTAGAGAAAATAAAGGATGTGCATGCCATCAAGCAATTTGCATCAAGTCTTGTTGAGAGGTGGGAAGCCACCTCGGGAGGACACTGCATCTCTTCAGAGACAAATTAAGATTCTGAAGAAAAGTGTTCTCCAATTTAGACTACAATCTTCATGAAGGCAGGGACTTGTTTTGCCTAGTGTAGAAACAACAGTTAACAAAAAGTAGAAAGTACTCTGGGTTTGTATTCTAGCTATAGTCTTTATTCACAGTGTGCTACTGAGCAAGTTATCTAAATCTCACTTCCCTTATGTTCACATGAAGATTTAAAAAGCACCTAATTACAAGGTTGATTTGAGAATTATAGGAGATAATCCACAATGCCTAATAGGTAGTTAAAAGCTCAATACTTTTTAGCTACAGTTACTGTTATTATCCTATATATATTCCCAACTCCTAGCCTCATGCTTGACATGTAGTAAGGGCTAAATATCTATTGTATGAATGAACCAATGAAGTATACTGAAGAATCTAGCTGTGCTTTTTCTTCTCTGTGGTAATTACTTTTATTATTTTTGACATAAATATTGGCTCATGAAATGTCTATTGGTTTTAGATCTCAACCCAATGGTTTTAGAAAACATCCTGAATGCAGGCTGCTAATTGATGAAAAGCAGAATAGAATTCTTTCTTAGTAGGCTCCTCTAGACTTACTCATGTTTCTCCAGAATAGTTAATCCAAAGGTTATGATCACAGACAAGAAATGGTTAGGGCATATCTTGTGTTCTCCACATTAGTGTACAGTCCCTCTTGAAATGGAATGCTTCATACCCCACATGGCTCACCTATACACTGGATAGAATGCTTATTAGGAGTACAAATCCAGAGTATCCCTTTTGTTAAGAGGTTGGATTCAAACGGAGGATTTCACTTTTCTCTCTATGATGTTTGATAAAAGGGGAATGGAAGTTTTGGAGATTGGATAGATTACTGAGTTGCTGTGATTCAGACTCTAGAGCTTCCACCCTTTGTCAGGACAAAGTGACAAGAGATGCGGGATATGGAGAGCTGAGCCCTTGGTTGTCCAGGAGGCAGACAGCAAGGCCACCGACAGTCAAGATCACCTCCAGCAGGGAGGATGGAAGAGTTGCATCTCCACTCTAATATATTGAAACACTATTTTCTAAAGGCATTCCCATCTTGTCATTGCCCTAAATTACTGGATAAGTCAACAGTGGATCTTGGAACAGGAAGACATGGGGATATGTGCCTCAGAGTAAAAGAGTGGCTGTTCTTCTGATATCAGTATTATGCAGCAAAGTACAGAGTTAAAGATGAGCCTGGAAACCTACAAATGACTAGGGTAATGATAGCAGCAGAAGCCTGCTTATTGCCTATCCTGATATGGAACAAGTTCCCATCAATAGGACAGACCAAATTCAACAGAATCTTTTTTACTTCCTAATTCCCTATGTGCAATTTTCAGTTCATTGGACTACTTTATCCTTATCTCTTCACCCCCTTCCAATAGGTCTGGGGGAATCTGGAAGCTAATGTTTCTGGATATGATGTCCAGGGATGAGCTTTTCCCTGAAAGAGGGCCATGTTCACCCCGGACCCAGGCCTTGCTCACATTTTCCTGTCACCCATGTTTCTGAGCTGTGTCAACCATCAAATACTGTTTCTAGAAAGAAAGAAAGTGCCCTTAGCAGACTGCCTGAGAAGTCTGTTCTTTCAGTGGTTAACAACCCTGTCTTGCTTCCTGTTTCTTTTTTTTTTTTTCATCATGAGGGGACACTCAAAGCTTCAAACCCCAAAACTTTCATAAGCTCTTCTGAGATAATAGAGCACAATTCAGAGAGAAATACCAGACACTCCAATTTCTTCCAATTACATCCCATGCAATTCTGCTACCAAACAGAATAACTTGATTAAAAAGCAAAATTGAATCTTTTAATTCAGGACATAGAATTCAAATTAATGAGGAAAAAAGCTTTGTGACTGACCCAGCCAGGTGTGGCTCAGTGGTTGAGTGTCAACTCAGGAATCAGTAGGGTGTGTGCAAGAGGCAGCTGATCGATGATTCTCCCTCATTGATGTTTCTAACTCTCTATCCCTCTCTCTTCTTCTCTGTAAAAAACCAATAATATAAAACCACTGGGTTAGGCAAAAGGTGAAGTTGCATTTTATTTTGGATACACATATAACTACTTACACAATTCTCACAACAGCCCTGGAAGGGCACAATTATGACCTTTGTGCAAATGAGCAAATCGAGGCATAGAGAGGTTATACAATCTTCCCACTGTCTTAGCTGTTCAGTGACAGAAGCAAGATCTTAATTCAGTCCTTTGGCTTCCAAAGCTTGTGTGGTCAAAAATGTACCACAAAGCTCTTTACATCCCAACTACAGTGGTTTTCTTTCTCCTTCTCAACTGATTCTACTAAGATGAGGAACCAGGACCAGGATGCATTTTACATTGGGGGAATTATTGCATGATGAAAAGAAGGATGGGCGGATAGGAGGAGGGAGGCAGAAAGGCTTGGGAATGCCTACATTAGATGCTGTGGGGCAATGTGCTCTCCTTATCTTTCAACAGCCCTGTCAGATACCTATGGTGGACATCAGGAGTCTTACTTTAGTACAGTAGGGGGACTCACAGAATGGGCACTGCTCAGAGTGGCACAGCTGATAAGCAAAATGATGAACCTGGATCCCTTAGTCCCATAGAATAGATCCTATTCAATGCTCATTGATTTATGTAATTCTTATACTGGCCACTTTTTGATATAGCAAGTCTGTAAATAGAAGTGCTGAGTTTCAAATGCCAAGCCAGCTCTCTGCTGACAGCTTCCTACAAAGTTTTGGAAAGTCAATAAAAGGAGAAAAAAACTCCTTTTTCCTGTGAGAATCTCTTAGAAGCTATAGGGATATAAAACTTTGGTCAAACTAACATGAAATCTATATGTTCCAGATCTTAATTAGTTTCAGGTACTAGTTTTCCTCTTTTGAAACCTATGTCATAAAATAAAGCTTTAAGCAAACTCTCAGTGTATTGAGGGCTGGGGGATGGGGAGGACCACTCTTATGAACAAGTTGCCTCTTTCCTACATGATCTGCAGGGTGGATTTTAAAGTTCTTCCTACCCAGGAGCACACTGGAAAAACAACCACCACCACCACCACCACAAAAAAATCACTTTTTTTGGGACCCACCATCTATCTCTCTGTGGGTATTAGACATTAGAATAAAGATAAGACTATGTCTTTGCTAATATCTGTGTTTATTATTCAACGTGCCCTATGTTTATAGGAAGACTGAGTGGGAACCCATCCATCTCAGTTTCTTTCTGCTATCCTATTATTTCCCAGCAAATGTCTGTGGTATTAAAAATACCATAGTGTTAGCTCTGCAAACTCTTAACACAGAATCTATATAAATGTAGACTCCCAAAAAACTTGCCAGGATCCATAGGCAACTAGAAAGCTACTTTTAGAAAACACGAACTTATGTTGAATTCTGTTGCATTTCTGAGTAGAATGAGTGAGTGTTACCACTTTTTAAAAAAACAGATCCTGCTAAATTTCCCTAGGCATCCACTATGTGCAAAGCACTGGACCAAATGCTTTAACTTGAAGACAAGAGAAATTTTGCCCTAGAGTGTTCCCATATCTGCTTTAGATGACTCAGATGACAAGATTTGGGACTTTTGAGCTGATAATATTTAGAAGAGATTTTGAATGTTGAGTTGTTGCTATAATGGGTTAAGACTTTTGAGGATGTTGGGATATGATGAATATATTTTCCATGGGGGATGGATGTGAATCTTTGGGGGCCAGAAAGTAGATTATAGGATGAAAAATGTCCCCCCAAATAACTAGGTCTAAATTGCTGGACCCCTAAATGTTACATTTTATGAAAAAAGAGACTTCGCAGGTCTATGGATTTTGAGATGAAGGGATTATCCTGGATTATCTGACTGTGCCCTTATCTGAAAGAGAGGATAGTTGACACAGAAGAGAATGAGGCAAAATGACTATTGAAGAAAGGATTGTAGTGATGTGGACACAAGCCAAGAAATGCTGGCAGCCTCCAGAAGCTGGAAGCAGCAAGGGGTAACTTCTCCCCTAGAGCCTCTGGAGGGATTGGTCTGATGAAACTAACTTCAAACTTCTGGCCTTCAGAACTGTAAGACAATAGACGTGTGTTATTATAAGCTACAAAGTTTGCATTAATTTGTTACAACAGCTCTAGAAAATGAGTACTATAATAAGTGGGAAACAGAACTCAAAGTCAGTTCTTCTGACCCCTTATTATACTGGGTTAAGGACTTTTGTGGCAACCACATGCCTGGCTTAGCTCAAAGTCTCTTGGCAGCCAAAGGAAGACCAGAATATCAAGTTACAAAATGGTTATTATATAATACAGTAAAAGATGATTAGTTATGAGCAGAGAGAAACTTTTTCAAATTTTCAGAAATTTTATAAGATCCTTTAAAAAGGGCTACCTTTTTAAAGGATCTTATATAATATAATGTATAATATTTTAAAGTTTTCACTGATGATGCATATGTCTTCTTCTTTGGCTTTTGGCATAAGGTGAAATCATTGCTCTATGAAAGACTTTCTATGCCATAGAAAGCTAAATTATCTTCTAAGGATGATGTATACTAGAGATGCATAATAAAAAAGGGATAAAATGGCCCTAGCCAGGTTGGCTCAACAGATAGATCTAAATATTATCAGCTCAAAAGTCCCAGATCTTGTCATCTGAATCATCTAAAGCAGACATGGGAACACTCTAGGGCAAAATTTCTCTTGTCTTCAAGTTAAAGCATTTGGTCCAGTGCTTTGCACATAGTAGATGCCTAGGGAATTTTAGCAGGATCAATTTTTTTAAAAAGTGGTAACAATCACTCACTTACTCAGGCCTGCGGACTGAAGTGTTCCAGGTTCAATTTCAATCAAAGGCACAAGCCTGGATTTCGGGCTTAATCCCTGGGAGGCAGCCGGTCAATGATTTTCTCTCATTATTGATGTTTCTATATATCTCTCACCCTTCCTATCTGAAATCAATAAAAAATATATATTTTTAAAAAACAAAGATATAATAGATTTTGGGGTAGAACAGGATGGTTAGCATGTCCCTTCAGGATGGTTAATGGGTCTTTTATAATGTGTGTGGGTGGCGGGGAGTGGTTCATAGAATTTATTATACAAACAAAGTCACTGGCAGTGAAAAGAAGTACTGGTAACAATTGTACTGGGACAACAGGCTCAAACAGAAACTGATCCAGACAAAATGAGATACGTGGTCATCTTATTATACACCACACCCTTAAGAGTGAGGAGAGAGCCATGTAAAATCCATAGTGTCCCTGACTAAGATAAAAACAGACTTTTGTGCAGGGCTCACACTCTTCCTGGCCATCAACAACTTATCTTCTGTGGACTATTAACTTTTAATTTTACAAATATTATAAAACAAATACAATTCTTGTAACTTAAAGACTATGTAAAATTCAAACATCTAACAAATCAAATATTTTATTTGTCCAGGCCTTATAAAATATGCATGTACACATATCTACACTAATAAAGAAGATGCAAATTGACGATACCTCCACAACGCCCAATTCAACTTCTGGCCTTCAATGGGGGCAGAACAGGATGGTTAGCATGTGAGGATGCAAATTAACCCAACAAAGATGGTGGGTTAATTTGCATACACAGGCACAGAGAGGCTAGGCAGGACCAGATACCTGCTGTGAGGGGGCTGGTGGTGGTGGTGGGGGAGGGGGGGCAGAGGGAGCTACAGGAGTGGCACTCTTCCGGGAGAAAGAACTTGAAGGCTCCTGGGCGGCTGAGAGTGAAGCCAGGGAAAGGAAGGCCTATTCTTGCATGAATTTTCATGCAACGGGCCTCTAATATTTTATAATTACGATTTTAGTATAGGTAACTTTTTTTTTCTTTTTCAAGATTATAAATTGTCAAGACATTTATCATTTTAATGCCTGCACATATTAGATCTATTTAAACATTATTCTTTTGTTAGATATTTTGGTCTCCCATATTTTGCTAAAAATGTACCACAAATAACGTGAAATTGAAATGCATGTTTTGAGTCAATGCATTTCCCCTGTCAGATTATTTCCTTAATAGAAATTCCTAGAGGTGAAATTACTTGAGTCAAAGGATTCTCAGCTTCTCATCTGAATTCTGTTCATGGTCTACATCATTGAAGGGGCCATTACATAACATGGACAGTGTCTTTAAAATAACAGAATTGGCCCAACTGCTGTGGCTTAGCAGTTGAGCATTCACAATCAAACCAAGAAGTCACTGGTTTGATTCCAGGTCAGGGCACATGCCTAGGTTGTGGGCTTGATTCCCAATAGGGATGTGTAAGAGGCAGCCAATCAGTGATTCCCTCTCATCGTTGATATTTCTATCTCCACCTTCCTCTCCCTTCTCAGAAATCAATAAAAATATATTTATAAAAATAAAATGGCAGAATTGGTTACAACTGTCCAGATTATAATGTATCTGTGTTCATAATGTCAAAACCAAACTATGTCGAGTTGCTCCACGGGGAAAGTGGCAGCTCCAGGAGGCTGTCTCCTTCTCCTAGTTTTAGCCATTGTGGATCTCCGTCAGAATGATATCTGTCAGGACCACTGGCTCAGTCCATCTCCTCCTGGTCAGAGCAGACCAGAGAAGCAAGCTACTACTTGTTGGTCAACATTTGTATTTTTAAAAAAATAATAAAACACCTGTATATTTACAGCCCCTTTAACATTTCTTTCAATAGTCCTGTATATAATGTCCTATATATTTTTTTTTGTTTTTCTGTGCAATAGATATATGTATAATATATCTGTGCAAAGATATGTACAAGATTGTTACTTCAGTGAGGCACTGTTTGTCAGAGAAAAAAGCAAAATAAAAAAGAATTTAAAAATAAACTAGAATAATCCTAAAAGTCTATCATTCTATCACAAAAAACTAAAAATGGTATCTAAAATATATGTTAGGTGAAAAGTGTATATGTAAGATCACACTTATCTAAGACAAACCAGAAAGATCTACACACACACACACACATAATTAAAAAGTTATGGAAGAACAATAATAATGTATAATAATAGTCTTACCTCTTTGGGCTGGTTCTAGAGCTGATGGTATGAAGAACAATTTTTACTTTTTATCTTATATCCTTTTCTACTATTGCAACTTTTGGCCATGAGCATGATCTTAATAATCAGGCAATAAACAATTCCAAGCCTAGGCCTCTCTAAGAGTCCATGCAGACTCTTGCTTTTGCTCTTGGAATTGCCTCCACCCCCATCCCCAGTTACCATGTGAAAAATCCCTGGCTAGCCTGCTAGATGATGAGTAATCACATAATGGAAAGGCCAGTTGTCCCAGCAAAGGTACTCCAGCCTAGAGCCAGCCACACTCCAAACATGTGAGAAAGCTCAGCCTAGACCAGTAGTGGTCAAACTTTTTGACTCGAGGGCCACAATGGGTTCTTAAACTGGACCAGAGGGCCGGAACAAAAGCATGGATAGAGTGTTTATGTAAACTAATATAAATTCAAAGTAAACATCATTACATAAAAGGGTACGGTCTTTTTTTTTTTTTAATTCAACAGTTTTATTCACCGGATGCGGCCCGCGGGCCGTAGTTTGCCCAGCCCTGGCCTAGACCATCACAGCCAACTATCTGATCTGCATCTGACCACAGACTCATGATTGAGCATAGTGAAGGACTAGAATAGATAACTCATTTGCATTAAGATTATCTTTCCCTCTAGAATTTCATAATTTTTCCTTTTCAGAACCCCTATTAAACCAAGTAAGATTGCTGCACTTTTAAATTTCATCCTCTCCAATATTTTGATCATGTAAGATCAAAGTTTACCTCATTTATTTTATCCTTAAAGAAGAAGACAGAATGGAAAAACCAACCAATATCCACAGAACAATAAAGTCATATGAAGAACGCACCTTGGCATTATTGATTTAATTCTATCAGAAGGATCATCACACAGGCTGCCTTCTGCTTATCTAACTATGCTAATGGATGAAGGAGGTAGCCCTTTTTAGATCAATGAATTGGATATAATCTTGAAATATTCTTGTCTCTTCCTGTTCTCCACCGGTGCTACCTTCTCAGTTATTCATAAGCTTCTCCCAAATATAAGAAATCTTCCCTTCATAGTGAAGAGACTCCACAAAACAAAAAAAATGAAGTCAGAACTGAGGTGTATGGTTTATCTTTTCCATACTGTGTAGTTCACTGAAGTTCCACAAGGAAATGGGAGGCCGGATTTACCTCAGGGAATTGCCCGGAAAAATTAACAGCTACCCAGGGACTTAGCTTGTGTCAACAACAACCCAAATACAAGTTTCCAAATGCATTTAATTGTCTGCATGATGCAATAGGACTTCCCTACCTCCTTGCTCAGACATGATACACCGGTTTACATAAATAAAACTAAATTGGTATTCTCCATCCTAGCATGTACTCTAGCTCAGTGAACCAACCATCCAGAAAGAGCAGTAGAAAGTAGGTCTAGGTCCAGGCACAGCTAAGAAAGCCAAGGAGAGAGAGAAGAGAGAGGAGAGAGAGAGAGAGCACACATGCGCCCTTTGCAGAAAAAAGATAACATAAAGGCCCATTCTGCCTCCCCTAAATGCTTGCACAATTTTTAAAAAGAAGACCATCACTCCTCACCCCAGCACTTCTTTCCCTTTCTCCCTTTACACTTCACCAATTCCTACTAAAGTCACAAATGGGAGGGCTGGACAGAACAGCAAAAAATTCATGTGTGCGTGAGCCTGTGGAGAATCTGAATGTGTCAGCCTCAGGGATGCCCACAGCTACCTTGGGGCCAACACCACAGTGGATGCTCAGGGCACTTTTGCTCCATGGAATAGTTGGCTGAAACACTGCAAAAGCTTCTCAGGAACCTAAGAGCCAGACGGGTGGTGGCTGAAGTCCTGGAAGTAAGTCAGCCTCCCCTCACCCCCATATGTATGGCAGTCCCCATGGAAATGGAGGAGGAAGAGAGCCATTAACTGTGAGCTGCTTCCTGTGTAATCAGGTTCAAAATGAAAACAGAGAGCCCCTCACACTGGGGAAATGAAGAAGGCAGCATCCTATTCATGAAAACCAGCATCAACAAGATCACAATTATGATGCCACTGCTGCCCACAAACCACCCAGAGATGGACACGGTCACAGGAGGTCATGCTCTGAGATGGCTTGTTATCCAGAACATACAGTCAAAATACGAAGGTAAAGTGTTTATGGGGAGCTCGGGCGGTGTGGCTCAGTGGTTGAGTATTGACCTATGAACCGGTTCGATTCCCAGTCACAGCACCCAGGAAACACACCTGTGATTCCCCATTAGAGCAAATGCCCAGGTTTAGATTTGGTCCCCAGTGGAGGGCGTGCAGGAGGCAGCGGATTAATGATTCTCTCCCATCATTGATGTTTCTATTGCTCTTTCCTTCTCCCTTCCTCTTTGAATTCAATTTTCTTTAAAAAAAATCTATTTTTAAAAAAGTATTTATGGGGAGCAAATGGCAGAGAGAGCGAATCTGAAGTAAGTGGATTTTTCACTTTAAATTAGCAGGCGAGCCTGCATCAGCATCCCTGAGGGATGTGGAGCATCTGAAAGTCTACAAAGCTTCCCGTGCTTGGCTGCTAGAACTCCCCGGAGTGGAGGTGAAGCCATGACCTTGGGCACGTGAAGCGCTGATCCTTCTATCTAGGTAGCAGATTGCTGTCTGTTCAGGGGGAGCCAGTAGGTCTGTCCTCACTGGCCAATAATTATATAGGACAGAGGCGGCCCTTGCCCTTTAATAGCCAGAACTGGGCGGAGTTACTGAAAAGGGTACTCCAGGCAGTAATTATGGGGGTGAGATGGAAATGGTCATTATTCTCCGTGGTGCTGGTGAATATATTCCCTGACGAGGCTGGACTTTTGCCCCTGGCACAAAGACGCAGCAGTTCCATTCTTCCTGTGACCCCTTATCAGAAATGTGTGCCTGTGTTTGCAGGGAGCATTCTCCTATATGTTTGGCGAAGGAGGACAGATGCCCGACTATCCGGGTCTGAACATATCTGTAAAGGTTAATCCCTTCTCTATGAATCTATCACTGTAACACCCTCCTGTTTTGTCTCCCCAGGTGTGCCTGGGACACCTGAGCCTTTTCTGAGAGGACCGAGACGGAAGCTTCCATAAGATGTCCCTATAATGCCAACAAATGGACAGGAAGCTCTCCAGACTTGCGGAATGTCTCCTTGCTTGGAGGAACTGTCCAGTGGCTGCGTGAAACAAAGCTGTGGGAGATGAAGGATCCAGGGCTAATTCGTGATTATTCAAACCGTGGGTTATCTCAATCCCTAGATTATCGCCTCCTCCAGGGTCACTTTCACTGCTTCCTATCAGCAGCATCAGAGTGAAGGCAGAGGAAACCAAGGGAGATGTGATTCAAATGAATCCACTGGGCTACTTGTTAGCAGCTCAGCTCCCCAAGACACAAGGGGAGGCGGCTGCAGCTCTCCTGTGGGTTTCAATTCTTCATGCTATTCTTGTTCCCCCTGCTGCCTGCAAACATCGAGTGGGCTGCATGGAACTGATCTGTGGGATGAAAGAAGAAAGGAGGGGGACGTGTTCTCCAACGGTAGCTTCTTCAAAGAAAAGGAAAGGGAATTATATGCTCAGTGGCAGCATGCCACACAGATTAGTCCACATTTTATTAAACAAACTCATGTTTGGAAGCATCTTATCCCCTCAGAACGAAAGGAACAGGGATGATGCTGAGACCATATTTAGAGCAATTATAATGCAGAGGATGTGCTGACTGTCATAGCAGCACAAAGAAAATGAGAAAGTATTCTTAAAAGATTATGCCGAGGACAGTAAAAGCAGAAACAAGCAAAGGTTGTACCAAAACCTTAAAGGATAATGAAAAGAAAGAAAAATACATTGAGATGTTTAAAGCCACTATCAACAACACAGGTAAGATGGCAGGGAGAGAGGAGAAGAACAATCTATGGCTTTGAAAGGGGTTGGACTCTGGTCACCAATGTTCTATCTGGCTCAGTGGTGGACACTGAGATACACCACCAAGATGCCCCTGCAATGAAGGGTTTATCCCAGCTGCAGGGGATGCTGGTGGTAGAGAATTTTCAGCTACGAGACCCTTTAGGGATCGTCTCCATGGCCGAGAGTTACTTTGCCTTCCAGCCAAATGACTGACCAAGTCCAATGACTGACCTTTACATAGAAAGATAAAGGCCTGAAATTTGGGTCAGCTCTGAAAGGCCATTCTAGATTAGGGCTGCTGTAGGGATGGCCTAGGCTACCGCTGGGTCTGCATCACAGCTTCACTTCTCCCTCTTTCTGATCTGTCCCATCCCATCCACAAAGGTTGATCTCAAGGGCACTTCTCAATAAACCTCTTGCCTGCAGACTCCCATTTCCAGAGTTTCCTCCCTTAGACGCTCGGCATGCAGTGGTCACTGCTTGTTCTTCATCCTGCCTGGGATGTATAGCTTCTCCCGTTCTCTGAGCTGAAGATGCACGTTTGTGGATGCTTCATATATATATATATATATATATATATATATATATGAAGAAATGCTATAAAACACATCAAAGAAGAAATGCAAGTTTTGGGGGGAAGGGGCATGGGGAATGCAGGAGAGAAAAAGGCTTTCAAATGAGCCAGATGGAAATGGAATTGAGAGATTTGGCTTTACATTTAATACTAAAAGAAACTGTTAAAGTAGCCATTAGAATCATGGAGTGTTTGAAGTCACAACTGCATCAGTCAAGTAATATTTATGGCACTGGTATCAGGTGCCAAGCACTGGGAAGGGAACAGTGAAGGGGACATCATGGTGTTTACCGGGGAAAGGTAAGGGGCATAGTCTGTGTGAATCCTCTACCACAGCTAAATCCATTAAAGGGCAGGTAAACTTTTTTTTTTTTTTTTGGCTAAGCCTAAGAACATGATTTTCTATTGGGGGTGAGGGAACTGCTTGAAGTTCAATGAAGAGCTTACCCTCGGGTGAGAGCATTTGCCACCAGATAAAGATATCAATAGCAGAGAGACTGGACTAAAGTATTGATTGATCTCAACATACTCCCCCACAGAATATCATTAGACACAGCCTTTAGACCCTATGTCTGAGAGGAGTAACATAGAAAACAGCTCAATCAATGGAGATTCATGAAACCAAGAGCTTCCTGAGTTGTCTTACAGGCATTTTCCATTGATTGAACTGCTTAAGAAATTTAAGGTAGAATAATATGCAGCTCTTTTTAGAAATAAAGCAATACATACACTTGTACACGAGCACTCACATACATACATAAAGTCTACCACATCTTAATATTTTTTAAAGCCAGTTGTAGAATAGTGTGCTTAGTAGTATAATTCCATTTTTATCAGCAAATACAAATATTGCATCAAGAACTACATCTGGCGCCAAAACCGGTTTGGCTCAGTGGATAGAGCGTTGGCCTGTGGACTGAAGGGTCCCGGGTTCAATTCCGGTCAAGGGCATGTACCTTGGTTTCGGGCCCATCCCCAGTAGGGGTGTGCAAGAGGCAGCTGATCAATGATGATTCTCTCTCATGGATGTTTCTAGCTCTCTAATCCCTCTCTCTTCCTCTCTGTGAAAAATCAATAAACTATATCTAAAAAAAATAACTACATCTGGCAATTTCATAATCACTAAGTCATTTACTACATATAACCACCCTTCAAGAAATTTACAAATATAGTCCCCATTTTTTTCCAGGTGAAGAAATTGAAGCACAGGGAAGTTAGTTCAATTTCCCAAGGCCATAGAGTTAGCAAGTGGTTAAGCCAGGCTGGGAACTGTTCTCTCCCTCATTAGCACAGTGAGGCTGGCCCTTGCAAGCAGGAAATATAGTGGCATCCCCTAACAGCTGGATGGTGTCGTAGGGTTTGCCATGTGTTTTACAGAAGTCATTACAGTGCTTCATAAAATTTCAGTGCTGCTTCTGGGTAGTAGGATTACCTTCCTGATTGGGGATCAAACCTGCAATCTGGGCATGCGCCTGACCGGGAATGGGGCTTACTTATTATTGCAGCACTATCAAGTCCATCCTCACCATTAAAGTTGCTTCACCTCCTTCAACAGATATAGAAACGAAGGTTCAGAGAAGTTTAATGACTTGTCCATGGTCACATTAGTAATATGGAAAGCCCTTTGACAAGCAGAAATTGAGGGCCTAGATCATTTTAGGAAAGAAGAATAACTTGAGCAATGTCAAGAAGGCAAAAAAAAGTATATTTAAGCAAGTATTAGTGTGTGTGCGGGAATGTTGAAGTGCTGACCAGGGTAGAATCAGAGTGCTGACTACCACATGAATAAGGAGTGCATCATGAACTTATTAAATATGTTTACAGAAAGTTAGCAAAAGACCTGGAGCCAAGGACCAGAAATTGTCAGGGAGGAGGCAGAAAAGTGTAAGCACAGATGCAGCTTGTGCCATGGTCACGGCCAAGATGTCATCAAGATTTTCCCACCAATCTGCCCAATCCCTGATGCTCCACGGTCCTTTCACTGCCACACAGATGGAGATTTAGCTGGTTCTCTAGGAACTAGCTAAACTGACCAGTCCATGCAATCCACAATCGCTTTTACTTTTGCGACCTTGACCATTATCAGAAAATGAAAAGCCTTTCCAGAGAGGGCTGGGACTTTCCCAACTTTATTTGAGAGACAGAGACAGAGACAGAGACAGAGACAGAGACAGAGACAGAGACAGAGACAGGCTTCCAAGGGAATGTTCACCCAGCCATCTGACTAAGTAACCAGCAAGCCATCTAACCTGGCAGATCCATCAGAATGAATGGGACAAATCCCCAGCAGACAGTTCAGCCGGAGCATCCTGAGACAGCGTTGAGAGGAACACGCCTGGAGGCTAAGGATCAGCCAATGTCAGGTATCACCATGCCTTATACTCAGAAGAGTCCAAAGAACTGGACCAATATCTGCCTGGCAAGTTTTTGGAAAGTTAGAATAGAGGCTTATTTACATGAAATTCTGCTGTAGGGAGTCTAGGAAGAGTGGGTGTCCCAGCTCTGCATAAATAAGCAGAGGAATACAAAATGGAAGTCTGGCCAGGCTGCTCCTGGAGCCAGAAGAACTGGTGACTACCAGGCTGCAGAGTGGGGGGATCTGTCCTGCTCTGAGCAGGCAGTATTTTAAGAGTGGAAGCTGGGATTGGTTTTACTTCAACAGGGTAGACGTCTCAGGCACCGATGGGTCCACATGGCCACAGCCTCTCTGTATTGGACTGTCAAAACGGCTGTGCTTTCATTCCTGATCTGCATCCTACAGCTTCCCCATGGGGCCCTGCCATGACTCTCTGCTCCTTGGAGATCCAACTCCCTGTACAGCCTTGCCAACCCCTTCTTCATCTCTCTAGACCTCGCGAGACCTTATGCTTCATCTAAACTGATGGCGGCCCCACGAACTGTGATGCTGCAACTGCTCAAATCTGCCTTTGCCAACGTCTGGGATCCCAGCTGCTGCAACTTACCCAACAGACAGAAAAGATGACTGTGGTGGTAATGCCATCCGCATTCAGCCAGTGTTTACCATGCCCCTAGTGGCGTGATCTGAACTTCTGTCTCCTTCCTGGATGGAGCAAGGGAAGCCCTATAGCTTCATTCATTTCCCTTTCCCAGATCCTGACTTTTCTTAACCTTCCATTTCCGAAGGGGACAGCTGAAGTATCAGCATGCCTTGGGACTGAGCATGATTAAAATATAACTGATCTCAAAATTGAGTTGCTCTGGTTTAACAGGGATACAAAAAAAGGAGCGAGAGAGAAAGAGAGAAGACAGATTGCTTTTGCATGTCACTTTTTAAATACATGCTGCAGAATCCCTGCGTAGAGAGACACAGGGTGTAAATTAGGAAAGCTTAGCTCTTGCATTGTTTTGGGTAAACACAATGCAGAAGTGAAATAAGAAATAGAGAGCTAATTGATGATGAAGAAAGTAAAACAGCAATCTTTGGATGCTAACATTCTGTGGGTGAGCACCACATGTGATGCTCAATGGGAAGACAATGAACCAGCCCACCGGGATAATGACACTCTTGTGTGAGAATCATGAAGTGGGGGGAGGTGTGGGAGGATTCATGGCGGTCCAGTGGGGCTTTAAAGGGAACAATGCCACCATCAAAGAGAACATTTGATTTTTTTCTCCAGGCCTGGGACTGTCTTCCTGGCCAGAAAACCCATTTTCCCATCTCAGTGACAGGACTTCCTGGGGAAAACAAATAGCTCTTCCTACCGGGCGGGAACAGAGGCAGAAGGCAAGATAGTCACACAGTAAACCAGATGACTCGAGAGCAACCAAAGAAGTTCTCTTCTGCAGGTGACAATGTGTGCATGCAGAGGTAGAGGTGGGTAGGGAGCAAAGCAGAAAGAGGAAGTACACTGGAGAATTTATGAGGGAAAGATGGCAATAATGGGACACAGATTGCCTGTAGAGGAGGTCTAAATCCTAGTTAACGTAGACAAAAAACAAAGCAGCATGAAGTAAATGGGTTGGACAAAGAGGAGGCGCTAGCTGCAGAGCTGTTGCCACATCCTGAATGAGGAAAGATGGAGGGTTAACTGTACAACTTGCCTATGGTGCAAAATGGATCTGGTTAGCTGCCAAATTGGTCAACATTGCACATACTGATTTATTAAATGAACTGTTCTGTTTCTTCAAAACCCTTTGCCCATTTCAGATATATGCCTGTACTCAGACCAGGTTCATCAACCATCTTAGTTCCAGACGGTGATTGACATTAATGATAATATAGTGATAATGATTATTATAACTGCAGTGGATAACATTTATTGAGTCCTTACTTTGGACCCTCTGCTTTATTTTATTTAAAAATATTTTTATTGATTTCAAAGAGGAAGGGAGAGGGAGAGAGAGATAGAAACATTAATGATGAGAGAGAATTATTGATCGGCTGTTTCCTGCATGCCCCCTACTGGGGATCGAGCCTGCAACCCAGGCATGTGTCCTGATGGGAACTGAACTGTGACCTCCTGGTTCATAGGTTGATACTCAACCACTGAGCCATGCTTTACACACATTCTATCCCACCCTCAGAGTTATCAGGAAAGGTGGGAGCCACGATAGTTCCCTTTTACAGATAAGGAAATCAAGGCCAAAGACGTCTGCTCGAGTCAACTGCAGACCCAGAGATGCTGACTGCAGAGCCTGAGCTCCTAAATATTATGGAATGGAATGTCATCTGTTGCTGTGCAGGAGTAATGGGTCTAAGTCTATTCTTCCACTATTACTCTGTGAAGAAGAAAGTGTCATGAGCTGCAAATAGGTTCTCCTAAATATATTTTACTTAACTTTGGTTTTCAAATTGATTTCCCTGTTATAACTGCATATCCAACATTACATAAAATCTACATCTATAATTTTTATTAACACAATTTAATGCAATCCCAAAGGATTGACATCAGGTTATCTCTGCCTAAAAGAGCTTCCATATGCACACAAAACAATGAAAAGGGCAAGCAAATGCCAATAAGAACAGAAACTCTGTATTTGTTATTGCACTTTCTAACCTCTTCCTAGTTCTGGCTCACTCCCTCAAAAGGTATATTTTTAAAAGCCTAGTCCAGACCACATTTCTTAAATTATCTTGCGTAGTGTGTGACAGAAAATATATATTTGAGAAAATAAAAGGCTAGGTTTTTTCTTCTTGGTCCAGTGTTACCTTTGGGTTGTAGTTTTCAAAGGGAAATCCTATGATTAAAAATGAAGTAGGAAAGATAAAGCCATAGTTCTAAATTAGGGTACTTCTCTGAAATATATGAAAACATGTGTTTAAAGATATGCCCAAATAGGTTCCCTGTTTTGGGCTGGACCATACTTTGATTTTTTTTTTTTTGACAAGGAAACAAAAGATCTTGGAGACCACGAAGGAGGAGCCAGCTATAGAGCTTGCCAAATGCAACGCCCAAACAATGTGTACATGGGCTTTTGGCATTCTGTCTGTGTAAAAGGTCAATCATGTGACCACTTCTGGGCTTCTGCAGAGTGGGAACTGCATGTTTTTGACTTGGGGCGACATACAGAGGCTTCAGGAAACTAAAAAGGTGTCTTATGTGTGACATTTCCAGTCTACTCTTTCAACAAGTGGATAAATATGTAAAATCATATTTCTCAGACCTATCGAGAAGTTTCCACTCTTTGCCCATGGCATTAGATCTCTCTCATCCAGATGAAATGCCATCAAAACTTTTTTAATAATTGTACTGGTCAAACAAAAATGCAGTCAATTCTTAAGTAGATTAATGAGACATCTTTCAGGGTTCTTAAACATAGACAGTTCAAGCAGAACATTTACCCTTGCAATTCTTCTCTGTTAGGAAATATTTTTAGTGGGAAAGTTCTTGTGACCTTAAGACAATAGTCATTTATTGGTATATTTAGAGTAATGTAAGAAGGGTTACTTTTTACATAGCAAGGGCCAGGAGATTCAGATTCCCATGGAAAATCTCCTGAGATCTTCCAGCAATTTCAGGTAATACTAAAGCTCTGTACATCCCCTTTCCAGTTAAAAAAAGAGAGATATACTTAACTACAAGTACTTTTGCCATTTCTTCGACAAAAACAAAATAGCTGTTCTAAAAGTTAGAATCTGTAAGTTATCAACTATATAACTTTCAGCAAGCCAGATTAATCTCTCAGTACCTCAGTTTCCTTATTTGCAAAATGGGGACAACACTTGTCCCTACCTTAAGATTTACTTATCTGCTCCCACAGATATTCTACTAATTCTCCATTTGACTCTTTGGTAGAGTAGTAAGGACCTGTGACCCAAGCCTTCAGGTGAAATGGGGTTGAACCAGCCGAGGTCGGTTTGGCTCAGTGGTAGAGCGTCGGTCTGTGGACTGAAAGGTCCCGGGTTCGATTCCGGCCAAGGGCATGTACCTTGGTTGCGGGCACATCCCCGGTAGGGGGTGTGCAAGAGGCAGCTGGTCGATGTTTCTCTCTCATCGACGTTTCTGGCTCTCTATCTCTCTCCTTTCCTCTCTGTAAAATATCAATAAAATATATATTAAAAAAAAAAAAAAGAAATGGGGTTGAACCTCACATGGACCAGAAAAATTTTTATATTCTTGCAAAATTAGTGTTTAGAATGTCCTCCTCATAAAGTAAAAAAACAAAATAATAATAATAATAATAATAAACTTACAGCGAAATGGATCCTCAGAGTAGCTATTTTCTGCATCCGGACAAACATAACATGGATGTTACCTATATTATCCTAATGATGCATCCTTGAAGTTCTAAAAGAATGGATTTTCATGCTGGATTGTGATGGGTAGGTGGTAAACTGGTGTCTGGTTTATAAATCACAGCCCTCTTTCATAAAGCCTGCCTCTGGGCTAGACCTTGCTTCTCTTGAAGGTCTCTGGTTGGGGAGTGGTGGTGGGGGAGCAAGGGTCTGAGGTTTCAAATGAGGGCTACCGGACCAGGATGTCAGGGATGTCCATGTGCCTCTTGAGTTTTCGAGAAGAGAATAAACCTTTAGAACACAAGGAGGATGTGGAATGCTACTGGAGGGAAAGAATGTGAAAAGTGAAAAGCCACAATGTGTCAGAATCTTAGGACAGGGTGTTGTTCTATCTTGTCAGTCTGAACAGTTCTTTACAAAATGTAATATTCTATGTAGCAAATAGTAATGACATCCATTCATTCAACAACTACTTACTGGGAGCCTACTATGAGGCAGGCACCGATTAAAGAGCTGTGGATGCAAAAATAAATACAACAGTACTTATTTTAAAGTAAATACTGCCTTTACAAGGCTATAGACTTCACACAAGCAAGAGGGCACCATCTCTGTATTTGACAAATAGTTCCTAGGTCTAAATCTTAGACCTAGCAAGGTATTACGGGAGGTGGAAGGGAGGTGGGGAAGAGGAGAGGGGGGAGGGGAAAGAGCTCAAGGTCTCATTCCAGGCTTGGCTATGTGATTCTGGGGAGATGACCTAAATGCTCTGAGAATCTGTGAATATACTTACAAAATTAAAGCAAGACCATGAGTTCTCTCATGTATCATCTTTAGCCTTCACCTGTTAATTATGAATAAAATTTAGGGAGAGGATACTTTCTTGTTCTGGAGAGAAAATTTTCAGGACAATCATTAGAGAATGCTTAACACCATAGACATAGGATTCTTAACGTTGTCCCCCACACAGTTTTCATTCTCTAGACTCTAGGGCCTAGAGGAAAAGATCACCCACCATCACATTCACTGGCCACCCAGGACCGTGAGCTCTTCAAGGAAATTATCCAGTCATGCTAACATTGTACCAAATTCCTAACCAGACTGTCACATCAGGTATTTTTCTCCACTATCAGTGGAAGCAGAGTGAAAAGGATAAATAACCTACACGAATAAGAGAGAAAAATACTAATTGACTGTACCTTCGATATGTTCACAGCCAATCAGAGCGAGTATGCAAATTAACCAAACAAAGATGGCAGTTAATTTGCATACATTGAGGGAGGGAGGAGTGAAGATGGAAGACAGCTTAGGAGGAAAAGGGAGGAAAAGTGGAAAGCAAGGTGGCTGTGGGAGGGAAAGCGAGGGTCAGCAGTGATGGGAGTGAAAGCTCGGGGGGTGGGGGTGGAAAAGGTTGACATCGGTGGGAGAAAAAGTGTTGGGTGAGGGGCAGAGGCAGAAGGGAAATTGTGAGGGGGCGGGAGAGGTGGCAGTGGCAGGAGAAAAGCCCGCTGGAAGCCCTGTTCTTGCAGGAATCATCTTGTAATGGGCCTCTAGTTCTTTATAAATTGATACTCAATGCATTACGGAACTATCCAAATAAAAATCTCCTATGTTATTTTGGCTCTTCAGCAGAGATGAGACACGAAAATGGAAAGCATGTAATTTTAAGAGAGGAGGAAAACCCAGGATAAGCTTTTTTTCTTTCCCCCTAAAATACAAAACAGCACCTGGGAAAGCAAGGTTTATATTTTAAAATAAAAAATAGTCAAAAAAATGTAAGTTCCAGAATTCCAAGTAGCTTGGGTTTTTGTCATTTTACAGTTTCCTTGACATTTAGTAACTTCTTTAAAAATAGCAAACAGCATGGGATTAGATACTCCAGAGAACTAATTCAAGGGCCATTTTTTCTTACTTGCCCTTGGGTGAGAAGCTGGTTCACACTGGGACCTTTGCCTCTTACCCTCACTTAAGATCTAAAGGTACAAGCCGGGTGTGGGTGGGACCAGGAGGGCTGGGAAGCTCCTGTACCCTAGGGTGGCTTTGTTCCTAGCCCTCCCCTGGGCTGTGGATCAACAGCCCTTACATTCCTAGAAATGCAGAGTGTCAGGTCTCACTTGAGACCCACTACTTAAGGATCTGCATTTTCACAAAATCCAGATGCACATGTGATGCACATGAATATTTGGTTCTCTCTACCTAGACCTCATCTGCAGGCTGAAGGAAGAAAGCAAGTGAGCATTGCAAGGAATATGGTGATGGCTGATGGAGAAAATGCAACAAAGGGATCCCTACTCTCCTTCATGTAACATTCCTTTGCTTTTTCCCCAAACTCAGCCCTTTGATCACTTCCCTTTCATTTATTTATTTGCCTTTTCAATTAGTATTTTCTCATGAGCCTCCTATGTACCAGGTTGAAGATATAGCAGTAAACACGACAGATGAGGTCCTTGCTCTCATAAAGCTTCACTTTCTGGTGGAGGAGGGAGAGCCAAACAAGAGACAGAGAAATCATTTAAAGTCAGGAAGCAACAACTCTTATGAATAATAATAAACCGAAATAGAAGAATGGAGCGTGCTCACACGTAATGGTGCTATTTCAGATAGGGGGGTTGGGGAAGCCTCTCCAAGGAGGTAATTTTTAAGCAGAGAACTGACTGAAGTGAAGAAATGATCTATGAAGATAGTGAGGGAGGCAGTGTTCAGGCAGAAGGAACAGCATGTGCCAAGACCCTGAGACACTTAGCTTCGTTGAGGACAGGTACTAGTAAAAAGTATAGATGAAGCAAAGCAGGAAGGGGCACAATGGAGGTCAGCAGAGGCTCCATCACAGAGGACCTCATGATGAGAAGTCACTGGAGGACTGTGAGCTGAGAAGCAAGATAGCTGGTTTCTACATGGAAAGGATGACTCGGGCTGTTGTGATCACACCTAGGCCACCTACCATCACCTCTCTTGCAGAAGCACCTATACCACCATATATTGTCCATCCTGGAGAACGTTATACCTCCCTTCAAGTCTTTGATGACTGAATGAATAATTTAATATATGCATAATTAAATGATGATTCTAGTAGTCAAGATTTTGCCCACAGAAGGTAAATAATCCTATGCCATGACATTCATTAAGATCTTTTCTTATCAAGTCTATGAATCTGGACAACACACATGTCAATAGAAAGTCCACCCAAACGCTCCTAGAAGATCTAAGCTTCCTAAAGGAAGTCCAGTCTTCACTTTGTTTTTCAATGAAAGAGAATGAGAAAATACACATTTTTCTCACAGGCAAAACTTAAATATAAGAAAGCAATTCCTAATCCTTATCAGAAAGCTCTTCTGTTTTTATTCTCAAAGGATTCCGTGCTCATCGTCAGCAGACTGTGGATTGGGTATTGGATGATGTCCAAAGTAATTTTTTATCTTTTATTCTATGAGTCTATGATTTTATGTCCTCCTATGTGGTATTTTCTCAATCCTCCTTCCGGAACAAGCTTCAAAAACCAGCATTATATTTAGCACATGGCTTTGAGGAACCCATGGCTTACAGGTGCAAATTCTGGTTCCTCAGGCACCAACACTGACCTACAATCTGACTACTTCTGCCTGACATTCACAAGTTTCACCAAGAAGTCCTCTCTGGGGCTTTCATGTGCACCTAACACAACTTTAAAAAATCCTAATTTGGCTATTCATACTGTTCACACAATTTTGGCTAATAAAGAGAATGTGTTTCACGTGTACAATGTGGTTCTTTGGAATTGTAGCACTATCGTCCTTACATGCTCTGAATTAACTTTCAAATGTCTAGGGCACTGGCACAGGGGTGCTCCTAGTGTCTCCCAAACAAATGGCCCTCTAGCCAATCTGCTTTAACTCATACAGACCATCCCTTCTTCACGTGCAAGCCTCTTCAGAGTGGCCAGAGCCATGGTCATGAGCTTGTCCCTGGCAGACATTTTAAGTCTATGACAGTTACACACCCCCCTTCTTCCTCCTTTGGGACCATTGCCACTCCCTCAGACTTCGCCCTCTTGTGGTAGCTCTTGGAAAGTGCAGTCTCTGCAGCATAACCAGTGGTTAAATATTTTTTCTACCAACCTACACACATCCCCACTCCCCCAAAGGAAAACATGGTGTCCTTGTATGATTAATGCCTTATATTTGTGTAGCACTCTCCCATTTTCAAAGTGCTGCATGCAAATTATTCTCTTTGTTCAACATCCCTGTGAGTAAGGTGAACATGGGTTTTGCTTCCACTTTGAAGATGAGATTAATGACTCATGTTCATGACTAGCCCAAGATGGAGCTGGAATGAGAATCCTGCTCTCTGACCTGGGACAAGGGCCACTTCTACCTCCCCATAATGCCTCTTCCAGATCCTGCTTTACACAGTACAAACATCTGCATTCCACACAGCCATCCAGGGAGTGCCTGCCAGTGAAGGCTAGACCCCCACCTTCCCAAACCATGCTTCTAGACCAGTGTTCATGGGCATGCAGAATTTCAAATGTCAACCAAGGACTGATATGGGGCTGCCATATTTTATCTTGCCAGCTACCATCATTATTTCCTAAAAGAGGTGACATCTTTTAAATTAGGAAGGGAAACATTTTAGAATAAGGGCTAGTCTTTCCCAAGAAACAACCCTTAAAGCAGTTCCTATTAGTTTATTTTTAAAAACGAGTGAATATTCAAGTTTAAAATGCAGAAGAAAAAAAACAAATTTCCCTTCACAGTTTTCCTTTATTTCAATGGGTTGAAGCCTAGAGCTGAAGAGAAAGAGAGTGCTCAGTCACCAGTTTCTCAAAGGCCTGTAAAATGAGTTTAACAATGAGTCATTGTTACTTTATTGGATTTTCAATTTTCTAGCAAGAAAGCAGATCTTGTGTTTAAAGTCAACAACATTTTACCTCTTTTGCTCTTTTGTTCAGGAAGGATGTGGAGCTAAAGTTTGCAAATACAGAAGGAAAAAATCTCGGACAAAAACTCCAAGTCCCAGAATGTGGTCTTGAATAAACTAATTGGCTTCACATCTCCAAGCCTCAATTTTTCCATATGAAAATGGGGCTAGTCTTGATACTCTAAATATAGAAATTATTTTTTGTAGGATACATGAGGAAAGACCGGGGTTAACCTCTCCCAACGCTGAGAACTCTGTGATGAAATTGGCAAAGTACATAATGAAGATGGGTTAAATAAAAACATTTAAATATCAGAATTCTCTCATTCATTCTTTCAATATAATAATAATTGCATTAGTGGTTATTGAGCTTCTATTAATATGACACTGAACTATTTATGTGGATTATTGTTTTTCTCTCTCCTAACTTAACGAGGTAGTAACAATGATTATCTCTATGTTATGCTGGGGAAACTCAGATACAAAGTGATCATATGACTTGCCTGAGATCACATAGTTAGTTGGAAGGACTGGGAATTCCTACAAGATTCATGATCTCCTTCAAAAATAACAACAAACAAAATAACAAACAAACAAAAATAAATGACTTTTGCTTTCAATTTATTTATAAAAGCTTTGATGTTTCACCAATTCCTGATAATTTTACTGCACAGATGGTATTTCATGAGATTTCCAAACAATCTGGAAATATCATTAGCTCCATTTTATAGATTAAGAAAAAAAATACCCAAAGATCAGAAAGAAGAAACATTTTGCCCTAAGATGTAAGCGGCAGAGTGAATAAGAATTCAAGGCTTCAGAATAAAAGTACAATGAACAGCCAGCCACCTGTGTCACTGACTGGTATTCAAGTAAGTAATAAGACAGGAGGGAGGGGACAGGATTCAAAATCAAATTCCTTTAGCTATTTTGGGAGAAACACTACTAATATGTCTATCCATATTCTAGGAGACTACGTATTTCATTTCTGGAAGGCAAAGTGATGAAATGACTTCTCTTTGAAACTGAGCATGTACTAGGAAATACACATCATTTTCTAACTCACCTTCACTTTTCTTGTGGGCACACACAGGATAAAAATGAATGGGACAAAGGAGAGAAATGACTAGAATGAGGTGGCAAACTCAATAAGGTACAGAAAGGAAAGGAATATTAATTCAGATTTTAAAAAAAGAAAGCTAAGTAGTGTGCATGGGAAGGAAGCTCAGGGAAATATGACTAAAGTTGGAATATAATGGAGCAATGAGGGACTTAATCTTTCACCTGGGAGCCAGTGCCTACTCCCCAAGAAACAGAACTGAACCCAAACAAACTAAACTGAAATAACTGGCTTGGAAAGGGTATCTGTTAACACATCCTGCTTATGGAAAATCCAAGGAATTGGCTTCCACCAGCAGCCGTATGACTTTAAGATTCAACCTCGGGGAAAGAAAAGTAATGAAGTATGCAACATTTTTTTTCTTTAGGATGGCAAATGGAAAGCCTCTTTTATTTTCCAAGTTATTGGTTTGCTCTCTTCAAATAAGATAGATTTTTAACTAACAAAATAGATCTGAAAAAATAAAACACAAGCAATTTGTAAAAGATGGAGTTTAGCTCTATGACTCTGAGATCATAATGGGGTAAATAGGTAATAATCATCATCTTTTTATTTTATAGATACTGGAACATTTATATATAATCACCTAAGGGTATTTTTTTCATTGATTTTTAGAGAGAGTGGGAGAGAAAGGGAAAGACAAACAAATATTAATGTGAGAGAAACATCGATTGGTTGCCTCACAACCAATCGACGAGGGCCTGGGCTGGGGAGGAGCCTGCAACATAGGTATGGTGCCCTTGACCAGAACTGATCCTGGGACCCTTTGGTCTGTTGGCTGACGTTCTATTCCCTGAGCCAAAATGTCCAGGGCTAGAGAATATTTTTGCTTCAATAATCAAATCTTTCATTTTCTGGATTGAGCAAAGACAACTTAAGTTTAGTAATCAAACTATAGAAGAAGGGCCACCCAACTTTGGAAAAAATTTCCTTCCTGTTAGTGAAAGAAAATAAGTGAAAGGCGAAGGCAAGGTGATGGTTCTGAAGCACGTGTATCCTGGCAGCAGTGTGATATGGTGGAAACAGCAATGGCTATGCAAGTCACTCATATGCACATCAAATTTTTATTTCCACCTTCACAAGCTCATGGACCTCTTGGGAATACCAGTGCATCTGTGAGCCTACCATAATATAGTTGAACTTATTTAATATTCATTGACTGAAAAAAAATAACTAATGACAGCAAGGTACTCTAAATTCAGTAGTGCTTTTGAATAAATTTGCATTTTTTAAAGTCTCAACAAATAGCATCTTTATATGTTTACCCAATGTTGAACATCTGTGTGTGTGTGTGTGTGTGTGTGTGTGTATGACATTAAAACGTTCAATCTACAGACAATGTTTGATAAGTGGATGGAATTGAGGACCCTTATAAGTAATCTGTGACTCCCCAGGAATCTTCAGCTGCCAGATGGGAACTTCTAAACCCTTTCTTTCTACTAAAGACTCCACGGTACAAAAATAGATTTTCAGAAGGCATTCCAGCATGTTATCCTGCAAAAATCTGCAGTCTATATGCATTGAAAAAGAGCCAGAGGATTATACACTGAGATGGTAATAGCATTCACTGATGGCTTAGAATTGTTTGGGGAGGTTTATTTGCTTTTCTGTATTTTCCAACATTTCAAATATAATTATTTGTTCCTTTCACAGTAAAAATAAACAACAATAACAACAACAACAACAACAACAAGCTAAACAAAAAACTTAACCAAAGGTTTCCTTGCCACCATATCAGGAAGACCTTGGCAATCCTCTATAAACTTACAAACCCAGATTCTAAAGAAATGTCCCTAATGGCTGCCCTCACTGTCTCATGGGGACCCATTCATTCCTGCAAAGTAATGGGAAACTATGGAAATCTAAATGTGTATTCTACTACCCTGATGTATTTATTGAAAACAAAATCTATGGCAAGAGCAACTACATTTTCATCACAAAAGTCACCCTATCATGCTTCTGCCTAAATTCTTCATTGGCTCTCTCATTGACCTATAGGGTAATTTCATGCCCCCAAACTTTCGGACCTCTCTACTTAGTAACTGACTCTGGACCTGTCATGGTCCTTCAGAGCCATCTTTCTTGCTACTTCTTAAAATAGTGTAGTCAATTCCCAGAGCACATCCTCTGGAACAAAGGCTCTCCAGTTCTTTTAATAGCATTCACTTATGTAGGAACAAAGACAGCTTCACTATTATATGCATTCCCAAGATAGATTACAAAGAAAGCAAACTCATTTTTTAAAAAACTTAACAGCAATCCAGATATGCCTCCATCGTCTAATTATTTGAAAAATATAGGCCAAAACACTAGTTATGCAAAAATTAATGTTAGGTCCAAAACAATGTTGAGTCCCAAAACTCAACATTGATGATGCACTGAAAACTGTTAGTAACTCAATTATCCATGTCTATATATGCAGGAGGGGTGTACAATAGCACCAACTATGGTAGTGACCAATATTTACCTCCCAATTTCAGTCAATTTTTGCTTGGCACATGACCATCTAAAATAAAAATCATATAGTCTGGTCTTTTTTATAGTTAGGAGTTCCCATGCAACCAAGTTTTGGTCAAAGAAATATTAAAAGCAAGTGCTGTGTTGTGCTATACTTCCAGAAAAATCTTACCAGTGAGAAGGCACACCCATTCTTACTCCATCCTATTGCATGGAATGTGGATGTGATGAATGATGAATAGAGTTTTATTAGCCCTTCTGGACCATTAGGATGGAGGCACACTCTAGAAATGACAAAATAGTGAGTTAGAAGACATTAGGTCCCTGAATGAACAATTTGCTGAATTCTGTCCAGGTGAGAAAAGAATAAATCTTGAAGTGGTGGTATTTGCAGGACAATTTCTTTTTAAAGATCTCTATACTTGTAGGCAACCCTAATCTTAACAGTCATATGAAACTTTGTATGACAACCAGGCATTTTAGCAGAATATAGAATTAGAACTCTTGATAAAATTAATAGCTCACTAAGTTCACTTGGCTAATATCATGTATTAGTGATGTTTGGCAATTCATTTAGAAAGATAGCATCCTCGTCAAACTTCCCAGAGGCTAAAAGACCATGGGGTTGGGTATATTTGTCTAAACTGAGTGTTTTTCTTATCTTGTTTTTCTTTAAAGTGAAAAAATTTACTAAAAGTGAAAAAAATCACAGAGGGAGAGTTCCCAGAATTCAAGGAGCCAAGGCATCACTACAAAACAGCTCAAATTCATTCTTAGTTTTAATGTTGTTACTGGCAGAAACTTTTTGTGATACCCTTCTTTCCAGCCCAAATCCCTATCTTTAATGTTACAGATGATATATTTCTAAAATGTAAAAATAGTAATTTCTATTCTACAAAATACCTAACCAACATTCTTCAAAACTACCAAGGTCATGAAAAACAAGGAAGGATTGAGAAATTGTCACAGCCCAGAGGAGATGAGGGAGCATGACAACCAATGGCAATGTGGGTTCTGGACTGGATCCTGGGGAGTGGGTGGGAGGGGGAAGAGAAGCACTGTAGCAGGAAAAATGGTGTCATCAAAATAAGGCCCGGAGTTTGGTTGATAGTGATGTACCAATAGTGGAGTTTTAATGGTGACAAATAAAGCTAACATAAGATGTGAATAATCAGGGAAACTGGATGAGGAGACACAGAAACTTTCTGTTCTATAGCTACAACTCTTTAATACATCAAAATCATTCTAAATTAAAAATTTTATTTACAAAATAGCAATATCTATTGATAAGTGCTTGATGAGAATGGCTGAATTAATAGGTGTAAGGCCAGGGGCTTGTAGAAGGAATCCAATAAATGGTAATATCCTTCCTTCCAAGTAAAACCTTAAACCCCTCCAACCCCTTTGTTATTAAATTTTTGTATATGTACTTCTGTCTTGGTAAGGCTGAAAAACTTATTTTCTTATTATAAACGTTTATAAATTTGAAGAGGTTTTCCTGCCCTTTTCATCTATATCATCCATTATTTATTTCTTGTCAGGTGTTTTTTTCCCATAGTTATTCCTCATTCTTCCTTGGAGTTTTTCCTATCTGTAATCTTTCTAACTTCCATATGAGAGACTAGATTTTGGATCTGAATCATACTAAGTGTCCTCACAAAGGCATCCTACAGTAAGCTTCTTAAGGACAAAGTTCCTTTTGTCTCCCTCCTTTCTCTCCCTCAGTCTCTCATAGAGAAGGTTCCCAGTATATTTCTGTTAAATTGATTTAAACGAATGGACATGGACTACAGTGAAATAATTGTTTCATAATTCTTGAGTGATTTATTACCTTTGCAAAATTTCAGCATGATGTCAGATTTAATTACAACACTAAACTTTTATTCCTCTCCTATTTATTTCAAAGCACCAAGTTAGACAGATCTTCCAGACTATGAGTTACTATTGTGAACATAAGATGCCCCTGCAAGTTCATGTACTCTGTCAAGCGACCAGCATAAAAATAGTGAAGAAAACCCTACTTTATTTTAATAAAATAAAAGCATACCTAATGTTCGACCAGAATTCCCACAATTGCTAAAAGATTCCTTGCTTATTTCCAAAGAGCGTCTGGTAAATCAGCATGCTATTTTTTAAATTCTAGGTTCTTTCTTGCTCAGTTAGCCAATTTTAGTGTCTGGTGACAGATTTCTACTACCACATATATTTTTTCATTTGTTGCCTCCACTCTCTTTTTCTGTAGCTATCAGTAATAAATGCCACCCTTTTCTGATAGATAACAACATTCTTAAGTTTGTTTTGGTAAATTATGATAAAAGAGAACACACAGAGTCAACTGAGAAGAAAAACACATCAATAAGACAAGGCAGTGGTGCCTCTAGAAAATACATTTTTTTTTCTAGCAAAAATAAAGTAAAAATAAAAAAAAAACTAAACGAGGGATACAAGAAGAGAACTAAAAAAGACAAGAAATATTTTAGTGTGTTTAGTGGTTTTCAATCCCAGCGAAGTTAATTCTGATTTAGAAGTTAAATACTCAGGGAAGTTGGTCCTCTTAATCCCAGTTGGCCTTGGATGAGAAATGGGGCCAGCAGAACTCTGCTCTGGGCAGCCTAGGACCAATTCCTGGAAGCAAATGCTCTACCCTCATCACCATGGATCCTTCTGGCTGGATTAAGAGGGGCAAGTCTATCAGCAGAGAAATCAACTCAAAGACCATAATGATCATCTAAGCAAGAAATAACAAAGGCCCGAACTAGAGGAGCATAGGGAACCCAAGAAATATTTAGGATGTGAATTTGGCAAGACTTTGACTGGATGACAGGGAGGAGCCAGGTAAGGATGAACCCAGGTTTTCTGGCTTGAATGATAAAATTAACTTAGAGTCAATCATTTCCATTTTGCAAGTTCAGCATGATGACTAAAACAGTCATGCTTAGAATTGCTCCCATACCTTAGGAATGCCAGATACAACTATATTCTAAATCTACAGTCAGTAGAAAACTTTGTTGGAGCTGAAAGATACAAGGCAGCTTTGATTAGTATTGATACGGAATTGCCACTGATATGAAGGGGTAAGGGTTGCCAGGATATAGTGGAAATGGGGGGAAGTTGAGGCTAAGTAAGGACCCCTGAATGGGACATAGTGGCAGAAACTATTTATTAGCCCTTACTAATGCATTTCAGTGTTTCAACATCTGGTATGCTGGTACCATGCATATCAGATAAATGTCATCCCTAGCAAACAAGAATGTTTTTCTTGTATTAAATTCTCCAACTCTTAGAATGTGGAGTATGAAAGGAGTCTAAGAGCAGTAATAAATTAAGTTAAATTAAATCAACAAAAATACCAGGTACAATCAATCAGCCCTTTCAGTTAAACACAATTTATGCGTGATTACTTTAAATGAAAGACTATGAAAATGTTCAATATTTCTCAATTAATAAAATTCCAAGTCTGGAGAAAATGAGACATAGAGACATGCCCAAGTTTACTAAAAGAACAAACAGTAAAATGAAGATGTATGTGTGTGTGATAACCAATATGAGCTGTCAACATGTCAAACTGCAAAATGGATTCCACAAATTACTATTGGGAATGAAGCAAGACAACACCTAACTCTGGCACAAAACTATGCCTATCAGATGTGCCCCTTTCTCAAAGGCAGAACATAATTTATTAATCAGTACAGACCTTTATTTATTAATCAGGCAGAACTATATATTAATCAGTACTAATGCATTTCAATATTTCAACAGGTCTGCTGGGACCAGGCGTATTAGATGAATATCAGTTCTAGCAAACAAGGATGTTTTCCTTGTATTGAACTCTCTTGACCAAGCTGAAAGATTCCTGTAAAAAAGGGAGAAGCCTGTGGAAATTGCCTGGAAGAGGTTTTATACTGGTGCCTTTGTACCTAGAGGGGCCTAACGTACAACCCAGTCTAGTCCCATCCTCTTGCCCCCGATGCGTTGGGAGCAAAAGAGACAGAATAGCAGAGCCAGCACAGAACTCAGTTCCTCTTCTGCCCCAAGGTTCAATCCCTTGATTCTTAGAAAGACTCCCTGAGTAACAGGGATGCACACGCCACACCCCTCTTTTTCCTCTGCTCTGTTTGACTTCAACTGCTTGGTATCCAAAATGAGAGAAATCGCAAAAGGAAAGATCACTTTCAGGCTTTCACAAAAATAAGAAAAATAGCAACGGGCCTCAACATCTCACCACAATCTGAGAAAGGGTTGTCTGCTGGGAAAGCAGGCTGGGTTGTTGGTAAGAGTAAGAGGCAATGGTGGATATCAAGAGATCTCCCCACCATCAAAGGAGTTATTCTCTCCAAGAAATGTATAGTTACAGACTCAAATTCCAGTGTGAATAAAAGAGAGCATAGTGTTACACACACACACACACACACACACACACACACACACACACACATCTATCTATCTATCATCTATGTCTATCAATCATCTTTCTAAAGATATGGAGAGAAATTGATCAACATGAACAATGCCATGGCTACAGCAGAATTGAGAAGCTGGATGGTAGAGAGATTTCAGAGTGGGGTATGAAATTGCCAGGGTATATTGGAAATGGGAGGATGTTAGGGGTTAAATGGTGGCCCATTAAGGGGACATAGCAACAGAAAACTATTTATTAATCAGTACTAATGCATTTCAATATTTCAACAACTGGCCTGCTAGCCAAGCATATCAAATGAATATCAGTCCTCTCAAACAAGAATGTTTTTCTTGTACTAAACTCTTCAAATCCCAGAATGTGGAGCCCACGTAGGGCATGGAAGAGAGTCTAAGGTCAGTGATGAATTAAATTGATCATAATGATCTAGAAAACAAAGATGATAGGGCAGACCAGCATTAATAGCTAGAAGAAATGACTCAACTATCTAACGCAAGAGACTAAAGAGGGACTCTTACTGAAAGATTTGAAATTGTTTTCCTTAATGGTGAGGTTAATATGACCAGTTTTCTGGAATGGATACTGGTAAGTAAATACTAGGTGATATGTTAAGGACAACAGCATTTCTCAGAACAGCATTTCTCAGGAAGAGCTTCAGCACCCTCAGATAATTACTAAGAGTTTTTGAGGAGTCACAGAGATCAGAACCTATAATGTGGAGAACAGTCATGAGGGCAAGTTATCTGGGCAGGATGAGTAAACTCTCTTCCTCCTGGATTTGTCTGCACTTTCCTGACCTTCCAGCCTTTGCAAGACACAGAAATGGCAGAGACCAACTTTGTCCTTCGGTCTTGAGCTAAAGGAATCTAAGAAAATCAGGAAATGCAGTTAAGAAATTGATGGCAGATGCATTAAAGAAAAATGATGATGTAATTGTTTGGGTTCTCCTTTTATTAAATCATCCTTAAAGTGTTACCTATTCGCATGCATTCAATTCATTCCTTCTTCTTTGTTCTGTTTTAAATGTGCTAATTTATTTAAGAGAGCTAATTGCATCCAACTCTAACATTTATTCTCAAAGAACTGTCATGACTTTTAGCCTAAAAGGAAACAAATTCTGATCTGGCAAAATGAGATGAAATAGAAGAAAATTCTGGTTTCAAATTCACTAGCTTCATTGCATGGCTTCTGACAAAGAGAAAAGAAAATTAATCTCTACTTATGATTTTTTTGATTGAAAAATCAGGCGGTACGGTACCTCTACCACATACATCCAGGAACCAGAAGCACAGAAATAAATCTTGGCCCAAGTTACACAAACAAAAGCCCCATAAATTCTTCCTCCTTATGTATATATAGTCCTCTATTCTCAAGTCCGATGAATCTTGGGCTGAGTAGGGATGTAGTAATATAATGATAATGGGACCCCTGTTTTATCTCCCACTAAAACTCAGGGGAAGAAAAGTATGTGCAGCTTGAACATTAAGGTTCTAAGAAAAGCGAGGACTTTTGCAGAGTGAGAAATACGCTGGAGTGAGACAAGGCAACATGAAAAATCATGGGCTAAATCTGAGTGTAAAACTCTATGATGAAATTGATTTCATGATGAAACACTTTTCCAAATGAAGAGCTAAATGCAAGAGGCATTGGAGAATCATTTCAGTTCAGATGGGCTAACACTGGAGAGAAGAATCTACAGGGAATAATATTTCACAAAATGGGAATGAATGAAATCAGCAGATGCATCTCCCATTGATTTTTAGCCTCTACAGAACATTCTATTTTCAGAAAACCTAAAGAAAGCAAATCCAAAATGATTTTTTTTGTTTGCTTTTTGTTTTAAGTGTCCAGGCAAAACACATTCTTCCCAAGGAAGCAGCAAAAAATATAGAAATGTAAACTAAAGAGACATAAGTCTGCTATTTGTACAATATTGCTTAAAATATCCCAATAATAATCAAGTACTTCCATCTCATCCTAGATTCTGTCTGTGCAGTTGCATGTAATCTATACACTTATACATGATTATCTTATTTCGACTTCCCAACAATTCCAGGAGGTTGCCAGGGCATTATCGGGCTCATTTCATAGATAATGGAACTGAGACAGAGAGAGGAGAGGACCGATTAAAGGGCAAATGTAAATTGTGGAGTCTGAACTTGAACTCACATGTCCTTGCCACATGCAAATCCAGGAAAAAGGAGATGGTAAGGGAGTGCTCTCAGCAATGAGCCTCCTGGATTTGGCCCGTGTAAGAAATTAGCCTCCCTATAACTCAGTTTCTTTACCTATAAAGTAGAGATAATAATAGTACCTACTTCATAGGACTGTTGAAAGGATAAGTTAATATTTGCTGAGTGCTTGGCACCTCATAAGTACCATGCATGTGGCTGTTATTGTTAACATACATCACACATATTTGGTTCCACCTCTCCTTTCAAGCATGAAGATCTATATTTGTGAAGTTTTGTTTCCAATGTTTATACTTGTTATTTACTAAAGCTCTCAACATGATGAGCAAAATCATTAGCAGGTTAGCATCTGACACCAACCTAGAGCCTCAATTGTGTGTGGATCCTGATAAACCCTTGCAATAACAGCTAACTACCCTTTTTGTCAGGTAATTGATTATAGTCATGCTCATCTCTCAGATAGAATGAGATTTGTTATCTTCCTGTTTATTGTCACTGTAGATGCAATCTTCAAGTTGGAACCGACTGACAGCTGTCTGAGGGGAGGGGAGAGGGGGACTGGGTGAAAGAAGGTGGGGGGATCAGCTAAAGAACATATATGCAAAACCCATAGATACAGACCACAGTGTGGTGATGGCCAGAGGGAAGGAGGGATAAGGGCGGATGAGGAGTGACAGAGGAAGGTGGGCAAAAGGGTTGGTGGGGAAAGAATGGGGACATCTGTAATAGTATAAACAATAAAATAATTTAAAAAAATAAATAAAGAGAATTGGGGCTGCCTAAACTATGCAAACTCACAAAGACCCAGAGGAGGCACTTGGTAAAATACTGAGATTGAAAAAACCATAAAATATCCCACTTCCCTTCCCATTGCAAATCTTTCTCTATCTCCTGAAGTGCAGCCTGGTATTTACGCCTTATCACAGAGATCAGGTCGTCTGAAAAGGTTCTGTATAAAGAATGAGGCTTTGCCGAAACCTGATTTGGCTCAGTGGATAGAGCGTAGGCCTGCAGACTGGAAGGTCCCAGGTTCGATTCCGGTCAAGGGCACGTACCTTGGTTGCGGGCACATGCCCAGTAGGGGGTGTGCAGGAGGCAGCTGATTGATGATTCTCTCTCATCCATGTTTCTAGCTCTCTATCCCTCTCCCTTCCTCTCTGTAAAAAATCAATTTAAAAAAAGAAGAATATGGCCTTGGTAAGAATGGCCCCTGCCTCGCCCCCTTGCCCCCTCTCCCACTCTTCCCTTCTTCTCAAAGCGAGGTGGCTGACCAGGACCAGCAGGACCCAGGAGCTTGTGAGAAATACCAAATCCAGGCCCCGCTTCAGCCCCACTGCATCAGCACCTGCATTTCAACAAGCTCTCGGGTCTCTGTGCACAGAAGTTTGAGAAGCACAGGGCTACTACCTCTCTGCAGGTGGTTTATTTGCAATTTCTCCTTTACTGGAAGGGCCATTTAAAAAAATAATACCCTGCTAGTTGTTCCGTGGCTGGTTAGTCCAGATTAGCAGAAATCTGATAGTCAGAACCGTGGTGCACTTTAACAGCCATCTAGAACTAAAGGCAGCGCCAGTCTCTTCCTGATTTTCTCTAATGTCTCTTGTTATTTACTTATTAAAGCTGGGAACAGCAGATGCGGCCTCACCTGCCACAACCCAGAAAAATACAAGAGTGAGTCATCTCACTCCATAATTAGAAGAGCAGGCCTGCCTGTTGATTCATAGCTGGATGCGCCCAGAAATGAATGAAAAGCCAGGCCAGATAATCATCTCTCTGCAAAACCAGGCTCAGAAGGCAACCTGGGAGGTAATAAACACCTTGGCTACAATGAAGAAGTTCCAAGAGACTTCAGCCAACGAAAAAAGGGGGCGGGGGGAAGAAAAAAGCTTAATGAATCACTCTAACTCTAAAACCACTTAAGGCAGGAGAGTCAAAATATCTGTTTATCAACTTTAAAAAATATATTTTATTGATTTTTCACAGAGAAGAAGGGAGAGGAATAGACAGCTAGAAACATCAATGGGAGAGAATCATTGACCAGCTGCCTCCTGCACACCCCCTACTGGAGACATGCCCGCAGCCAATGTACATGCCCTTGACCAGAATCGAACCTGGGACCTTTCAGTCCAAAGATCGATGCTCTAGCCACTGAGCCAAACCGCTTTCAGCAATCAAGATCTGTTTAAATGACTATCACCATCAATTCAGAGAAGTGGCTTAGCAGATAAGAAAGTCGTAATGGGATCACTCAGGACGAGCCCTACCCTCGAAGAGAGACATGGGAGCTCCAGGTCCGTCCCAGAGGAGTTAGTCACTAACCACTACTGTGCCAGCCCCCTGGTCACGTCGTCTACGGCAAGGCAGTATATTTTAAAATTGAATATAATTCAGTAAGTGTCAATTAGGCAGCAACTATATACCTAGCATGGTGGGAATTTCAAACATGGAGGCAATTCGGGCTGTTCTTTAAGTCCTCCGCAGTCACTCGTGGTGTGTGTCAACAGTGAGCCTCGGTTGCAATTTTGAGAAGAATTATTATTTTTATGCATAAGTACCCTACTTCACTTTGTGAGGAGGGGAGGGCGAAGCTGGGAGGGTTGAAAGCACTCTCCAGGCAACAGGTCCATAAGCAGCAGGCCCGGTGAAAATCAAAACCATAAATTTTAATATCTCTTTGACATTTAATGGTTTCAAACACTTACGCCTAGGCTACTGATTTGTAGATACTCTGGATTCCTATAAAGAAGATAAGGGAAGCATTTTTTCCTCCCAACTTAACAGGAAAGGCATCAGGGCTCAGAGAACTGAGTGAGTCATGCTTGCATAGAGACATGAAGGGGCAGAAAAAGAAATTGGTCTTGGATTCTATATCCCAATCTAGATCTCTGTGGACTCTCCCATGCTAAGTCCTAAGTTGCTTGCCAAGAATATCCACACACCTTTCTTCACTCTAATGTGGACCTTCACAGTCCCTGTGAAGTAGAAAGCAGCAGGGACTGGTGTTCTGATTTTCAGATGAGAAGCTTGCCCAGTGGCTCTGGCAATGGGTCATCGGAAATGAAACTCCAATCTTTGGGTTCCTAGACTGGGGAGCTTTTCTTTGCATTCCTGAAGTGAATAGTCTCGGAAATCCATTTTCTAATTGTTTTTGGTTACCTGGCTTGACTATATTTCATTGCCTGCCTTGCAATTCAGTTCAGTCATGTGACTTAATTCTGGTCAGTGGAACGAGAGTGCAAGGGATATGCCTCTTCTAAGGCTTGGTCCATAAAAGTGTCATGTGTGCAGTCCTCTGAGCCTCCTTCCCTCTCCCTCACTGGAATGGAGACAACAGTGACACTCTTGTAAGTTGTGTATTGCCACTAGCAGAGCCACAGTCAGCCGGGTGACTGCAGGGAGCAAAATCACCTTTGTCTTCCACCTTACCACCAACCTCAAATTGCCCAGAACAATGATAAGATTAAGAAATAAACTTTTTCCCTGACTGGTTTGGCTCTGGATGGAGCATCTGCCTGTGGACTGAAAGGTCCCAGGTTTGATTCTGGCCAAGGGCATGTGCCTTGGTTGCATGCACATCCCCAGGAGGAGGTGTGCAGGAAGCAGCTGATTGATGTTTCTAACTCTCTATCCTTCTCCCTCTCTGTAAAAAAAAATCAATAAAATGTTGAATAAAAAAAAAAGAAATAAACTTTTGTTGGGTTGAGTCATGACATGTTTGGGTCAACCTGTTTTAATACTTGGATTATCTTGGCTCTGATACGCAAGCAGCCATGCAATCCTGCTGTTTGGGGCACCAGCAGCTGCCACAGACCTCTTGCTCTGCTTTGCAGAGACTATATCAGATCCATCCCCGGACATACATTCTTTAGGACACCCATTAATTCACTGAGTCAAAATAACCCATGGAGATGAGCAATCAGACACAGCTATTTGGAGGCAGTGTGGAGAAGTAGAGGAGATCAGGCTTTGGGGGGGGGGTCTCAGTTTTAAGTCCAGCTCTATTATTTATTAGCTGTGCAATGTCTGGCTGGTCCCTTAGCTTTTCCGAGTCTTGGTTTCCTTATCTATAAAATGATGATAATAAGCAGCAATAATGTTATGGTGAACTTTTGTATTTATATTTAGAGAGAGGGAGAGAGAGAGAGAGAAACACTGATGTGAGAATATCGGTTTCTTCTCATATGTGCCCTGACTGGGGATCCAACCCAGGCATGTGGGTGGCTTGACCACAAACTGAACTTGCAACTTTTTGGTGAACAGGACGATGTTCCACCCGGCCAGGGCTGCTATGGTGAATTTTAAGACCTATCACAACGTTTATGATATGCTTGCACAGACCCTGCCAGCTAAAGGATTCTTGGTAATTTATAGGCACTTGCTACATATTTAGCAAGTGCCTGCTGACCTTTTCTATCACCACAGCACAGTTTGATTTGTGGCTGAAGGTATGGCTTGTCAATAATGGATCGGAGGCACGAGTTCTTCATTTGGTATTCTAAAGAGGACACAGCTACAGAAGACAGTTAAGACAAGGCGATAAAGGTAAGTGCTGAGGTGAGTTAGTGAAATGAACAGAAGCACATTCATCTCCAGCATGACTGGATTTTACTAATCATCCCAGATCAACCTGCCAAGTAAGATCTACTTATCAGCAAAATGCCTAAATCAGCCAAGTGTAGAAGGCTGCAGCTTAGATTTTACCAGTAGTCTACAAAGCAGCATGTAACTCAAGATACAGACAATATTCTGCTTCTAAGAGGCTTTAAGAGAACTCCGGAGGTATAAAAAGACTTAGATTTTCTTATCTACTGGTGACTGGCTTTCGGATAGGGTCATAATGTTTGCTCTGTGACTACAGGATGATTTCTTTCATTACTATCTTTGTCTAGTAATTTAAAAACTTGACTTTGGAAACTTCCCATTTACCATAGTACTTAGTAAACATAACACAGACACACACACACACACACACACACACACACACACCACACACACGGACACCACAGGGTTTCCATTGCTTTCAACCAGACGAAACCATGGCCAAAATAAAATGTGCCCATAGAAAACGATAGCCATGCAGTATATTATTTTCAAATCCTATGCCATTCCAAAGTCTCATGTTATTCAATATTGCATTTTCAAAAGGACAATATCTAAGTTCAAGTGTTATTTAGTGACATCACATATGCTACCTGTTAAATGCATTCACGTTGAGAGCAAGTACATCCTTCCTAGGATTACCAAACCATCAGGAGCTGCCAATTTTGCAGGCAGAACAAAAGGGGATGATTAGATCTGAAAGCACCTTCACAGATTCGCTGTTGTGATTTTTACTGTGTTTCTCAGCCACGTCCCTTGCTGGTATTTTAGCATTAAAGCCGAAGCATGGTGAACTGGGACTCCATTCGCTGGGGCAACACTGATAAAATGCTCATCACCCCCGTTCACAGACATCAAGGACCACTGGCCACAGACTGGGTGTGTCTGCCTCTGAGCTGTCTCCTTTCCATTCCCTCTTCCCCATCCATATGCTCACCACCCTGCTAAGTGCTCCTCTGTCCTGAAGCCACTTACAAATCTTCCCTTCTCAAGAAGACACTAGGCCTCAAACTCAGAATCACTGGCAGGTGAGCATATCTAACAAGAAACAACTTTGTTTCATTTTTATGATATTATTTCCTAAAACTAAACCTCTATTTGTGAAAAGGGATACTATTATTTCCCATTTAGGGCACTATAGAAATACTTGAGAGAGAGATGAACAGATAGATAGATATAGATATTCTTTAAAGAAATATTTAAGTAATTAAATCAATTTAAAAAAACATTAGGCAATTGTATACCAACATGCATAAAGATGTGGGGTTAAAAACTAAAGTTAGGAAATGTCATTTTAAAGCAACATTAGCCTCCTCATGTGAAGTAGGTTTTATAGTTTCTGTTTTCTTCTAGGCAATTTATTCACATTGGTGCTGTGTTCATTACAAAATAAAAATAAAAATAAACCACCTTCTCTCTCCAATGGTTACCTTTGCCAATGAAGCTAAACACACGATTTTCTCGGCCTGGCATCCGGCCCTTTACAGCACATTCCGATACTCCCTGGTATTCTCCTGCTGTTCCTTTATGCCTCCAGGCTGCAGCCAAAAGAGAACTTTGTACTGACTCACCGCACACTTTCTTACTTCTCTTTTTGCTTAGGTTGTCCCTCTGCCAAGCACACCCTCCTTACTCCCTGCCAAAGAAGTTTTTGCTATTTCTCTCGTCTCTGGAGCACTCCTAGCGCATATCCACACTGCTCTTCAGCATTACTTTCTTTTACAGCTGTGTGTCAAAACCTCCTGGGGGGATTTTTTAGATGACCGATGCTTTAGCCCCAGCCTTAGACACCCTGATTTAGTATGTGTAGAGCAGGGGTGGGCAAACTTTTTGACTCAAGGGCCACAACGGGTTCTTAAACTGGACCGGAGGGCCGGAACAAAAGCACCCTGACTATGCTGGCACTCTCATCTTGGGCTGCTGGTGAAGGAGTGGAGGGGAGAGCAAGAGAACCCTCCGCTCTTTCAGTTCCGCGGGCCGGAGAGAACAGCTGAACGGGCCGGATCCGGCCCGTGGGCCATAGTTTGACCACGGCTGATGTAGAGGATAGCCTTGGTCTTGGAGGATTTGAGATGCTTTCCAGGAGTCGCTAGTGGGCAGAGAAGTTCAGGAACTATCACTAGAGCCGTCTGACCTCTCAGCTGGCCCTGCTTTTCCATCTGTTCATCTTGGTACTGATGGAATGGCGGTTCTTGATGGAATAATCAAGAATCCACTTCAGCATTCTGACCAGATCTAGGGCTGGGCTTGCTAAGTCTGACCTGGTCTTGCTCCAGCACAGCCCCATCTCTAATGTATTCCCATCATGATTCTATCACTTTAATGTGCAGGCTATTGGAGATAGATCACCAGAAACAGGAAGGCAGCACATTCTGCCATGCCTTGGACTGCTTATGCATCTAGGAGATGTATCATGCAGGCTATTTTAGTGCTACTGAGACATGTCTAGTGCCATAGGCATGGATACTAAGAACTCCTCCAATATCTACACAAGTCATGTCTGTGTGAACTACATGCCACCAATGAGATAAATCGTTGTTTTCAAAGTGGTCTTTCAGTGGGACTGTGCCTAACACTTCCTGACATACACACTTGGGTGCAGTCTGTTCCTCAAAACAAACAAACAAACAAATAAATAGGTAACATCCTAGGTCAGTGGTCAGTAAACCGCAGCTCTTGAGCTACATGCGGCTCTTTGGCCCCTTGAGTGTGGCTCTTTCACAAAATACCATAGCCTGGATGAGTCTATTTTGAAGAAGTGGCGTTAGAAGAGGTTTAAAAAATTTGGCTCTCAAAAGAAATTTCAATCATTGTACTGTTGATATTTGGCTCTGTTGTCTAATGAGTTTGCCGACCACTGTCCTAGGTCATAGTAAAATCTAATCCCTGGCCCTGAGCTGTAATCAGAGACATGATTTAAGGGCCTAATACACCCAGCATGGTCAAGAGTTTCAAAGTCTCTGCTGGAATTCAGGTTATCTTAGTGTGATTTAAAGGACACCATCAGCTCTATATTCTGTGAGTTCTTCCTTCTGACAGTTTACAGGTTTTGTTTTATATTCCATCTCTCTCTGCCTCCTAGAGGCTTAAATCAGTGAGAGATGACATGTCAGATTCTCCAAAAATATTATTAATGACAGGCCAATATCTGAACTCACATGTATAACCAAGGATATTTCAAATCAGTCTTTCTGCCATCTTTGTTACTCTGCCTGTAGAAAAATGTCAGAGATTCTAGATTTCATGGGAAAACCACCGTAATACCACATGAGTTAGCCAAACTTAATGTCAGAGAGATGCAAGTCATTTTCCTTTCATTAGTTCCCACTAATAGCTTCTTCTTGCCTCATTTTTCTTTTCTCCCTTGTCTCTCCAATTATTTTTTTTAAATCCAGTCTTTTAGGCACTTTTGTTCTCTCTTCCCTAGTGTATCCATTCACATCTTGCTCATTCTATTGTCTCAAGTTCAACTTCTGGGGTGGCCTCTCACTAAGCATGTATCTACCAGGGATGGTCTTATCCCTTCACCTCTGTGACCTTGGCAATGCCTTGCACTGATGGCAGTGAGACAGTTTCCAACACAGTAAGGCTACAGCCTTTCACCACAATAAAAATGGGCATGCATATGGATCAGCCTAGGTCCCCCCAAAAACTAAAAATGTTTTGTAGTATTGTAAAATTTAAGAAGATGTTTTGTCTATTTTCCTTAGCGTTATGTTGTTAGAACTGAGTTAGTTGCATTTCAAACTTGTAAATAAGTACGCACTTAAAAAAATTTTTGTCTTAATGTCTCTAAAACATTTATAGATTGTTTTTAAAATGCAGGGTTGTAGGTGAATGGTGCAAAGGGTGAGACAAAACAATGAGAACCTCTGCAGAGGTGTACTTAGTCAGGGACATTTGAAATGGTCCGTCCCCTTCATGCGCAGTTGACTCTGGACTAAAGAATTCCTACACACCCTCCCCCAAGCACCTTTATTCTTGCAGAACTTCAGCTGAGTGTGTTCTCCTGCCCTCTGAAGCCTGGCATTTAGTTCCCTGGCTCCTCTGTGCTATTCCATTCGCTTCTTGGTTCTGCCCCACTTCACAGCTGTGTGATGACATCTAACACTTCCCGGCAGCAGATGCTGGGAGAAGCCGGTGCCAAAGCAGCCAAGACTGTGAGAAACGCAGGCCCCAGCTGCCCTTCCTTCCCGGTCCTGGGGACAGGACAGGCCTAGATGTCATACAGGTGTGGTTGTTTGTCATCTGTAACAGGGCCTTTTTGAGAATTCATTGAGATAATAGATAATTATGTAAACTCTCAATACGTGGTCACTTTGACTATGCTGCCCCATTCTGAGTTAGGTTTGCAGGCCAAATAGATGGATAAAGAAGTTTGGGTGATTTTACATCTATTTCAAGAAAAACCACATTCTTTAGGGTAGGCAAAAAGTACTTCTGTGACCCATTTGCTTAGAGAGAAGACAATCAATGAAAGGTCTCTGTGGGATAGATTATGACACTTCTCATTCATTCACTCAACAAGAATTTATTGAAAGGTGTCCAGGATACAGCATTGATGAAGCAAATTTCCTGTTTCCCTGGAAGCTGAGACTAGCAGAGGAGACAAATACTAACAAGTGAACACACACACACACACACACACACACACACACACACAGGCTCATGTATAAGACATCAGGGGTGGTAAGTGCTGTGAATAAAAACAAACTGGGATAAGAGTGACAAAGAGTAGGGTGGGGGTAGGAGTTGATCACGTATTTCAGATGGTGGCAAAGAAAGGAGGCTATGGTTAGCCTTGAATTCCACCATGAAATATATTAGAAGGAGAGGGAGGCCATAATTGGCCTTGAATGCCAGGTCAAGGAATGTGACTTAATCGATATCTGAGAGTCACCACGTAAGTTAGCAAGGAACTTACCAACTCAAAGTGGCATTTGGGGAAAATGAATCTGGTGGTAATATGAAGTAAGCACTGAGGTAGAGGAGGAAGGTGAAGAACAAGCAAATCTGAGAACAGGCATAAACTAATAAGAGACCTAAACTGAGGAAATTCTCCTTCAAATAGAGTGGGAATGTATGACCTTAGGTCAAACACCACAAATTTAAAACTCAGAGTTTGATTTTTAAAAAAATATGGGGAATATGTGAAAAGGAACTGGAAAAAAAATGTCACATAACTGGCATCTAGAAAAGTTCTCTTTACTTGCTCTTGTGGTGTTCTGAACTAAAGACGAAATGTTCTGAAGTGACGTTTCCAAAGAAACAGCACAGAGGAGTCAGAGGGGCAAAGCATTTTCTTTGAACCTTGGAGCTCAAATGTTAGTTTCTTCACAAAGGCCCGAGGAAGCTTTTCATCCTCAAAAACAAGCCAACAAGGAGAAGAATCACGCATGTGATGGATAAGGAAATTCTGTCCGGTGGTTGGTCCTACCGGGGGCAGCCTGGCCTTGAGTTAGAGGATACAATATGAAATGCCGGGGCCCCTTTAAGATCCACCTTCCACTTCTAATTGTTTTCCTAAAAACATAAGGAGCTTCAAAAATAAATAACAAAAGAGGTATGCTTGAATCCTCTGAATGAGCTGTACTCAGGGCTGCATTTAATTGGTGATTTCTCCCGTGCTAACTCATTCACCACTCATCTTGAAACAAAACTCCCTACAAGAAATCTTCATTTCTCCAAAAGAATAAAAACTGCCAGTTCTTATTTTTGACTTGCCTAAAGGGGGAAAAGCTTAAGGGAATGTACACTGTGTAATTAATCATTTTAAAGCATATCCCATATACAAATTTGATGTTTCAATTGTTCATTCTTTATGCCAAATAAAAAGTAATATGATGAAAACATTTTGCATCAAAATCTTATGCTAGGTATACGTCTTTTTTCAGTAGATATGAGCATTTTGATAAAGTTTTTCTTGGGTGTTTACCCTGAGAGATTTGGGCAGGATTCTGCTCCTCTGAAAAGGGAGAGGAGAAAACAGATTGAATGTGGACTCTCCTTTTTTTGAGTCAGTTTACCAAAATTCTTAAGACTTCAAAATAGAGGGGGAGGATGCATTTTTGAGAACCACGGGTGAAGAAATTGTCCTCAAATTCAAAATTTGGTTACATTTTCTTAAACTAGAAATGCCAATTTCCACTGACCCTACAATGACCCCTTTGAATTGCCTGGAAAAACTGAGATGGGGAGGGGAGAAGGCAGAGCGCCCTTGAATATTGTGTCTGCAAGGTGGCAGTGGGGGGGAGGGTCACCCTCTGAAATCAACACAGTTTGCTAACTGATTCAGCCTCTATCAGGATTATTTCCTCACTATAAAACACACACTTCTCTAAACATCATGAATAATGGATTGAGATTTCTGAAAACTCCCCTTCCTTTTCTTCCACAATTTAAATCAAGCTGCTTCAAAGCCAGCATACTACATGCTGATTGAAGACTGAAAAGGTTATAAATAGTAAATGTTGAAATTTTTCTACAAAGGTAGGTAGATGGGAAAAAAGGAAAAAAAGAGAATCTTTTTACTGTCCATGGGCAGAATGTCCCCGGCAACTCATTATCAGCACTGTCCTCCTCCATCACAGAGCTGCTGTCTTGAAAGAACATAAGGAATAGAAATGGGCCGTGGCCGTGGCCGTGGCCGTGGCCGTGGCCTTGGCACCAGTGTGCCTGCCGCCAAGCAGAACCCTCTGCATTTATTTCCTGCCTCCCCCAACCCAGGCATATGATGCCGTTTCCTTTAGGCCTGACTTGGCACAGGGAAGCTGTGTGTAGCTTGCGTTCTCGGTACAGTCTCCCTCTGCGGCTGGGCATTGTGTAAATGCTGCCTGCTCTGTGTACCTACATCTCTAAACTGTTGGCTGAGTACCAGTTTCCAAGCTGGAGAATCTTTCATCTCACTTTCAATTCTTCCGAGTTTCATTTGAAAATGCCTGTCAATGAAAGGTATCAGGAGTTAAACGATGTGTCAGAAAAGGGAGACTTTCACAGAGAAAGCCACCAAGAATATGAAAAGGGCACTTCCGTCTGGGGTGATGGGAAGAGGTGCTTCATGGATGGGTGGAGAAGACTTCATAATAAGTGTCTGGTAATTTCCAAATGACTCTCTGAAATCTGTATCATCTGACCTTCGGAACAGCAGCACCAGGCTCTTCCATCTCTCAGGGAGGTCCCGATAACTGCCATGCAACACATATTTACTGAGCACCTAATATGTACCAGTGCTGGTATACCCACAATAGTCAAGACTCTGCTCCCACAGAGCTCAGGGTGGACGCTGGGAGGGAGATAATAAAAGCAAACACATAAACCATCAAGGTGACTAAAGACAGTGAGAGGAGCGATGAAGAAAACCCATCAGGTTAGTATCTTAGAGAGTGACCAAGCGTGGGAAGGCTGCTCTTGGTGGTGGCATTTGAGATGAGAACTCAAAGTGAGTAGAAAGCCAAGGGGTGATCTGTGGGAGGGACCTACCCAGCAGGAGGAAGTGCAAGTTCAGAAGCTTTGAAGCAAGAATACGCATGGCATGTTCTACAGACAGAGAGAAGGCCAGTATGCCCGATAGGAGCTGAGGGGCAGGAAGATAAGGGAAAGAAGATGGAGGAGGAGGAGGAAATAGGGCTCATATTTGTTGAATGTTTACAATGAGCCAGGCCTTGAGCCAAGTTCACAGTCATAGGTGGCATGGCTGGGACTGCAACGAGGTTCTCTGACTCCAAATCCTTTCGTTTTATACTAATATCACGCTGCCTGGCCCACACCTTGCCATCTGGAAGGCCAGCTTTGGTTCAGCCAGGTGGAAACAGGGGAAAGAGAAGGAACATTGACATTCAGAATCCTACATAGGAGCCTTTTTTTTTTTTTTTTTTTTACTGGCCGGCCTGTCTCCTGAGTGATTTGTATATGTGGGGCATATGTTGACCTGATTTTTATAAACTGGAATTTCTCTAATGCTAAGAAATATTGGCCTCTGAGCCAGAGAACCAGCTGATGGATTCTATACTCTGGGATAAACTAAAGCACGGCCAATAGACTATAATTATTAGATGTAAGTGAAAAGGTGACTGAAAAAGGAAAAAGATAAAACATATTGAATGCCTCTAAGAAATGAATCCAAATAAATCTCGATCTGTGTTACAGGAGATTGCAATGTAAGTTCCTTCCTCCTGCCCTCCTTTAAGTAAGTTTGAATACTCTTTCTCACTGCTTTCACATGAACTCAAATTGCTTTAGAAACCTGTCATATTGAATTAGCCAAAGCAGATAGTAATTCAGAGGGGTGCCAATGTGGCATTATTGAAAATTGCTGGTTGGAAGTCTTCCTTGCAGCATTATTCAGGAACAATAACTCACTTTCATCACCATGTGACAGTATGAGCAAATGATGAGCTTTGCGTGGTTTGTGAGTTAAACTTCCTTAAAAGTCCATCATAAAAGATGAGAAAGTACACAGAGAACACCTGCATTCGTCAACAAGAGCACAGGGGAACAAGAGCACACTTGTGCGTCAGCCCCACTCTGTAATCGCATGGCGTGAATTATGCCAGAAACACTGACCCTGTGGAAGTCCAGCAGAAGAGTCAGGCTTCAGAAGACCCTTGACCTTGACATCAGGGGCAAGCTCAAAGGCCGGGGGGAATTAGGAATAAACAGTAGAGACATTTAAAGCAAAACAGCTCTTCCTTGTGATATTAATGATCCATCAGCTCTACAGAGAAGCCTTCCACAACACTCTGCTTCATCACTCCCTATCACATTACTCTCATACTTTCTTTTACTTTACAAGACTTGGCATTTTTTTAATATCACTCGATTCATCTGAGTACTTGCTTGGCTACTTCTATCCCTCTCATTCCAGAACGTCATCTCCATGAGAAGTAGATCTTAGCCATCTTCCTCTGCCCTCGGAACAATACCTGGATCATAGTAGACACTCAATAAATATTTATTGAAGGATTTTTGAATTCACAAATGTCTTATTATACCAGAGCAGAGACTATTCTATAATAGTGTTGTTTTAATGGCTGTAATAGATGGGCTTATGCAAGCTAGAACCCAGGAAGTACCATGAACTGTTTGTCTTCAGGTCTGCTTCCCAGAGACCAGCTTCATGTCTAATTGTTACTTGGTTGGTGGAGGGAGTTTTAGTGGAGGAATAAAAGCTATTGTGGGTCTCTGCACCGATATAAGCATGCTCCTTAGTGGACTCAAGGAAAACGTTATTCCAAACCATCAACAAAACCAAAAGAGAGCCTACTGAATGGGAGAAGATGTTTGCAAATAATAATTTGATAAAGGGTTAATATCCAAAATATACAAAGAACTCCTATAACTTAACAACAACAACAAAGCAACCCAATGAAAAAATGGGCAGAGGATCTGAATAGACATTTGTCTAAAGAGGACATACAAATGGTCAACAGATATATGAAGAAGCTTAACATCACTAATCATCAGGAAAATGCAAACCAATTGAAAATTGGTGCAGCCAATATGGAAAACAGTATGGGGAATTCATAAAAAATCTAAAAATAGCCGAAATCAGTTTGGCTCAGTGGATAGAGCGTCGGCCTGCGGACTGAAAGGTTCAATTCCAGTCAAGGGCATGTACTCTGGTTGTGGGCACATCCCCAGTGGGGAGTGTGCAGGAGGCAGCTGATCAATGATTCTCTCTCATCAATGTTTCTAACTCTCTGTCCCTCTCTCTTCCTCTCTGTAAAAAATCATATATATATATATATATATATATATATATATATATATATATATGTGTGTGTGTGTGTGTGTGTGTATATATATATATATATATATATATATATATATATATATATATGTATATATTTAAAAAAACTAAAAATAGAGCTACCTTTCATGCCAGCAATTTTACTTCTGGGTGGTATTTATCCAAAGAAAACTAAAATACTAATTCAAAAAGACACAAGGCCCCTTATATTCATTGCAGCATTATTCACAAAAGCCAAGATATGGAAACAACCCTAGGTATCACTGATAGATGAATGGATAAAGAAGAGATAGTACTATATACAATGGATTATTATTCAATAATAAAAAATATTGCTATTTGCAATAACATGGACGAACCTAGATGTTATGCTAAGTGAAATAACTCAGACAAAAAAGATAAATATTGTATGATCTCACATGTGGAAAGTAAAAAATGATGAATAAAACAAAAACAGATCCACTGATAAGAAAACAATCTGATGTTTGTCAAAGTGTAAGGGGAGATGGGTAAAATAAAAACAACAAATAATTAAAAATAGAGTGAGGTAAAAAATAGTAATAACTAGAGGCCTCGTGCACGGAATTTGTGCATGGGTAGGGTCCCTAGGCCTGGCCGATTTGTTGGGCAACTTGCAGTGTGATAGGGGGGCACCCTGCTGGCACCCGCTTTGGCTGGCCTGGGCCTGCAGGCTGGGGGCATCTCCTGCATTGAGTGTCTGCCTGCTGATGGTCAGTGGACATAATAGTGACCAATTGTTCCACTGTTCGGTCGATTTGCATATTAGCCCTTTATTATATAGGACTAGAGGCCCAGTGCATGAGATTCTTGCATGGGAAGCGGGTGTCCCTCAATCTGGCCTACAACCTCTCCAATCAGGACCCCTCGAGCAATGTCCTTCTGTGGGATTGGGCCTAAACCAGCAGTCGGACATTCCTCTCGCAATCTGGGACTGCTGGTTCCTAACTGCTCACCTGCTTGCCTGCCTGATCACCCCTACCTGCCTCTGCTTGCTGGCCTAGCCACCCCCTAACTGCCCCCCCCTGCTGGCCTAGCCACCCCCTAACTGCCCCCCCCTGCTGGCCTAGCTGCCCCCTAACTGTTACCCTGCTGGCCTGGTTACCCCTAACTGCCTCTGCCTCAGCCCCCGCCACCGAGGCTTTGTCCAGAAGGACATCTGGTCTAATTAGCATATTATCCTTTTATTAGTTTAGATTGTCATATCTTTTTAGTTTCCTTTTGTCTAGAATGGTTCCCCAGGCATGGTCATTTGGGCTTTTTTTGTTTTTATTTGTTTTGGTCCTTTATGGCATAGAGATTTTTGTAGAGTCAAGTTGTTTTACGGAATTTTCCTTCATTTTAATTGGTCTTATTGCTTCTCCTAACTATATCTGATTAAAGTCTCACATTTAAAGTACCTAACATGACCAATATAAAGTGGATGTGAAATAACTCAGATTTTCTAAAGGAGTTTTTAGGTTGAAATGCCAAAACAATGAAGAATAAAACACTTCTGACATGTTTAAGATAGCACTTAATAAGACCTTTTCTGAATTGGTTAAAATCCTCATAATACAATTTAGTTAGTGCTTCCCACATGTTAATCACTCACATACTCCCTTTAAGAATTTTGCTGCATCCAAGTTCTACCAGTATTAACATTAATGCAATCATTTAATTCAATTGACTTATTTAAATTATCTCTTAACCTAAGAAATAATATTGATATTAGTGGTTTTGCTATGCTTAGTATATTTTTCTAATGCCTATCAAAGTATAGGTAAATATCAAACAAATATTTGTGTATACCTAAAACTACCTCCCATACCATAATGGAGTACTTGGGGAAACTGATTAGAGTGCAATCAAATTGGTGTGTGTGTGTACACGTGTGTGTGTGTGTGTGTGTGTGTGTGTGTGTGCGCACACATGCACAAATAGATTGAGTTGGCAGAAAAGCCTGCCCTTTCAAGAACTAAGGAAACAAGAAGGTGCCACGGTTGGCAGGCCAAGCTGGGGACAGCATCCAAACAAATGACAAGACCTGCAGCTCCTGAGAGACCAAATGTCTTTCTATAGTCCCCTGATGCCAGACTGATCACTTTTCCATTCATTTCAAAAACCCTTAACCAGCAAGACTGAAAACGAGGCTCAGGAAAAGGCTTGTCAGGCAAACTCTGACACTGATGGAAAAATCACTCTTTGTGGCTATAAAATATGCATACTGGATCAAAGGATTCCTGACCTTTCACACCCTCTACATTTCTCAGGAGGAGATGGAGGCCCAGAAACAGTGGTTGTCCAAGATCACACTGCCAGTTGGTGGCAAACCAGGAACTTCATCCACAACCTCAGCTGCTCAGAGCAGTTCATTCCACTCCCCATGCTCAGGCCTGAGCCTATATAGCTACTTATACATAAAAACACCTATAAATATACACTACATACACATATAAAACCATATTCACACACACACACACACACACAATCACATACATATATAAACCATACTTATACACATGTATATATCTAAAAACCCCATTCTGGCTTCCTGAGTTTATCCTAACTTCTCTTTTTCAACCACAAACGTGTCCAAGCCTTGTCATCTTTGTTAGTCACCAAACTGCCATCTTTCTGTGTCCCTGCATCTGTGAACTGCACAGCCTGCCCTCAAATGCTTTTAGGAACTCTGGCCATCCCAAATTCTACCCATGTATGATCATACTATAAAAAGTCAGATTCTGGAACCCAGCTCAGGACTGGGCCTCCCAACTCCTTTTCCCCTCCTTTCTACCTCAGGTTAAACCTTTGTGGAATAGAAGGCTGGCCCAGGGATGGGTTGAAAAACACCCCCCACCTATACTGGTAAATATCCAGCCATTCATTGGCTCAAGGTTCTCCCATCTCTTTCATCCCCACATCTAATTGGTTACAAAGGTCTATGGCATCTGTCGCCTGAGCATTGCTCTCCTTCCTGGCTGATATGCCTTGGTGTATGCCCCATTTTCATCCCCAACACTGTTAGCAGAACTCCTTCCTGTAGTACTGTGCACTGCCTGCCCACCAAGATGCCCTCTGCATTAATGGCTCTCAGAGGTTGGTCCAGGGTCTCCTGGAGGTCCCTGAAACCCATACAAAGAATCCATGAAGATAAGACTACACCTATAATACTGTAGACATGATTTGACTACAGACATAATATAGACTGTCCCCATAGTATTACATCATAATGCTAGACATCTGAGCTACCTTTTCTACTCTTATTTTATCACAATGTACAGCAGAGTTTTCCAAAATCTTTCTAACATGGGATTTCACGAGAGAGTGAATGCAGAAGCAGGCATGAGAATCAGACCGTCTTCTATTAAGCCAGGCACCAAAGAGATGTGCACAAATGTAAAATGATGCCACTCTTCTCACTGAATTATTGTTTTGGAAAACAAATTATATTTCATAAAAATGTGTTTTTATGTTAACACATTAACAGGTTTATTGTGATTCTTAATGAATTAGTAAACATGTTTTAAATTTGTTTTAATTTCTAATATGGTAAATAGGAATAATATAGCCCACATAAATAAAAAATTCTTTGGGGTCCTCAATAATTGTTGAGCATCTAGAAGGTTTCTGACACCAGAAAGTTTGAGAACCACTGCTTGAATTATTTTCTTAAAGCAAACTCATTTTGTCATGTTGCTCCTCCATTTATACACCACTGCTGTCTGGGGGATAAAGAGCCTAATATCTAGCAAGGCCCTCAAGACCATCCATTGCAGCTTTCTCTCTTCACAAGGGCCACCCCCACCTTACTACCCACCCCCATACACCCTGTGCGCCATCCAGCCACCCCCAGCATAGGTTGCCTAAGCCAATTCATTGGTTTTGTATTGTTCCATTTGACCAGGTTTCCTGGAATTCCCTTACCTGTGGGGTGAAGTTAAGGTTGGCCACAATAGAAACCTGTGTGAAATGTGGAAGCAGAAGTGAAGCCTGGGCATTACACATGAAAGGCACTGTCACTGCCCCTACGCGTTGTCGCTGAGCATCTAACTTACCTAGTTTGTGAGGGCAGAGGTGGAATCACATCTCCCCAGCTCCCACCTGCTTCCACACTAAGATCCTGAGTGTGTGTGAAGCTCCTGGGTGAAGAGCACCAGCCTCTTCCACATTCATCCTCCCAGGTGCCAGTGTGTCCTTGCTTCCCCTCACATCAGCTCTAAGGCAACCCCAGGTCCACCACCAACAGCAGAGGCAATGCCTTCTGTTGACCTCCTCTTCAGCTCCCTTCATGGTCCTTGCTTAGTGATTTTTCTCTGCTCCTCCACCTGAGCCCTGCCAGACATCTGCAGCCCAAGCCATTCCCACAGCTCTGCCAGGTCTGATCCAGGTCATTCATAATAGCCTCGCTTCCCTGTTCACAACTAATTCATACGAAGGCTCCAGGGATCTTCCCTTCCTATCTGATGGAATACCTATTTTATTTTAGTTTTAATTGATTTGAGAGGGAGAGAGAGAGAGAGATTGACTTGTTGTTCCACTTATTTATGAATTCATAGATTGACACTTATATGTGCTCTGAATGGGGATTAACCTGAAATCTTGGTGTGTCAGGATAATGCTCTAACAAACTGAGCAACGTAGGCTGGGGTATAAATTTTATTTTTCCTAAATCAACCCAGAGTCTCAAAAGCCCTTTAAAACAATTATCACAAACTCACAACCCAGGTGGATATGACTCTTGTCTTCCTTGTGTCCATGCTGCGTGCAGCACATACATGAAGCTCTCCACCTGTAATGCTTTATGCACTCAGTTTTCCACAGACATGTCTGCCTCCTGTGTCTGAAAACTCTCTGAGATCAGAGACAGGATCTCACGATCTATATCTCTGTATCCCCATTCTCTGGCACAAATGCCTGTTTGTTAAATGATCTGAACAAAGGGGAGGTAAAATACACGCGGCACTGTGGATTTCTAAATGTCAGGCGTGGGGAAAGAGGATGGATGAGAAAGGGTGGGGTTGAAAAATTCAATTTTTTCTAAGCTGGAGGGTCTGCATAGAGTCTACAGTTTTTAAAGTCTCCTGGGCATCAGACTTACTAGAAAGCTTGTGAAAGTGCAGATTCCTAGTGTGACAGCTATTCTGTGAATATGTGGTATTTCAGATATTCTGATTTAGCTGGTTTAACATGACATTCTGATTAAGGGGATCCTGGAAACACACCTTAGGAACCATGAGCACAAAGAATATCATGGAAGAAGGGCTGCTTAGGGTGGTGACTTTTAAACTGGGCTGTTCTGAATCACCTGGTAGGGGGAGATGGGGAAAGCAAGGAAGACTTGGTAAGAATGCAGTGTCCAGGGTCCCACCCAAAATCTTCAGAATCTGAGTTGCTTTGAGAGTGGTGGGTGCCCAGTGGGCTGATGGTCAGGAAACTTGACTCCTCTGGCTTAACTGCTCCATCAGAAGGACCCGGGGCATGGGCCGTTAACTTCCTATCTTCATCTGATCATCTGAACTTTCCATCTACAAAGCAGAGGCCATATGGTGGCCCTGGATGAAACGATGAACATATTTAAGGAAAGGCCCTTTAGGGAGTCATATAAAAGGATCCCAAGGAGATGAGAGGAAACTTCTGGAAAAATACTGAGTTGACAAATTCACAATTGATTCATAGAAAGGAGAAATCTGGAAGATAAGCATCCCTCCTAATTTTCCCAGAGAGTTTAACTGTCTCCACCATGCCGATTGGATCCCTCTCTAGCTATTCCCCCATATAACCTAGACCTGCACCACCCAATTCAGTAACTGCTAGGCTAGGCACATGTCCCTACCGAGCTTGAGATGTGGCTAGTGACACTGAGGAGCTAAAAGTTTAACTTTGTGAATAATTTAAATTTAAATCTAAAAACGAATACTTGATTCAGTAACTGGAAAATGTTTACATATGGTTGAAACAACTTGGCTATGTAAGTCTGCTTTTTCAAATGTAAATTTTATGAATTCTAAATACAGGTCAAGTGTTTCTGATGAAAATGCAGTGCTCGGGTTCAATGTGCTATAAGTAGAAAACACACACCAGATTTCAAAGACTCAGATGAGAAAATAATTCAAGAAATTTCAATTTGACTATAGGTGAAAGTGATAATCTTGGATATGTGGGGTTAAGTAAATATATTCCTAAAATTAATTTCATATTTTTTCATTATACATGTCTATCGTGGCTATTGGAAATGTTTACATGATACGAGTAGCTAGCATTATATATCTATTGGAAAGTTCTACTAAAGAATGTGTAGAATGTGACTATCAAATGTTGTCACTGAATATTTTGAAATCACCCTGGAATGTTACTTACGGTGGAGAAATGAGGACCCTTCAGAGGGTTACAGGCTGATTCCATGGACACACTCAATTTGGAAATGCAAGCCTTTCAGTGTCTCATCCCTTCCCTCCTCCACCCACTATGGAGCAACGTTCAGGCAGCCGATGAGCCCCTTCCAAAAACTAGCCTTAAGATTTTCAAGTCCCAGTTTGGTATTTGCACACTTTGACCACCCTCGTCATTCAGCAGCCTTACTTCAAATGACTTTGGCTTATTTAATAACACCTGACCCACTCCAAACCATTTGAGAATTAACATTGATAAGAATGTTCAAAACACTTCGCTGTGGCCTCTGAAAAAAAGACCCAATGCTATTTTGAAGAGAGGTAAGAGCATCTCTCTCTCCAAAGGGGCCAGCCACACTCTGTAGGTAGAACTCTGGAATGTTTTGTTACATAAATTATCAAATAGAAAATATCATTCTTTTATAATCCCTTTTATGGGTCTCATCTATCTGAAAGCTGCGTTGGATGTAATTTGGCATTTTATCAGGTATTGACTTGTACGTTGAAACAGAGGCTTTTAACTCGGGGTCCATAGTCCCCCAGGCTGTCCATGGCTAGAATGCAGGGGATCCACAACTGTGGAATGCATTTTCTGATTGAATTCCATTGATCTCCAAAGGTAATCTGAGCCCTAGCTGGTTTGGCTCTGCGGATGGATAGAGTCAGTCAGCCTGTGGACCAAAGGATCCTGGGTTTGATTCTGGTGAAGGGCACATACCTTGGTTGCAGGCTCCTCCTTGGCCCAGGCCCTGGTCAGGGCTTATGTGGGAGACAACCAAACAATGTGCTTCTTTCACATCCATGTTTCTCTCTGCCTTTCCCTCTCTCCTCTCCTCTCCCTAAAAATCCATGGAAAAAAATATCCTTGGGTGAGGATTTATTTAAAAAAAAAGGGGGGGGGGGAATCTCACATTTCCTTTCATTTTAAAGGCAAGCAACAGATTGCACTACTAGTATTGGTATCTATCATGTCACCAAATAAAACTCACAGCTTTTTAAAAATATGACAACACAGTTGTTCTAGAAATCCTGAAATACCATTGATACACATCATGACTTTAAGAGCATTACAATTCATTCTTATGACTATAGACTCTCATAATATACAGAGGCAACTATTGGCCACCTTCTCATCTGGTCACAAAGCGGGCAGCTGCATCTCCTCACTGTGACCCCCACATCTATCATGCTTTGCGGTCTTCCCTGCCTGTGCTCGTATGTTATTTATGGATTCCTGAAAAGAAGCCAGCCATTTAAATTATTTGTTGCAGTTTTGCAAAACTGAGCAATACCAATGAAAGTTTTAATTCGCCTAAGTTATCGTTGTCTTTTGAAATGTGACAGGCATGTGGGCCACAAGTCTAGACCAGGCAAGTTCAAACACATTGGATGGGTAAGTTAACTACTGAAGTGTTATTTAAAGAAAATTCTAAAAATATTTTTGACAGATTGGGCAGAGATGTAGGTCATGCAAAATACTGTAAGCTCTGTGAGACTCAGTGTGTTTTGTGTAATTTTTTTTTGTTTTTGTAATCCTATATACTTATGAAAATGTAAGGTCCTATATACTTTACATCTAAAAACATTTTTTACATTTAATGTAAACAATTTTTTTAAAATAAGAAGGGATATATAGGTTTCTCTAGACATCTGAAAGGAAAAGCAGCTAAATAAAACCTGTGCTCCCCCTGGCAACGGGCAAGGAGACATCTGATTGGTGGTGTTGCTCTTTTATCAATCCGGGGCAAAGCAGACATGCAGTCCTTAGTTCATCCTAGCTTGATGCCTATCTTGGTGGCCAGAGCTGTTTCAGGCCTGAGGCACATGAAAAAAAATAAAAATAGAAAAACTAAAACCTGCCCTAGGTATTCCATGACTAATCCTAGAACCCCGACTAGCCACGGGTTTTCAGCTAGAGACGCCTGCTGCATGTAGAATCTGCAAATCTTACCTCTCAGTGGTCACAGTCATGCTCACACTTCCCACTCCACCCACAATTGAGTAGAAAGAAGGCTTCTCTGTATTCCTCCTCTGTTGTCAGCACACACACACTCACAAAGATAGAGAAAGGAACTAGACTTTTTAAAAAAATCATGGTGCACAATTTCACATGCAAAAAGACGACAATGATGATTTAGTTTAGAGGGTTGGAAGCTTGAAAAGCAAGCAGTCACCTCCTAGTACCTTAATAAATTGCCACCAATTTTTCTAGAAACCAGCTGACTCTCCCACCTTTAATATGAACAGCGAACTCAAATCTTACCTGTTAGTATTACTGAAGCTATTCCCCTCTGTCAGTTGAATACAATATGCATGTGGATTCAGAAACACCACAGCACCTACCACTTAAAAAGAAAGCTATGCATGGCGACACAGTGATATCGGGCCAGGCAGAAGAAAGCAATGCACACTGGAGGCCCACATATCTCAGCACTGTTGCCCCAACATTCAGAAACATCCCGGCATAAAAACAGGGCTGTCGCTTTTAGAAATTTTGTTCTGGGTTTTTTTAAACACCAAAAAACAAGATTCAGCCCACAATTTAATATTGTCAATACATGCTCTTCATTACACAACTGGCACGCCAACTGTTACCTAAGCACTTCAGATTCTTCAAATCCCACACCCACACATTCTGAACTCAGCTGCACCCAGATATGAATAAAGATGAATAGCATCTTGAGGAAACAGCTTCTCCATTCTCAAATGGCAAAGCCGGGGAGCAAATGCCTCGTGGAGTCTGTACGAGTTCTCAGACGGATGAGGAAGAAACCTAAATCCACATGCTTTCAGAAAAATGGCACCTTTTTATGCCACCTGCCAATCAGGGATTTTAAAGGAAAAGGTGCCCCAGAAGTCCTTTCCAATACTGAGCTGCTATGATTCTCCCATAAATAAAGCACCTTCTTATTTTGCTAAATTTCGGTTAATTGGGTTTTGGTAGGTCAGCAGACCAACCCAGCCAGCATCGTTTGCTTGCATGCTGGGTAAACAGGAAACCACACTGACTGTATTTATTTTACTATCATTACATCTCTGTAGGGTGAGCTGGTAAAAAAAAGTGCAAGCTGTTCAAAGCTTGATTTTACATATGTATATTTATTTACATAGATGTGCAATTATACATCTGTTAATTTTATCACACACATACACACACATATACAATATGCTTAAAATAATTATTTCCCCTTCATCTTAAACCACGATTTCAGGAAATCCCTAACACTTGAATGGTTTTCCAAATGTTTGTTCATAAATTGGATGTTTTCACTCCATTTATCAGTATTCATTCATTCATTCATTCATTCATTCAACAAGTAGCTATGAGTGCCTATCATGGTAAACATCAGGTATAGTGCTACAAAAACAGGCACATTTTTGTTCAAAGAGATGTTTTACAAGGTGGCAAGGAACCTAATCTAACCCATAGTAACTTCCTATATCAGTCAGCCTAGGCGGCCCTACCAGAATACCATAGACTGGGTAGAACAGGAATTTATTTCTCACAGTTCTTGAGACCGGAAGTCTAAGATCAAGGATCAATTCCTCAGGTTGCAGATGGCCATGTTCTTGCTGTTTCCTCACGTGGCCTTTCCTCTGTGTTTTAGGTGGAAAGAGAGGCAACAGGCTCTTTGGTCTCTTCTTATCAGGGCACTACTACCATCACGAGGTCCCCACCCTCACGAACTCATTTAAATCCAATTACCTTTCAAAGTACCTTCCTTCAAATACCATCACATTAGGAGTTAGGACTCTAAAACTTCCTTAATAACCAAAGTGCTACTTCACCTATAATGTTAATTCAATAGACTTGCATGTTTCCAATTCATCTCAGAATAGTGGGACCTTGGCTCCTCTGGGGCCCGGCTCCTGCAGTGGGTAAGGGGGTCAGGGTCCTGGGCACCAACAGGGGAAGAGAGCTGCAGGAGCATCAGACACCTCAGTCCTGAGAGCCCAGGGAGCTTAAGGCTTGTAAGAGAATGAACTAGACCCTGAGGCTCAGGTCAGCTCCTGAAGCAGAAGTGGTTAAGATCTGTGTTGTGAGGCCAACATCCATAACCGATGTGCTTGTGCAAATCAGGTATCAGCACTTCAAGGCCTGCCTGCATCTTTCAAGCTTCTCAGGATCAAGTTCAATCAAGTAATCCAACAAAACACATGATGATAACACAAAATCAGAATGACACAGATAGTCAAGCCTGGGTTTTTGCAAAGCTGCAGTTACACTGTGCGTTTAACCAGGTCTGATGGGGTAGGCTGGATGCACAGCCACCTCTCAGCTGTGTGAACGCTGACATCCACCAAGCTCAGCCCCTCAACTAGAAATAATTCGACTCTTCTAAGGCTGATCATTCCCTTAAAAGCCTACATGATCAAAGCCAGCCTGGAATGGAAAGAGATCAAAAAAGGGAAATTACACAAATGCAGGTGCAGATTTTGGCATGAGCTAATCTAACATGTAGGGCTGATTTCTCAGAGAATCCCTCCTCACCTCAGAGACACAATCAACACACACCACGCAGAGGCGGCGCGTGCCTTTCCCCCATGATTCTGGTCCCATGGAGGAGCAATCAATAACTTTTAGCTGGATCTCTGACATACAGACTTTCAAAATGAATGTCAAGCTTCTTGTGATGTTTTTAACAGAAGGAAAGGGAAAAATGACTCCCACATTTCTCTTCCCCCATCTTCTGTTAAAATTAAAAAGGCAGGTGAGGACATTCGGGAATATTTGGGTGTGATTCAAAGAAGGCTCGGTGCTGCACTAAGTGTAGGGCTCTGCCACAGCAAGTAGGAATGACAAATAATTCCAAAGCTTGTGTGATTCTTTGCAAGGACTTTTATCTCCATGGTCCAAAGGCTCCTCACAGCACGGTATGTAGGACAAGAATATGATAGCCATTTGGCGGAAAACTAGGGCTCAGAGAGCTTAAGGACTCTTACCTGTGGTCATACAGCTAATGGCAGAATTATATTAAAAATCAGGAATTCCAATTGTAGACCTTATAATTCATATATATATATATATATATATATATATATATATATATAATTGATATCAGAGAGGAAGGGAGAGGGAGAGAGAGAGAGAAACATCAATGATGACAGAGAATCATTGATCCACTGCTGCCTGCATGCCCCCCACTGGGGATTGAGCTTACAACCTGGGCATGTGCTCTAACCTACAACTGAACAGTGACCTCCTGGTTCATAGGCTGATGCTCAACCACTGAGCCACGCAGGCCAGGCTGTAGACCTTATCTTTTTACAAGCTTGGAAACCTAGGACTCCACTCTCCACTGGGGGCTGATTAGAGTCTGCGGCAGTGTTTTTGCTGTTAATTGAATGAGTTCTATCATTAAACATTAGGAGCTTTCACATAGAAATCTGGATTTCTGTCTGTTGGGGGGAGGGGAAATTCAAAGGTCTGACCTGTACTGGTGCAGGCAACAGAAACAGAGGGCTCTGCAGCGCACTTCCCTATGGATTTTGTGATAACCCAAATATAATAAAAGACCCCTCTCCGCCCCCTCCATGATCTCATACTCAGCCTCTGCCTGTCCTACTAGTTTGGTGTGTGTGTGTGTGTGTGTGTGTGTGTGTGTGTGTGTTATCAATCAATTTAGTTCAAATACGCCTGGCTCCATGAAGTCAATTTCAATATCTTTGGAAAAACTAACCAGCCTTTGTTTGAGGCTCTTGAACATTTTCTTACACTTGTTTTACTCAACCTCTTTTCACATCACATGAGTGTATTCAATGCAGGCATATAGTGAACAATCAATAATATTGTGATAATTCCTAAAAAAACGACTACATCATATTTCTCATGTGCCAGATGCCATTCAAAGCACCTTATGCATATTAACTCATTTAAGCCTCACAGCTACCTACTATTATCATATCCATTTTACTTAGAGAAAACGGAGGCATATAAAGGTTCGGAACATTTCCCCAAGTCACTCACTCAGGTATTACGTGGCAGAAGAGGAATGAGAACTGAGTCTGATATTTCTGGATAGATGGGTGGTTGGGTGGAAGAGAAGGAAAGAAGAAGAGAGAAAGAGAAGGACTGAGGATCAGATGAACCACCAGGAATGGGGAATGGCAAACCAAATGGAGAGAGATGTGAAGGAGCACTTTCTATTATAGAAAATTCAAGTCTTTTGTCGAGGTGAGGCCAGTGCTCTGTGATGGTAAATTTTAACAACAAACTCTTGGCTGGCTTGGGGGGGTGGGCGATGAAGGGGGAGCACATCTCTGAAGTGTCTAACGGTTTCTGTGGTGAAAATCAGATTTCAAGCTACCAGAGTTGGAAAGAAGGCTCCTGAGCAATCACCTGTGCTAACCAGCTCTAACACATCAGGGCACAGGATGTGCCAAGGAAGATGACAGATGAAGTGACAGGCAGGACCAGGTGAGGAAGGACCTATTAAATCACACCATGGGGTTAATCCTCCTCTATGCAACCAGGAGACATTTCGAAGTTGTTAATAGGGAGTGACATGATTTATGGTTATACAGAGTAGACACAGGATGGAGAGTCGACATTTTCAAAACCCCTATTCCTCTTCTCTACATCTTTCCTGAGCAACAATGATTGCTGCAAGGAAATGTATCAATGGTTCCACTTCTCTCCTACTCTATCTCTTTATCAGTCAGGTATTTTCCCCTCCACCTCCCCACTCCCATCCCTCTATTCTGGGCTCCCACGTGTGCTCCAGGTGTCTTAGACCCTCAGGGTCCTAGTGTCTGCCTATCATCTTAGCACCTGTGGCATGTAAGGGCTGGACCGCCTAAGCAAAGAAGTGGGTCTGAGCCAGCTTGAACACAGAAGCCACCATGTGAGTATAAATAAAATGATGCCAGACACACCTTTGACATTACAGAGCCTAGAGCCCGGATGGGCTTTAGGAACATTTAGCTTCCAATCATCATCGTACTGGGGGAGAGGCAACCAATTTAACCAGCCCGAGGCCATCAAGCTGGTTAGCACCAAAGCCTGGAATTAGAACCAGGTCGCCTGGTTCCCCATAAAAGAGTCTACATGCACATGAAGAGAGTGTGTTCTTCTATCTGGCCTTCCCCCTGCTGCGTCCAAAGCTTTCTTAAGAGATCTTTTTCTTCTGCTGAGCAGGTTCCACTTCACCGATTAGAACAGAAACATAATGATACCTGGGAGTAGGGCCATCCTGTCATCCTCCCCCACCACAGTATTATTGATGAAACCACAGTCCCGACGATTTCATCAACACCACCACAAAACAGAAATTTTCATACCCTGTAATGATGTCACAGCAATATGTCACAGCTCATCCCTCCTTCAAAATGATGTAGCCTTTGCTCCCACCATTAGATCTGGACTATATGAGACGTCTGTTTCGGAAACTCTGCATGGCCACAGCGCCCTCCCTTTCACCCAAGGCCTTATTGTCCAATTTAAGGGTTCTCTAGACCTTGGCCTTTTCCATCCACCTGCCTGTACTGAGGCAAGTTCCTGATAACGAGGACGTGGGCAGAGAAAGGAAGCAAACCTTTAAAAGCCATTGTGGACCCTCTGCTTTGACAAAGCTTGGTAGAAGGGAAAGTTACAGCTTTTGACTGAAATGCCATATAGTCTGATAGTTGAACTTCAGTATAGGTGAAATTGGCCAAGTTTACAGGGCATCTGGCCAAGGGGAAACTAAAGGGTTCCTAAAGCCCATTCAAACTCTATGCTCTGTAATGTCCAAGATGTGCCTGGCATTGTTTTATTTATACTCAGAAATGAAAAATGCAGGCCAATGTTCACCCAGCCAGAAGTCAGAGCCTGCTGCCCCGATGAAGCCCATTTTCTAGTTCTTACAAAGGCACGCAGTAAGTAGCCTGGCTGTGTCCCTGACAGGTGACCCTCTTTCAGCTAAAGCTCTGTTCCATGTCCAGTGCCAGTCAGTATCCACAAGCATCGTTCATATGAACAGGGCAGAGAGATCCAATTCCTTGGGCCAGAGAAGTGAAAACTGGTCTGGTGAGAAAGATCCCAGAGAGGGACAAGCTGCTAAGAGGACTTATGTCACAGATTTCCCCTTCCAAATCACACTTGCAGTTTCAGGGTAACAACTAGGATCCCTTTCGTTCTCAAAAATACTCCAGTTGTAGACAGTAAATTAGACGGTCACCCCAGTTCAGGGGCCTTGGGGTGGCAGACCTCTGAAAACCTATCAATAGAATTCAAGGGATCTGCCCTTCAATTCTGAATGATAACTTTGCTGGGTAGAGTAATCTTGGTTATAGGTTCTCGCTATTCATCACTTTGAATATTCCTTGAATATCTGAAGGGCAGATAAAAAGCTTCACAGATCAGAAAAAGCTAACGGAGTACATCACCACCAAACCAGCATTATATGAAATGCTAAAAGGTATTCTTTAAAAAGAGGAAAAAGAAGAAAAAAGTAAAGACAAACATTATGAACAACAAATATATATCTACCAACAAGTGAATCTAAAAGTCAAGTGAATTAAAAATCTGAGGAACAGAATAAACTGGCAAATATAATAGAATCAGGGACATAGAATGGGAGGGGATTGATAATTCTCAGGGGGAAAGGGGTGTCTGTGTGGGGGTACAAGAAGAGACTGGACAAAAATCATACACCTATGGATGAGGACGGGGGGGGGGAGGAGGGATGGGAGGGGAAGAGGTAAGGGCAAAGGGTGGAGTGGGGACCAGGTGGAGGAGAGCTATGGGGGGTGGGGGGAGAAACAATTGTAATAAGCTGAACAATAAAGATTTATTAAGATTTAAAAAAAAGAATTCAAGGCATCCATAAACTCAGTTGGAAAACTGCCACAAATTTGTTTGTGAGCACTGAGTGACAATGTAGCATTTCATGGAATGATGAATGCAGGCCACAAACCTCAAATGTAGTAGCAGCCCCAACGATTTCATTAACAAATGAGATAGTTTCATAACATAGCCCAGTTCCTGCAATGATCTCATAGCAGTATGTATGCTCACTCCTCCTTCAAATTGATGGTAGCAGTGGTCCCACAATTAGATCATGTTATAAAGACATGAACAGGTCACATTGGTTTATATATCTGATATCATTATCTCAATAAAATTTGTACTACAAGCTTCTATATTACATTGCATGCATTTAAACACATCCTTCTGGCGAGTCTCAGCCTGTCAGACCATCAAAGGGCACCAAGACATAAATAGGATTAAGAGCCCTTGACCTAGAGATTGAGAAGCCACATTAACAAGGGACAAGGGAACGTGAGAAAGAGACAGCATCCCCTAGTCTGCCTTTGAGTTATCTAGGCCATGAGGAATTATTTAGCAACATTATTTTTTTTAATACATGCCTCTTCTTCTTTATCACACCTATTAGCTTTATTTATCTTCTCTTATTTATATGCCGTTCTTTTTCTTATCTTTCCATTTTAGCTTACCCTCAAACACCTCTTCATTTTCCTGTGCAAACCATTGGTTTCTCTTCCTCTGGGTAGTTTGTTTTCCCTGATTGCCTGCCTCTCTCGTCCCTCCTACTTTCCTCTAATGCCCATCCCCAGTTGCTTCTCCAGTTACCTCCCTGGACCCTCTCAACCTGGTTGGCAATGAGCCTTCCTCTTTTGTGAGTTTCATAGCAGATACTTTGGGCACCAAGTATCTATACTATCCCTTCCAATGGAGAAGGGTATTAATTTTGTTCCTAGACTCACCACCCGAATAAACAAATATGAAACATTAGGGCAGGAGGCCACATTAACTTCTTTGTAAACTCGTTTGAATATAATTTGTAGAAATGATGGAAAACGTATCTTCTGGATCATTCCTGATGACCAGTCACATAGGGGAGGTCAGAGGACTGGGCTGGGTTCTTATTGTGTAAATCCCCAGTCTAGCAGAAAGAAGCACACTGCTTAGTCACTGCTAACAGGGTGAGCCGAGCCCTCTGCAGCAGGAATGCTTTTCCAAAGCAGAACTGAGGTTAGGAGATTAGAGGAAAGGCCAGTGTGACTTCATGACCTTTGTGTTTTAGCTTTGGACAAATATACAAATGCACTGTACCTCCTCCCTGCCCCCAACCAGGGAGATATTTGCCCTTAAGTAGCCATCTCTCCCAGCTAGGTGCTGAATACTTAAATGTTAAATGCAGACTGAAAATTCTATCAATGACCCAAGAGAGAAGAAAAGGAAGAATGGAAGGAAGAAAAAAAGAAGGAAGGAAATACAGAAAAAGGGTAAAGAAGGAAGGAAAAAAGGAAGGAAGGGAGGGAAGGATGGAAGGAAAGAAAGGAGAAAAAAGCAAACCAATCTGCATTTGAAAACATACTTAGTTTTATCGAGTGTTACTCCATGTGTGAGAATTACTCAGAATATTTTATTTTTATATTTGTTTCCATTTTATTTGCAATAAAAGGGACACAGCCTTTTATAAAACCTGAAGTATACGAACACTTGCATTGGACTAGTGTTAACATAAAAAGCAGCTCAGGAAACTTAGGATAAAATAAAACATAACTTTTATAAACTGTGCTGATGTGTTCATTTATCCTCTTGAAGAAAAAATGGTGTTTTTTTAATCAATGTGGTTCTTTTTAATATTTATTCATTTATATTAAATGAATTGTAGGGCCCTTACTGATAACATATTCCCGTTGGGAAAATAGTATTTTCCAAGCCTCTATAAACTCTTGAGAAGATTTCAGATTTCATTCTCATGTTAAAAGGCATTTCAGATGTCACAATTCGCTCAGTTTTTATAAAGCATATATAGCTATAACTAGCATATCAGATATAAGAGCTTCCATCCTGATTCCCAACCACTTGTAGAATAAAGCTCAATCAAGGCGGCAATCTGTAGATAAATTTATTAATCTTGTGCTACTCAAATCTAAATATAGATTAAGATGTTATATATTTACTTAAAATAAAAACCATGAACATAAAGCCTCTCAGGTTCTACTTAGTCATCTTGTCTCCCCCCCCCCCCCCCCCGCTTTACTAAGGTCTTCTTCAAACTGCACAGAACCTTATTATTTGGCTTTTCTTATTATTTTAAATAATATATATATATATATATATATATATTTATTTGAGAGAGAGAGAAACATCAATAATGAGAGAATCATTGATCAACTGCCTCATCACACCCTATACTGGGATTGAGCACACAACCTGGGCATATGCCCTGATCAGGAATCAAACTGTGACTTCCTGATTCATAGATTGATGCCCAACTACTTAGCTACACTGGTTAGACATGGCTTTTCTTGTTATTAAAATGAGGTTGAGTTCAGATACTTTGGTTCTTGGATTTTTTTCATTTTTAAATATCTAACCAAAACTGAGAATTTTCATTCATACTATGTATTGCACAAACATACTTATTCATTATGTTCTAAATAAAAAAAGTTTTCTTTTTTTAATAACATTCCCCCCCAGAACATGTTGCTTAATAGAAATTGTTATTCCAACTGTCAACAAACTCATATACATATATAAGATTTAAGATATATGCCCACAAAATTTTTCCCAGCAGAGGTGTTGTGTTTGCCCTTTAATACTAACTCACACAGAAGTAAAATAAGTAGATAGTATGAGGGCACATAAATAGGATGAGGCTACAGCTAACTCCCCTATCCTCCCTGGAAAAGCTAAGGCTTGGAATCCAAGATATATATCCAGGTGCAAAAAGATTCTCTTGCTGTGGTTCCTATAGATAGACCATTTCCTTTAGATTTTGTCATGCTTGATTTCAATGTTACATCTTTTTACTCTAACACCCCTGTGATACAACTAAAGAGTATCTCGCCTTCACAGAGCACCCTTGTGGGATGATGTGATGGTTAATAGTTTTTCCTGAAGAGTGGGCCAGCTGGTGTGTATGTCCCCCACTCACACTGTAAAGACCGTTTCTAATGCATTCTCTAGAAAGTGAATGCTCTCCTTGAGATAACTGGGGATGCTGGGATTCAGATCAGCCAACCCAACTCAGAGGGCAGGCTGAGGTGGTGGAAAGCAGGGAAAGGGAGAAGACCATCTCTTGGGCAGGGTCTCCATGGCCATTTCTGTCACACCAAAGCCCTGGGTCAGCCAAGCCTCTACTCCCTGACCCCACGCCTCCTTGCCAGCACTGCTCCCTCCCCCTCCCCCTTTCCTCCTCCACCCCTCTCACCTGGCTTGTCACAGCATCAGGAATGAAAACCCTGTCCTGGTGACATAAATGTACCAGGTTTCCACTATTTGCCTATAATTCTTTTAAAAAAATATTTTTATTGATATTTTACAGAGAGAAAGGGAGAGAGATAGAGAGCTAGAAATGTTGATGAGAGAGAAACATCGACCAGCTGCCTCTTGCACACCTCTTATCGGGAATGTGCCCGCAACCAATGTACATGCCCTAGACCGGAATCGAACCCGGGATCTTTTAGACAGCAGACCAATGCTCTACCACTGAAACAAACTGGTTTTGGCTGCCTGTAATTCTTATCTTACCCCCAACGTGATTCTGAGAAACAGGCTTTTTCCTCCCTCCTCTCTGTTGACTCTAGCTGACTGTTGACTTATCTCCAGGGGGTGTTCATCTTGGTAACACAGCCATAGAAAACAGACATGGGATGTTCTTAGAAACCAGATTTCTGTCTTACAAGAATGCTTAGGGGTACATGGGAACCCCAAGCCCCTGGAGAAAGCTTCCTTTGTCAAGAGGCTCAGTGGGTGAGAAAGTAGCAAAGAACTATTTTTCCCCTTTTGGAGCTCCAAGTATGTCTGGCCTCAAATTTACATCAGCCTTAATTTAACTCAAGGGTCAGAAATCCGAAAGAAGTAATAACAAATCATTTCATTGGGTTCAAAATGATTCGCCCCCTACCCCCCCCCCCGACTTTGATGTGCTATATTTTCTCAGTAATAATTGGGACTGGGGAAGAAAAACCTACTCCACATGACAGAATAACTTGGCTAAAATGGTTGGGAGTCCATTTAATTTTTATTTAGAATCATCTAAAAAGGCTGCATGGTTAGCTGATTTAGTTGATTTGAAGATATAAATATTCTACTGCAATCTTTTGCAAAACAGGCAATTTGTGGTGATTTATTCATTATACATGGTGGTGACTTTTTCTGGTTATGCTGATTGAGGCATTTATGAAAAATTAGCAAAATGATCTATATTTTTCACAACCATTTCCCCTAATTAATTTTAAGATGCTGAGAAAGAGCAGCAGTGAACATCATGTATTGACGTACAAACACAGTTGATGCTGACCAGGGTCAGAAGACAGCGGTTCCAATACTAGTTATGCTAGGAACACACAGAGTGGCTTTGGCCATCACTGCATCACCTCCCTGCCCCTGGGTTGGGAGGGGAGCGATCTGAGCTCCCTTTTAGCTCTCGTATTCCATGAACCCATCACTAGAAAGAGATTCATTTGCAGAATACAGTGTCTGTCGTTTCTGACCACACAGGAAATCTCTTCTCACATTTGGATCCCTCCCTCCTTCCATTTCTCCTCACATTTCAAAAGGGAATGTCTACCACGGGGTTCAGAAAGGGAGTCCAATGTCAGCAGCCAGTTCCCTAAGTCTGCTTGCAGTATCAGGATCCCAGCCTACCAAGATCAACCCCAACAGCCTCTGGGGGGGGGGGTGAGATGTACCATCCGTCTCCCCAGTACCACAGCCACAGGGGCTCACAGGTGAGGAGTAATGCAGGGGCTGGAGGCTCACCCACACTTCCTTGTGGACAGAGGGTGTTCAGTAGCAAACAGGGAAGGGAGTGTGGAACACCCCCAGTGTTCTCTGCTCCCAAGAGAAACCAGCCCCACCACTTCCTGGCCGGATGACTAGGAGGCAGATAACTTCTCCCTGGCTTAGTTTCCTCACCAATAAAATGGGATTTAATCATCTTCCAGGGTTGTTGTGAGGATTCAAAATAAGACAGTGAACATGCAATGCCTAGAATAATCTCGACCCAGAGTAAAGACTAGATAAACGCTGGCACTGGTTATTAATATCCCCACCCAGGTCTCCCCAGAATAGTTCAACAACCCCATCAAACCGCCGTGGCGTGGGTCTTCCTTCAAGAGTTCTCGGAGGACATGCTCCAACTTGTTTCTACTGCAAATGGAAGGGGCCTGGACACACATCCAGGGGGTAAGCACCCCCCCCAAAAAAAATACCACATCCTGGGGCATCGGAAGCTAAATCTTGCCCATTGAGGGACTGAATTCTGGGGTCCTACCTCAGGTAGCCAGGTAATTCAGAAGAAGCCAACGCTCTCCCCCAGACTCAGGAGCGGCCCCGGCGCCAGCTCAGAGGGAATCCCAGTCCTGCTCCTTGGGGCTCTGAAGTTTGAGGCTGGGCTACAGGGAACTCCTTGCTCCCGGAGCGCCCCAAGACCCAGGGGATCGACCTCAGGACTCCTCCCAGGAGCCCTTGCAAGTAGATGCCTCTTGCGAGAGGGTCTGGCCAAGGCTTAAAGGGAACTGCGTGGAGCTGGGCTTTCTCCCAGTTGGTAGGGGAGAGCCCGAGAGATCTACCAGGCAACCGCTGTTGCTCCTAAAAGCCCGCACGTGGTTGGTTTGCACAGGGAGGACCAGAGGGTTTTACAGGCTCCGGATCCACACAACCTCCAAATTCTCCTCTTCTGGGTACAATAGGAACTGAGAGCTGGACCCTCAGCCACAGGCGCCGCCAGGAGGGGCGTGCGCCACCCCAAAGAGAAGGGTTACAGCGGATGTGTTCCCCACCAGGATAAACGGGGTCCCCGGGGGCTGCCCCCGTTTCTGCAGGGGCAGTCTAGGCTCCCTCCCGCCAGCGCTCCTCCGTGCAGATTGCTGGGTTGCAAAGGAGAGGAGAGCCTCGCCTTCCTGCGTTGGCTAAAGCCACCGAACAAGCAAAGGCATCTGCCCAGAAGGGGCTGCAAAGTGGGCCGCCCACCTCCGCTCCGGGACCGGGTCAGAGGGGCCTTCCCTCCCCGATGCCCACACCCCTTCGCCCTGCTCCGCTCCACGGTGCTCCCTGCTCCCCTGCTCCGCCCAGGTACGATCGGCGGAGGGAGGGGGGAAAGGTGGTTCCCTCCGCAGCCTCCGCCCCAGGGCTCGCCTTCAGCCGGTTCGGACCGCTGTCTACTGGCTAGGTGCTGGGGATTCTCTCCCTCCTCCCCCCTGCACGCAAGTCTCCTGGGGGCCGTGGGTCCCCTCCCGCCCTGCGGAAGTGGAGACACCCCTAACTCCGGGGCACCCGCAGGGAAGGTGGGCGTGGGTCTACAGACAGAGGGAAGGGCTTAGCAAGCCGGTGCCTGAGAAGGAGGGGATCGGGGTCCTCACGGAGCCAGGAACAGCATCCCTGGCCCAAGGTCTATTCTAAACCACTCATCAGCGCATTCAGAACCTCCCCGGGAGGTTTGTCTCTCCTGGAGAGGGAGAGGGAGGGCGCCCCATCCCAGTCACCCAGAAGCCTGCCTTCCCGGGTCCCCGGCCCGCATTCCAGGGCTCCATCCTTCCCCCTGTGCCTCCCAGGTACCCAGCCTGCACACACACACACACACACACACACACACACACACACACACACTCAGTATGTACACATTCGGGCCAGCACCTTCCCCTTTGCTGCCCATCAGATGTCTGCTGGGGACTGGCCCGCATGCATTAGCTGCGCCTTTCTGGCTCCCCCTCCATCAGATCTAACCCCGGCACTCAGTTTCCTCCCCTACCCCTGCGAGCAACCCTTTCCCTCCCAAAGCCACTCAGCCCGCCCTGCACTTGCCATTCCCAGGGAGCACGGCCACAAGCCCCTCCGAGGGTTTCATACCGAGTTGGGGTGGCATATGCAAGGACTCCCCGGCAAGCTGAGCAGAGCACCCCTAACCCCCAATCCCCGGGGTGACCGCAGCCTTCCCCCACCTCCCCTTTCCGCCCCCCGGGCTCCTGAGCTGCCCCTACAGGCCGGTGAGCACTGCTGGGTCTCAACCCCTCGCCTGTCTGGCGGTAGGTGGCTGCAGGGAGTGGAAAGTCCACGGACAAGAACACGGAGTGCAACGGGCAGAGGGACCCGGCGAGGGAGGGGGCGGGGAGGGGTGCACGGGAGAACGAGAGGTGCAAGTTGCCAGGCACGGGGTGAGCACCGCGCAGGGAGGAGGGGAGAGGGGGCAAAAGTTTTCAGACGGATGCCTGGAGACCAGCTGCAAGGACCCGAGAGAGGGGGTCCACTCCCCTTCATTCAGAAGGGGTCTCCCCAAAGTCCGCAGGGGTTTGGACGCGTCTCGGGAGTGGCGTGATAGTTCTCTACCTGCTCGGCCTAGGCACCGGGGCAGAGGGCGATCCTGCTCGTAGCGGGAGAGCAACAGGCGGCCGCACCTTACCTTGCGCCGGTCCCAGGCTGGGGTGCCGGCTCCATCCTGGGGCGCTGGCAGGAGGCTCGGGGTGCGTGCGTCGTCCGCCCGGGGGTGGGGGCTCTTCCAGAGCTGCAGCGGCCGCTATCTGCTCCCCGCACCCGGACCGCTAGCTAGCGGGGTTGTCCACTCCGGACCGGGCGGTGCTGGTTCCCCTGCGGCGGCGGCAGCAGGCTCGGTGCGGGGCTCCGCGGCGTCCTCCGGTGCCTCCACCCGGCGCGGGTGCGCCCGGCAGCCGCGCGCTGCACCGCTTGGCTCCAGCTGCTGCGGTGACCGCTGCAGACCCTGCTCCGGGCGGGAGCCTGGCAGGAGGAGGAGGAGGAGGAGGAGACAAAGACGTGAGGGTGGCGAAGCGCAGCTCGTCCACAGGCAATAGGCTCAGTCACCAGAGGGGAATCGCCTCCAAACCTGGGCTGGGGAGGAGGGAGGAGAGGCCAAGGGCTGGAAGAGCAGCGGCGGGGAGTGAATGTGGCAGAGCCCGGCCACCGCCTCGTCTCCTCTGATCTCCCAGGTGGGGGTCAGGCGGGGATGGAGAGAGAGGGTGGGAGCCCAGCGTTGGCAGCAGGAGGCGAGGAGCTGGAGGTGGACGTGTTAGCACCCTCTACCGCCCTCGCCTTCCTTTCCCGCACCCCCTCGCATAGCTTCACTCTCAGGATGCTAGGGCCCCATTCTTTCTCCTGTTTCCCTAACTACTGAGATCAGAGCGAAATGCAGCTGGCCAGGGAGCCGGGTGGTGCGGGGCTGGTTGTCCTCTATGGGGGAAAAGGAGAATGCTTAAAATCCACTTGACCAATGATCGCCTACTGGGTGCCAAGTGCTGTACTAGGTTGTTTGGGGGCGGAGGTAAGATGTGGAAGCTGAGGTGTCCCCCTGAAGGCTCCATTGGCATTCCTCAGGAGGATCCCCTGCAGTTCCTGCCGCCCCAAGTTTTGGGGCTGAGTCCTATTGCCTGATCTCGAACCCCAACCAGTTCAGTTTCCCAAAGCAGAAGGTGTTAGGAGAATTCATTTTTTCCCCTCGCCTTTCAGGGATAACGGAAAATGTGCAGCTGAAATGGAATCTCTATGCCCCTTACAGTCTGTGTTTTCCGATTAAAGCAAATTATTAGCGTTAGTAATGTTCTTCTTTCGAAATTTAAATTATTGATCATATTTGCACCGAAGAAACAAAACCAATTAGGGCCAAAGGAACTATCCCGCCCAGCCATTACAAATGCCTCATTTTTCATAGTCCCCACACCTCACCTTTTACCCCAGGCAAAATTAATCTTTCTCCTTTCTTTGCTGTCATAGTTGTGTTTGCCAATCACTTGCAGGACTTACATATTTTTAGATTTAAAAAACAGATTTATATTGCTTTATTCACCTGTGAGTATTATCATCTCCCTCCCTCCCTCCCTCTCTCCCTCCCTCCCTCCCTCCCTTTTCCACAGCGATATCCAGCATACTTTTGTATCTAATGGATATTCAAGGGAGGCTTAACCAGTTGGAAGGTCATTTTCTCCTTTAAACATAGTCAAATTCCAGTGTCTCTGGAATTAATGGGACTCGGTGATGAAATTTTTAAGAGATTTGGGGGGGTGGGAGAAGTGGACATACATAGTTATATTCATAGCCCCTTTGGTCTAGAAATGTGAAACTATCTAATCTATTTTTGTTTCTAGGCAATCTTTTTCTCCCACTGACCACCCTACCTCTGTCTGTTGAACTCTTCCAAAGCCAAAGGAAACCAATCTATTGCTCAACAGCATAAAGCAAGAGATATGTACTCAGCTGCCAACCTAGAGCAAACCCATTCCAGGTGGAGAATAACCAAAAAATCTTTATCATTTAGTGACCTGTGTCAAGTATGTTAAAAGCTGGTAAGGTCTCCTGATTTCCAGTGACACTCTCTGATTATGGATGAATTTTATGACAGTTTGGGCAATATTTCATTGCTGAGGGGTTAAAAAATGTGCCGTGTAGTTTAGGGCTATTTAAAATCATTTTTAAAAATCAATTTCTGTCCCCAGAATTTCATATATATCACGTAAGATAGGAGATAGATAACCTAGATCAGGATGCTTTATGAAAGGTCCATAATGTGTAGGATATTGGAAAAATGACTCCTACGATATCTTCTATTTCTAAGATAATACTGAGATTAGGAGGTCTGTGGTTTGAAGTTTTATTTGTTTTGTTTTGTTTTGTTTTTGAAAATGTGTTTTTAGGACCCAGATATAGGTACATATAGATGGCAGATATGTAATTTGGTATAATTTCCCTGAAGGGAAATTTGGCATCATTATTGAAAACATAAAATTTTTGTAGGCCATTATCCCGATGACTTGTCTTCTAGAAATCCACCCTCAGGAAATAATTCACGATGTGTAAGATTTATCTACAAGAATATTGATTGCAGTGCTGTTTATACTGGGTGAAAATTGAGAACAAACAAAACCAAACTCAAATGTCTAGCAAGAAAGGAATGGTACAATATATTGAGACACTGTAAATGGAATACTAGTTGGGCATTAAACGGTTACAAGTGAATAGGTGAATATTGTGATGAATGATGATTATAATATAATTTTAGTTTAAAAACTCAGGTGCACAAGATGAGAGATAGAAGAGCAAAAATTAAAATCTGGACTAGACAAATTTAGGTGTGGAGCCAGACATTTCTACTTGCTAGCTGTGATTTTGACCTCTAAGACCTCATCTATATAAGTGGATTGATGGCATTTATCTCAGATTGCTGTTTTGCTTTAAATAAAATAGTATTTATGAAGCACTTAGTACAGTGCTTATTCCTACATAATGAAATTTCAATATATTTTGTGGGGTTTTTTTGGCAATTATTAAATGTATAAAGGTGAGTTCATGGTAGAGTGCATTTTTTGTTACAATGTATGTATTTAGCTCATGTCTAGACTAAAATACACCCCAGAGTTAATAGTGTTTGTGGCTGTTAATACTGAGATTATGGGTTTCTTTTTAAAAACTTCTCTAGTAATGAAAAGCAGTAGAATTTGTTTTTAATGTAGTTTTCCTTTTATTAAAAAGAAAAACAGTTTCTGACAATTAACACAGGAAAAGACTTGGATGTTTTCGGCTTTACTAGTAGTTGACTCACATGATCATCAACAAGACTTGCTGACTATTGGTGTCACCCATGCTATAAAAAGGATAAATGACATGGCATGGAGTTTGTCACCTCTGGTATAAACTTAGATTTGTTTTGTAGCAACCAGTAGTCAAGTCCAGCTCAGCAAATTTCACTGTTAAAGAGTTGTTGGGCTGCTGCCCTGCCTTGTCTTGACAGCCAATAAAAAAGAAGAAGAGAGAGGAGGTATCAGAAGCTATAATTGTAACTTTTGATTAGTGAATTAGAGATGAAAGCCTAGTATTGAAAGGTCATGAGATTCAATGGCCTTCCCATCTACAGTAGTGCCCTCTGGGTCAGAGATGGAGATTTTGTAAAACTTGTCTGTGTATATTACAATTGTGAAATATATAGAGGCAAATACCATTTATTGGTGGTTTTAGTTTAATTTTTTTTTTTTTAGAAATGGGAGTGCATCATTTTTAAATTAATGTTTTAGAAATGTTGCATGTAAAGGAAATTCTTTAAATGTTGAGGTGTATTCTCCGATTGAAACTCTGTAGAGAAATGGAAAAAGCATGCCTCTGAGCTCCTGAGTTAAAGTTCTGAAATCTCAGTGGTTGGGGTTTATAAAACCTTGGTGTCTAATGAATGAATGGAATTAAGGCCAAAAAAAATTTACTGTCATGAATTACCTGTGGTAAGTGTTCCAATTAACTATTCTTTTTTTAAAAAAAATATTTTTATTGATATTTTACAGAGAGAAAGGGAGAGAGATAGAGAACTAGAAACGTCGATGAGAGAGAAACATCCACCAGCTGCCTCTTGCACTCCCCCTAACGGGGATGTGCCCGCAGCCAAGGTACATGCCCTTGACCGGAATCAAACCTGGGACCTTTCAGTCCGCAGACCGAAGCTCTACCACTGAGCCAAACCGGTTTCGGCGCAATTAACTATTCTTTATAACAAACCACTCTAGAACTTTTTGGCTTAAATAATAACCAACTTTTATTAGCCTGAATCTGGAATTGGGACAAGGCTCAGGGAGGAAGGTTCATTTCTGGCCCACTCAGTGTCAGCGTAAGGCCACTGAACTCAGAACTGGAGGATGTGCTTCCCAACTGGCTCACTCTCATGCCATATAGATTGGGCTTGCCACTGGCATTCAATAGGGGTGAGGGCAGGGACTTCACTGTCTCTTCACCAAGGCTTCTCCATATGCATCTCTCTATTGTTTCTCATAGGTTTCCTCACTTCATGGCAGTTGGGTTCACAATGAGAACCCCAATAGAAATAAGACCTTAGTAATGAAAACCTGGGTTGTCCATTATACAAAAAAATCTAGTCTTCACTCACTATTGTAAATTTTACTCCCAAACTCACAGAGTAAAATAAATGAGTGAACGAGCTCATTGAATGATTTAGGCAAGTGGATCAAATTTTCTCTCATTTATTGAGATCATGCCATTAAGAATTGAAGAACTAACTGGGGATGTAAACTGGTGCAGTCACAATGGAAACCAGTATAGAGGTTTCTCAAAAAATTAAAAAATAGACCTGCCAAATGGTCAAGCAATTGCACTTCTGGATATTTATCCAGAAGAAATGAAATTATTATGTATAATGATATGTCTGTACCCCTATGCTCACTGCAGTGTTATTTACAATAGCCAAGACATGGGGACAACTTAAATGTCCACTAATGGATGCATAAAGAAAATGTAGGACACACACATACACACACACACACACACACACACACACACACACAGGACTGTTATTCAGTCATAAAAAAAGAAGTAAATCCTGCCATTTGTGACAACATGAATGGATTTCAAGGACATTATGCTAAGTGAAATAAGTCAGGCAAAGACAAATGTTATATGATCTCACTCATACGTGATCTAAAAATCAAACTCTTAGATACAGAATAGTTGGTAGATTGGTAATTGCCAGAGACAAAGATTGGGGCTATGAGAAATGGGTTTATTATTCATTTAAAAAAATAAGAGGACTAGTCATTTAAATGAACTTATAACTACAGAAGGAACCAACTTTTATATGGTTTTCATGAGTCTCTGAAATTTAACTTTCTTCCCAGACCTATCTCATAGCTTCCTCTAGCTTGCTATTTTTAGCCATCTGATCTAGGCTTTATGTTGACTTGTATTAGAGCTAGCTGTTGACAAGTTCACCTTTCCTATTAGACTATGAGTTCCATGAGAGAAGAGACTTTATTTAAATCAGCTTATATCCACCCACAAAACCATCTTCCCAGAGCCACACATGGAGTGGGTGCTTGATACCTGCTTATTGAAAAGATGAATAATTCAATGCCCCTTGCCTTTCCAACTCAATCATTCCATCCCCAAAATGCAATATTGCTCCTGAGCTGCTCCATAAGGCAGCAAATAAAGTCTATGAAACTGGAAAATGTTTGGAAGTTCCACAGTACTTTGGAAGCACTCAAGAACATTAATATGATCCATGATGATATTATTACTTCCCCAACACATAAGTGGTGAATTATCCATTTTAATGTGTTTGTTTGTAATATCCTTGACAAATTTGCAGGAAGTAATCTACTCATGGATACCTATGTGGACTAAGATCTGGTCTCTTCCAGCTCTATTGTTTTGTGCCTTTCTCCAGCTTCCAGAGCTGCTATCTTACCTAATAATAGACAAACATGTAAATTGACCATACCTCTACTATGCCCATAGCCAATCAGAGTGAGTATGCAAATTAGAAGGCCAAAGATGGTGTCTGCCCAGCTGCTCCAGGTGCTGAAAGGCCAAGGGGGTGCAGAACACCTGCTATGAGAGGGAGGGCGGGGGGGGGGGAGGGATCTACAGGAGTGGAGTACTGCAGTGAAGACAAAACTGTAGATACCCAGACTCTTTTTTTCACATGTTTGTCTATTATTAGGTAAGCTGCTAATAATAGACAAACAAAAATGTTTGCAGTTTCTCTGGAAGCTGGAGAAATGAACAAAACAATAGAGCTGGAAGAGGCCACATAGGTATCCATGAGTAGATTACTGCAAATTACTTTTTGCAGCAAAGATGAATAAGGCAGACTCCGGCCAGAGCAAAGGCCTGGGTCCCGGGTGCCAGAGGAAAACTGGTGCTGGAAGCCAAGGAAGGCAGGACTATTGCACGAATCTCTTTGTGCAATGGGCCTCTACTTTATAAATTTATAAACATTTTTATATGCTCACATCATGGACACCTGCCAGAAGGTTTCCATCATGTGAGAATCAGCCTTTTGGATATTCCATGTCTTGACAGGTCATATGGCTACTACAGGATTCTAGGAGGGCCCTCTTAGTCCCCCACCTATATAAGTAATGTGGTAAACATAACTAAAAAGCTGAATAATCCAATAGAGACTCCCTGTCTCAAGCTGTGATTATCAGAATCTCTTCCCTGTCAATTTTAGACAAAAACTTTGGGAGATTTGGGCTATTCACTTTTGTGGCTAAAGCTGCAAGATGTAAACTGTTGGAGCTGTGAGCAGGCACACTGTCTTCCATGTGGAGAAAGCCACACTGCAGTGTGTGTGAGAAAGCCTCCACCCAGGGAAAGATGTGAGATGCAAAATGATTCTCTGTAGGGTCTCAGTCCCTGGTCCCAGATGTTTGGAGGGTGAGCCACGTGTCTGCTTTTCCCACAGCTTTTTATTCATCTTCTGTTTTCAATAAATTCACCTTTTCCTTTGAACTAGTTCAAATTTGGCTTCTGCCACTTGGGACCAAAAGAATTCCAGCTAATGCAATATCAAAGAAAGACTTGAGAAATGCTTCTCAGGATATGTTTGATTAAAGGTTGGAGAGAGAGCATGTGGGGACATTTTGATATGAAGCTTATATTTTGAGAAGTTAAAACTGAAAGAATAACATAAATTAAACCCCATTTTCCAGACAATAAAAACAGGATCTGACATGTACAAACAGGATTCCAGTATTTTGTGATTTGCCTGAATGGTGGCTTCATGAGGATAGGATTTTAATTCTTTGTCCCTCTACCCTGGTGACTGTAATAGAATTCTGCACATAGTAGGAATGTAATAAATATTTGTTGAATGAGTTATTACATATTAATAACTTAATCTAAGGATATGTATTATTAATTTTAGAGGGGAGAGAGAGAGAGAGAGAGAGAGAGAGAGAGAGATGGATGGATTGGTTGCTTCTCATCACACCCTGACTGGGGATCAAATATGCCAACCAACAGAGACACCTGATCAGGGCGAGTTAATGAATTTTTTGTTGTATCTCTTCCTTACTCCCAGAAAGAAATATGAAAACAAAATACAAAACAAAACTACAATTTATTGAATTCACACTATAAACCAGCCACTGTGTTAAGGGTCATCATTTGTTAGCAGACTGAGAAGTGGAGGTGGGGGCAACTATGAATTGAGAGAACTTGTTCTCAGAGAGTAAACCATGTGATCCAACAGTTTGCACACAGATTCTATATACTGGCATCAGGATTTGAACTCCACACTGTGTGCTGTCTCTAGCCCACCACAATCGCATATTAACGCGTTTCTCTAAGGGGCAGGAATATCTTAGGGAGCAATAAGCGGAGAGGGGGTAGGCTTGGGCTGTAATATTGCTTCATATATGATTCCAGTTCTAATTATTAAGGATTTAGTGAACACAGAATTAGTCCTCACTTTACAGACAAGTAAGTTCAGGGCTATAGTGCTGCCTCCAGTACTTGCCTGTCAGCTCCTCGTTGGAAAGTCTCATTATCAGGATGGAAGCTTGTAGCTGTTGGTGCTCCACTACATCCCATAGACATCACCATTTCCAGGCCCCCAGCTTCCTCCAAGCATCTGCTACCCTATGCTTTGTCCCTTGCAGGGTAGCCTAGAAGTGCTACCCAGGGGACCTACTGCCCACCTCCAGTGACTGATAAGAATTGATGGGTAGATAGCCTACATTCTACTCCTCTGCTGGTATGACTCTAAGGAATGTTCTGCACTATCTCCCAGAGGTCCTCAGTGTGACTGTGCCCAAGTGCCCACACACTAACTTCTTAAAAGTGAACTCCTTATCAGCTCCCTTTCCTTCCATGCCTCACTTCCCTAGACCTCAATCAGAACTTTCCAAACAAACTTCTGGAAATCTCTCACCTTTATCTCCAGGTTCTGCCTCTAGAGTAACTCAAGCTAAGTCATCTCTCTGGCCCCTTCACTACAATCCTGAGAGGAATGGGTCAATGAGTTTGAAAAAAGAAACTGAGCCAGGCCAACATGGTTCAGTGGTTGAGCTTTGACCTATGAACCTGAAAGTCATGGTTTGATTCCCAGTCAGGGCCTAGGTTGCAGGCTTGATCCCCAGTGAGGGGCGTACAGGAGGCAGTTAATCAATGATTCTCTCTCATCAGTGATGTTTCTATCTCTATCTTCTTCTATGAAATCAGTAAAAATATTTAAAAAAGAAAGAAGACACTGAGCAATTAGTTGTTCTTATTTTTTTTGTATTCCATTATAGCTATTTTATCTATTATTTTATGAAAATGGAATCATTCTATCATATCCACATCCAAGTGTATAATTGCTGATTCGGGCTTCCCTTTCCCTTAGGTAGCACTCATGAAAACTAGCACAATATTTCTTCTGGTTGGTCTGGAGTCAGTTCTGTGTGTAATTATGGGGTTGATTTTCTTCTGTTGTATTGAAGTTTCCTCTACCCCTTGGTGGTGTCGGGGATGTGACAAGGAAGCTTCCGCTATTCCTATCATCCCTGGTTTATTGTAAGAAGCCCAGGGCATTGGGGAAATGCCCTTATTGGAGTGGAGGCTGCATTTTCAGTTCTTTCTCCAAACTTAAGGGACAAAGGAAGCCATGGATGAATCACTTAATTCCCCAGGCTTCACTGTTTTCCTCTGTAAATTGAGAGGACTGGCCTAAATCATCTCTAAAGTTCCTCTTAGTCCTGGCATTCTCCAACATGCAAGCAGCATTTTCCCCCCTGAAGTTTATTGACAAGTAGTTGCCAAACACCAGAGGAGTGCTGATATGTTGTTGGCTAATATTATCCTTCGTCTGTTTGCAGTGTCTTGATGGAAAATAATCACTGAAAAAAAGCTCTGTTCTGGTGTCTGCTCTGAGAAAAGGCTTAGAGAACACAGCAAGGAAGAAGGAAGAAGGAATTACAGAGAGGGTGGGTACCTCCAGTGGGAATAGGGAGGGTGTCATTTTGTTATGATGCTGAAACTGATACAGAGAGACCAACGGAAGGCCGGTGTCAGTGCCTGGAAGATGAGTATTACGTAAGTGCAATTTTACTTTCCGTGTTAATCTCTGCTGAGGTAATTGCCGTCATTCTATTTTCAGTGTGTTGTTGGCAATGCTGCATGGCCAACTGACAGTTGTTCAATAAAAATAGAGATCATACTCCAGAGGAAAGTGCAATATTCACATGTGGCCAATGTTCTGTTTCTGTGAGCCACAGAAACTCATTTCCTCAAGAGTTAGATGGGGAGAGAGATTGCCAGGGAGCCTTACCCGGAATCAAGACTGAGTTCTGTTTACAGCTTGTTGGGTATGTCTGGCACACAGCTTGGTACCCAAGGAGCCGTGCAATCATTTCAGCAAGGGGAGATCTTTTCATAATGAGGGGAAACTGAAACTCATATTCTTCTCCTTGCTCATTACATATTCGCCACTGAGTCCTATTCACCTTTACCCTCCATGTGCACCGCCAAATATCGCTCTAATTGTCTATACCACATTACCCAACCCCCACCCCACTCCCGTCTTGATTCAGAGCATTATTATTTCTTACCTGAGTATTGTAACACCCTCCTAAAAAGTCTCTCTGTCCCCAGCTCTCCACCCACCCTCCCTTTATTCTAAGCACAGCAGCCATAGTGATCCTCTCCCTAGCATGCAGATTCCTTACTCAAAAATTTTCAGTGGTTCATACTAAAATCTTAATTTCATTATATAGCCCAAAGTCTAATTATAATCTTCGGTCTATTTTAATAGCACTAACTTCTGCCACTTCTGCTTCTTCTAGGATTCAGCAAGTTAAGCTGCTCAGTCCCCCCAAATTCACCACACGGCCTCTTGCTGAGATACTGTCCAGCATCTTAACCTCATGAAGCCCGTTTCTCCATAGCTTTTAAGTGTTTCCCACTATATCGTCCCCAAATTACATTTCCAAGTCCTCCAGGAAGACCTCAAGACTATGACCTCCGCATTCCAAATGGTCTATGAACATACTATCAATAAGGCAACAATCAAACTACCATGGTCAATGTGAACTCAGGTCTGATCATTTAATGGCTGGGACCTAGAGTTGGATTTTCAACTCAACCACCAAACCAGATAAGAGGTGCTCAATAAACATCTAAGGAAGAGAAGGGAAAGAGCACTGACTAAGCACTTATTAATATATGTCAGGCTCCATGCTTGTGATTTTGGGAGGTGGTAAACAGGTGGGGAAAGCAAGCAGTCTGTGACCTACATATGACAGAATGATAAAAGTAATATAGCAGTAAAAAAAAAATCATGCATAGTGAAGATTCAGTAAGTCAGTAAGTCCTCTAAGGTAGAACATAGTAAATCATGGACATGAAGGCATGCTAAAGTTAATATTAAGGAAATAAGAACGTAGACTCCTAACAGCTTCCAGTCTCACTGAGTAGAAAGGCCCAAGAGACCTCAGTATTAAATCCTCCTTGGATATTTGAGGATGACCTTGATGATTAAGCATCTAAAATATGAAGTAGATCAGAAAATATACATGTTCTAAACAGGGGAATCCCAGTAATCACACTTCGTATTCTGTGGAGATATTGAAAGGAATTCTTAAGTAGATGACTTTATACATATAGAATTTAATCATCAATCCTAAGAAAATTACTCTCTTATTTTTTTTAAATCAGTGACTTTGACTTTTGGTAGGGAGTGTTGGATGGTGAGGCTGGATAAGTAGCAGAGAGGAAATTATAATGAGACTCGATGACTATACTATGGAGTTAATATTTTATCATGAAGGGTATGGGGACCAAAAAAGAATTTTGTACACACTATATCATCGTCACATTTTCAGGCTAGAAGTCTCTGACTGCTGTATGCAAGATGGACGAGAGGTGTACATACAGGGGGACAGTGAGATCATTTAGCACTCTATTACAATGACTCAAAACCATAGGAGGGGGGGTGGTAAGTCATGAACCAATAGAGGGAGATGCTGATGAGGCAAATTAAGACATCTGGCATGATCTAAATACCCACACTATGACAGATTCCAATCATTCCTTCTGTGTACCAATTCAGCGGAGTATGACTAGCACTTGGAGATGCTCATGGCCAACAGAACTCCAGCTTCACATGGAAGATACCACAGGAATCCAACTAAATCACCATTCTCCTCCCCAATATTTTTTTTCAACAGAGCCCATATCTCACTATAGAGGTTGAAAACCTGCTTTCCCAGAAGCCCTTGCAATGAAGTATGGGCATCAAGCATGATTCTGATCAATGGAAACCAAGGGGGAAGCTTGCTGCTAGCACACTTTTAGTAAGGGCCTTTTCCCTTTAACAAGAATTTTGAGAAAAGAAAAACAAAACACTTCTATTCTACTAGTCATGTACTTTTCCATTTCTGTGCATAATGCCTAGGACTATGGCAGTCGTTTTGAGACCATGAGGGAAAATTCCTGAAGACAGTAGCCATCATGTTGAGGAGAGAAAGGATAGAAAGATCCTGGGTTCTTATTGATGTCATAATGAGCCTTGTAACCACTTACCTTTAAATTTTTGTTACGAGAAAATAGAATACCTTGTTTTACAAGTTTTTGCTACTCAAAAGGGTGGTCAGTGGACCAACTGTATTAAAATATCCTAGAATGTGTGAAGACTGCAAAATCTTGGATATTATCCCTAAAATACTGAATCAGAATCTGCTTTTTAATAAGATCCTCAGTACTAGTTTAAGCCACTTTTTATTAGGTATTCTGCTACTTGCAGTTGGAAGCATCCTAATTAATATACTTGCTATCTAAAGCTTTTATAAGAGGATTAATTGTACTTCTGTTGCTCTATAATATTTGACCACCTCTCTATCACAGTATTTATTTTATTTTGCCATGATAATGTAATACAGATAGGAATATCTACGAGAGCCTGACCCATATGACTTCATACATTTCTTGAGTAGGCCCTGTGTCATATTGACCTTTGTATTCCCCTTTCTGCCTTGAATTAAAGCTTTATGAAAATAAATATTCAAATATCCATGGAACAGAAAAATAAAGGGAATAATAAGTTCCTTGCAATTCCTCTGGCCAATGAAAATTTAGAAATTTCTATAAATAGCCATATGGATTCTACGGTATGCTAGTGATCTGCCTTAGGCTATAAATGTACTGTTTTCTTGTTCCACCACTTTTCCAGGAAAGAGCCCTGCTCCATAGAGCTCTTCAGGGTTGAGATGTTCATAAATCCTGGGTCTTTTAAAAAATATATATTTTTTGTTGATTTCAGAGAGGAAGGGATAGGATGAGATAGAAACATCAATGATGAGAGAGAATCACTGATGGACTGCCTTCTGCACACCCTCTATTGGGGCCTAAAACCCAGGCATGTATCTTGACTAGGAATATAACTGTGACTTCCTGATTCACAGGTTGACATTCAAGTACTAAGCCACACTGGCCAGGTAATCCTGAGCCTTTTACATGGTGGGCCACATCACTGCCGTCTTCCCAAAGCTTAACTGCTTTACTATCATTAGAATACTCAAAGTCATCTCAAGGTTCCCCTCTCAAAGCCACCAGAGCTAGTCCTCTTGGGATCACTCTATATATGGAGCTTAATTTAGAGTAATCAATAACACAAATCAATTTACCATTGAGCATCCAGCATTGACCGCTGAATAGGGCCAGGAAGGAAATCCCTGACCATCTAGAATTCAGGAAAAAAAAAACACAAAAAGGGGCCTGGCTCACTCAGCTGACTCTGCTTTTGTTAAAAGGCGCTGTCAGTGGCCAAGCTTAGTGAAGCTAGAATGCTGGGATAAATATAGAAAATTGATTTACCTTTCTCATTTAATAAAAAGCATCTACAGATTTTATAAAGTAGAAACCCCACATATAGGTCATCCAAAGAGAGGGCACACACACACACACACACACACTAGCTTTGTGCCTTTTTACAACACAAACACTAATATATAACAATAAAGTTTGACTTACTATTTTATCCATGATTTTATAAATAAAACTTCATAACCAACAATAGATTTATGTGCTGGCTTGCTTCCTCGATATCTGGCAAGCAGTGAGCATTGTAGATGTAGTGAGCATAGTCTAAGATCTAAGATGAAGAGACCTAGACTCGGGTTCCAAGTCTGCTCTGATTAGAGACTAGAGGTTAGAGGTGAGAGGTGAAAGGTGAGCCTATGTCATGTCAACCTCAGTTTATTCAGATAAGAACCATCCTTTTAATTATGAACACCCCTCAATTTCCCATTATTTAGAGTAGGAGTGGGGAACCTTTTTTCTGCTAAGGGCTATTTGGGTATGTATAACATCATTTGAGGGGCATACAAAATTATCAACTTAAAATGTAGCTTGATATGATTGGTCAAAGATTTAATTAACTCACCCCTAATACCTTGGCAGGACCAGGTTAAATGATTTCATGGGCCTTATAGGGCCCAAGGACTGGACGTCCCTTGCCCCTGATTTGGAGGAAATAGTTTCACAAAAATCTTGGGAGATTTTACAAGGTAATTTAGAAGAGGTTGATACAATTTTTTTTTTTCTTTTTCAACATTTGTTTGTGGACAACTCTAATTGGGCAAAGGAGCATATGCAATGTAGCAAAATAATCCCCACCAATTCCTGCCATAATTCAATATTGTCAACCAAAAGCTAGACTTTATTGAACCAAATTACACAATAAGGCCCACAGAAAACCATACACAGACAGCTGTCTCAATTGTCCTTTGCAAACAGGAAAGTTGCAGAAGCTATTGTAGAATCTGGGAATGCCTATTAGCAAAATTTCCCTGCTAGCTATAATGGGTGGGGCATTTTTTCTCTTCCAGAAGGAAAACTCATTTTACGTTTATATTGGAGAGATAGACTCTATTCATATGAAATTCAGTGGAAGTTAATTCCTCAGAAAAGCGAACTTAGTTAACTAATTTAGAGAGTTTTCAACTTGAGTTTACAGATGTCCATACATATATATGATAAACATAATGAAAAAAAAATAGAGCCCTGGGAGGTTTGGTGACTTGCCCAAGGTCACTCAGAGGCAGAACCAGGACTACAGCCTCTCTGTCACTTTTGCTTAAAACATTGATTCTTAACTGGTGACAATTTTGTCCCTTCCTTTTCCAGGGACATTGGACAATGTCTTGGTTGTCACACCAGGAGTAAAGTACTATTTGCATATACTGCTGGGATAAAGACCAGAGAAATGTTGCTAAACGAGCTACAATTCACAGAACATCTCCCCAACAAAACAGTGTCAAGACTAAAACTCTAGAGCCGAAACTGGTTTGGCTCAGTGGATAGAGCGTCAGCCTGTGGACTGAAGGGTCCCAGATTCGATTCCGGTCAAGGGCATGTACATTGGCTGCGAGCACGTCCCCCTGTGGGGGGTGTGCAGGAGGCAGCTGGTTGATGTTTCTCTCTCATAGATGTTTCTAGTTCTCTCTCTATCCCTCTTCCTTCCTCTCTGTAAAAAAATCAATTATATATATTTTAAATCTAGGGATAGAAGTAACATCCAAATATGAAGACTTGCATATCACACACACACACACACACACACACACACACACACACACACTAAATGCAGCAATTACCAGAAAAAGATAAAGTAGCTGACTACATTATTTCTAACACTTGCTTATAAGCAGAAGAACAATAATAATAGCAAACCTAGAGTTCCCATGACATCTCTCTTTCACTCATTCCACTTCTTACAACAGCACATGCAGCCAACACCACTTTCAAACTATATTCCTGAATCAACTGCTCCTTACCACCTCCTCTGACATTTCATAGCTCTGGCCTCATTATCTCTCACCTGGGCCACTGCAATAGCATTATAAGTGGTGCATCTTCTTCACTCTACACTCAATCTTTTCTTTACTTGGCAGCCACAGTGACCTTAGCAATATAAACCTGACTCTGTCACTTCCTTGTTAGTCCTTAGGGGGACTAATTCTGTATTCCAGTGTGCTCTTGGAAATGAGTAGGACATATGTTTGGCTGTTTAATGAATTGGGTGTTACTAGCCTTTTGTAACTGGGGGCAGAGGAAGCCAACTGTCCGGTAATGGGAGGGATTGTGAAGAACTGACTTACTCGAGCTGTTCAGCATCTCTCATAAGATGCAAGAGCCTCATTTCTTACCCCACTGGTCACCTTGCTCTCTGTGCTCCTGCTAGTGACCTTGACATTCCTTGAACCTCTCAATCATGTTTCAGTCTCAGGGATTTGGCAGTAGCTGCTGCCTGCTTAAAAGCTCTTCCCCAAATATCCTTATGCATCAGTCCTGTTACACTGTGTCATAATCTTATCTAAATTAGTATCCCCTTCATTAAGGTGAGGTGTTACTCTGCTAAAGGTTTCTTCCTTTCATTTATCAATATACTAGAGGCCTGGTGCACAAATTCGTGCATGGGTGGAGTCCAGCTGGCCTGCCCCTATCTGGGTAAGGGGAGAGGGCTGGTTGGGGGGAGGAGCCGTGGCCTGCTGGAAGGTAGGGGGGGTTGTGGGCAGTTGGCTGGCTGGCCCCCTTGGTCAAACTCCCAGTTGAACTAGTCGAGGGGACAATTTGCATATAAGCCTTTAATTATATAGGATGATACAATAACATATGTTTATCAGTGTATTCATGTTTTTAATCTGTCCCCATTATAAAGTAAGCTCAAAGAAAGGAGGGATTTTGTCTGTTTTTCTCATCTTTGTATCTTCAGTGGCTAAAATAGCACCTGGCACATGGAAAGTATTAAACATATGCATGTGGAATAAATACATAAATGTATATATTCATTTGGATAAAATTCCCTCTGAAATGTGTGGTCAGAGGAGAGAAAACTCATAAATTTCCTTTTAACATCATGACTGTTTTTAAAAAAGTCTACTATTTCTATGTGTTTAAAAATCACATCATGACTGTGTGTTTAAAAAATCCTATATTCACCAAGGACTGCTTAGAAAATTATATTTAAGAGATAGTCTTAATTGTTATTTTAATTACCTGCTGACCAAAATCTGTGTTGGTGGACTGGGTAGTAGAAATAGGTTAAGATATGTCTCAAGAACTTTAGGAATCATGGAAGAAAAAGAAGAGAAAATAATCAATTCAATAAAATATAATTAACAGTCAAAGGAATGCAAAGTTTCATGGATTATTTCGTGCTGACAATCTTAAATGTGTAACTTCAATAAAAATGATGAAGTAAGGTAAATTTCTCTCCATTAACTCTGATGGGAACTGGGAATGTGGCAGATCTGCAATTGCCTTGAGGCCTGGTTTTAGGCCAAGGGCACAAACTGCTCCTCTCAGGGAAAACTTGAGTTTGGGAAGACAAGCTCCCAGCAGTCTTTGGGTCAGCAGATAGGACTTGGCACCTCTCTGACCACAACTTTCTGAGCTCTGATCACTCCTCCTGGCAAAGGAACAATAGTGATCTACCGGGATCAAGGAGAACGTCACTGTAGAGGCTCATCATTGTCATTTGGATGTGTTAAGCCCATGTGTTTTGGGTCCTTTTCCACAGACCCAGAGCTCTAGTAGGCATTTTTTGTGAAAGTGATTGATTGGAGCTATTCTCGGGAGAAGAGAAGTGTAGGAGGCCTAACAGAGCAAGGGAAGAAATCTAAGCAAGGAGGTAGTCTTATTTGGAGTCTAACTTCAGCCTGATCCCATGGGGAGCTCTGGAATATGAAGTGTATTGTGGAGCTGGTCCTCCTTAAGGCAAGAAGGCAAGAGGACCATCCTTTCATACTTGTTTGTTGGAAGCCTAGAAGCTTTGTTGTCAGGATGGAGCCCAAGATCCTGGGAGCAGCTGTGTGCCCTCAGGAGCAACAATCACAGAAGCTGGGAGAAGAATACCCCTATTCTGTAGAGGAGATTTGGACGAGGCACCAACAGCATTTGCTTCATGTCTGCCAGTCCCAAGGAGACATGAATCACAGTCTAAAAAATAAACATACCCAAGAGCACGTACTCTTAGTATTACTGCTTGGCACGGCATTATTCAGAGTGGCCTTGGGAATCACATCTGGCCTCTAGAGTTTATTCCGAGGGAACTCTGCTAATGTTGGGCAATGTCAACACTGGTATTTGCAACACCAAAGAGCATTCCCTTTTCTCCTTGAAATGTTCCACACATTTTACAAACAGTCATTTTGTAAAATGTGTGGAAGTGTCTCAGAGAGCAGTGGAAGTGGTGAGAAATAGATGTTAAAGCAACTAAAAGATTTCAAAGAGGAGTCCATTTTACCAACAACGTGGACTTATAATTAACTGAAACCATTTCAGCAAGTCCTTTAGAAATCCTATTTGCATATGTTTTCTTGCCATTTAAATCTCTGAAGCAGGATGATATGGCCCAGAGTCCTCATCCTCAGAATTATATCCACTTTGGGACAAAAGGGTCTATTTACCAGCATCCTGGCCTCTCTACCTACTACATGTTAGTGGCACCCATGCCCTACCTCTCCCCTTTCCTATTGCCAAAGTTCCCATAAATGGCAAAATTGCCCCTGGTTGATAAGGCAAAAGAAACCCAGGATAATAAGAGTCCTGGAAGGGCCATCAAGCAAACAGAAAGCTTTGGTTTTCGCATAGGTGAAATGCAAATAATGTCAACCAGATAGAACTATTGTGATTTAAATAGAGAGCATTGGTATAGCATAGAAGCCAGCACATAAATCAGTGTGTGTGTGTATTCTTTTCCTTCTGGATTAAAATCCTTTCAAAAGTGGTTTGTCTTCTAATGGGTAGAAAAGTGATTAAAGGACCATTCAATACAAATTAGGACATGAAGCATGGTTTTACTTCAAAGAACTAAGATTGTTAGAGGGGGGAAAAATACCTGATTCCTTCTAAACAAAAGTCATCGATACTTGTTCCCTTCCAGTATTTACTGAGTAGTCATTGTGGGAAAATATTGGGAACTTAAATAAAATTTAAAATGACATTTTCTGAATGCTTACTGGTGTAGCAGATATTGTTAAAGACTTTGTGTGAAATATCTCTTGAGTATATAGTACTCTCTCTAATTCATCAATAAGAAATAGGAGCAGAAGAAAGTTAAGTGATTCTCCCCAGATAGCAGAAAATGATGGGGCTGGAACTCACACTGAAGTCACGCATTAGAAAGTAGAAGAGCCAGGTGATGTGGTGTGGGAAGAGGGATACACCAAGAGGTACAGCCACCATGGTTTGACAACCCTTTGTTGGCCTTCCTTAAAGTCTAGTCCAGTAGCCACAATTCTTCCTCGCATTAAGATTTTAGAGACCATAAGCATTGAAGAATCCCCTGCATATTCCATATGCAGCTCAAATTAAAACAACTAAAAAAAGGAATAAACTGTAAGGAACACCAGAAAATGTGCTAATTTTTTCCATGATGAATACATGGATGATTTTGGAAACAGCTAATAACACTTTTTTTTCAAAGATATTTCTCCCATATTTACCTTGTTTATTGGGTATCCAGTACTAATAACTCCCAGTTTTCTCATTCTCCGGCAAAATGTCTTGATATTGAATCCGTGATCTTGACCTTGGAATGAAGGGTTCATGACCTTGGATTGAAAAACTTACCGTATTTGCCGGCGTATAAGACGATTTTTTTGGCCCTGAAAAATATGCCTCCAAGTGGGGGGTAGTCTTATATGGCGAGTATATAACAAACTCTGTATTTTTAGTGGAAATGTTAGGGGGTCGTCTTATATGCCCAGTCATCTTATACGCCGGCAAATACGGTATTTTCAGGGTCAAAAAATCGTCTTATACGCCGGCAAATACGGTAGCTTCACCCTCCAATGTTCATTAGACACACTCATTTGGATCCTCCAGGTTCCTTTTGGTCTAAGTGAGGCACCAGCAAACTTCTGTAAGGGCAAGATAGTAACTACATTAGTCTTTGTGGGCCGTGGCAATTCTGTCACAGACACTCAACTCTGCCACGGTAGTTCAAAAGCAACCACAAACAATATATAAACACATTGGCATGGCTGTGTTCCAGAAATATTATATTCCCCCAAATGGTCCGGATTTGGCATCAGGGCCACAATTTGCTGACCTCTGATCAAGGACTCTGTTGTGCAGCAGTATGCAAAATTGCACAATGAAAACAACAGGACTTATGAGAAAAAAATGGGGTTAGGGGACCAACATTCAAAAACTTTATCTGTGATACCCAGGAAAAGATAGGAACTTAATTACACCAATGTTACAATTTACAAATGTTAACGGTTAAGAAATACACAAATACTACAATAAATATGGTGCTTTGCCTTGAAAAAGATATGAAGCTTGCCTGTGAAAATATGCTCTGAAACCTTGTATTTGAGTTATGGTGAACCTTGGTATCACTCTGGTGCACAAAGCCACCTGAGCGTGGTGCTCATAGCCTGTTTGGGGGGTTGTCTGTCAGGGTGGCAGGAAAAAAGGAGGTTTTAAAAAATTATAGCACAACATCCCTAAAAGATTGAAAAGAAGCCATTCTTGTCTATCTGAGCAATGGGACATCTCCCCAGAGTATGGGCCAGCATGCAAAAACTGTCCAGGTCCTTTGATTATAAGCCTCTCTGTGTGGATTTATATTAATATGCAAATGAGTCACCCTGGGCTCCATTTCAGACAACTGGGCATCTAACATTTTCCCCTTCTTCCCACTCATGTCATCTTTACTGCTCATTAAGTGCTTACTAGTACATGTTTTCTTTAGAAACTAGTTATACAGTAAATGCAGATGAAATAGGTGTTTTATAAAATATGCAGATTTATACTAAATATTTCTTTAAGTTAAGAACTAGACTTGGCTGGTGAGTTCAGTGGTTAGAGAATTAATCTGTACACTGAAGGGACTTGGGTTCAATCCCTGGTAAGGGCACTTATCTGGATTGTGGGTTTGCTCCCTGACCCTGGTCAGGGCAAGAGTGTGAGGCAACCAGTCAACGTGTCCCTCTCACACCGATGTTTCTCTCTCCCTTTCTCCCTCCTCCCCTTTCCTACTCCCTTTCATGCTCTCTGAAAAAAACAATGGAAAAAAATATCCTCAGGTGAGGATTAACAAAATAAAACAAACAAACAAAAAACCCAAAACTAATGAACACTGACCTAACACTAATACAGGGAAATCCCAGTATTAAGTGCTTGCATGCCTTTTATTTCATTTAGTCATGTCCCTTTAAGGTATGAGATGAAGTTGATATTTTTAGATGAGCAACAGGGGCTCACGGAGGTCACACAGCTAGAAAGTGCCAGTGCAATCTGATTTCAACTCTCCGACCTAACTACAAAGCGGAACTTGTTAAGTATTTCTGTACAATTACCCCAAAACTTCCCAGGGTAAAGTAACCAGCATTGATGATCTCACCTGTCTGAGGTCCAGGAATCAGGGGACATCTCAGATGGATGGTTCCAATTGAGGGAGTCTCTTAAAGTTGCAGTCAAGAGATTTCCTCGGTCTGTGGTCATCCCAGTGCTTCACTGGCTTAGAGACCCAAAGTCACTCACATGCATGTGGGCAGGAAGCTTAAACTCCTCACCTTGTAGGCTGGTCCACAGGGCGGCTCACAATATGAGAGCTGGCTTCCCCAGAGCGAATGAGCTGAGAGAGAGAGAGAAAGAGAGAGAGAGAGAAGAGAGAGAGAGAGAGAGAGAGAGAGAGAGAGAGAGAGAGAGAGAGACAGAGAGAGAGAGAGAGAGAACTATATCAAAATACAAGTTCTAGGAGATGTTTAACCTAATCTCAGAAGTGATAGGTTAGCACAATTGTCATAAAATGCCATTGGTCACAGAGGTCAAGCCTGATGGAATATGGAGGGCCCTCCAGAAGCCTGTGACTCCCAGAGGCAGGGCCTCCCATGGGCCATGCTGGAGGCTGCACATCATCGCCTACAGAGTTGAAGTTACCATGAAAGGGACCCAACAGACCCCTTGGTTTGAGGTCTCCCCACCAGCTATCTATTGGCAGGGAGAATGTAGAGAAGGGCTTATCTATGCATATCTTTATTTTTTGTATAAATAATTTATTGCATATGTTATATATTATTTAAAATAGGCATATTTTTCTTGATAGAAGACCAGGAAAAAGGGAAAGAGAGGAGCTATATAAATTAGTTATTTTTGTATTCTTCACAGTGTCTTGGGAGACCACTGATTGAGTGTGACATGTTGAGGGTAGAAAACCTTCTCAGGACATGCACACCCATTTTTGATGTGTGTGTGTGTGTGTGTGTGTGTGTGTGTGTGTGAGAGAGAGAGAGAGAGAGAGAGAGAGAGAGAGAGAGAGAGAGAGAGGTAACTTTTTCAGACTCCCTGGGCGCAGATCCATCATCAGATTTTGTACTGTTTTTCTCATATCATGGCAGGACATAATCTTGCCCAGGAACTGAGAAAACCCGATGGGGTGAGAAGGGGAGAAATGAACCATAAATGTTAGAATTATTATACAGTACCAACAAATGATAAACTCCTGCTGTTCCTCTCATAGATCTGTAACCACAATTGCACTTGTCCCTTTTAAAAATAGCAATTGGAGTCAAGAGCATTTCTAAGATAGTAGAGTGCCATCTTCATTTTTAAACATGAATAAGCTACACAGAAGCCATTGGGGCTAAAGCATTAGATGGGAGACAGAGCGGAGAGAGGGGCAGAGGCCGATTTTATTGGGGGTCCCAGAAAAGAGCTTTTTTATTCATCCACTCCTTCAACTAGCATTTAGGCAGCCTTTATTATGAGATGGCTCCTAAGCATTGGAGGGCATGTGCAAATGTACAAAACACAGGCCCTGCTTTCTATAAGTGGAATATTACTGATGATTTTACACACAGACACAGCCTCAACCACTTATTCATTGAGTCATCAAATTTTGCTGTCAGGCATTGTTCTAGACACTGGTATAGCAAAGATAAATAAAACGTCAGCTCTCCCAGAGCCCACAGTCTAGTAAAGGGTCACAAGTCACAACTAAGGTGGATCCAGAATGATGAGAGAGAGAGAGAGAGAGAGAGAGAGAGAGAGAGAGAGAGAGAGAGAGAGAAAAGAAGAAGAAGAAGAAGAAGAAGAAGAAGAAGAAGAAGAAGAAGAAGAAGAAGGAGGAGGAGGAGGAGGAGGAGGAGGAGGAGGAGGAGAAGGAGGAGGAGGAGGAGGAGGAGGAGGAGAAGGAGAAGGAGGAGGAGGAGGAGGAGGAGGAGGAGGAGGAGGAGGAGGAGGAGGAGGAGAAGGAGAAGGAGGAGAAAGGGACGGACGGAGGGACGGACCTAATTCAGTTTGGGGGAGAGGATGGGCAAGTGCTAGGAGAAGTGTCTAAGGCAGCTGTGGACAAACTACAGCCCATGGGCTGGATCCGGCCCATTCAGCTGTTCTATCCGGCCCGCAGAGCAGAAAGAGCGGAGGGTTCTCTTGCTCTCCCCTCCGCTCCTTCACCAGCAGCCCAAGATGAGAGTGCCAGCATGGCCAGGTTGCTTTTGTTCTGGCCCTCCGGTCCAGTTTAAGAACCCATTGTTTGCCCACCCCCGGGCTAAGGGGAAGTGGTACTGCAGCTGAGTATCAAAGGGAAAACTAAATTAATCTTTAGATCCATATCCGTATGACTTTCTATCTGCCTGCCGTATGACTTTCTATCTGCCTGCCTATTAAGGAGTTGTGGCTTAGAGATATAGTCTTGGCTCTGGTTTGACTCCCAACTCTGACATTCACTATCTGTTCAATGGCAGGCAAATGCACCTCTTAATGCCTTAGTTTCCTCATGTGTAAAATGAGGATAATAATAGAGATTACTTCCTATGATCATTATGAGAACTAAATGACTTAATGTCTTGCAAAGTGGTCAAAAGAATACCAAACTCAAATAAGCCCTATGTAAGTATTAGTTATTGAGAGAGAGAGAGAGAGAGAGAGAGAGAGAGAGAGAGAGAGAGATCTCCCACTGGGAATTAAAATGAGGGCTTATAAAAGATAAAGCCAAAATGGAATTTCGAGAGGGGTTCCAAGACATAAGGTAAGGAGTTTTTATGGCTGCCCACCAGGAAAGTCAGAGTTGCAAAATTTTGGGTAGGTAGCAGCGACTAGAGCCAGGCATCTCGGAATCTTCACAGTATCAGAGGACTTGAGGAAGAAGCTGACAAATCCATGGATGTTCTTGGTAATATGACTACAACCTGGAGGAGCAGGAGTGCTCTGGTGTGTCCACAGCAGCTTTCTGCTGGGAAGAAGATGGCAAAAAACAAACAAAAACAAAACAAAACAAAAAATTGTGCCCACTTCAATCTCCATGTCTCATCATTTCTAGCCTTTCTCACTTTCTCTTTTTGGGTGGGCCAAAGACTAAACCCACTGGGGAAATGCAGGCTGCAGTATATGACGCCCATCCAAGTAACTGCTCTGCAAAATATAGAGTGGTAAATCTTATTGGTAGCTAAAGAAATAAAATTAAATGTTACAGTATTTGGTTAACATGGTGGTGCATGATATATATGTGTGTAGTTACAAAGTCATTTAGCTCCAAACTAGCTTCCTGAGGAAGCTATTATTATTATTCCCATTTTAGAATGAGTGAGGAGATATTCAGAGCAATTAATAACTTTTCCAGTGTTATTACTAGCAATTAGGGGAACTGGGTTTTGAGTCTAGATCTGTATGACTCTACAGCAAATGTTTGTAACTTCTGTGATATGTGGCATCAGAAGTAAGGAGTAATGGAGTTCTAGACGAGAGACAGATGAAGAAATGATGAAGGAAGGTGGCATTTGAGTTGAGGACTAAGGATGAGCAGAGTTTATATGTAGAAAAGGGAAAGCACTTTATTGGACCTGAGAGACATGAACTTCCAGCGGGATGGGGAGGAGTGTGGTGTGGCTAAAACATGGGCATGAGAGACAAAGCTGGACAGGGCCAGGTTCATGAAGGGTCATTTGTTCCCTCAACCTGATGGGAATGCAAGACCAATGAGAGAGGGAGGTGGTGGGCGGGGAGAAGGAGGGAATGGCCCCAGGTGGGACGATGCACCACACTCAGGCAATCCTCTCTCCCAGCCTTTCCCCCATGGATGCTCAGCTTCTGCATCACTGTCTGAAGACAGTGGCACAGAGCCCAGCTGCTGGGATGCTAGACACTGCAAGTGTCCCAGACGTCTGGACTGGACTTGATGATGGGAAATGAGCAGCAGGAGAGAGACCAGTAAGACCTGAACTTCAGACCGGAACCTGAAGGATCAGGAAGCAGAGAGGGTGCCTGGCTATGCAGGAAGAAATCCTTTCTATCTCCTCTAGACAATGATGATGTCCCACAGTGATGCCAAAGCAGGAGGGCAGCACCCCGCTATTTGAAAGCAGTGAGCATTGAGACTGCATGAGTCATTTGAGAATCTGAGGGAAATGTAATCTGCTTCTACAATCATAATCCCCAAGGTGTCCAGGTAACATCCACAGGTCCATTTACATCTAAATGCACCTTGAACCAACAGCACAGGTCCCAAAATTCTCCCTCTCCACTGCCTCCCTGGCATGACTAAGTTACTATGTTTGTACGTCTGCGGCCTTGAGAAAGTTATTTATGTCTCAGTTTTCTCAGGGTGTAGTATTATTGTGAAGAATACTTAAGATACTACATATAAGGAGAATGTTTGGCATATACCATGCACTCAATAAATATTAAATACTGTTAGAATTGTGATCACTGCACCCCATTGCAATCCTATCATTCATTTATATGGGGGGGTCTCAGCCCCACTAGACCACATGTCCATGGGAACTTGGTTGGAGAAGGGGGTCTAATATATAGAACATAAAGAATAAATAAATCCAGAAAGGCCAACTATCCCACTGGACAGGAGTGGGGAGAGAGCTTGGCAGGAGAAGTCCTTGGAAGAGCAGAAAATGAGGTGAGCCTGGAAGAACACAGAAGTCATTGCCAGGTGAGAAGGAGCAGCCAGAGCACTCACTCCAGGGAGGGCTCCAGTGACCGACAGGAGGGCAGGGCTCCAGCCTAGGTGACATGGTGACAAGACAGAGTGAAGGGCTAATGAATGAGGCTGGCAAGGGAGGTGGGAACTGGTACTGGAGGCCTTGAGTGGCATGATCTGGTAAATGTTTTCCAAACTCCAGTAAGTATCGCCTTCCCAATTTTTGCCAGATGTGAGTCATGAATTTTCTCTTACCCTCTTAGTTAATATTTTCCTTAAATTGACTTACCTTTTACTGTTATAAATAACAACCCATATACTTTTGCCATAAACATAAGCTACCGGTGAGACAAGTAGTAAAGTAAAAACATGTATTGGTAAACTTGCGGATGGTTTTTCCTGCAAAGGCTCTGAGCCCACTGTCTGTCTCTTTACTAAAAATGGAAATCCGTAGGTTTTTGAGGAGTGTGAAAACCACTGAGCACATATGGCAAGCTTTCCATTTAGAAGGATGGAGACAAGCTGGTAAGGGAGTGGGCTTGCTGCCGTGGGACCCGATGGAAGGTAAGGATATCACCTATGGTCTCTAAGAGCATCTTCAGATCTGTCAGTGGCAATACTCCCACAATTAGGGAAACCCTCCTGGGGTGACAGGAACATCTCTGAGGGATTTTAGGCAGGAAATCTACCTGTTTAGAGCATCTTTCTGGCTATATCATTGGTGTGGATTTATGGAAACTGTGACTGGGAGCTGGGAGATCAGGTAAATGAAAACAGCCATACCCGGGTGAGTTAAGTGTCTGACGGAGAAGTGTTGTTGAGCTGGGGAAGAGAGAAGTTACTGGTGAAATGTTCAGAAACAGGGGTTGTGCTTGGGGAAGCAAAGAACGGATCTATGATCAATTCCAAGGGGTCAACTTGGGTGAGCGAGGGATATGATGGTGCCACGGTGAGGCAGAGAATTCTGCAGGTGATGTTCCCATTTCTCTCTCTTGAACTTGTCTGGTCATCTTCTCCCGGGCTCCAGCCTCTTTCTGTTGATTTCCAGATGCTCAGACCTCAGGATGTCCCCAGTCTGACCTGGGGAAGAGGTCATGGTCCAAACCCATTACCCTGCCTTGGAACATCCCAGAATAGGGGGCAGGCTGAAGACCAATCACTCAACATCTCACCACCCTCACTTCTCTACTAACCTATAGTTAAGAACTGGTTAAAAGGAAAGACAAGCACAGGGGGAAAGGACCTACAAAAAAATTCACTGAGAGGATCCCACAAATCCAGGTGTGGATTAAGGAGCTGACCAATTTTCAGTTTCCAGTTGGTGGGTAAGTGGGGTAGAGAAACTTAGAGGCTGAGTGCATGTGTTTGCATCTCAGGTCATTTCTTATTTCTGCTGGAGGAACACTTTTCTTGGCCCCAGGCTGTCCTGCTTCACTGCTCAGACAGATATGTGTAATTGCTACAGAGGAATTGATGCCCTTTCCTCTGAGGCGATGGAGGTCATCACATCAATTTGGTACATCCTGGAAATGACACTATCCGTCTTATTCTCCTGATCCAAATGAAAACAGCAGCTGGTAGTCACTAGCTAACAAACTAGCTCACACTCTGGTATAAATGACTGTGAACACATAAACTATCTAACATTTAGCAACAAATTAATCCAAAGCAATGGCTATCTCGTGTGCAAGACCTTCAGATCTTTAGGGCTTTATTTGAAGTGGAAATTATATTTTTTCCTTCCTGCGAGGCAACCCTGAATCAACAGACACAAGGCATTAAAATTCCGTTGATTTGGCAGGGTGGTCTATAAAAGACACTCCCAAGAGTGTATTTTCAGACTTTCAAATCTAGTTGTAGAGTCAACTAAGTTCTGAAATAAACTCTTAATCTTATTCCAAGAATGATCCCATCTAGTTCAAAGCGAAAACTCATTTGGTGATGCTCTAAATGGAAAGCACAGTAAAGGTAGTAAAAAAAATGCATAAAGGCTCTCTGTGGAAGATCAGAATGTTTCCATTTAACAACATGATTAGTGGATGGAATAGCAATGTAATATATTTTATATGGAAATTCAAACATATTATTATCTGAATAAAAAAAATGGAAAGGAACACAGGAGAAAGTGATAAACATTCCAGGAATTAAAGGAAACCCTCATGGTGTTCACTATTTTGAGAAAGTAGTGGTTCTCTTTCTCTCATTTATAAGTATGTCAATTTCCTTTAACTGGACAGCCATTGAATTTGTTGTTGACAAATATCCTACTTGAACCTTTACTGCTTATTGACTTGATTTTGAACTTTTCCTACTTGAAAAGATTCAGGAAGATGTTTCTAATTAGGTTTAAAATACACTTCAGTCCTGGATGGGAGGTCAATAGGTGTGGCAAACTGTGGCCATTTAGAATCCATAAGGTCAATGTTGGCCAACAGGTCTATTTCCTTTAACCTTTGGAAGGAGATTGCTATGTGGGAGAATCAAAATTAATGATATGATCTATAGAACATACTTTTTTCCTCTACTAAGCCATGTTTTTCTAACCCAGAAGTGCTTTCTGTGATATATTCTTGATTTATTCAGTAAAATTATAGACTCCTTAGATAGAAAGGAACTTAAAATGTACATTTACCCTATGTTGCTACATCTAAAATAATGGTTCCCATCCCTGTATGATCAGAATTCCTTAGGGAGCTTTCTAAAACATGAACATGCCCAAATCCCACTTCTAAGCTACCTGTTGGCCCAGGCATTGATATTTTTAAAAGTCACCCTTCACCTCCCTGGCCCTGATAAACAACTAGAGTTGGGAAGCACTCACTTGAAAATCAAACTTACCTTTCTCTCCTGTTAATAACTTGTTTCTAAGTGGTCAAATTCAAGCAACACTGGACTCATGTAAAATGAGCCCTGATGCAGTGTTTCATTTGCTTTTCTCTGTCCAGGTACAACATGAATTTTCTCTTTCTTCCATAGTCAAGAGAAGAGAGTTTGACTGAGCAAGGATGAGATTAGAGGCAAGGTTCTTCCCACAACTGCCTCTTGGAGAAAATAGCAAGTTTCCCTATCGTTTTCAAGTCTCCATTAGCAACATTCAATGAAGCTATCTGGGGGATGAGCAGAGAGCAGGTAGCCAACTAGATCCTGTGTCAACTCAGTATGGCCTAGACTTGGTGCTCTCTGGCTGCCACAGTCTTGGCTTGCACAATGCATTTCTGCCTGGGGAGTGGGCCACAGGGATCCCCCTAAGCAATAAGCCCAGGGGCAATGTATCAGCTATGATAGTTGCAAGAGCCAAAGCACAAAGCAAAAGTGCATTCATATAAATTAAAACTTATTCTAGTTTTAGGATGTTGGTATAATGGGTTCATGCATTGGCGTCTATACCCCCTACTCTCAAAAATAATGTTTTAGCCTTTAAACTTAACAAGTCAGTGGATAATTGTTGACCTTTTACTATGCTTAACATTGTACCCAGGCAATGTAGTGAACAGAGTATAGGAACTAAATCCTGCCTTCAGCATCTATTTTGTGCACCTGAATAAAACACGTGAATGGATAAACCAGTCATCTCCGGGACTTGGAACACTGACCAAAACAGAAGGAATGAAAAATAATAAAGTTTTATCAAAATGGGGACATATTAAAAAGAGTCCTGAAAAAATTCCACCTGGTAAAGGGAGTCACTAGGGAATCTGGTGGCAAGAAATGCCCTGGTGGTGCTCTGAGGAGAAGGACAAGCAGAGAAGGGGTGCACTGCATGGAATGAGGGAAGCTGTTGGGATAACTCAGGCAGATGTGATTACATGACTTTGTGGCAATGGGACCCCATTTCTGAACGGGAAAATGATAAGAATTCATCTTTGGTTATGGAGAACAAAGAAGAAGGATGAGTCAAAGAAGATGAAAGATTCCTAGGGGGAAAAAATGAGGGTACAGACATAGTGAGTGATGTTGGAAAGAAACATAAATGTTTGTCTGGAACACTGAGTTTACAAACGTTCTAGGACAGACAGCTAAATAAAAATCCCCAGTTAGTCATGGAAGATGAGAGATTGGAGCCAGAATAAAAATGGATCTTGAGTTTTAGATTTAAAAAACGATCTACAAACAGGTAGTTGAAATGATGGGAATGATGGATCTTCAACCCTGGCGATCAATGAGGTGACAGATGTTGCAGCCAGATCGCCCTCACATATCAGAAGATTGAGAACCTATGGGGGGGGGGAGCAGAGAGCCACACAGAGTCTGGGAAACAGCCTCAAGAGAAGAGATCAATAGCCAGCTCTGCATGTGTGAGAGAGAAGCTTGTGTAAATACCTCTGATGTAGTTTTATTTAGATTTTCCCCCCAAAGCAACTCCATCTTATACTATCACCTCACAAATCATTCATATAGAATGAAGCTCCTTTGGCACATCTCAGAGAGGAGGAGAATTCCCCCTTCTATTCTTTAGTTCTTGCAGCTGGACTAGTAATAAAATGATAAAATTGACCCAACACTAGATGAACAGGAGAGACACTAATTTAATATGAGAGCACACAAGAACCATACTATAATGCTTAGAACACAGAACAAGTTTCAAAGACATGATCAAATACTTTTTAGGTAAATAAAATATAAATGTGTGAGAAATTGACAGGACAAAGAAAGTTAGTGCTTATAGAAGGGAGTCTAAGCCGGGTTTGAGCGTGGGTAGCATATTAGTAAAGACATTACAAAGGTGGTTTATGCAGGTCTTTGGACTTAGGATACTTTAACTCTTGCGGCAGGGTTGTCTCTCAGCCCTCAGGAGCAGAGAGGGCACTTATCATAGGACATTCATTTTCTGCATTCAGAGAGAAAGCGCCTCCCACTCCTGCTGCTTCTCGTGTTATTTTAATTTGAACTATCAATAGGCTCTGGGGTGTATCTTGAGGCAGCCTGCCCGGGGACCCACTCACATCGACCACTTAGCTCTAATAGGACATTTTGTCAGATTGGAAAAAAAGTTTCTAAAAAAAGGGAAAGACCATTACCTTTTAAAAAACATGACCTTTCATTTTTCATATTTTATTCATTGTTTCTTACAGGAAAGGTTGAACTCACTGTTACTTAAGCGGCATATCCAAAGATCCATTGAATTCATGGGGAAATTCTGACACTTTATGGTATTGAGAATTTTAGCCATTTTATTTCTGTTAAATTTACTATTTTTTTCCTCCAATGGTGAGTCAATCATTTTCCAGACTGTGAAATATGGAGCTATGCAGGGGTACTTATCAGAGAATCCGTATGTAATGAGATTCAATAGGAAAGTATACAAAATAATCACTATATTTCTCTGAGACTCTGAATAATATAACTACCCGGGTCAATGTGACTATATACAATGGGCCTGATGTGAACTGGCTTGCTCATCCAATAGGTTTTCTATGAACACTAAAACTAAAAAATATATAAAACAACATATGAAAGAACTCTCTAAGCACTTAAGCCTGTAGTCATGAATGTTATCACTGTTGTAAATATGATGATCGCCATGAAGCTCATCCTCTCTCAGAATGATGGTAAGGTAGGCAAAGGAGCATTTAGTGGGCAGATCACCAAGCAACTCCCAGGGATGCAGAATGTGGATGCGTCTGAGATTTCTTAGTTTGAGCATCCTCCAAAAGGAGGCACTAAGGCCAGGGATTTTTTTCATGTTGTTTATTTGAAAGGGCTGTGAGGAAGAAGGGAAAGGGGGCGGGGGGGGGGGGAAGGACAGTGAAAAAGGATGCACAAATGAGCACTGTACCACTGTGGGCACCAGGGGCTCAGTGCTACAGGGGATCCTCCGAATGACTCAGTATAACACTCCTCAGAATTATACACCCGAGTGAGGAAGTTCAGGTACTTAGTCACCAATTCCCACCCCATCCAGGAAGGTAATCCCTGAAGCCTTAACTCCCAACACTCCCAGGCTTTGACGTGTAGGAGCTGGAGCAAACCATAATATATCACCCCAAAATATATTTCTTTTTTAAAAAAATATATTTTATTGATATTTTACAGAGAGGAAGGGAGAGAGATAGAGAGCCAGAAAGGTCGATGAGAGAGAAACATCGACCAGTTGCCTCTTGCACACCCCCTACTGGGGATGTGCCCGCAACCAATGTACATGCCCTTGACCGGAATCGAACCCGGGACCCTTCAGTCCACAGACCGACGCTCTACCACTGAGCCAAACCGACCTTGGCCCAAAATATATTTCTTTGACATAAAAAATTACTTTGACTTGAAGGCAGGAAAAGCTCTCTCCATCACCCCCCACACACACATACACACACACACACTTGACTTTTTCTGTCTAAAGGCAGGATATAAATTCTCCTACTGGTGAGGACACCAGAGGGATCTACAAACTTTACTCCACTAGTTTCCTCCCATATCTTTACCTTCTCAGTCTGTCACCACTGGAAGCCAAGAACACCTTTCCTTCACTCTGCCATTTCTCCACAAGTGTATCGCTCTTGGTTGAAGATACTATATAACACAGATTTCTGAGCTACCTATTTGAGTTATTCATTTTCAAGTACTCCCATATGTTATATTTGTGATACACATGTTAATAAACTTGTTTGGTGTTCTCTTGTTAATTTTTCCTTTGCTATAGGGACTTCAGTAGAGATCCTAAGAGAGGTAGAGGAAAAATTTTTTTTCTCTCCTGCAGAGCTAAGCACACTCACTGTGGCTAGAGAGCACCTTCAGATAGAGCTGCAAGAAAACATGGGGATGTATGGAAGGAAGGCAGGTGACCTACAGGGTGGCCCAGGGGCATATAGGAGGGGCCCTATGTATCCGGTTTGTAGCCAGAGAGACTTGGTTTTGAGTCCAGGGTCTGCTCCCCATAAACTGTCCTACCTCAGTTCTTTCCTCAGCTTTCCTGGCTTCATGTTCCCAGCTGTCAAAGGAGGACAACAACAGCTCCCTTGCAGAATATTAACTAAATTACTATGCATCCTTTTTATGGTGTATATAATAGCCATTGTTATATATATATAAAAAAAAGAATGTCCTGGAGAGTGCTCATGCTATAGAGTTAAATGAAAATCATGTATATTTGTAGTATGAGTTCAATTTTGTAAAGTACATATATTTTACACATAAGGAAAATAGATGGGACAAAATACACTTAAAGATTAAGGACAGTAGAAATTAAGATTAATTATGATTCTAGATGGTGAAATAATAGATTATTTCTATTTTTATGTATACTTTTATTCATTTTTTTAAAAAAAATTCTACAAAGTATGTCTTACTCAATCATCAGAAGAAGGCCAATTTGAGAGAACCCATTTTTCAGGCTTCTGTGAGGATAAAAGATAATTGTACCAAAAAGGTATTTGATTATAGTGCATCACACAGAATATGTGCTCAATATATGACATTTTAAATATGCTACTAATAAATATTACTAAATGCCTATTCACTATGCATCAGACACTGTGCATAACACTTTACATTTATTTTCTATTTTAATTCTCATAAGATACTGGCCTTACCATTATCATAGAGATGTGGGAAATGACAATTACTAAGAAACCTGACGCTTATTAAAGAAACATCTTTGTATGCCTCAAAACCCCTCAAAATGGCTTGAGCACTTTTAAAACAAATCATTCAGAGTAATATTCACTCCTTTATATGTTTTCAACTTGGAGACTGAATATAGTTTTAATAATCACTACTTCAGCTGAACAATGGTTAAGTTTAAATGTTAAAGAGTAGCCCCATGGCCAGAGAAGGCCCTGAGCAGACTATGTGGTCATAAGCAAAAGGACCAGTTGCTCAGCCTGCAAGGTAAGATTTCTCTGCATCTCTGAGGCACAGTTATCTTTTCTATCCACAACAAAAAGCTGGAGACAGCATTTCAGCCTGTAAAGACCCCCTGTCCTGAAGATGAGAACAAGAGAGGCTGCTTTGGGGGCAGCTATGTAGCAGGCTACATAACCAAAAAACCCACCCAGGACATACCTGTTATGAGCACGGAATGAGAAATAAAAGAAGGAATATTCCTATTGGACAAACTGGTGTTACTTTATTTTATCTATTTTGCTGGCAGTAAAACCGAGGCCCTTCGCTTTGTCGCTGGTGGCGTGCTATGTTCTTTTGAAGCCTTTAGGATTTAATTAAAATAGTTTAAACAGCCATAGTCTGTCAAGCTTATAATTGCCCTTGAAAACCTCTCTGTTCTCCCCTTAGTGAATTGCATTATAAGAGAACCAAAGAGAAAGGCTCTGGAAACTGTGGCCAGGAAAATAAATGGGAAGAAGAGGAGTGGTGGGGAGGGAGGGGAAAGTGCCTGCATTTGTTTGAATAACAGCAAAGCCATTTCTATTTTTCAGCTTAATTCACTTCAAATGACAAAGGGATGCAGCTGCTGTGTGTCAGAGGTGTGGCCTTTGAAAATACAGAGGGAGCGCTAAGTCCATTTATCCTCCCAGCACCGCTGACACTGTTTTCTTGGATTGGGAAGGGAAGGCAGAGCAAAAGCTTTGCTTATTATGGCTGTTTTGATTTGTGCTGGCAGGAAAGCCGGTGAAGTCTTTGAGCATGTGCTCCCTTTAATTGGAAGGAGGGTCCTGTGTGAATGAGCAAAAGACCTCATGTCCCCAAGAGAGAACAAATGCCGATATCTAGGGGACACGAAGACCAGACTCCCACCGGTGGGTTCATAATTGTATTCGTCCCTTGTGGTGTTCAGAAAACTTAGAATTAAAATGGCCTGCTGTATTGATTTTAACATCATTCCTAGCTTCGTTTTGTGACACTTTTCCTAGATTTGTACTTGCATTTCCCCTCACCGTTTTCTAATTTCTATTCTCTTGTGGTGTTTTATGCATTGCTGTGAGCTACCTGAAGTTGTTTTTGGAAGAGAGTGATGTTTAAAAACATTACAAAAAATTGTTTGTAGGCAATAGTGAGGGAGCTAATCAGCTTGGAAGAAAGGTTGTCCCCCAGGAATGAAAATCAAGGGAGCACACAGCATGGAGGGGATGCTGTGTAGATGACTGTTTCATCTGAAGAAAGAATGTTTCAGTTGAAAGGAGTAATGGATAGAAAATTGGGCTAAAAGATGCCAATGTGATAGTCCACCATTGTTGTAGAGAGAGTCCCTAATCCTACCTGGTGGTCACAACAATTTGGCCATTAGTCAAGGGAATTGCTATTGGAGGAGGTCCATCAGACCTCACCCTAGCCTGGACAAAGAGCTTCACATCATCCACTTCCTTTGGTTCTACATCATTGCCATCCTAGCATTTTCTTATTCCCATCATCCATCCATCCATGCATCCATGCATCCATCCATCCATGGAATGGTCACCATGTACCAGGAAATGTGCTGGGCACTAGAGATTCACTGTCACAGCCCGTTGGGTGCTCCATCTATAGGCTACTGTTTCTCTAAAAATTCTTGAGTTTTCCTCAGGTTTATCAGCTAGCATATACATAGCAAATGTAAAGCTGGCTGGAAAAGCTATTTGTATACCTAGCTAAAACCCTGAGCAAAAAAGAGGAAAACGTTAAAATGAAGGCAGACTCTCTAACCAAAAGCACAGAGACAGCATTTTATCAAAAAGCCAGTGAACCTGGCTCAAACTGATGTCCATCACTAACTTAATGGTGCTAGCAAAAAAGTAAGTCATTGCCATACTTCTAGTGCCGAATGTTTTCTTGAAAAGACTACTCAGTTTTGACTTTATACATGTTCTCAGAAACAATAAATCTCCAGAGGTTGTGAATAATTTGTGCTGTGTTCAACATGCTCTCCACTCAGGACATGTAATGCCTTTAATTGTATGAAGATGATGATCAGTCACCAGACCCAGTGTAATATTCTCAAAACTCAACAGCATAGTCAGAGCTGAGAATTCAGAGGCTTTGCTATTAATTTCTCCAGACTATCTTGTCCTCTCTGAATACAGGATTAATAGTGAAGCCATTAAAAAAATAAAACACACACACACACATGCACACATAATCTGTCTAGTGTCCTTCCCCTGACACCCTCACTCCCAGTTTATATACTCATAAGGATCACTTTCTCTTGCTTCCTGTCATCTAATACAGTCATTTTATTTATTTTTCTAGTTTTCTACTTGCTAACAGTCAATGGGCAGTGCTTATAGTTTGCTAGCTTTGCCATAACATAATAACAGCCTAGTTGGCCTAAATAGTAGGAATTAATTTTTCACAATTCTGGAAGCTACTAATAGAAGTTTGAGGTCAAGGTTTGGCAGGTTGGTTTCTCCTGAGGTCTCACTTCTTGGTTTGTAGGGAAACTTCTTCTCATGTTTTCACATGGTCTTCCCTCTCCGTGTCCATGTCCTATCTCCATCTCCTCTTCTTTTAAGAAGCAGTCATACTGGACCACAGCTTACTCTAATAACTCATTTTAACTGAATTATTTGAAAGACTCTATCACCAAATGTAGTCATATTCTGAAGTATTGAAGGTTAGGATTGCAACATATGAACTGGAAGGAAAGGGTGGTGTCACAATTCATCCATAAGGCAGTCTAATAAGGGCTACTTTTTCATGACTGACAAATTTTGGAATATTTGCTCTTTGCCATTCATTTTATAAAGCAGACTTAACTCATTTAATTATCCCAATATCTCTATCAGATAGGTAATATGAATTCTATTTTAGATCTAAGGACGCTAAAGCTCAGAGAGTTAAGTAATTTACCTAAGGTTCTGTAGCGAAGAGCTTGGGTTTGAATCTGTGTATTACTCCAAAACCCTAGCTCTTAACCACTATGCTTTGCTTTTTTTAGGACACACATGAAAGGCAGGGATAATGTCTCGGGATTATTCTCTCGGAACTGTGGACAAATATTTCTGGAATACCTAGACTTTGAAGCTTGACTGGATACAGAGTTTCACTTCTCAGCAAGTAAGACACAAATTTTCCCATGTCAGAAAACAGAAATACTAGCTACACCCCATCACTCAAATGTCAAACATCTTTCATTTTGTTCCTCTCTCTCACCCAACCTCTTACTTCATCTATGCTTATATAACTTTCCTTATGATAACTTTTAAATAAGAAAAATGTTGGATTTTTATATAAATGACATGTCAAATACCAAATGGTCCACACACACACACAGTGCCATCTGGACCAAATTTTCTTGAACTTTTTCCAGCATAACCTAAGTAAGGTCTGTTTTCTATCTTACTTACCAGTTCTATACAGGTAGCTGACAAAGTAACTCATCAATTTGAGGGATAACAATGTATTCATCAGTCAAACATAAGCGTTCATTTAGTCATGCAGAGAAGGAATTGTACATTGTTTAATATTCTTCTAAGAGCCCATTTCTGTCAAGGATAACCAATGATCATCATAAATGTATTATGACATCATTGTTTTTTATTCTAAATACTAGATTAGACTAACACTTGGCATCTCAATTTCAGTTTTAAGTTGTATTTGAAGATAGCAGGAATGTTTGTGGAAAAACAGTTAATATGTGAGGCAGAAATGGAAGTATGTATGAGGATTCTAATGTCAACATGTGAATTTGGGCACTGCAATGTGATTTTTAAGCAGTGAGTTTTCATGTGTATCCATGTCATTGACTGCCAAATGATAATGAGCCCCAAAGGGTCCTATTTGATTGGAGTGTCTCTTGTAAAACTGGTCCTGATTTTAAATACAAATATTTGTTTCTTATTTTCCTTGCTCAAGTACTTTTTTAACCTGTGACTAGAATGTCAAAATTCAATTTACTGACATTTTATTTTTTGGAAATTTTCTTGAATTTTTCATAAAATTTTAAGTTATTTTAAAAATTCAAGAAAAAATTAACAAAACATTTTTAGGCATAAATCCTTGAAAGAACTCTCCATGACCAAAGCTCTTTGCTCAACTTATAGACCCACCCATCATCTAGCTGTTGAACTTGTTTAGTGCTTGGAAGTACAGACTCTGATGTGGCAATAATGAAAACTGGATCTTGAGATAAAGACTGAGATGTACTTAATTGTATCGGGAAGGTAATTCCTGGAAGCAAGGATGGGGAATTGGAAAGAGGGAGAGAAGTTACCAAAGGCAATCAAAGTGTATAACTTATTTGCTTACAGTGTGCACTGGGACTCAGTCTTGCCAGGGAACTGCTAAGGCATCACATAGAATGTGTCTTAGAATTTTCCCTCTGAGTGTAGGTATCATTTTCTGTCATCTCTCATTCTCTATTCATTGATGGTTGCCTGAAGGAACATTACGGTAAATACCTTTCACACTGGCCATGGGGACTTCCTAGCATTTAGAGAAAGCTCAGAGATAGGAAACCAGAAGCAACCTGCAGGGGGGGATGGCATCCATGCCTGTGCATGGGGCCATCTACCTTGGTCACTCTGAGATTAGTGTGGGATGTGACATTGAAAGCATCTTCCACAAATTAGGTGTTTGCTTTCTTTTTTAAAAGTAGGATCCCTTTCTAAGGGTGAACTTTCTCCTGATGAGCACGGTTCCTTCCAGTGAGGCACAGAATACCTCTGAGCAGGGGCATTTGTCCAGTCTTCTCAAGACAGATGAGACTGAAATTCAATCCAACTCCACACACAGTGCCATCTGGACCTGGGTTTAATGACCTAAAGATGACATCTTTAAAGCATTAATCCCAATGCAATGGCAAAGGCACAGATATAAACATGTGTGCAAACTCGGGGCTAAAGAGTCTTTAATGACATTCCTTTTAGAAGAGATCTGCAGGGAGTATATTAAATGTGACCTTGTGGACAGATAAAATAGGTGGCCACTTACAACTTACGTTTTGAGACCTGTCATACCTGGGAGAGAGAGGCTCTACTGGCATTTTTCCCATCCTTAAACCAGGGGAGATTCCATCATAAGGACCTTTTAATGGCTTTCACTGACACACAATAAACTGCATATGTTTATACTGTACAGTTTAATCAGTTTTGACATGTGAATGGCCTTGGAACCCATCGCTAAGATGAAGAGAGAGAACAGATCCATCACCTCCCAAAATGACCTTATGCCCTCTGGGAATTCCTTTCCCATACCATCATCTCCCCAGGCAACCACTACCTATCACTTTCTAACACTATAGATCAGTTTGCATTTTATTTTATTTTTTAAAAAAAATATTTTATTGATATTTTACAGAGAGGAAGGGAAAAGAGATAGAGAGCTAGAAACATCGATGAGAGAGACACATCTACCAGCTGCCTCCTGCACACCCCCTACCGGGGATGTGCCCGCAACCAATGTACATGCCCTTGACCGGAATCGAACCCAGGGCCTTTCAGTCCTCAGACCAATGCTCTACCACTGAGCCAAACCAGTTTCGGCTATATTTAACTTTTTAAGAAACTGTCAGATTGTTTTCCAAAGTGGCTGTGTCCTCTGACATTCTCAGCAGTAGTGTGGGAGAGGTCCGGATGCTCCACATCATTGTCAGTGCTTGGGGTGGTCAATGATGTTACCGTGAGTGGGTATGTGTGGTATCTCTCTGTGGTTTTAATTTGCAGTTCCCTATAGAGTAACTATGTTGAGTATATTTTCATGTGCTTATTTGCTATGTATCATTTTGGTTTTGTTTTATGTCCATTCAAATATTTGCCTGTTGTTTTATTGTTTATTTTTCTCGTTATTGAGTTTTTGAGTATTCTTTATGTTTTGTAGATATAAGTCCTTTATAAAAATACCTGATTTGCAAACATTTTCTCCTTACATGTGGTTTATATTTTCATTCTCTTAATAGTGACTTATGAAAAGCAGTCAAAGATAATGAAGTTCAACTTTTTTTTTTCCTTTTGTGGATCTGTACTTTGCCTAACTCCAGATCACAAAGATTTTTTTCTATGTTTTCAGTTAGGATTGCTATTTTTAGGTATATGATGAATTCTGAATTTTTATGTTGTTTAAGTTATGGATCAACACTACTTTTTTGCCTGTGGATTTCCATTTGATTAATCACAATGTAATAGTGATAGCAGAAGAGGCACTTGCAGTTGTGTGCCAATGAACTTTGGGACTTGGAAAAGTGGAAGGCTGAAGCATCTATCCACTACAGTCAGGCAGTCTTCCAGATGCCCAATCTCATGAACTTGGATAGGGAAAAAAGTTTCCACATCTTTATTTTCACTTACTTCTAAATGATATTTAGTATTTCCTTTCATCTTCATTGTGAATATAGATAAAACCCCACAGAGCTATTATCAGTACCTGTAACTGTCACAAATTGAAAGCACACATTTTCACATTTTCAAATCAGAGTTTTTACTGTAGCATGAGATATTGTTAACACTTATCACCACTTTGAAATTCTAATAATTGCCAGAGCATGCTGGGTCTTGTTACTTAGTTATTAATAAAGATAAAAACATCCTATCATGATTTTTAATATTTTGATAACTATATTCTAATGTAATTACTAGTTCCCTTGGCAATCCTATGTGGTTGATCATATGGATTGGAAGACATTATTTCAAGATGACATCCACTGTTTTCACCAGATGATGAAAGGTGTCTATGTCTCAAAAAGGGTAAAAACCCATGTTTAGCCACTGGGTTATGCTGCTTCTGGTAGACTTCCCAGTACAAAATGTTCCTGGTTGATGCGGAGATATATTTTCATTTCATCTAGAGGTTGTACATAAACAATATTAAATCTAGTAAACCTCTCAGCCCCCAATTCAGAAGCAGATTCCCTCAATGTATCATTTATATGGTGGGGTCAGTCCTGGTGAGTGTTTACCAGCGTGTGGTTTAATGTTTCTCCATCAGGGTAGGGTTAAAATGAATATTCTGGGATTTTGAAGCTGTTTCAGAAATAAACACTCTTCAGGAAGATCTCTTAGGTTTAGAATCTAATTGAATGATGCGAAATGTTGGCAAATTAACCTATCATAACATTGTATTGCTAAATAAATCTTCCCATTAAGGATTTCTATGCCTTTTTATAAATTCCCTCCAAAGAGGGTTCAGACTGCTTTATTTTTCCACTTGTTTGTTTTTAAGGAGTAGAAAAGCAGAGAAAAAATTTTTAGTAATAACCCCTTTCAAATCGAAGTTTAGATGATTACAAGGTTTGGGTAGAGACCTGACCCAGCAGTTGTATTTGCCCATCAAACTTGAGAGTTTGTTATGTGATTAGGTAGACAGATCGGCAAAGCCTTGTGGTTAAACTTATTGCTTATTGGTTACATATTGTCAGGATTAATACCTAAAATGTATATCAAACTGTATTACTGTAGGGGAAGAACTTTAAAATAAAAATTTTATAGATATCTAAGAAAATATTTGGATTTTACTCAATGTGAAGAGAAAATTGTCAGTTCTTTAACCATAAACAGATGATGATTCAGGATTGTCACTGCCACAAACTGTGTAGGATAATGTTGTTATGGTAGTTATAACCTACTCATAACTTTATATTTCTAAGCTGCCTATAAACAGTCTTCTTTGTCACCACTGTGTTATTCATACTGGGAGGGAGAGTAGGTAGACAACAGTACACTCCGCGTGATCTAAACCAGTAGCTGAGGCAAGGGGAGATCTCAGGGTATATGAGTTAGAATATTTTGACTTGCAATTAATAAAGCATAGTGTCTAAACTGGTAGAAGATGGTTATCTTGTCTGTTTTGCTTTAATACTATCTCCTATAACTAAAAATGGTAAAATGGTTGCCAAAACCGGTTTGGCTCAGTGGTAGAGCATTGGTCTGCGGACTGAAAAGTCCCAGGTTCGATTCCAGTCAAGGGCATGTACATTGGTTGTGGGCACATCCCCAGTAGGGGGTGTGCAAGAGGCAGCTGGTCGATGTTTCTCTCTCTTCAATGTTTCTGGCTCTCTATCTCTCTCCCTTCCTCTCTGTAAAATATCAATAAAATATATATTTTTTTAAAATAAATATGGTACAATGGGTTGGAAGCCTGGCCTCAGGTGGCGCCCAAACATTGTAAAAAGGACACAGTTCCCCTCTTTTCCTTAAAGGATTCTTCATCAGTATGGTCATGTGATGACTGCAGGCACCAACATGCTACAGGCGTCTTTCATGGTCATGTGTTGTTTTCACGTTCCTCAACTTTCTCTTCTTGGCACTACGCACAATCATTATTACTATTTCATTCGTCTGAAGCTATCTATACTTTACTTTCTGGAGATCAGAATCGTCTTTAATTCACTACATTTTCAGTTTGCTTAATCATGCTTCATGAAGGACAATTTTTCATCACAGCCTGGCCCCACCTGCAATCAACTCCCCCATTCGCTTTCCTGCTTACTTTTCCTGTGGCCCGTCACCACGGTTAGTTAGTGCTCCAGTGCAGTGCTTCTCAATCCTGTGCCGGAATCATGCAGAGAGCTAGAAAAAATCCCAGAGTGCAGGGTGCCACTTCGAGAGTCTCATTCAGGCAGTCTGGATCGGGGGTGGATAATTAGCATTTCTAATAAGCTTTCCAATGTTAATGCTGATGCTGTGGACCCACAGTCACACTTTTGCACTATTCTCACCCTATTGTATTTTCCAACTTTCCCCCAACATGTAAGCATGTTCTACTCTGCCTAGAATGTCCTTCCCTAACCTCTTCTTTTGGCAAATTTCTACTCAACTTTTGAGCCCAAATTTTGTGTTATCTCCTCTTACAGAGGAGATAACACAAAATAGTTTCTTCTAATGAAGGACAATTTTTCCTTCATTAAAATTTCCTTCATTAGAAGAAACACAAAATGTTTCTTCTCTCTATCTCTTCCCCATAAAGAATCAGTCCTTCCTCATTAGCTTTGTCCCTAGCAGCTACCCCACTGTGTTACAGTTTGCCTTCATGCATCTGTTTTCCCCAGTAGATTGAGAGTTCACCAACTCTCAGACTACTAGTGTGCTTTTCTACAGCTGGGCACATCATTCTCACCAGCAGACTTTAGATACAAAGGCATTTACTCAATATTTGTTCTTGATTAAATTGTCACTCTGGTTCTTCCTTTCTTAAACTGTAATCACATTACAACTTCATACTATGGGTTGTGTTAATTTTTCCTTTTAAAAACATTACATAGACACCAGATGGCAAAGGAAGGCGTTAGTTGAATTCTCTAGGTGCATTGGGGGGTATTAGGGGACTGCTGTGCACAACAAAGATCTCGTGGAGCATTAGCACAGTCTAATAATTAAAATCCCCTCTAAAACCATTATTGTCATCAGAGACTCCCAGCAGGCCAGAGTCATTAGCGACAAAACACCGTCAACACCCTTTCCAAATAGGAAGGATGTAGCCTGTGTGCAATGGACAAGAATTGGACCTGCGAGATTGCTCACCTGGCCTATCGAGGCTTCAAATTGGGACCAGTCAGAGCCAGCAAATTAGCGAATTAGCTTGAGATTCATGGGGAGTTAAAAATCTATCTATCTATCTATCTATCTATCTATCTATCTATCTATCTATCTTCAGGGTAATAAAAGTATACAATTTTCTACTTGTACTTCCTGAAGCTATTCCATAAAAGAGGTTGGGAATATCACGATAAAGAAGAAAGATGATTCCCTCAAAGGGTTTCATTTGTCTGGCTGAAATGTCTCACTGAGGCATTAGCATTTCCACACAGAAGCGGAGATGGCTTATAGGGAACTGGGGGACAATCATGCATATTAGTTTTACATAATCTTTTATCCTTTCTTACAAAGGATGAGCCATAATATCCTGTAAGCCTGTGCTTCTGTGAGAACACCTGCCTGAGACTAATGACTTAACATTTACCAGCAAGGATCCATTGAACTGGATACTGTCACATAATTATTCTCACATCCGAGTACTCTTCTAGTCTCCTCTCTGTCCTACGGAATTGAGAAAGCAGTTTTAGTACCAATGGTTTAGCCAACTTCTAGACTGATGGGCTAATGGTTTAGCAGAGTCTGTGTGCAAAGGACATCAGTCTTAGGGAGACCAATATTTACTTGGGAGAGAAAAATAAAGAGTTCATTATGAAGGCAAATTGTCCCTTAAAGCCTCATAATATTCTTACTTGATTTTGGCAAGTGCGGTGGAATCATGAATATTTATTTTATATTCTAAATTATAATCAAATATGCACTTTTTTTGGCTCAAATTGTTGCAGGTTTGGCCTTTGGGAGTTCTTTCCATTGGCTCCTTGATGTATTGCTATAATTGTCAATTCTTTTGTGTTGTTTTATCACTTCCTTACTTGCTGGGACTATAAGATTCTCCAGTCCTAGAATCAGCCATTTCTCCAAGGAGCCCCAGTTCTTTTATTGGAGAATGATATTCTAAATCAAGATCTGGGTGCTAGGTGTACTTGTTATTACTGGGGTCTTATTGTTTTTAGGTCCTCTCAGCTCACAAAGCAAGGACATATTACCCTGTGTATATTAACCTGTGTTCATACACATACCTATAAGTATTTCTCTAAGTAGTTGTATGTATCTTTATTAAGCTAAACATGAGTTCATGCTGATGCCTCCAATTCTATCCCATTACTACATGTATCATTTTAGCCTTCTTCTCTTGCCTATCTATAAACTCCTACTCTTAATAGTGGGAAATCTGGCTCCCACCATCTTCCATTAATTTAGTTAGTCAATCCCAGTGTACATGTATAGCAGTTTTTAACCCATACACTCATGGGAAACAACTTCATCAATTAGAGTGTGTTTTGTGTGAAGTTCCTTCTGCATTTAATCCTACAGATTCTACTTGCTTCCAAAGTGACATCGTTGAGCATCATCCCCCACCACCCTATTCAGTGAGGTTGTCTCATATAGATTATTTTATTAAAAATCTGAATTTTGTATATGAATACCCCAACCTCCTAAATTGCTATTTTTCATTTCATACATTAATATTCATTCTTTGCACCATAAAGTTCTATGAATATTGACAAATATAATGTTATATACATCTACCATTACAGAACAATAAAAATTAGTTTTACTTCTCTGCAATAAATCCATTATGCTATACCTATTCAATCCCTTCCCTGTCCAGATTCCTGATAGGTCACTGATCTTTTCAGTTTGTAAATAATTTTGATTTTTCTAGAATGTTGTATAATTAAAATCATACAGTGTGTTGCCTTTTCAGATTGGTTTCTGTAACTTTGCAATATGATTTTCAAATCATCAGATACAAGTATGATTGCTGGGTCATACAATGAGACTGCATTTAGCATTGTAAGAAACTGCCAAGCTATCTTTCAAAATGACTGTATCATCTTTCATTCCCACCAGCAATGAATGAAGATACACTATTCTTCTATATAGTTTCTAGCAACTGGAGTTGTCAGTATTTAATTTTTAAAAAAATTAGCCATTTTCATAAATAGGTAGTGATAAATCTCTTCCATTTTAAAAGGTAGATAAATGCCTATGGTTAGATTTTTTTAAATGATATTCAAAGGTTCATCTGAGTTTCTTTAAATAAGAGGTCTCTTAAGTGTATATTTCCCTGTTTATATAAAGAAATCATTAATTGCTTGGTGGAGAAGGGCATAAACATTTTTTAGTCAAGCTTTGGTCCCTGTACCACTATCTTAGTCATCACCTGGAAGCTTGTTGGAAATGCAAAATCTTGGGCCCTCACCCAGCCCTACTACCCAGCATCTGCAGTATAACAAGACCCCCAATGAACCATGCACATTAAATTTAAGAAACATTGTTCTAGAATTGTAATATTATAGATACACAGAGGTGGAATGGACCTGGTCACTTGGCAGACGAGGAAGGACTCTCTCCTAGAGCTCTGTGTGTTATGTGCAAGCAAAAGTGTTGCTAATCCTCTTGAGAATTCTTTCATTCTTTCTCAAGGAAGGCGATCATTTGCTCAAGAGTACACAATTACATAAAAGGAAGAAAATAAACTAAGGCTCATTGCCATTATACGGTAACATAAAAATCAGATAAATGTGAAATCATGGTAAGTCACTGAAAAAATTTCACTTACATTACATAAACATAATCTACAAATCCCATTAGTTGTGTAAGCGAGGCAAGCCTGTAGACACTGAATACTCAGAACTGTATGCTGCCACTCACATCACTGTGAAGCGCCTGGTCGATATTTGGCCTCCAGGAAAAGCTAAACACAATGATCAGGAATCTGTTATATACCAGTACGGGCATGCAGCTGTGAACTCTTAATCTTATAAAACTTAATCACCAGCCCAATAAAACATAAATAACCCTGGAGCCAGGAATTGATATGAACATTATAATGTCTGTTATATTACTAGTATAAATATCTTCAAAAAGATAATCTGAAAATAATTTCCAAAGATCTCCATCAATATTTCTAATCAATGTGAAAGAGGATATATTTCTCATGACTTAGTCTCCTTAGATTGGCATTTTACTACCTTGTGAAATTCACACTTCAGCCCTGAGCTCTGTTTTCCTTCTTCTTCCTTAGTGAGAGCAGTTTTAAAAATACGCCACAGGGAAGTGTTGAGGTTTCCTTTTAAACTCCTTTGTGTTCGATTTTAGTGAAAAGGAGGCATTCACACACAAAACAATACAAGACATTTTCATTCATCACACATTTCAGAAAATCCATTTTGAACTCCTTTCTCTATTGGCAACATCTCCTAAGGTAAATTTATCCTCTGTGCTCTTTGGTCTGAAATAGCTCATCCTTTTTAAACATCTGCCAATATTCAAATTCATGCTGGGAGAGACTATTTTAGAAGCAGGTAACTGATACTCATCTTCTCTGTGAGGGTCTTACTTAAAATTCATTCATTGTTTTCTTTGGAATCCCTGCTTCCCACAGGTAGATTCAGGAGCCCAGTTCCAAGTGGTGTTTCAGAAGAAATTCTGGGAAGAAGCTACTGCAGATAGGCTTGGGTTTGTAGAACTGAGGTTAGAGAGCACATCTCATAGGTAAGCCAGCTGCTGGTTTTCAAGGAACCACATCAAAATAAGCACTTTCAGATCCATGCTTTTAGTATTCAGAGTGCTTCTCTAACAGCTGATTTCCATTTGCATGATGTTGGGTGCTACTGAGAGACCATAAAACAAAAACAAAAATAAACACCCCAAAATACTAAAAAAGAAATACTTTATAAAACTTCAAGCTCCATTTGAATTTATCACTAGATCTTTTCAAACCTTAAGTATTGGTTCTTAGTGTTTGGCCATGTGGTTTTTTGTCTCAGTCTTCATAGTTGTTACAATGAAAAGGACTACTGTCTCCTTTCAATTACTTGGTTACAGGTTGAGATGTTCAGGCAATGCTCTCAGATGAGAAACTGAAGTACTATATGGAAGGATTGTATGGCAGACAGACTTGGAAGGCACAAGTGCCAGGAAAGAGAAAAACAAAGAAGGGAAAAAAAGAAAAGGGAATGAGATTAAGCTAATCCTACTTTATATCCAATTTCACTAGGATGAGAGGTGAGTTGTAAACAGGTACTCACAGAAGTATTTTCTTTGAACAATATAGTACTTAAAAATAATTAATGTACATTTAAAAATTAGAAGATGTCCATCAAAATCTAGTTGTTGTTTCTCTTGTCTTCTCTTAAAAACAAAATCAAAAGATCTGGCAACCGTAGGTCAAGTCCTTCTTGGCATCGGCAAATGAGCCCGGGTGAAGTTGGCTCCTTCAGGTAGAGCATGTGTTCTATTTTTTCAGAAGCTCGCCTCATCCACTTCCTTAATTTATGTTACCTGCTTGGGCCTTGTGTATACAGAGGTGGTTTGTTTTTTTTTATAAACTACTCAGTTAACCAGGATAGAACTACCATAATTCTGCGAGTCCTATGGGTAAGATTACTGGAGCCATTCCCATTTCTACCCCGGATTCCTGGACCTGTGATTCTTACCTAGAGAAGATATGGCCCCACGTGTTTAACTCTAATTCAGAGCACATAAAGTCTCCCAGAGAATTTTGCCCTGGCCCTGCACCATATTGCAATCTCACTGTTAATATAATTGAGATGACACCACTGTTCTATCAAAGCCAGCTACTTCAAGGTGATAGAAAACCTCATAAAGAGCAACAACAACAAAAACAAAGAACATCAATGAATTCCATGAACATGGGGTGATCGCTGCACTTTATTTACTGTGAAGTGAATTCTTTGATCAGACTAAATGTTGGGTGGAATACCAGGATAGTGGATGGGGCATTTGATAAATCCACTGGGAACAGTCTTGGCAGAAGGATTAGAAATCCATACCCAGATGCCTATTAAATGAGAAGAAAGTACTACCCCTTTCATGATGGCAGCTGTCCCAGTTAGTCAACGTACTGCAGGGTAGCTACCTAATCATCCAAGGAAAGGTGTCATATCAACTGTTCAGTGTTGGTTTGTATATCTGGAAAACTGAGAAGTTAGTACTAGCCTCAGCCAGGCTGAACGTCTTTGTTCAGCTCTTAAGAGAGGATTCTCTTTGTTCTGAGCTGTGCCTTGACCTCTAATCCAGCTCCCTGACAATTACATGCCTCTCTTGATAATCTGCCTGGTAGGCCTCTCCCTTCAAGATGCTACCTTTCTCTCTACTTCTTTCAAGTACTCATGTTCTTTGAGTCTCATGCCCATAGGTTGGGTTTCTATGTCCCCACCTGTGTGGTCTGGCAACCAGCCTGGCTGAAAAGCTCTCCAGCTACTGCTAACTTCTAGACATGCTTAATTAAGTGCTTCACACACTTGTGAGGCACCCCTTGATAAAACCATGACAATGTTGGCTACATTAATTCGGCGTCTTCTAAATGCAAGAAATATAGATCCAACCCAAACTAGCTAATGAAAAAAGGAGGGGTCAGCCAGCAGAGTCAAATCATGCAAAGAGTGAAAGGTATTCTGGGCTTAGGACAAATGAGAACAAGATTCTCAAATGCCCTCATGGTTTCCTTTGCCCCTCAACTATTTTTATTAGCTTCATCATCTCATGCTAATTTTCTTTCTTTAGTAGGGCGTGTGTCTGCTGAAAGATTCAGACTTACTATACTTATGGCTAAGCCATCATATGGGAAAGAGAGATTCTATTAATAGACTCCAATTTGAAAAATGACAGTGAAGGGTTTTGGTTGGTCTTGCTTAGGTTTTATATCTATCCCTTGGATGGTTCTCCATCCCATGGGATAAAACTCCAAGGATAGCATGAATGGGTCATTTGTTCTCCTTTATGGCAGAGTTGGAACTGGTAGAAGGAAAAGAAGCGATAGCACAGATGTTGCAACTGGGGAAATGGCTTTAAGCAGAGTGTCATTTGATTTGTGTCTCTCTTGGTGCTCACCTGCTTTCCTAAATGAGTACATGTTCCACATAATGTGATCTCATTGTATTGCCATTCTGGAATCTTACTTCCCTTGAACAAGCACTAATTAAGGCCAAATGATTCATGAATCCCACCCTTGAGGAGCTTGCCATTTATGGTGGGTAGGGATCAGCTATTGACTGCTGTATTCTGGGACTCCACTGAATTTGATCCCAGTAACAAAGCCTTAGAATTTCCCTATGCAGTTGAACTCATGTTAACTGGGTTTCATTTTTTTCTAGGGATCTGATTAATACTGAATTGCCTTTTAGCATTAAAGCACTGCCTTATTTAGGAATAGTGAAAAGGTTTTATGATATAGGTCAGTTCTAATCAGTGGCTGCTTGGGGAGGGTATGGATTAAGAATTCCAAGGCTGTGACTGTGTCTGTGTTCGTTTAGTTAATCTGTAAACTAATCTGCCAGAAACTGGCTCCAAATGTCCATGATGAATTTGGAGCTGTGGAAACAGCGTACCACTGATTTGTCATTTCTGGCCTAATAGTTAGTGCTTGGCAGTGCTGCTAATTGATATGTTACTGTCTAATTGTCAGTATGCACTTAACAAAGAGAAAAGAGCAGGACTTTGGTGGTTATTATCAATAAATACTCGCATAAGTGCCTAATATTTAATGCATATGTATTCACATATATAATTGTATTTACATAGCTGTAACAACAAAGAACTTTTTCCTCCCCCTCCTTTAATATAGACAGAGGAAACAGATTTAAAACATCACCTGAAATTAGGGGGCACTTTGAATGCACAACATATTAAAAGGAGGGAAATAACGAAATGTATAGAAGAGAAACAGACATCCCATACTTAATGGAAGAGTTAGGTCAAGTTTAAGGGAAATGTCTAATCTTTGATTCAGGGGATCTAACAATCTCTCCCCACAGGACTAATTTGTAACATTGTCCAAGAGACTAGACATATCTGTATTTTGTATAGGGATGGGGAAATAACATTTGATTCATGATATCAGGTTCCTTCCCCTACACACCTTTATTCTGCCAAGAGCCATTTGGATATTTCATTGGTGGGCCATACAAAATTATCAACTTTAAAAATTGGCCTGATATATTTGGTCAAGCATTTAATGAACTCACCCCTAATGCCTTGCCAGGGCCAGACTAAATGATTTCACCTACCTTTTATGCTCATGGGCGAGACATTCCCCACCCCTGCCCTACTGTAGATAAATGCAACTGGTCACATTATATGTTTTCATCAATATGAATGGAAGCTCTCCCCTTTCAGTCTCAGAACAATTCCCCTGGGCCGATAATAGATGTGCAGATCAATCATTAGGCAAACACTTCTGTTTTTTTATTATTATTAGAAAATAACCCCCCCAAACATTTAAGATATCCATATAATTCTTAAGTGTCCTCCTCTCTCTGATAATTGCATTACTAAAAACTCTGTTCCTGGCTATTAAACACAGGGATAAAAAGAAAGCTTGAAAAAAATATGCCATTTTCTTGGCTATTTATGGCCACCTAAAAGAGAGGAGAGAAAGGCTGGTGAGAAGGTGAGAAGTCAGAAAAGAAAGCTGCTGAGATAAAGAGAGAGAGAGAGAGAGAGAGAGAGAGAGAGAGAGAGAGAGAGAGAGAGGAGAAAAATAGCTACTCAGAGTCCCTTCCCAGTTTGCAGACTTCTCGGGCAATATTTTGCATCAAGGAGAAAATCATCTTGCCTTTACACCAGCAGTCACTTTTCATTGTGATGCAGTTGCCATGGGGATGATGTGCTGAGTGTACCACTTTATCATCTCTCTCTCACATGTTCTATTATGAAGTGAGTACTCGGGATTCTAGACCATAAATATGCATTGACAAAATGTTAATCTGTAAACTAACCTGCCAGCCAGCTTCAGAGCAGTAATCGTTTCTCTGGCTGGCAGAACCTCTTTCTCCCTTTTTGAAAGCCACATAGGCAGGGAAGTGATGGGACAGGTGCAGGCATCTGCAATCAGAGAAACTATTTCCTTTCCAGGCATTGTGGCCATTTGTGCCAAAGGCAGAAAGTGAATAAAAGAATATAAATTGTGCTTGCAAAGAATGAAATTTGCTAATGATCTCTCGTGTTTCCAGATTAGATGCAGCATTTCTATTTTTTTTTAAATGTTTTCTAAAGCCAATCAGATTCTTTTTCAAACCTGAGGGAGAGAACTATCTTAGGCCTATAAATTTCAAGATAATGGCCTGCTCTATGTCTTTAAGAACAGAGGATGATATGCCTCAGCAAAGTTCAGCTCAATTGCTTGTGACATGCTTCAGAAGTACCGACCCCTTCTGAAGCCACCAAGTGACATGTGGAATATTTCTTTGGAGCTTCTGTGTGCTTCGTTCACAACTGGGCTGGAATTCACAGAAGTCAGAACTGTACAAAGACAACTGAGAAATCAAAACTACTTGTTCACACTCTCTGCCCTACCCTGGTTGCAGATCTGTCCCTTCGAGACAATTCATTTTTAGGACACGAACTGAGTTTTGGGCTTAACATATATTTTTTTAATTTTCTATTAACTGTAATAAAATGATTACATATAAGGGCATTTAGCAATTGTTTCCATCTATCTAGTTTAATAGACTTGTTTTTCTATGGTTGTGTATTAACATCCTCTTTCAAGAAGTAACTAAGTCCTGTGAATTCTTTTTGAAGGGCATCTGGAATAGTATCAGGTAAAAACCAATGCTGACAATCCTTATGAAAGATTATTTTCTGCAATCTTAGAGTCGTTGAGAATAAGTAAAACCAATAATAATGTACTATTAGCCACATAGGCAACTTTTTCATGATAAGATTATGCCATTCCTCAAAATATTCCTTGCTTCTCCCTGTGAGAGGATTACACATCCTTGCCTATTGATATCAGCTTGGTCACTAAATTGCTTTGGCCAATGAAATGTGAGAAGTGATGTGTGCCATTTCCATTTGGAGCCTTAAGAGCCCCTTGGGCTTCTGTCATGTTCTCTTTTTCTTCTTCCACAAGCCAGCAATATCTCAGAGTGCCTGGGTCTTCAGGCTGGGCTCCCGGATGATGACAATGTACAACAGAGCTTCCTTCACCGGAGAAAGATTGTAAAGTGTGTAGAAAATCTGATACAACCACATCATCTAACCTGCATGGATACCCCCTTTATTTGCCAAGGGCATTCATTCTCTCAACACCCATCCATTGAATGCTTACAGTATGCCGGACACAGCACTAGGTAATGGAGATGAGAAAGACCCAATTATTAACCCTGAAATATTCATTGTGTACATTCCATTCAATGTGGCAATAAAGCAATTTCTGTAAAATAAATCCTACCTTCTTTCTTTCAAATTACCTAGTAAGGTCCTTCAACAGACAGAATTTAACCTTTGGTATACTGGATTACAGATGGCAATAAATTCTTTCTCACTTCCCCTATCAGTGTGTAGGGCGTTATTTCTCCAGCCCTTTACGTTGACATAGAACGTGGGGAGAGTGATATTGTATCAGTTTGGGGACTAACCTTTAAGTGGCAGTTTTGTCTCCTGCACTTGGTGGCCCTTTCCACACTTGCTGGAGCCTCAGCTTCTCAGGTGGTCTGACTAGAGGCCCAGTTACATGAATGAGGGAAGGATATTAGATATCTAACCCCAGCATACATCACATAGAAGGATAAGCGATTCTTGCTGTGTTCTGTCCCAATGTCTGTCTCTTTCAGAGCATGCAAAATAGTTGTTGCTCAATGCACAGAAGTTAGTGGGCAGCTTGTTAGGTATGACAGATTACCAAGAGATGTAATGATCATCAGACCCCTTTTTGGGGTATGCGCTGAAACCCTTTCCTACTGATTCCATTCTCTAATCTCAGGGATTTCACTTGTTTTTAGGATTCCCTGACTCCAGGTATTTTGTATAGTTTCCAATAACAATTTTTGCAATATTGTCCTTTGTTTTGAATATGTAAAATGTCTATTATCCTCAAATATTGCACTTTCCCCGAAGGCACCACTGTCAAATTCTAGCATAATACACCCCATTCTAAAGTTGCCTTCAATTTGAATTTAAGGACTTAAGGAAATAGGGCATGGGAAAACTGAAAGGCAATAAAATGAAATTTTGAAGATGGAAAATATAATGAGAAGTCGCTGCTAAGAAATTGCTGTTTGAGATGATTCCATAAATGTAGGTAGTTGGGTGATGGGCATTCCTTTAATCCAGAGGGTCCTAACTTCAGCATGCACCAGAGACAGCTGTGGGCTTATTAAAACAGATTGGTGGGCCCCTCCCCCAGAGGTTCTGGATCAGTTGGTCTGGGTCGGGCCTGAGAGTCTGTATTTCCAAGAAGCTCCCAGGTGCTGCAGCTGCCTTACTGTTCCAGAGACAACTCTCTGAGAACCACTGTGGGGACCCTTCTTGGAAGTTGGGTTTCCACGTTGTCATCTGTACCCATGACACATAGTAATTAATTGGACTTTTCCTGGAGCCTTGGTTGGAGCCAGTACATCAGTCAGACAATATCAACTGGTGTTAATTAAAATTTGAGAGAAAACCTCTCCATTGTAGTAATATAACTCTAGAAATTAGGTAACTTCATTAACAGACTATTAATGTTTATCTTGCTCTTAACAAAATGTTGAAGTTCCATAAATATGTTTGATCAATTTCTGCTCAGAGTATGAGAGCATCAAATTTATGTCTCTCCTCCCCTATAGGACTGTGGAGGAAATGTTTAGGCAACATATGCTAAGAAATTAGCATTCTATGTTTGACGTAATAATTGGCCAAGTCAAAGCAATAGCAAAAGACAGATACAAGGTCTTTCCCCTCAAAGCTATATTGAGTAAGAACCAGTAAGTACTAGATATGATCATCACCTGCCCCTTCCCCCACTAGCACCCAAAATTGAGTTTTATGTCAGAAGGGGCTGGGATCATTTGGATGATGTTGCTATGCAGTTATATGTAGCCTACTTGGGTTTGTTCTCTGGCCCTCCTATGGGTTGGGAACAGTGAAAAGAAAATCTGATAGTAATTGATATAAGTCTAAGTAACCAAAAAGGAGACTCATCTTTGAGATCAAGAGAGTAGAGGTAACCTTGGAAATAAAGAATAACATAAAAATATTTTGATAAATAATTACTCAATAAATGATTGAATAAGTCCTTGAATTTCATGGTTGAGGAAAAGTGAAGGAACAAATTTAAAAACAAAAAGAATTTTCCCATATACCCCTGGTTCCTACCACACTGACTATTTACCCATCATGTCCAATCAAAAGCAGGCTAAGAAAAGTGCTTTCCCCATGTTGAACTACCTCCCTTGTTATGTAGATTTGGAGCTCAATGCCTGGCTGTTTTTCCTTGGGGGATTTTTAAGTTGACATTTATCATCATTGAAGACTAGACAAATGGATACTTGTCAATTCTCAAGAAGATCCTTGGAGCAGACAGCCGAATTTTGTCTTCGCTCACATTTTAATCATGACAAGGAATGACACTGAGATGACTCACCAAGTGCTCCCAGGCTGGAGGAGTACCTGGGTAGCACTCTAGTGGCAGCAGCTTACTCTGTGATGGGGAGGGGTCCTTACGAACTGTACTAAGTGATGGTCACAGGGAGTGCCTCAGGTTCTTGGGTCCACTCTTCAACATGGATATTTGAGAGACACAGTTCAGCCCACCAAAGTATGTATAAATAGAATTGTTCACATTGAATTTTATGGTAAAAAATGGGGAACATGCAATTCTCCATCAAGACTTTCTATTGCTAATTTCTTTAAATTCTTGAGTTTTATATTAAATGTTACATACATTAAATTTTATATTTTATGTTGAAGAGAAAATGTATTTGCACAAATAAGAGACAGAAACACAAAATCCCTTTTAACCACTCAATGTTGACAATGGTTGACAATATACTGACATCATAAGCATTCCATAATGATAATGTAAATGCTTTTGGACACTGATGAAAACTTTTTATATCAAGTTTCTCAAAATAATGAGGCTTTAAGTACAGACATTGATACAGTAGTCACTTGGTAGCTAGCTTGGACTCTGCTAAATGCATCCACCACACCAAATTGACAGAAGAATCAAAGACAAGGATTCAGGGGTGCTGCCTGGAGCTGGGTCCATCAGAAGCCCTCCTCTGGGCTCTTCTGCTCATCACCACCACTCCCCCTTCCCTGGCTCTGGAATGCCCACTGCTTTGCTTGGACACCTGAAAAAGGAACTCATCCGACCACACCATGGATCCCCTGTGCATGGGCAGCAGCATGCTTTGCTGTTGGCAGGTCATTTCCTTGATGGCTTTCATCACATAACAGCCAAGTAGCATGATCCAGAAGTCACTCATCATGCCCATTGGCTACAGAACTGCGGGGTCTGCCATTAGACACCACTCAGTGGCTGCTCAGAATCTAAGCTCATCAACCTGAAAGCCACACGTGGTTGCCCCAAGGCTGATGGAAAGAATCCTTCTTCACACGCCTGAAACCCAATTTCAGCCTGCCTCTGAAGCTCTGCCGTGGAACATGCAAAACAAAAAACAACACACACACACACACACACACACACACACACACACACACACACACATATAACCCTCAGGTTTTCCCAACCTTGATGTGCAAATCTGTGAGAAGGTTTTCTGTTTGAAATGTAGGCAATATGATATGACAACTTAGCTGAGGGATTCAAAGATTAAATGAACTGCAGATGCATCAATTATTAATATTATTTTACTTTCAGCCCACCATTTCTAAATATACTTTCACCTCACAGCACACCGATGGGAAATGAATGGCTGTAATAGTTCTTGGTTTAAGCATAAGTAGAAAAGCCTCTATAGACCTCAATGCATGTAGCAGGGTACTCTGGGAGGTTAGTTCTCCACAGTTCAATTGAAATAGAAAGACATGGACATGCTTCAATTTGTAATGACATGCCTCCAAGAGATTCTGAGCTGAGCTGTCAGAGCTCACAGGTAAAGGATTTGTGAGCCAGGGCAATACTAAATGGATGTTTGCATTTCATATGAAAATTAGGAGTTGCTAAGGATTAGGCTAAGTTTGTCCTTATTTAGTCCATAAAGTGGCTTCTACTTGCAAATAATAATTTTTATTCTTTTTTCTATTTTTTTTTCAATCCTTGAAAACAAATGACAATTTTATAGTCTTTGAACCTGCCATTTTAACCCTCCCTTGAGCTTATGTTGTGCACTCTCAAAGGTACATAATACCATAAATTATTGGGGAGGTGTAAAAACCTTCTAATCTGGAAGATGTTAAATTCTTAAGATTTCTTAAGACACAAAATATTAACTATAAAGAAAAATTAATAAATTAGACTTTTTAAAATTATAAGCTTCTATTCATCAAAAGAATGTAAAGAACAAGGCACATAATGATCTTAGAGACTTGAGATAATATGAAAAAGATTTGTTTCCAGATTTTATAAAAAGCTCCAATACATCAATAAGAAACCTTAAAAAAATGATCAAAAGGTTTCAATGCTATCTTATAAAAGATAATTTCTAAGCAGTCACTAAGCTATAAAAATCCTATTCTTGTGTGAAACAAATACTACTAATAAAAGTATAGGGAAAAACAAGTAAGAAATGCTATGTCCATCATAAGAATGGAATATTTTTCAAAATTATCCTGATACAGCTATTCTTTTAAAAGGCATAAAAAACCCAGTCAAGGTATGATAAATATTGTTTCATCTTTTATTTTAGTTCCATAGGGAGGGATCAGGAAGTAAGTTCCATTTGGTATCCATAATTTTACCCAAATCATTTTTCAAAGACTCATTTAATTGTGGGTTGCTGTTGTGTGTGTGTGTGTGTGTGTTTTAATGCTAGTTAGGCTAAAAACAAACAAACAAACAAAAAAACCTTTATGATTTATATTAAGAATTAATCAATCTTTGATGGCATTAATCATTTTGAACCTTCTTTCCAAAATTTAGCTTGAAATTTGATGGATCACTATAATTGTCTTGTAAGTGGTCTAAAAATTGTATTTGGAAGACACTTTCTAAAGATTCCCTTAATGCTGGCTTTCTTCACTACTGGAGTCTGATTATTGATAATACATGACGGATGATTGGTAGGACCAGCATTTAAGTGAATGATGAAGTCTAACTTTTCAATAGCTTTGCATCTTTTATAAGAATGCAAACCAAAGTATTTGAACGACTCAAACTCAGGAGAGCAATGATTTAACAATCTATTATTCACACATAATTTATATTCTAGCCAGTCTTGTATGCTAAGACAGAAATATTTTCATTATTGGAAGCTCACTTTCCAGGAAGTGAAAATGTAAATAAAGAGAAAACAAAGCAATGGTATGTTAAAGGAAGAGTGCTCAAATGGGTTTTTGGCCCCTGGAACTGAAGTTAATTTATTTTATTTTAAATATATTTATATTAATTTCAGAGAATAAAGAGGGAGAAAGAGATAGAAGCATCAATGATGAGAGATAATCATTGATCAGCTGCCTCCTGCATACCCCACAATGTGGATTGAGCCTGCAACCTGGGCACATATCCTCACCAGGAATTGAACTGTGACCTCCTGTTTCAAAGGTAGATACTCAACCAGTAAGCCATGCCACTTGGTTTGGAACTGAAATTAATTTAAAAACAAAGTGCTTTCTACTTTAGTATCTTTTCCTAAAATTAATACCATATGTCTTTTTTATAATGAAACATTGTCAATAATTCTCCGATTTATACTGCTAGAGCTATCTCTATTTCTCTCCTGCTATGAAACCATCCATTTAAGAAATGAACTCTCATGATGCAAAAAGAGAAGACTAATTTTACTAATGGTTAAAACCTTGCCCCTTCTAGTAGCTTTTGATATTGGAAAACTCCAGATACCTAGCAATGCTTAAAAAGTTCTATTGGTAAAATAGCTAGAATTAGTAATTGGAACACATGGGAAAGGGATACTATTTATTGAGTATGCATTAAGTCTAGCAGAATGCAAACATGATAATCCATTTTAATCATAACAAATTCACCTAGTAGGTACAGCCATTTTAATTTTATGTAGGAAGGACCAAAAGCACAGGAGGACCAAAGTTGGTTGGTGAAGATAATGCAGCCCGTACATTGAAGAGTTAGAAATGGATACAGATGTGTTTCACTTCAGAGTCCAAGCACTTTCCATTCCACTACAGGGCCCTTCGGCATCATATGAGAAGTTTGTCAGGAGTCTAGATCTTCCTAAAGCTCTCCATCACAGTCAGTGACTTTCCTATTTCCTGCCAATTCAATAGCGTTCTGAGAATTCACATAGCAAAAGATTACCTTATTCTATGACTGGGACACCACCACCACCACCAAAAGATTCTTTAGTTTGACACAAAACTCCAACAAATTCATAAATTATTGTATATCTGTGCTTGTTTCTTGTTAACTTCACCAAGTTTTTCAATTTCTCTCTCTTCTTTTTAAAATTGGGTAAAAGAATAACAGAATACAACAAAGTCATACTAGATGTGCACGCATGAGCATAAATGTACTGATTTGCAACCAATACTGAAAATTAGCTGTCATTTATGGGCTTCCATTACTAACCTTTTACCCAATATAACTTTTCTCAAGAATAACTAGGAATTTTTCTCTTACTAATGGATTAGGGAAGGTTAAATTCTACAAGTGAAATACTAAAACTGTAGGAAAAAACAATATGATAGCACAAGATGGAAACTCAGGTACTCTTTCAGTATCCTTTTTTTGAGTTGATGGTTTTCAGGACTACTTTTTTAAAGCAGCGTCAAATTACAGACTATCTCGTCATGCACACTATCATTATGTTCTAAAAGGTACGAGGGTGATGCTTAGAATCCATTCTTTAAGTATGCAAGATTAATTTCTGATAAAATTAGTTTTAAATCTAAAGTACACAGTGAACTTTGATATCATGTAAATGCAAAAGTAAAAACCTTAAAATTGCTTTCTGTCAAATATTACAGCGTTTACACACACAATTATGTGACACGTGGGCCATTTCTCAATAGTACCCATTTAAGCAAGCAGTCAAAAGGAAAACTCACTTAGTGCTAAAGTGCCATCATAATGTGGCTTATCTGGAGGAAATTAGGGGAGTAGGGCTTCAGAAGGAACTTTCTGCAAATGATTTTTCACATGAAATGTCTGCCTTGTAGTCAGTATAATTACTGAAGTCTATCAATGCACTGTCATTCATGGAAGATGAGTGGAAAAACTCCATTGTAAGGCACCTTTCAAGCTTCTCCATATAATAAAAATCTGTACTCAGAGTCTACTGATTTATGCCTCTTAGGTTTACAGCCATCCATAAATATTTCTCACCATCAATTCTGAACCAAAACCAAGAGCCCAAAACCTTATGTATGATGATACATATCTACTGCACCATCAAGTTATTGCTCTTTTCCCTCAAATGTCCTTGTCATTCACATTATAGTTTCTTTCTTTTTCTCAACAATTGCTCCAAGTAAAAACATCAGCTATGAGAGCTCACAAGAACAAATTCTTGGATCACAAAATATATGAACTAGAAGAACATTAGGTATGACATACCTCTTCCCTCCAGTAAGTTAAACTGGATGGCCTTGTTTTGCAAACTTGCATATGTAACCAATCTACGTTATCTAATACAATCAGTACTCTTAACAAGATTACCCAGTACTTAGTTTTCAGCATGAAATTTTATTTCCATGAAATTTTTAGCAATTGCTTGTGGGAGAGTCAGATATGGCACATCTTGCCCCAAATCTAGTGTTGATGTTAAACACCTAATGACTGTGGATAATCATGAGAGAAAACATTTCCCATAGAATACTAAAATAAAGTCACTAGACATTACTCTTAGAAACACAACACTCATGTAGAAGAAAATGTTCCATGAAGAAAAACAAACAAAAGCACAAAGATAGCCACAGATCGATGTGCTAGTAAGAGAGAATAACACAAAATTACGCCTTACTTTCATAAGTTGTCAAGATCAGGCTCAAGTTAAGACTTAAAAGTGTAAAAGTATTGAAATGTGACATCTTTTTCTTTTCAAAAACATGTGAATTACACACTTGAACATACATTGTAGGCTGGGCTTTAGAAAAATACCAACCAACAAAAAATACTGACACCAGGAAGTTTAGTGATTTAAGCATGAGTGTGAAACAATTCATTATTCATTTGTGGTCATAAGATTGAACTATTTCATTCTCCCCTTATAAAAAATAAGAGCTAAAAGAATTAACCTTATTGGATTTAAAATAAAAGGATTCAATAGTTCCTCAACAATGTGGCAAGTAAATGATTAGATTAAGAGTGAGTGATGATATTGCTGGATGGTTCATAAAAAGGAAAACCCTAGCTAGTTTATATATTTCTTTGATTTATTTAACTCTTTGACAATACTTTATTTTCATTACTGAAATTATTCTACTATAGCAGTGTAGCTCTTAGCCTGGAATGCACCACAAGAAATTAACCAAGTTTTCTGCCCTCTAGCAGAGAACACAATTCAAGAAATTATTATTGAAAGCCCGCTCCATAGGGTCAATGGCCTACATCCTGAGGCAGATTCCAAAAACATGGCTCTTGGTCTTCAGAAATTCACATTCTTTTCAAGTAAGAGACTTGAGAACTGAGCCCCAGGAAAGAACTGAGGCCATATAGCACAGTGATCTCTAAAAACATATTATCTTCAATGTACTCATGATTCCCCTCAGAGTTAGACAACCTTATCACATTATCAATAATGTAATAAAAACAGACTATGTCCTATTACAAGAATAATTTTTCCTTGCTTCATATTTTTAAAAATACTGTAACAATCACATAAGAAGGGGAAAAGAGAAAGTTGAAACACACAAATTAGGAGTTGGGATATAACCATAGATGGAGGAAGTTATTAAACCACAACACCAAATTCTCCTTGACAAAAACAATTTTCCAAGAAAATATGAATGATAAGTAGAAAACTGGAATTACTAAATGTGAAAGGTTCTCAGAAACTACACACACTCAGGCTCCACTCCCTGAAAATAGGCCAGGCTAAGTCTTTCAAACTTTCAAGGGACAGATTCCACTATAAATTCCTCTCAAAGAGGCGCCATGTCTTATTACTCATGTATGTGTCTCCAATACCCAGCATAGTACCTGACAAATGATGTTATTAATACAGGTATTTATTATTGGAAGAAAACAGAAATGGCATTTGCTATTGAAAATTCACAAAAGTCTTTAAAACAGAATGGATACTGAAATATTTATTCTACTGAGCTGACATAACTAATAGAAAAATCTCAGAGGATTACCAAGCAAGAAAATTGTGGACCTGCAATCTTACTTCTAAATATAAAGTCTAAAAATGTCTATCAAACACTGGCAAATCAGTGTCAGGGTTCGAGAAAAGAAAATGCTCCATAACATGTAGATATGCTTTGAATGCAAGAGTTGTTCAGTATTTGGAGCTATATTTATACAATTCTGCTTACCATTTGCCTAAAGATTCATGACCATCTCAAGACATATTAATATTTTTTATTCCATTTAAATCAGAAAAAAAGAGTAAAAAGTAATCAACAGTAATAGAAGTCAGAATAACAGTGTCTTAGTAATCTTAGTAATGGAGTTATTTCTTTAGAGCCAGAAATATCTTGATCTGGGTGGAGGTCATATAAGTGTGTATACATATACATATATATATATGTGTGTGTGTGTGTGCGCGCGCGCATATATAAATATATACATATATATACATATATATATCCATACATACATATATACAGTGATTCAGTATATTATACACATATATACATATATAGTGTATGTATGTATGTATGTATATATATATATAAACATTTACTGAGCTATATATATGTGTGTGTGTGTATAAATTTAACTTACATAAAAGTTAAAGTTTTAAAAATTAAAGTAAAAGCCAATCTTTTCAGAAAGAACAAAAAAAGTCAGGTTAGCACACAGAGAAAAGGGTCTTAAAGGGTGAGTGTTACATAGTCAGTACATTTTTAGGCGATGGGAAGATTATTATATCATCTGAATATACCTAATTATTACAACTGGCCAGCAGTCATTTATAGAAATTGTTCATAAATATTTAAACACACTGCCTGGAGACATTTCCAAAGAGCTTTTAATACTTTTCGGTTGAGGTACATTGGTGTCATTTTCCAAGATCACGCTCTTGACAATGAAATAATTGAAAAATCCCGTACCAATTGTCTAATCTAGTTACAAAGAAACCCATTGATTTTTTGCTTTTTGTTTTATTTTATATTCCTTTATTTAAGGCATAGCAATTTCATGCAGCTTAAATGAATCTTCAAATTTTGAAATTCTTGCCTGACTTCCCAATTTGCCCACCATTTTAATATTGCCAAACTCCCTCCATCCCAGGGCTCTAAGTTTGGACTCTATTAGAAAATCTGTTTAATGGTTTATCTCTAAGAACCGAAGAGTGGAGGAGAGTTTCCCAAGAGCAAACCTATAAATACATCATGCACCTTTTTTCACAATTTTAAGATCCCTTTGAAATTATTTAATTCCATTATTTCTCTACTGAAATATGTTGATTTCAAGGTAGCATTCTGGGTAGAAAAGTAATGTGAGCACTGTACCATGACATTACACAAGTACTTAGCGTAGTAGCATATGAATGTATCTTGCTTTCAGGCAGTTTTTTTACTGTCTAACATTCCCTTGATTTCCTTACGTGGCCTGCTCCCCCAGGAACAGGAATACCTCAGATATTGAATTGGAATGATGTTCCAGATTCTTCCAATTCAATACTTTCCTTTCAGTATAAACATTCTTTCATTGAAAGTTGAACCCTATAGCAGGTCATTGATATTTAGCTGGGTTACCCTTGTTAGAGATAATACTCACTGAGGATCCCATTCTAGGTCTTTCTTTGAGGGACCGGTGGCCAAAGGGCTCACATTACAGAGCACACTGCATATTATAAAGTAGAAAGCAAACCTATCCCTAGTGCTAAGACAGTATTGAAATTACTTAAACATTACAGAACCCCAAATCCCTCTATACTGCAATCATTTTCAAATATGCACTTTCCTGCCAATAGCTATATTTTGCCAGGTTGTGGAGACAAAGCAAGTTGGCAAGACAAGGAGAAACCTGTAATTGGCAGCAGCGAAAATCTTGCTGCTGCCAATTTCATGAGCAGGTGCCTGGGATTTGATAAGATGTGAGAGGAAAATTTGTGGCTATGATTCTGAACTTTATAGAAAGCCACTTCCTGCTATTTTAATGTTCCTAATCCCAAATCTATGCTGGTGAACTTTTTAGGTAGCTTGCTACCTCTATTGGCCTACCACCATATTATAACGCTCTAACTTTGGAGAATAAATATGGAATTTAAACAGGTATGAAGTTCAGAGAGCAAATCCGATTCCATAGAAGCAAGTAGTCTAGATTTTTTGTGTCAATTACATTGAGTTTATTTCCTGTTTGTGGAGCTCACTAGAAACTGATTTATTTGATGTCTTGGCATCAATTCCTCTGAATTTCTTGAAGTACCTTTAAAGACATTCAATGTTTAAATCATATCAAAGGTATAATGAATGGTTGGGGCATTTGCCATGGGCATGATCCAGGGGTTGAAATACAGACACTAACCCCTTTCAGATAGAGAAACATTTGTTAACTTTTGCGTTTGGCTTTACAACACGTACTTTCTATTAGTATGACCGCAAAGGAACTTTCACATTTAAAAAAAGAGAAAGGCAGCATCACTGTGCATTATTCATTAGTTCAATTTGGAGGTCTGATTCAGAACACTATCTCTGTTCAATGAGGTTCATCTCCTCTGTAAAACTCACCAAAAGAATGGGCATCTGGCCCTGACTGGTTTGGCTCACTGGATAGAGCATTAGGCTACGGACTGAAAGGTCCTATGTTCGATTCCAGTCAAAGGCATGCACCTTGGTTGCAGGTTTGATCCCCAGTGGGGGATATGCAGGAGGCAGCTGATCTATGTTTCTCTATCATCGATGTTTCTCTCTATCCCTCTCCCTTTCTTTCTGTAAAAAGTCAATAAAAATATTAAAAAAGAAAGTCAGAAAGACAGAAAGACAGACAGAAAGACAGACAGAAAGACAGACAGAAAGACAGACAGAAAGAAAGAAAGAAAGAAAGAAAGAAAGAAAGAAAGAAAGAAAGAAAGAAAGAAAGAAAATAATGGGCATCTGGCTTTCCGGAAGTTAATCCTGCTACTCCCATTTTACTTAATCCATTTTTTTGGGCATAATTTATACTGCCTTTCTCATGAGGAAGGGTCATTAATGAAAAGTTATTCAGAAGTGAAAAAGCTATTTTTGGGGTAGTCTATAAGGAATAATCTTTGTTTTTTTTAAATCAGCCTGATGCAATGGAAATATACAAAACCAGAGGTGAGAAAAACTGAGTTCATCTTCCAGGTTCTAGTGTTGCATATCCTGGGAGCAGATAAATATTCTACCTGGATTTCTTTTATAAAATAGAAAGAGGTCTATGCTTCCTTCTCATATTGTTAACAATATGAAGGTTCGTGTTAAAATGTTGTAGGAGTTCTTGGGTGCTTATAACCCCTTTAAGCTGAACAGCACCGCCCAACTTTGTTTCAGCCCAGCAGAGAATCTAGCAAGATGCCCACAACTCTGTGTGTGTGAGTGTATGTGTGTGTGTGTGTGTGTGTGTGTGTGTGTGTGTATAAGGGTAGGTTACAGGAGCTAATTCTAAGACTTATTTCTAAAACTTTTACAGAGTCTACTGCATGAGATGCTCACTAAACTAGCAACATATTTGTCCCCAAAAGATTCCCTACATCCTTTGGGCTCCTCAATAAAAGAGATTAGCTACAAGAATATACGTATTTGGCTCTGTGCATCTTATGATAAAGAATGAGTAGATCTCTTCCTTCCTCCTAGCCTGGATTTTTGTCCTCAATGTGTTATCCAGAGATGAGGTAAAATTACATTACTATGTATAAGATCTTCTCACTGTTTCTTTGGGCTTATATGTTTTTATGGGGGTTTTTGGCCCCTTCAGCAAGTCCCTTCCCTCTAATTTCATCACATACTGCATTTTAGAAATTTGTATTGGCCCCTAAACCAATACATCTCCAAGAGACAGATCAAGGCTTACAGGAAGATTGAAAGCCAATCAAGACACAGACCTTGGCTTTCCAAAGTAGTGAGTGTGTTTGGATTCCTTTGCACTCTAATTCAGGAAGAGAAACCATCATTTCTACACATGGAGGTTTATTTCTACAAATTGGCAGAAGTCCAGGAGTGAACAATCAATCACAATATATTAACTTGTCATCTCTCGCTGAGCAAAGTCCCTAAAACACGACTCACATGAAGCTTCAGTTATACCTATAATAACTCTCTCCTAGTTGAAACTAATTTTAATGCTTCCACAGAACATGCCAGGAAAGGAATTATATGAACAAAGCAGCTTTTAATTAAGAGAAAAAGAACCTATGTTTACTTGGCTCCTTGACGTTCTCTTAGTTTCTGTAATGAAGAACATGGCAGATCAGCATTTAAATGGCCTCTGATTAATCAGTACTTGTTTCAAAGCTACAGAGACTGAAATAAGATAAACACATATTAACAGAGTGTGAACAATAATAAGAGGAAATAAGTGTCACTGGCTTGAAATGCATATTGTAAGTGATTCTAAATGCATGAAAATGCAGTTATTAAACCTGCGTGGAGGACCCGGGGCCTGTTTCATTGAAGTAATTAAATACTCTCATCATGTTTATGGCTCCTTGGATCATGTTAAGCTGCTGAAAACTAGAGGGGGGATGTTCACTGGGGCTTGAGAGACAGCTTGACTACTTGAGATCAGTGGACACAGTGGCTGAGTGTGGAAGACCATTTGCTATAGAATCTTATTACATTTGGGGGTTGAAGTGGAAAGAGGGTTCAAACAGAAAGCATAACAGTCAATGTTTTCTTCAAATTGCCATGTAATTATAGTATTAACAATAACAGGACAACAACAACAATAACAGTGAAGCCTACAGAGCACCCAGAATATGACTGGCACTATTCTAGGCAGTTAATAGGTATTAAGTCATTTGAATTTGACACAAAGACATTGGATGAGAAACATTCTCTCAGTATGCTGACCATTATCACACTCCCCTCTGGACCCTCCATATCAAAGGGGGTCTCTTATCTCTTGGCATTTCATGGACACCACCTGGATCTCTCTGATCTTACCAGATATCTTTATTTCTGCTTCCTGTGCTCTAGCCTTCTCACTACTAGATAGAAGTTGACTGAGATCACAGACTATATCTTACCAATCATTGTATTTTCAGAATTATCACGGATTCCCCCTTCATAATTTTCAGAATAAGAGATCAGAGTAAATTTAAAAAGACTCTGTAGTTTTATTTTTCTCTCAAAGAACATTTCAGGATATTTTTTAAAAATACATTTTTATTGATTTCAGAGAAAGGAGGGGAGAGGGGGATAGAAATATCTATTGGCTGTCTCCTGCAATCCCCCTATTGGGGACCGAGCCTATAACCGGAGCATGTGCTCTGACTGGGAATCTAACCAGCAGCCTCCTGATGGCATAGGATGATGCTTACCCAACTAAGCCACACATGCCAGGCCAGGACGTGTTTTAAATACTCATAGCTTCTTTTTTTAAAAAAAAAAAATATATATATATATTTTATGGATTTTTTTTACAGAGAGGAAGGGAGAGGGATAGAGAGTTAGAAACATCGATAAGAGAGAAATATTCATCAGCTGCCTCCTGCACAGCCCTCACTGGGGATGTGCCCACAACCAAGGTACATGCCATTGATGGGAATCGAACCCGGGACCCTTTAGTCCGCAGGCTGACGCTCTATTCACTGAGCCAAACTGGTTAGGGCAATACTCATAGCTTCTTGATTTAAAAGTCAAAAAGTCTAGTTACATAGCAGAATTTAAAATAATAATCTAGTTACAAAGCAGTATGTGAAATTTGATTCCAATTTGCAAAAATAATATATGTATAAAGACAGATTAGAATACATAAAATATGAAAAGTGATTATCTCTGAACGGGAAGGTAATGGGTAATCTTCTTTGCCTTTCTATTTGCTAAAACAAAGATATTATAAGACTATAGTAAATGTTGACTGTTAAAATATTTATTAATTTTAATAAAATCATGGTTTTTGTGCAATTCTGCTGAATATTTAATGGTATGAAGAATAAATAGCTGGGGTGGGGGGGGGAGAACACAAATGTCCAATAAGTTTTCAAAGAAATTTCTAAATGAGGATTTTATCTGTTCTTGGGGGGGGGGGGCGGGAGGGGAATCCTAGATTCACTGAATAAAAGCTGAGTAAGGTAAGGTATTATTATGCTTTTCCTATTTTTGTTTTCCACAAAAGCTTAATCCATTATTTGTTCCCAAGGCTAAGCTGTGGGAACATGAGAATTCTTTGGCAACCACATATAGAAACTTGCTCAGAGATACCAGGCTAGGGGCAAACTCCCTCCCCTCCCCCCAGAGAATACTGTAAAATTGTGGCACTGTGAATTGGTGTTATTAGTCTAAATAACCTTGCTTTGAACAATTACAGTCATGGTCCTTTAAAATCAGGGGAAGAGGAGACATATGCAAAACTTCAGACAATAAAACAAAATTCATATTTGTCAAGTTTCTGATTGATTCAAAGACTTTCCTCCCCTTCAAAGCTACATGGCTGCTAAGAAAACATTTCTGAGACCTCAGCTAAGATCATCATGGGACTATTTAAGGATCAGCTAATGCCACCAAGTCTACAGCAGGTTTTAAGTCTATGGAAATTAGAAGAAACTTCTATCTTGCTGCTATGGCTAAGAAAAACTCATGTTCTTTCTACTTTTGGGATGCAGTGATGATTCTTGTGTTTAGTTACTTCATATAAAGTTTCCACTGGACATGTAATGGGATAAGATGATGAGCATGGGAGAATCAAATCTAAGAAGAAGCATTCTGCCATAACACATTTTTATTTTATTTTATGAAACTAGCCAGCTATGGCCTGGATTAAATCACCTTCCACAGGTCCTTGGACAATTCTGACTTCATTATTGGACCCTTTGACCTTTCCAATCTACCCATTGTTTTATATAATATTTATATTATTCACTAAGATTCTTGCCATTTTACTTATTTATTCTAATTGATCATAAATTGTCAAAACTCTGTCACTGGAATTGCAAAGTAGAAAGTGCTTTAATATTTTTTCTCTTCAAAAATAATAACTAAAATGGTAGTATCCAGGGCTTCTTCAAGTAGTCTGTAAATGTAGAAGTGTATATATATAAATGTTTATTTTTACTCCTTTTATACAAATAATAGACAATCAGGCAGAAGCAAAATGAATATAAAAACAATTCATATTTTCACACTCTTGAAATAACCACTTAACATTTGGTATGTAGCCTTTTAGATGCCTCCCTTTTGTAGATAGATAGGTAATAGATGTATTTATGCAAAAATATGATTTTATAGTATCATAACCTATTTTCTATTTCTTTGCAACATAGCAAGAAATCTGTTATAAATGTAACTTTACATTTATATCTTTATAGTCTACTTAATATTTCATTATTTATTAGTATCACAATTAAATAGTCTCTTATTTTTGGAGACTAAAGAGATTTTAAAATATTTGTTATTATAAATATTATTATAGAGAATGCCCCTTTCATTAAATTCCTAATCACTTTCTACATTTTTATAAATATAATTTCATCCCAAAAGATATGCACATATTAAAGCTTTTGTGATTTATCGATAGATTACCCTTCAACAAATGGCACCATTTTTTCTTTCAACATTTCTAACAGCACAATTTTTCCAAACTTTCTGAAACACTTAGAACCTTTTAAATCACTTTTACCTTAGAAATATCATAGAATAAAAATAATAAATTTTAAATTTCTTTATAATGAATTGAAATTTTTCATATATTTATCACTTAATGGTATTTACTATTTGTGAACTGCCTACTTAATTGATATTTTTAAATTGTGGTAAACATTCCTATATTTCTTTTTAAGAGATAATTACATAAACAAGATATTAATACTTTTCTGCCATAAGCAAAGCTAGCACTACTTTTCCTAATTTCCAGTCATGTTGAATTTTATTCATGCTTTTAAACACCACTTTATGAAGTTCTTAAATACAAGCTAACTCAAAAACGTTGTCAAAATAAAATTATTCATGGAAATAATTAGGCTGGATAGTGCCAAGTATAACTCGACCCTTCTCTCCCAAGCTGGGCAAATCTAAGTTATACCTGATCCTTTCTTTCATAACTTCAAAGAAAAAATAAAACAACACCAATAATATATATAATGTTTGGCCCTATATTTCAGAGTGGAATAAATTAGTAAAATTGCAAGAATCTTAGTAATATAAACATTAAATAGCACTTAATCAGTAAGATAAGACAATTTCCCCACATTCTTTTTTGCCTTATATTTCTTCAAAGAATACTGATAGTTTTGATGACTGTAGCTAACCTGTGGCTACTGAGATGAATTCCAACAAGATATTAATTTGCAGGCACCTAATGACAATAACTTAGAATCATGCCTGCTTTCTGTCAAAGACAAGTTTATACATTCACAAAGTTTAATTTACACATGGTAACTTCCACCAGACTTGGGATCCATTTTTCTTTAAAAAACAAACAAACAAACAAAACCAAAACATTTTTATTGATTTCAGAGAGGAAAAGAGAGGGAGAGAGAGAAGAAACATCAATGAGAGAGAATATTAATCAACTGCCTCCTGCACACCCCCTACTGGGGATTGAGCCTGCAACCTGGGCATGTACCTGTGCAGGAATTGAACTGTGGCCCCTGGTTCATAGGTCAATGTTCAAACACTGACACACACTGGGTGGGCCAGCCTTGGGATTCTTGATGAATATACTGAGTAATGTTATTTGACCAGGAGAGTGGACACTCATATGTGCCACAGTATTTCATGACATGGGATAGTTTTCTTTCCTAGGACAATAAATTACTCTCACAGCACCTGGGATCTCTGGTGCTGTTAAAGGTCATGTGTTCACCAAAATATATCCTTGGCATCCCCCTCCCTCAACCCCTGTGATGACCATCAGCAAAAATAGTTCACATATTCTGAGAATGTAAGTGATACTTGCCTATGTTTTTTTAAAATTACTTTTTGTAGGGGCAAAGGAGCCATAGAACCTTTGGAGAGGCCACTGAAAGCTGTAGATCTCAATGTGAATACTCACACAGACACACAGAGAAAATATTTTGCACAAACTACCAGCTGATGTTCCCCTAGGGGCCCCTGCAGAGCTTAGACTTTTTTATTTTACAATGACACGATTTCTAATACTTCCCCAAGGGCCTAAGAAGCAGTAAGAAAGGACCACATCACCAGGAGACCCCCAGTCTGGTTCTGGATGCTATCTGCAATATGAACTGATCACTCATGACTTTGCCTACAGAATGCCCTCCTGTGTCAAAAAGCTTCTGAAGACCAGAATAGACAGCAGGCCCAATTATGTTGTTCCAGGAGAGCTGACCACAGGCTTTGTGGATTCACCAGTGTGAAATAAACAGCCTCCTCTGTCCAAGATTATTTATCATTCCCATCACCCAGAGGGAAGCCAGACTTCCTCCTGATGCAAGTGATAAGTGCCTCCTTGAACAGAACACATCATTCTTCATGAAGCATTGACTTGATCCGTGAGAAAACTGATGTGCTCTCTCTCTCTCTGAATCACACACAACCTCATGCCCTCGCATTCTCTTTCATTCTTTCTCTCACTCTTAGCACTTGACCATAGTTTACATCCTGATTATATCCCAAACAGTAAGGGATGACTTCAAATTCATATTGTATTTGCTGATCACTTTGTGATTAAAATAAAATCATTGTAAGCAGGTTGTAGGATGAGGTGGTTTCCCTGACAATGTAGTATTTTACAATGGAAGCTAAAACAGATCAGGGAGAAAAAGTACACAACCACACACACACACACACACACACACACACACACACACACATTTACTGACAATCTTTGTTGGTCCTTGGCTTATAGAAACATCTCTACCTTTGGGTGCTTGTCTCTGTGTTCAAATTTCCCCTCTTTATAAGGATACCAGTTATATTAGATTAGGGTCCACCCTAATGACCTCATCTTAATGTAACTAATTATATTTACAATGATCCTGTTTTAAAGTGAGGTCACATTTTGAGGCACTGGGGATGATAATTTCAGCATATGAATTTTGAGAGTGATAATTAATAGACACATAAGAGAGAGAGAGAGAGAGAGAGAGAGAGAGAGAGAGAGAGAGAGAGAGAACAAATGAACCCATTAAGGTGTAGTCTGTGGTAAAGGAGTTTACCTTCAGTCCTGGGGCTCTCTGGGAATGCCCTAAAGCTGTGGGATGAGTCTGAGAAGAAGCAACTTTCTTTGATGCCATAAGGTTCAAGGCAGAAAGAATTATTTACCACCCCACACCCTTTCTCCTCTCACCCCAGGACTCCTGAGTGTTTGAGGAGGAATCTCGCCTGCACTTGCTCCCCTTTGCAGGTCCCTGAAGCTCTAGGTCTATCAGAATGAATCATCTTTTGCGCATGGCCAGCCTCAACTCTAAATAGACCCCAACCTCCCTAGGCAGTCGAGGAATCCCTCATATGCCATGTTCTACATATCCTAAAAGTGTGAAATCTGCCTAGGAATATGAAATACTGATTCTAAGCTCACCTTCCCTTTGGGAGTAAAAGGTCATGCAGTAATAGGAAATATAAGATGTTAAAGTCAAACAGGTATATGTTCAAGCCCTTACTCAGTACTTGCTAGTTGTGTGACCTTGGACAAGTTACTTAACCTCTCTGAAATACAATGTGTTTGCTTCTGAAAAGGTGTGGAAATACCCCTCCACAAAGCCATTTCAGTATCTAAAAAAGTCATATAAGTGGGACTACACAGGGAATGTCATTAGCACACGTTTAGTATATGTAGGTTTCGCTTCTCATTCCATTGTGATTATGATTATGAGCTAGATAAATAAATAACTAGGTAATTAAAAAGGCTAGTGATCCTTCGGACCCTGGACCTTGGCAGGTATGCCAAAACATTACTACTTTAATGAGATGTATCTTCAACATACAGCATTAGGGATCAATATGTAGCAATGCAGATGGTTTGCATCTAGAAAGTTAAAAAAAAAAAGTATATCTTCTGAACCTTTAAGCCTGGAGGCAACAAACAATTCTATATGCTTACTCACTAAATGTTTCATTAATTAACATTCTGGAAAATAGGAATCTTTATATATCCTTATCTCTATATTAGAGGCCTGGTGCATGAAAATTCATGCACTGGAGGAGGTCCGGCCTGCCCCCTCTCACAGTCCAAGAGTCCTCAGGAACAGGAGGTGACCTGGAAATCAGGGGAAGATGATGCCCCATCACACCTCTGCTGCCACTGCCAGTAGGACAAGCGTCAGCGGGCCCTAGTTACCTGAACCTCAGGCAGCCCTGAGCAGTTGTGCAGCCGCCATCCGAGGATTGCCTGCAACTCGGGCCACCCTGGGTGGCTGGGCAGCTGACATTGGAGGCTTGCCTGAGCCTTGGGCCAGCCCTGGGCAGCTGGGGAGCTGAGGGTGGATACGGCTCCATTGTGTGCCTGCCACCTCCCACCCCCGGCGGGGCTGAAATGGCTGGGGGACTTCGGTGGGGCTGAGGGAACTGGGTGCCACCATCTTGTGGCTATGGGCACCACCATCTTTGTGACTGATAGAGTGATGGTCAATTTACATATTCCCTCTTTATTAGATAGGATATAAAAGCCTAAGTGACCGTTATGACTGGACAACTGGCCGAACAACTAGCTATGACATGCACTGACCACCAGGGGGCAGATGCTCAATACAAGAGCTGCCCCTGGTGGTCAGTGCATTCCCACAGCCAACATCCTGCAGCTGGCCAACTTCCCATGGTCCCTCCCCTCCAGCTGACTGGCCAACTTCCCATGCTCCCTCCTTCTCACCGGCCTCAATTGGGGACTGGGGGAGACAGTCCCAATTGCTGGCCAGGCCGAGGGACTCCATCTATGCACGAATTCGTGGACCGGGCCTCTAGTAATCACTATAATTTAGAGGCAATACAAGGTTTTAAAGCAGTTTCAGAATTTTAAGAGATAAATTTATACTGATTTCATTATTTGTATTGACAATATAATATTATGTTCATAACAATGTCATCCATCTAAGATGTCCCTTATATGATATGCCATCATTTTCAGTCGACAAACTGTGTTCTCCTGAGACCAGTGTTTAAAGTAACTTATGTAAACAGTATAAGAGTTATTACTTATGTAGCCATTCTCTTACTTAGAGCCCTCTGCAAGTCCAATTTCTAGATGTGTCTAACACCCATTCGGTTGCTATTTTCATTCTGCTGACCTTCAGTTGCTCTGTGGTTTGAGGAATTGTTCGGAAACGGATGTACTTTCATTTCACAGAAATCTGTTGAAGTGCAAAGAATGTGTCAAACTCATTTCCTTCAAAATCAACCTGCGTTTCTTCCTTTCTTACGCCCTGGCATATTTCTGCCTGAGAAGTTAAATTATTTGTTTCCTTAAAAAAATAGCCCAAGAAAGATAGAGCATACACTGCCTGTCCAGCCCTTTGCAATCTCACACCAGTAAATGTCCAGGAAGCAGCAAGTGAAAAGTGGAGATGCTCATTTTCTGACATTCATACGCTTTGCTCTCCCAGGAGAGATAGAAAATTGCTTTTCCTCCTGCTAGCCACAAAGCGTGTTTTTCATGCTCTTCCTGCTAATACTGTCTCTATTAGGTCCCATGTTCCCTCCCTGGACAACTCTCATTTTTAGGGGAAAGAAATACAAATGAATGACATTACTTGACAGGCGACTGTTTGGGGGTATAAGTGTATAAAAATTGCCTTCTGAAGATAAAATCATAGATATATCTTTAACTAATTTGGCTTCCAAAATTGCCCTCAATCTTGAGATCAAAAGAAGCTTTTTTTGTATCATTCTCTGTCTAGACTGGATCAGAAAAATGGAATAAGAAAATTAAAATAGCAACTGTGTTAAGAACCGCATGAAGTAAGAAACATCTATTCAAGTTTTGTAAGACATAATTTGTATTGGAAAAAAAATTCTATAGTCACCACTACAACCATGTTAGAAAAAGAGAATGTTTTAAGACAGTTCTTTATTATATTTCTAACCAAGTATTTAAAATATTTTCCCAAACCATGATCCATTAGTTGATAACATTTTATTTTTTCTTGTCACAACTTTCCATTACTATTTTATTCTGTTTTAATAAGAAAAATATTAACTTCTTACCCTTTTATATAGACATTAATATGATTCCATTTCATCCCTTATGAAAAAATAATTTAAGTAATGTTTCCAATAAGCTTTGAAACCTTTTCACAAGGTTCAGTAAATGCTTGGAATTTAATTCTGTTTATTTTTTACATTTTAAGGTTTAATCGTTAAGTTTTATCTATATTTAAATGAACAATGATTTATCTCCTAGCTAAACCTCAATCATGATTAGTGATTAAAGCAAGCAATATTTTCCTTCATTTTAAAATCACTGTTATTATTTTTAGATTATAAAACTAATATAGTCATATCAAGTTAATTTGGAAAAGGGTTAGGACTTTTAGTTAAACCTACAGTTATAGTCAATGATATCTATATTTTATTACTCTAAATACATTAAAAGGATAGAAAAAAATAGAGGAGAAATTTCTATAGCACAAGATACTAAATCAACTCTCAAACTAAAGCCACATTTAGAGATTATAAACAATTATAGTAAAATTAGGAGCACAATGAAGCATGATGACAAAACCTGACACTTGACCTTTGAAAAATTATCATGTACTCATTATGTACTAAAACCTCTACCTAACTTGAGCACAACTATAAGATGTATTTAAAAAATTAAGTGTGTTTCTGTTATATTCTCCAGCTGTCATAATTGTTTTTCTTTACCTTTCTTCATCTCCCTTTTTTCCATTTTTAGAAAGATGATGGAAAAAACTAAAACCCAATAAGCAAAGGAAATATTCCAAAGTGGCATTTTAATTGCCTGGGACATTTTAAGAGCTCTATATATTTGGCACCTGGGGAAAAAAAAGAAGTTGGTAATGCCAAAAAGAACATTATCATGGGTTGTTTCGGGGGCTTAATTGTAGATTTATGCTTCAGAGAGGTATGCTATTCTACAAAATAAACAAAAAAAATGTTACCTTGACTACCAGAAACTATTAAGAGTTGAGTCCAAGTAATCTCAATTTTCCTTTTAAATAATAACTGAAAAGTAAGCAAGTTCTAGCTTTGTTTTGGCTTAATGCAGGTAGAGTTGAGCTAGCTGCCCCAGTGACATGTGCAAATGCAAGTATCGCTGCCAGCAGGTTATTACATATTCCTGCGGTTCCCCAACCTTGACAACCCACCAGCCTGCAGCCCTGCCTCCCTCCTGGCTCACCTCAGCCTTTTTGCAAGCAGCATGCTTCTAGGTATAAAGTGAGTCAGCAAAAAGGTTATTGTTCTTACCCATTCTAGGTCATAAGCTACTCTCTAAAACTTTAGATTCTTCTTGGCCACAGCATCAGGGAAAATGTTCTGTCTTCTTTAATGTTTGAACTTTGTAAGAAAATTTTTGCCTAGAAATAAAGAAGTCCAAAAAACAGCTCGGGGGATTTTCCTGAAATTGTAGTTAATCTAGGAGCCTTGATTTGCTTTCCTACTATTTAGACTAAGATTTGAGGAATTAAAGATGGCAGGCCAGGGGGCAAAATCTTAGACACTCCTTCCTTTAAAGGCTGGGGTCTATGTCCCTTCCCCCTTGAATCTGACTGCCCTCTGACTCTTGCCACCAGTACAAAATTGATGTATGAGACTTCTAAGGTGAGATCGTGCAAAGCAATGAAGCTTGTGCCTTGTTTTCAGGGACATCACCTTTTGGAACCCTGAGCCTCTGTATCAAACTCCAATTCCCACGAAGTTGCCACACTGAGAGAAAGGTGTGCAAAAGCCATATTCACCTGCTCTGGGAGTGGCCTCTGCCGAGTCAAGCCTTCCCAAGGCATCATCAGCACAGGTGCCAGACAGGTGAGTCAAGATGCTGGCAGAAGATTCTAAGGCCCCGCTGTGAAGTTACCCCAAATGTTCATGTTTCCCCAGGGGAAGCCACAGATATCAGGAACTTTGAGCTTAATAGAGAATTCTTTGATGCTACTACGTTTCTGGATGACTTCTTGTGTGGCAAACGTAACTGTGTTGACTTCCCTCTCCTTGTCTCCCCTTTACACTGTGATGAGGACCTCCTGCATCAGGAAGTTCCCACTTTCTAAGGAACAACTGTGGCCAGTGATCAAGTCCAAAGGCAGTTGAGACAATATCAGAAGCACCCTCTACCAGACTGTCCATCCAGCAGGACTGCACTCAGTTAAGTCAGAAAAACACAGTGGTGTTAATGGCTGGGAGATCATAATGTCCTTTTTAAGGAAATCAGAAAAATAAATGGAAAAAATGCACACAGACACGAACTCAGATTTGCTTAAGTAATACGTTATCTACATATATAAAAGTCTAAGCGACTGTCACAACCAAAACAACCGAATGGATGACCAAACAGACTGCGTGGGATGACCAGGCCAGTAGAGGAGTTAGTGAAGGAAGACCAAAGGACTGAGCAGCAGGATGCGTGGGGCGACTGGGCCGGGGGGAGTAGGGGGAGGGATTACAGGTGACCAGGCTGGCTGGTGGAGGGGGCAGTGAGGGGTGACCATGCCAGCAGAGGGGGGCAATAATTGGCGACAAGGCTGGCAGGGGTGAGTTAGGGTCGACCATGCCAGTGGGGGAGGGGGAAGTTTGGGGCAACCAAGCCAGCAGGGGGGCAGGTGGGGGTGATCAGGCAGGCAGGCAGGTTAGCAGTTAGGAGCCAATGGTCCTGTATTATGAGAGGGATCCTGTACTGGAGAGGGTGCAGGCTGGACTGAGGGGACCCCCCCGCCCCATGCAAGAATTTCATGCACCAGGCTCTAGTACATTATAATAAAAATAGCCATTTCCCCTAAATAGTAAAATTGTGTGTTGTTAAGTGTTTTTATATCCAGTTGTATTTTTTAATCTACCAATGTGCATGCATCACTATTATACTTTCTTAAAGAACCATCTCTTTGCCTGTGTTGTTCAGTGGTTGGGCATCGACCTATGAACTAAGCGGTCAGGGGATGGATTCCTGTCAGGCATATACCAGGGTTGTGGGTTCAATCCCCAATAGGGAGCATGCAGGAGGCAGCCAGTCGATGTTTCTACCTCTAGATCCCTCTCCCTTTCTCTCTCTTTCAGATCAACAACATATTTTAAAAAGCTCTTCAATTCATTTAAAATGATAGGCCCATAAATATTGTCTCTTGCTCCCCCTGCACCCACTCTCATCAAATGTTGTTTTTCTGGCTATAAACTACCACCTGCCAAACCTCATCAATCTACCTTAAGCTGAATGAATTAAATTAGAGCATTATTCTAGATTATGGGGTCATGACTATGTTACATCTTTATGGAAGAGCCATCTAAGTGACCCAGACATTACTCTAGCCCAGACTTGTAGACCTCTGATTTTGTGACTCACTGTATGTGCATCTCCTGAGATCTAAATGGAACTTTAGGATGCTAAGACATGTCCGACCTACTTAGGAATTACAACCTACCTGGTATCTATTGATGATGCAGTGCACTTAGAAACTGTCCCTTCCATGGGATCCCCTGGCACTGAGACTCAGCATTGTCCTCTAGTTTTAAGGTACATATGAATCTAATTTTTCTGTGAGGAAATTTAATTACCAATAATACCCATTGTTATAAGTTAGATTCCACACTCTGGTCAATGCCAGTCTACTCTATTTGGTGTCTTATTCATACACAGGAAGTAACTTTGGTTATGTGATTTACAGAGACCCAGAAATGTTCATTCCCCAAATAATTCCACCACTGTTGAATTAACAGTCACTAAAATTCATCCAAAATAATTCACAACTTTGTATTAAGTGTTTTTTTGTTATGCTCATTTGTTTTATTGTATTACATTTTATCATTTTGTTCAAACATTTCTTAGAAACAAACTTACTATTTACCCAACCCTGTTTTTATTAATATTTGTTCTGATCGGTTTTCCTGGAAAAGGGGGATATAATAGTAGGCATCATACATGCTTTGGGCAGTTGGAAGTAGCATTGACAATAAAAGCTATTATTAAAAGAGAAGAAATAGATATAGAATCACAGTATTAGATACAGAACACAGGAGACCACCTTGCCTGCTCAGTAAGTTGCTTCCTGGCTCCAATTTCCAAATCAGGATTCTCTCTGTTACTGTTGTGCAGATTACCTTTGGAGCAGAAGGTCTATCTTCTAACATAAAAATGCATAGACTCAGTTGAATAAACTAGTCTTTTTATAGTTCCAAATCAAGCGCAGGACCAAAGAGCTTGGGCATTACTGTTGTTGCTGTTGCTGTTTTTCAGTTAAGAACTGCTGCAACTCTTGGCTGCCAATGGAGATTGACAGACCAAGCAAAGAACAGAATGTTTTCATTAGAACATCCTAAGTTAATGTGGCTTCCTAAGCCTGTTCACAGTAAGCTGTCTAGACAATTGGTCTCTAAGCAAATGCCACTGTAAAAACATAAAAATATAAAATAGTCATTGTCCTCGAGGAGTTAAAGAGTTACAATATGGCCGAAACTGGTTTGTCTCAGTGGACAGAGCATCACCCTGCAGACTGAAAGGTCCCAGGTTCCATTCTGGTCAAGGGCATGTACCTTGGTTGCGGGCACATCCCCAGTAGGGGGTGTGCAAGAGGCAGCTGATTGATGATTCTCTCTCATCGATGTTTCTAACTCTCTATCACTCTCTCTTCCTCTCTGTAAAAAATCAATAAAATGTATTTTTTTTAAAGTTACAATATGCACATTAAAGTAGTCAATACGCTGATGGTTGAGAACTTTAAAGTTGGTCAAATTTGGGGGTTAGGAATAATCAGAATGTGATCATAAAAATATCCCATAGTTTCTAATGTCCATAACACTATCCAAGTCAGACATAGCAGGAAGACAGAATCCCACAATGGCCATCTACTGAGAAGTGGTTCCACAGGATGGCAGGCCCATGGTCGTTAGCTCTGCTTCCTAAAAGTACCCAGGATGGAAAGGCGATTATTTTCAGTCCTTCAGTATATGGTGAGTTCCTCATGTTTGATTTCAATTCTATTAAGTCTATGTTTATCATTTTACCAGTTTGAATTTTGAAAGCTGTTTGCTAGAATTTACTTGATATCATAATGACCACAAATCATGTATATTTGCAACCTTTTTTTTTTCTAATTGGAGCATCAAAGGTCCAGCAAATTAAGTTAGAAAACATTTCCCCCAGGAACTTGTAGTATAAAAATTGAAGTACTCTTCTTTAAATGTAAATTTTAACTCATATAATTTGCTTACGGAGATGATACACAATTTAGGCTGTCAATTAGAGCAGGGATTGAGAAATATTTCCTGTAATGGGTCAGACAGGAGATATTATAGGCTTTGCAGGTCTCTATTGCAAATACTCGCCTCTGCTGTGGTAGCTCGAAGAGCCATATGCAATTCATAGACAAGTGAGTGTAGTTGTGTTTTAATAAAACTTTATTTACCAAAATAAACAGGGGGCTAAATTTGGTCATCTTATTTAAAGAGATATAGCCTTTATTTAGGAACTTAGTACCTGTTTTAGTCCTTGAGTTTAAGTCCTTTCACAGTCACTACTATATTAAGAAAAGAATGCCTCAAAAAGACCGAAGCAAGATGGCTTGCTTGTTGGCATCTCCTCAACAATTTGGAAATAAACAACGGATAAAACTGAAAGGGATTGCACCAGACCCACAGGAAAGCTGGCGAAATGGGAAGGCTACAACTAAACGCAAAGCAGGACGTCGCTGCTGCCATGTGGAGTTTAAAACTACAGCGAAACTGAACCTGCCGGAGCCGCTGCCGCCGGGAATGAGGGAAGCCAGACCTCGCTCTGCCCCGGGGCCCAGGGAGTGGGCCAGCCCCGCTGGCCACGGGAGCTGATGGGGGCCTAAGCAGCCTCCGCCGCCGCAGCGCCTTCGGCTCCTGCCTGGAGGAGAAGCCCGTGAGCGCAACCTCCCAGCCCACCCGCAGTGCTGGAGAGGAGCGGGCGCCTGGGCTCGGCCACCCGCACTCGCCCGGCTGGCGAAGAGATGGTGTAGTATCTCCCCGCCGGCCCAGCCCCCGTGCTTACTGTGCAGGCGAAGAAATCGCACAGCGTCTCCCTGCCCTCCCGCAACCAGCCCAGAAGTGGGAAGACTACAACTAGAAACCAAGCAGGGCGCCGAGGCCCCCATGTGGAGTTTAAAACTACAGCGAAACAACCTGCCACTGAAGCCAGAAATGAGGGAAGCCAGACCTCGCCCTGCCCCGGGGCCCAGGGAGTGGGCCAGCCCTGCAGCCACTACGGGAGCTGATGGGGGCCTATGCAGCCGCCACCACCACCACTGCCACCGCGCCTTCGCCGCGCCTTTGGCTCCTGCCTGGACTAGAAGTCCGTGAGCGCGACCTCCCAGCCTGCCCACAGTGCTAGAGAGGAGCAGGCGCAGCGTCTCCCCTCCCGCACAACCAGCTCGGCCCAGAAATGGGAAGGCTACAATTAGACACCAAGCAGGGCGCCGCAGCTGCCATGTGGAGTTTAAAACTATGGCGAGTGGAGGACTGAGAAGGTGGGGCAGTTCTGTGCCGTGCTGCCTTCCACTGGTTGAGACCTCCGAGAGCGAGGGCCTACCGAGGTGAGGATGCCCCTACTGTCACCTGTGGAGGGGCAGCGCTGAGCTGGCCAATATTTGTGGTGGTGGTGCTGCTTGTCCTGGCTCAGGGGAAGCGTTCCACTAAGTCTGAAAGACTGGGACATCGCAGGGACTCTCCGCCACCACCCGCGGCCTGCTCTGCCAGGCCTTCGCACGCGCTGTGCTGGCGCTGCACCTTCCATTGGCAGACCCGGAGAGTCCTCTCTCCGCTGCCGCATGGCCAGGCCAGGGCATCAGACACTACCACCACGCAGATTTTAAAACTGCAGGGGAAATTGAGCCACAGGCGCTGCCATCACTGCCGCCCCCGCCGCTGCCCCCAAGAATGGGAATCCACCGAAATCAGAGCTCACTACACACCGGGCTCATAGAGAGTGTGGCTTCAGAAATTAGCCTCTGCATCCACAGAAGCTCCACATTCGCAACAAAGAGGACACCATTGAGGGCGGACTCTCCCCATGCAGCCATCACAGCCCACCCACAATCTTCCCAGCACACCCACCACACTGAGAGGGAAATGGACCGCGCTGGTGAGGAAATGGCACGGTGCCTTCCATTACCCACTCAGGCGAGCCTATCCTCCGATGCCACATGGCCAAGCCGAAGCTCTCACCACCACCGCCATATGAACTTTAAAACTACAGTGGTAATTGAACCACAGGAGCGACCATCAATATTGCACCTGGCACCGCCACCCGCCACTGCCGCCGAGAATAAAGGAAATCCACCAAGAACAGAGCTCACCACGCCTTGGGTGCAGGGAGTGGGCGACCTCAGAACTTAGCCTCCATGTCTGCAGCTGCTCCGCTCCCACACCAAACGAGACACCTTTGGGGGTGGTCCCCCCGCCTGAAACCATCTCAGACCAACTGCAGCTGTCCCAGCCTGCCCCCCATGCTAGCAAGGAGCTGGCGCGGCGCCTCCAGTATGCGACCCCAACACCCTAGAGGGGCCGTGTGCCCCGGATGAGCCGTGTGTCCCAGGTGGCCGAGTGCCCCGGGTGAGCCGAGTGTCCCAGGGGGCCGAGTGCCCCGGGTGAGCCGAGTGTTCCAGGGGGCCGAGTGCCCCGGGTGAGCCGAGTGTCCCAGGGGGCCATGTGCCCCGGGTAAGCCGTACCCCCCAAAGGGGAAGGGTGTCCCGGGTGAGCCGTGTGTCCCAGGGGGCCGAGTGCCCCGGGTGAGCCGAGTGTCCCAGGGGGCCGAGTGCCCCGGGTGAGCCGAGTGTCCCAAGGGGCCGAGTGCCCCGGGTGAGCCGAGTGTCCCAGGGGGCCGAGTACTCCGGGTGAGCCAAGTGTCCCAGGGGGCCATGTGCCCCAGGTAAGCCGTACCCCCCAAAGGGGAAGGGTGTCCCGGTGAGCCGTGTGTCCCAGGGGGCCGAGTGCCCCGGGTGAGCCGAGTGCCCCAGGGGGCCGAGTGCCCCGGGTGAGCCGAGTGTCCCAGGGTGCAGTGTGCCCCGGGCGAGCCGTGTGTCCCAGGGGAAGCAGTGGGACCCAGGGGAAGGGGCGGTGAAAACCAGAGGAGGAGCGACTCTATTCATATGGTCCTGAGATAGTCACAATAAAACAAGCAGACTGCCAAAAAAAAAAAAAAAAAAAAGAAAAAAGAAAGAAAGAAAGAAAGAATGCCTGTGAAAAGCCAGGCAAATGAGGAATCAGAGCCTAAGATTTTATGTGACCATGAGAAGTCACATAACCTCTATGTGCTTCAGTTTTTCTATGCATGGCATGACAACTGCTTTCCCTGTTTCCAGGGCTAGTCTAAGTTTACAATGAGAAAAAGATACAATGCAAAGTATAAATTATTAAGTAAGCCCAAGTTAGCATTGATATGTAACACAATGTCTTAGCATAGTGGGTACCAATAATAGTTCAGTAGATAATAGTACTTTAAGGAGGACAGGTTCCTAATGATGCTTTATGCTAATTGCTTACAATGCCCTGGGAATATTCCTCTGTAGTCCGTGTCTTATGACACTTTCCCTACATCAAGCATGTCAAACTCAAAGGCTAACATGGGCCAAATAAACAAGACATACAGCCTGTGGGCCGTGAGTTTGACATGCTTGCCCTACATGGTCTAGAGCAGGAATGAGATATATATATGGCAATTGCCAGTGTCATTTTCTTCTAACTGTTCTTTCACCAGGAGATATTTTTTCCCCCCACCTGACCAGTTCACTAAATTTCAACTCCATATCTTTGAAAGCTAAACTTTGGCAATTATAATTTACACAGAAATGGTAAACTTACCCATTTCCCTTACCAGTGTTGGCTCACAAAGTAGTCATAGGCTACTATTCTAGGCTGGGTTACAAGGACTGCGTGTTGTCCTTTTCAATAGAATGACTTCTCTGTCCTCATTAGTGTCTCCCCACGGGATTCCCCAGAATGACCCTTTCCAGTGTCTCACATTTCATTTTTATTTTCTCACCATACAACTTTGTTATTAGGCAGTTTTTATTACTGATGAACCAAATTTATAGTATTAATGTCTATCAAGTTCAGATCTTAAATGGTTAATGTCAGCTTTTCCTTAGAAAGGCAAAGCCAAATGTCCTTAGTACTTTTTTAAAATATATTTTTATATTTTATTGATATTTTACAGAGAGAAAGGGAGAGAGATAGAGAGCTAGAAACGTCGATGAGAGAGAAATGTCGACCAGCTGCCTCTTGCCCACCCCCTACTGGGGATGTGCCCGCAACCAATGTATATGCCCTTGGCTGGAATCAAACCCGGGACCTTTCAGTCCACAGACCGACGCTCTACCACTGAGCCAAACTGGTTTTGGCCTTAGTACTTTTAATGGGTACTCTGCTGCTATAGTACATAGAGTCCATATCCCTACTACAAATATACCAGTCATCAAATTATTTAGTCTTATATGCTTCTCTTTCACATCAATGTTTCTCACATTGATATCTCTCTCTCTCTTTTTTTCTCTCTCCCCCCCCAAAAAAAATTGGAAATGTCCTTAGGTGATAATTAAAAATAAATAACATTACGTCTGAGTTGAAAACAAGAGTTGCTGTTTGGTACAAAAATAATTGATAAAGTTTTAACCAGGTTTTACAGAACTCTAAACAAAAAGGGGCTATTTATAAGTATTATTGTCTAAACCTCTATTCCTCTCCTTAGATGTTCTCCCAACAGACCATTCATGGATTGGAAACCTGCCAGCTGTCCTGAAGTCATGGCAACACTGAGGAAAAATACAGGTGCCAGGTGATGACATTTACATTTCACTGGAAACAAGAAGAAAAACAAAGGCAAAAGAGTGGTGTGGATGTAAAACTGATAAAAAGGAAGAGAATAACAAAATGTGTGGGTAGACAAGAACCAATAAAAATATATTTTATGTACTCGCTAGCCTTTGTTGTAGTCTATTATCAAGTACATGAAAATGGTATAATGAAAGCAGAGGCAGAGTAGATGTTTTTAGAGAGAAAAGAAACACAAAAAGTGCAATTTACCTTCATATATCTTTATTCAGTACTCTGACACACTGAGCCAAAATTATAGAGCTGAAAGAATTTTAAACTTTTCAAAGCATTTTCCAAGAATGAAAACAAAGTGGCTCAAATAGAAATAATGAAGGTACATCTCAGAGAGTGATTTAAACTCTGTAAGAATGCTGCCTCTCTTCTATCAATTAGACTAAAGAGAATGAGGATGGGGATTTACTGCAGGCAAAGGAAACAATTTGAAATAGATCTAAAGATAGACCATCTTTTGAAAAAAGGAAACTATTTGTGCACTCAACGATCATGACTTTGAACTTGACCAAGTTGGATTTGGGGCCATAAAAAGAAGCTGTGTTCCATTAGTGGATGATGAACTTACACAGTCATCATACTCAACAGCTAATGATGAGTGAATATTTAAATATACTCAAAAAAGGATTAGAGACTTCACAAAGATAATGGTGATAGAGGTTATTAAAGGAAGTGGAATATTTAAGGCTTGAATAACTTGGAGATTAACAAATACAAATACAAGTCTGGGTCTCCCCACTTAACAAAGGTGGAAGAAACCTAAGAGCTTTTTTAGATGCCTTTTGGACAGTTATTACCAGACTGGCTAAAACACAGGCAGAATCTCAGGACTGGAAAATTTACTGAGGGGTGACAAAGATTCCCTCCTCAGCCAAAGTCTACTCAAGCTCTTCTGAGGCATTTTCTTGACCAGGCCTCAACCTTGGCCTACAGGGACTTGAAAAAAACACCATCCTCATTTCTAAAAGCTCAAGGCCACATGCCTAAGATGATTCTCATCACCCTTAAAGTGCCTGCCTGAGAAAACTCAAGATTACTTCCTCCTCCCCCAAACCCCCCCCCCCCAAAAAAATATATAGTTTGTTTCAGACTGCTATCTCCTGGTCTCTGTGAGAGGATAGAATCCTAACTTTGCTTATTGCTGGCCTGCAGACACAACTGACCTCTTAGCGTATATATTAATTAACCCTTTGCCATTTTTCACTTCCCTGACTCTCCTGAACTCTGGCTGGCCCCCCTTCTTAACTACTTCATTCTCCCTTTAAAATGCTGATTCACCTCAAGGCAAACAGAGGTCAAGTTCAATTCATGCTGAAGCCTCCCTGTTCTGATAGCTGTCCTGAGGCTATAGAATAAAAGGTATAAGAAGCCAGGACGCTTGATCTACAGCAGTTAGTATCTCCCAATAAAACATTCCTAATGTAAATAAAGCACACCCCATGTCAGGGAAATGAAGACCATTGGGATACCCTTTAACAAATTGCTTCTATCACACACACACACACACACACACACACACACACACACACAGCTTTCTAATAACTTGGAGGAAGATTCATTTGTCTCAGCTTGTGGACTTTGTGCCTTTTGGCTCATCCTAGCACCAAACTATATTAATGACCAAAAGTGAGAGAAAAGGGTGGGTTCCCAAGGAAGCACTGCATTTTCCCACAGAAAAGGGAGGAGGAGATAGAGAAGGAGGAGGAGGAGGAGGAGGAGGAGGAGGAGGAGGAGAAAGATGAGGAGGAGGTAGAGGAGGAGGTAGAGGACGAGGAGGAAGAGGACGAGGAGGAAGAGGACGAGGAGGAAGACAGATCTAGAACAGAATAGGAGAAGGAGGAGGAAGAGGCAGGGGGAGAGGATGGGGAAGGGAAAGGAAGAGGCGGGAGAGGGGCAGGGTAGAAGAAACATCTTTAAGTGAGAAGTGGCTTTGAAGTAGCTTTTCAAACTCAGAACCAGAGGTGATGGGTCTCCCGTTCATTTTGTTCCCTTTCGTTCTCATATGCCCATGTTTCCATTCGGGAGAATTATCATCACTAGGCACTAGGCGATGATTTAAAGAAAACTGAGGATCTTAAAGATCCTTAGAACCAGTCTAGCATTTTCTTCAGTAATCGCTTCACTGTCTGACAAGGAAGAAGGAAGACTTTTAAGTACAAATCATTTGTCCCTTCATCCTCCTTCTATTGGTAAATTCTCATTATGGAAACCTTGTTAAGAGGAAATCATTACCAGGGCTATTCAATTATATTAGAAAACTTTTCCTATCTTGACACCAGCTCCTTGATGTATCTTGTTCTTTTTTTTCAAACGAAGACAGTAAGAAAGGAAAAGCAGGCATTCTGATCCTTTGTCTAGTGTAAGTGAAGCTAATAATGTCCTGAAATGTAAGTACACATTACCAAAAGTAGATACTATGTTTAACAAGTGATGAAATGACAGTATAGGAAGAAAACTTGGAGAAAAGCTATAGTCCTCCATAGACCAATGGAAAATAACACCATACGCAATGGTTTCTTACTTTCAAATTCAGTAATACTTGCCTTACCCAGGGGTAAGGTATATCTGACAAAAGCTACATTAATCAACTTTTGTACCCAAATCATAAGTCACCGAAACTTACTCTATGATTTCAGACATTCTTTATCTTCATTTTGAAATCCTACAGATTTTAGTAAGCTTTGAGTCACTACTTCTTAATCAAAGAGCTAATGATCTATATAAATAAAAATTTAAATGCAATAGGCAAAATTCTCTATTTATAGGAATATTTTTGTGCTCAGAATCAATTTTGCAAAATGTGCAGTCAAAACCCAAATCCTCTGCTTCATAAAGTGGAATGGTTACATAACGAATTATTAAACACACACACACTCAAAGACAGGAGTGGGGAGCGCGAAGACAGAGGATGACAGAAAAAGAGAGACATCTATGTGAGAGAGAAACACTGATCGGTTGCCTTCCATATGCATCCTGATGAGGCCAAACCCACAACTGGGCACGTGTCTTGACCAGGAATCAAATCAAAGAAGAAAAAAACCCACTGGTATCAATCAAATACAGAATTAACTCTGGAGAGTGCCCTCAAGATTGCTATACTGCTTTGCCTCTAGCAAGAGTTGGAGAGCAGAGAGTAGCTGTCAGAGACATCAGGATCATTGCACAGCTCTGCTGCTCTGAGTGGCTGAGTCCATGTATTCTCAATTCTTCCAGACTATGCCAGGGCTGGTTTTTTCTCAAACCCTGCCCACTGTATTAACTGTTGGGAACTTGCACCTGCTCCTGGTATCTTGGCCTTGGGCACCCCGATTAGGCTCATGCTCAGAGTGGCCTTGGCCATTCTGGTGTACTGACAACAAAGCTTCTATGCTCCCTCTGGCCTTGACTATCCGGGCACCTTGGTGTGATTCCCACAGTAGCAAATGATTTGGTTGACCATATATAATCTATAAATTAGAGCAGAATTAGGATTATTTCTCTGATAATCATAATCATGTACATTTTCTTTCCAACATGTATTTTTGTTGGGGAAACCGGTTCAGTTACAAGCAGCATACTGGGAACTATAGTGAACTCAGCCATCATCTTTCAACTGAAAGTGTTGAGAATGCTATCTAGAGTATATACAAATCTGACCTCAAGTTTCCACCAAATTAAACTGGGTTAACACTAATTGGTTTATCAATATCTGTCATACATGCCAATAGAATTGACCCAAGTAAAAAAAAAAGTCATAGGAGTAAGAGTCTGAGGTCCTTCTAGTATTTCTTTCTTGCTGTCTCCCTGAAGCAACAAAAACCAGCAGCAATAAGCATCACCACTACAAAAATGCTGGCCATATTGAAGAAATAATATACAATGCAATGTACAGATCATATATCACAGAAATGTACACTTGAAATCCATATGGTCCAATTAACCAATGTCACCCTAATAAATGTAATAATAAAAATAAATGAAATATAAAAAATAATAATTTGCAACAGTTACTTCCGAATCCTTGAGACACAACACCTTCATGTTCTGAGATCCAAATCAGAGCTGACTTCCAGGCTCATTGTTATTACAAACGAGTCTCATGAATGCTGAATACCTGCTATGCAAAGAATATTGACCTGTAGGAAAAAAAAAAAAAAGCTACCAGGAGCATGCCTTGTGTGTAAATTCCATGCTTACTGTGGATTTCATGATCATAATTTCAACCACCTTTGCCACAGTTGAAGGGAGCCAGAGCCAAGCTGCTACCTAAGAGAGAGACAATTGCTTAGGAGTTGGCTGGTGGTCTAGCATGAGTATTCTTTCCCAGGAAATGGTGTGCACTTGAGACTGACAAATATAACTGTGGTGTCAGTTACAATTATGGAGTCAATAAACCATGCCCCTTAATATATGTGCAATGTCCACCCGTTGAATCCGGGCTGGGCCTGCTGACTGGTTTGAAGGCAGCAGAGAAGCTCTGGGATTTGGGGTCTAGGGCCTAGAATATCTGGCAGTGAGTTCTACAAAACACTCAGCATGACAGCTCCATCTCAACCCCTGCCCTGCGAGACTTGACCAAACTCTAGTCTGGCTCCCAGCAGCGATGTTCTTAGAATGATCCCTACCTCTACTACTTCAAATGCCAGCCTGAGAACACTCCACATGCCAGAACTTAGTGTCTGTTCCAGCCAACCTGGTAATAAATAGACTGGTCTCTGAACCGCCTCTTGGAAAAGTGACTTTGGAAAGCTTGCAATGATAAATCCTTTCTCTGCCTTTTGAGATGTAAATTTACTCCCCAGAACTTTTCTTCAGGGATAAGAGCTGTCTCTTTGGAATGCAAACATTCTGGAGAGATAACTGTTACCTCAGCTCCCAGTTCCTGGGAAAAGATAAGGGCCTCCTTTGGCTGAGGCCTTGCTTTAACTTGCACCACTGCCTCTTATCACAGAGATGCCAGTGTGTTTCTCCTCCTTATAAGTGCCAATAGCAAGCCCAGAGGGCTAGTTGAGTCACTTGGACTAACCCCTTTTTACCCATCAGTGCCTCTTCCCCAGCCCTTCCATTATGCAGTGTCTCCTGCCTTCGGATTCAGTGAAGGTGATTTCAGTTCATGTGGGCCTTCCTCCAATATTGCAATAGTTACTACTTATCACATTAATAATGTCCGGCTTTGCTTATCTGAGAACAGCTTCTGCTTTTGATCTGGTGGCACTGAGCCATGACATAAGAAGTCCAGATACTCAGCTGCAGAGACGAGGAGAGGAGCCACAGGAAGGGTGAGACCCTGAGACTGCTTGGAGAGAAACACAGACGACAGGGGAACTAAGTCCCTATACATATGACTCCATGCAGGCTGTCCCAGCGAGCCCCATCCTCATCAGGGACCACGTGTGAGTAAAGAAGCCACCTGACATCCTCCTGTCCCAATGAACATCAGGGGACACACAGATCCCTATCTGCTGACCCTTTGTGAAGTTCTGACCCACAAATAAAATAGTTGTGGGTTTTAAGTAATAGATAACCAAACAGCAACCAATCGGCTCTTTTCTTGTGGAGGAGAGAAGGCAGTCAGCAAAATCCATAAGTCAACGGAAGCCATGCTTCAGCTGAAACAGGAAGTAAAGAGGAGAGAAGAGAAAGGACTTCCGGTAGTAGCAGAGTATATTGATAAGACAAACTGAATGGGAGGCTAACTCATGGAAAGGGAGGAAAGCCAGATGCCTGGGAGCTCTGAGCATGCTCCTTAATCCTCAGCCATGCTCCAGGTCTCCACCGCTTTGGACCTGCAGGGAACATGTCCTGAGATTTCCTGAGTTCTCTATTTTCTGCATTTGGCAACAGCGTATCTAACCTGCTATTTCAATAATTTTCTGGTATCCAAACTTACAAAGGATAAGCTCTGAGATGCCCTGGGCATGTGTCATTCAATGAAGAAAAGTGAAAATTAAGAGGGAAGGTAAATTCTTAACATTCCCATTGCCATTCTCAAATTCTTCGGGGAAACTATTTTCTCTTTCCTGGGAATTCCTGGCATGAATGGATGGCATTTCTTATTTACTACTAACTATATACCATCTGGAATATTCTCTTATCTGGCTATCCTGTTCTTTTTCTCTTTAATTATATCTTGCATTTTCATGCATGCGCGTGAGGTTAAAACTGGCTCAGGCTGATCAACCTGTAATTTCCTGGAAGGTGAAGAACAAGGCTTAGAAGATTTTCTACAATCAAGAAAAAAATTGCTGAACAGACACAGATTTCTAGTTTCCAAACTTCTGATCTTCACAGAGGGGGCTACAGAAGCCAAATGTAACTGGTGTGTGACTGGCTCAAGTCAAGGGCACCCAAATCTGGTAACTGTGGCTCCAGAAAAATCAGACATCAGTCAAAGGGACTGAATGCAAATTCTCAAATGGTAAGAAGTTAGCTTTTAAAGCTTTCTCTCAACCCTAAGGAGGTTAGGGGCTCAGAGGAAAAAAGGAGTGGATTGGTCCAGAGACAGTTGGACCTGCATTACCACCATTTGTCCACCAGAGCTGAAATATCATGGCTGACATGTTCACATAAGGAACTATTTGACATTGAAATTGGGACTCAAAAGAACTGTTGTCCCAGAAAGGAACTCACTACAGACTGATTCATTTGCCTCTCAGCTTAACCATTAAGGCTTGTCGCAGTTTAGGTCCTTACAAGGGTATTTCTTGGATCACATGACCTCACACATCTAGAGGAAATAATGAACAACATAAACTGATGAACAAAAACAGACTCAGAGAAAGAGAAGCAGTGATCAGACTCTCAGACCTCAGAGGGAAAGCAGGGGAGTGTGGGGGTAAGGGGAAGAGATCAACCAAAGGACTTGTGTGTATGCACATGGGCCATGAACAGCAGGGTGGTGGGAAATATATAGGGAGGGGTTTGGGATGGGAATGGGGGGATAAGGACAATTATGTGATACCATAATCAATAAAAATAACTTTTTTTTTAAAAAAAGGAGTGGAAACTAAATCCTTGAGAAACATGGAAATGATTTATTTAAGTCAAAGACGAGAAGCAGGAATGTACCCAGGACACCAGGATTCTTCCTCCAGAACTTGATGAATGAAGCCGTCAAAGCAACCAGGGTTTCCTTTTAACAGTATTCATGAGCCTGGGCCCCACTGAGCATCGGCGCTGATATTATTCATGCATCTTTCATCTCTTACAGTGATCTACAGTTGCTGAGTGAAACTGCATGTTCGTTCCAGGGGCGAGGGGTATAACTTAGCAGCGCAGCCTGAATCAGAAGGCACTATTCCCACGCTAGCTTCCCTGCTTCTCTTTCCCATGCCTCTCACCAAACACTATGCACATTCCTTGTTGTTGTTGTTTTTTCCTTCCAAAGCAGATGATTATATTAAAGAGTAAAATGATATCTTCCCACCCCATTTCTATCTCATGCGTGGTTTGGAGTGAGACAGGCCCTGAGACAGGAGTGGTCAGTCACTGGTACATTAGGAGTTTTCATCAGCAAATCCTTAAGGAGAAGAGAGAAGTTATTTCCCGGCATAGGCATGTATTTTAAACAAAATATATTTTATTGGTTTTGTCACAGAGAGGAAGGGAGAGGGATAGAGAGCTAGAAACATCGATGAGAGAGAAACATCGACAAGCTGCCTCCTGCACACCCCGCACTGGGGATGTGCCCGCAACCAATGTACATGCCCTTGACCGAAATCGAACCTGGGACCTTTCAGTCCGCAGACTAACACTCTATCCATTGAGCCAAACCGGTTTCAGTCATAGACATGTATTATGCTTGGACCAGTTCAGTTAGAGGGATGCTGCTGATTGTTGAAATCAGGATGGGGTTGGGGTTTCATGCTATATCTATAGAGGAGGTTTCTCTTAGTTGGGCAGATTAATTGCCAGCCACTTAGAAACGCAGGCCAGGCCTTGTCAATAATCACACGGCTTTTGCCCACACCAAGTTGGCTGATTTCCCCTCTGAAGCAGCAACCCTGACCCCATACAGCTCCCAGGATGCTCCAGGGAATCAACCTTCTCCTCTTGCACTTTCCAAGAAATTTTGTGAGAAGTGAGCCAGTTGTCCTGACAGAAGAAACCCATCTGCCAACAACACCACGAGACTTAAATAACCTTCATGGATACAGTGCACACATTTAATATCTGAGCCAATTATTCCTACCCACCTCACAGTCCTCTATTTAGTCAGCACCAGGCTGGGGAGACAACAGACATCCCTTGGAGCCCTGCTTATCTGATAGAACAACATAACCTTTAGGTCTGATAACCGTGCCAAATATTGAATACTTAAAAGCAAATGTTATTCTAATTAACTGCATTCACAAATGACAGCAGCTTCGCCTTCTAAAGCTGGCTGGAAGACTTTCCCTTAAGACTGAAAGCAGAAGCAGAGCCAAAAAAATAACACGTGAGCCCGAAGCCAGTTTGCCCTAGATAATAGGAAGCTATCGGCGACCTTCAAAGGTTGGCAGGTGTGGTAGTCTCGCGTAGTTTGCAGAGCACGAGGAGAGCGTGTCAACAGGGAATACGCTACGCACACAGACAGCAGCCACCAGGAAGCTGGCTGGGGGGTGTCACAGGATAGGGTTCTGAGAAGGTGGGAACAGAGAAATGGCTGAACTAACTCGTCCATTGCAAATGAGCTTCTGTTCTTCCTGAAATGGCTGCCTGGCACTCAGTGTTTTGCTGAGTTCCCCATAGGTATGCTATGTATCCCCCCTTTAAATAATAAATGGAGATAAATTGTTCATATGCTTATCACACAAACAAGATGTCTTTGGTGTAGACAAATTAGAAAACACTGATGAAAAGAAACATAGTTTAAACCACAAACACACATACACAAACCCTACTACTTCCAAACAATGGTAATATCTTCATATGTATGCTTCCGATTTTTTCTTATGATGTATGACTAATCACTCAGTTTAATATGCTACACCTTTATAATATCCTTTTAAAAAGCAATGTATCACCCTGGCTGGTTTGGCTCAGTGGTCTATGGACTGAAGGGTCCCAGGTTCAATTCCAGTCAAGGGCACATGCCTGGGTTGTGGGCTCCATCCCCAGTAGGGGTGTGCAGGACGCAGCCAATCAATGATTCTCTCTCATCATTGATGTTTCTCTTTCTCTCCCTCTCTCCTTCCTCTCAGAAATCAATAAAAATATATTTTCTTAAAAAGCAATGTATCATGTTTCCATACCACTGAATAGGTGTCTACATCATTTTTAATAATGTTCCATTATAACAATGAGCTATAATTTGTTTAACTAGCCTGCTACTATCATACCTTGGGTTACTTATAATGGGCATGCGTGGAAGTGTTTCTGATGCTTTCTATAAACTTCTTGGATGCTTGATGTCAGGCCTTCAGGAAACTGTCCATTTATACCAGCAACCCTCTCAATGAGCAACTTTTGGAACTGTCTCTCAGAACTGCCTCCAGCATCAAATGGATGTGACTATGAAAACACCCACTTTTCCACTGGTAGACTTGCTGGTAGTTATGGAAAAGAAAAGCATATGCCCCCAAAATATGGTAGGATAGAGCAAAAGTACACACACAAATCTTGAAGTATCTTTAACATCTTACTTTCCATTAAACATGTAAGTGAATTTTTCTTTCTACTATCTCATATATCCACGTGAATTTTAATATTATTTTTACCCAATACTCTCATATTCATCTAGTGCTCTGTCTTTGTATCAATGCATCGTGAATCAATGAGTGCTCTGATTCCTGGGGTTGCATGGCAATAAAGTTTGCATTCATTTGAATCTTGATTGGACTTGTGAAAACAACTTCAGGCCATGAGGAGCAAACTCCTCACATTTTGTACCATACACCTTCAAACTATTTCTTAAATCTAGTTCTCTCTCTTTACATTGCCAGAACCACTGCCCTGGTATATGGGCCTGTATTATTTATACAAATAACATAGAAAAACTCCTCATTTGTTTGCCATGCTCTGCCTCAATCCATTCCCCATGTTATTCTAATGATGAAATATCATGCCTCTCCCCTCTTCATCCTGCCTTCCAAACACACCAAACCATGCAAAATTCCACAGAATAACCTGTTCTTCTTTCTTCTGTAATTTGTTCATAAAACGACTGAAAATGACTTATAAAGTATCCAGGATTAAAAAAGAAATGGCAACAGAGAAAAGAAGAAATGATAAGCCAAAAGGAAAGATTAAATCAGAGGTAAAGATATTGCTTGTTGGGGCCCCAAATCTACAAAGAAGATAACCTAATTGGTGACAAGCTTCACCACATCTGTAAGATAAAAACAAATTAGTTGTGCTTGGCTGGTATGGCTCAATGGTTGAGCATCATCGACCCATGAACCAGAAGGTCATGGTTTGATTCCTGGTCAGGGCACATGCTCCAGTTGCAGAGGGTGTGCAGGAGACAGCCTATCGATGATTCTCTATCATCATTGATGTTTCTATCTCCCTTTCCCTCTCCCTTCCTCTCTCTGAAATCAATAAAAAAAACTTATTTTTAAAAATCAGTTGCTGGGTGTGAGACATGAAAGAAGTTTTTCCAGAGGTAGCCCGGCATAATGCTCAGGCTTCCGTGCAACAAATCCTACTGACCCTTCAATATTAAGGTCAATCTTTCTTTGAAGGGACCAAGTGCTCCCTTCAGCAGCACCTATACTAAAGTTGAAGGGACCAAAATGTTGCCATCCTATGCCTGCCTTTTTGGAATACTGATTTTAAGCTGCTTGTTAAGAAATAAGACTCAGAAAGAACCTTTGACTCTCTCCACTTTCCTGGCCAAAACATCCAGATAGAGAAACTTGTTTCAAGAAGGAGATCTTAAGATGCTCACCTTAGCTTAATTTAAATTAGGTATGCTTAATAAATGGGCTTCAGGACTACTGTTTCTGATTAAGCCTAGAAAGGACTTGCCTATCTCCTATGTTTCTGCTCTTCCTTAACTATCTGTAAATCACCCATTCTCACTTCTAAAATCTAATACCCTAGCCTCTCTTCTCCTTTGTCCAAAAATGTCTTGTACACCCAATGTTGTCTGCCTTTGGATTTTTCATGCCTGTTTGAATTCCTCAAGCATTAAATCTTTTATTTTCTTCTGTTAATCTGATTACTAGCTCAACCAGAAGAATTTAGAAGGTGGAAGGAAAAGTATTAATTCATTTATTAGTTCTCTAAATCTTGGAGTCTTCCCTGATCCCTCCTCTACACCCACACAACAGAGTTAATAATTCACTCTTCCTCTTCACTGAGAAACCTTGGACTATCTCTTGTTTGCAGTAATTGTGTATCTTGAGAATGCCTTCCATCACCCTACACTATGGTCTTATTAAAAGAATTGGTTCTGTCAAAGTCATCTTTGTACCCCCATCAATACTGGGAGCAGTGGGAAAAAAAATGCCTTAATGCTTTACAATTGTAATTGATGGATAAAGGATTTGTGCCTTTTAGTATTCCTTTGTAATGCAAATAAGACTAAGTCCAAGACTGACTCTTTGTGAGCTAATTTTAACAATTTACATTACTTTGGCATTTCTCAGCCAATTTTGAGATTCAACTGAATTCAGCTTTCTTTAATACCAAACATATACATTATAAAAGAAGCTTACTTGTGAGGTGTGTGGGCAAAGGGGATAAGATAGAAATAGGGATAGCTAGCCCTCTTTCTAATACTCTACCTCCTGGTAAGCTGGGCATGACTGTCATTAGAGCTCCTACCCTCTCATGCCCAAGGGTGTCAGACCACTAGGGCTGGAGTCTAAGAATGACCCAACAAGTTAATTAATTAACCACCTTTCAACTAAAGAGATCCTTATTTCTGACACAGCACTTAAGCCCCTATGGTTTTGAATACTTAAGAACCTCACAATAAGATATGGATTCTCAGAATTGAACACGTATGCAGAGTGTTACAATGACTGTAACACTGACTGAAAAGCTTTGTCTGTCAGCTGAGCCTGTACCTACTCATGCTTCCCTCCCCCCTCCCCCACACTTCTCCAGTGGCTCCTCCATGTCAAGACTGTAATAGCAGAAAGGAACTTACCTTTCATTGGCTAATTTCTGCTGAAACTCTTAGCAGAAGTGGGGAAGGTGTAGAAGATATCACCTCCCTGATAGTTGGAGTTCTCCGCTCCCTGGATATATTACACTTCCCCTTCCTTCTTTGTAGGAGCTTGGCTCAATCCCAGCCAACAGTGGATCCAGGGTGACCATGGACACATACTGAGATTATTTCCATATTCCCAGGAAAGGACAGAATCCACATTTGATCTTGGAGTAAGGGCTATTTTGTTAGGAATGGCCAAATGTAAACCAATTATGCTCCCCCTCCTTGGGGATTTCCAGAGATTAGTGGGTATTACGGGAAAGTAATCAAAGATCTGAGTAATATGGGGGTAATGGTTCACATACATGTTTATTTAATGCACCAATGGAAAGTCTAAGAAATAGATTCTCAATATTTTCTCTTTTGTCTTATCACATACCCAAAATTTTACGTTATTTAATAACTATAGGAATAGGCAACTGTTTTTCTTTTTCTCTATACTTTTAAAATAGTCCATGTTTCAAATTTCTCCATACTTTGAAAATAACAGAACATATTTTTTAAAAGACACTAAGATTTGAAACTTATCAAATATGTAATGCTGAGGGGGAAAAAACAAATGAAAAAGTATAAAAATAGAATCAAATCATAGTATGCTACTCAGCTAAGCAATACATAGTTAAAATTATATAATAACAACCATTGTTTTTATGCTAACACTAGAGGCCTGTGCAAGAATGGGCCTTCCTTCCCCTGGCTGCCGGCACCACCTTTGCTCTGATTGGAGCCTCCTTTCACTTTCCCACACTGCCCAGAGGCCTGGAGCTGCTAGGGTGGTGCAGAACACCTGCTCCTGACTGCTTGGCTACTGTGCATACAAATTAACCTGCCATCTTTGTTGGGTTGATTTGCATACTCACTTCTGATTGGTTGGTGGGCTTTGCGAAGGTATAGCCAATTAACATGTTACTCTTTTATTAGTATAGATATGTTAGAATATAATGGAAATACTGCAGGGAGAAGAAAACAGTATAACTGGAAAATAGCTATGTTACAGATTTTTTAAAAATGAAGCACAGAGATTAACTGCTCAAAGTTTTACGGCTAAAAAAAAAAAAGTTTAGAGTCAGACTTCTGCCCTAGTCTGTTCTTCCCAGATACTGAACAGACACAGATAACATTATATACAAATACATGAAACTATTTGTTTTTCCACACATCCCTCTAGGAAAACCTGGAAAGAGGTCAGATTTAAGATTTTTTGTAGATAGCTAACACTTTGAATGCCAAATTACTAATAAATATTTATTCTTGAAATATTACTTTCAGTTCTTGTGGGTTATTTCAAGAAGAATGAAATAAGAATATTATTATCAATAATACTATAATGTGGAAGTATAACATGGAAGTTATTGCAGACATTCTTTATTATTTGTTTTGTTTTGTTTTCTTATTTTATTTTTAATTTTTGCCCTAGTAGACTAGTTCTCTTCAGCAATCCTACTTGAGAATTCCTTGGAACACTAGAGACATTTTAAATGAAAATTTGATATGATTGCATTTAGAAGAGGAAACCCACACATGCATAGACAAGAACTGAAATGAGGAAAATTGCTTGTTTTACAGTGGACAAATTCAGATTGTGGTTTGTTGTCCCTAATTATAATTATATTTTCTAACATTCAAAGAGGTTGATAAATGTATCAAAACCAAAGGGCTTAGGTCAATGCACAAACTCATTACAAAAGGTGAGAATGGAAATAAAGCAACTATTTCATTGGCAGGAAAACAGAATGCCAGCAAGTCCTTGGTAACTGAAACTTATCACTAGCACAGAAAAAGGGCAACTTTATCTTCTTTTTGGTAAAGACATAATTTTAGACACTGAAGATGCTCTGATGGAAGATAACCCCTGTGTTCTTCATCTCTACAACATCTGCCCTCATCATTTCTTCCTTTCCCGACTTCCTCCACTCTAATAATGCTAAGGAAACTGGGAGGGAAGAAACAAAATAATAAGAACATAAGTAATATACTCAAACTTTCTCTCCAACCCAATGAAGAAGAGAAGATAGAAAAAGATCCAAAACTGGGGCAATTTGCTTTAAAAAAAAAAAGTTATATATTTTCATTTTCTTTGCTCAGTTTGAATTCTCAACTAATCTAATCTCACCAAGTTAATCTGTTCTTAATTCATTATTACATGATCCACATAGACACAATATCCTTTTCGTCTTTTATCTTTTGGTTTCCAGAATCAACTCTAAAGGTATGGCAGGGATCATAAATAAACCCATGACTCTATAGAGAAAAACCAGATAATGGAAATGAGCAAAGTAGACTTGGCAATAGAAAAAAACAACAGTAATTTGTGATGGTAAATAGCATTGGATTGTGGAGACTGGCTACAGTGTTTGCACAGGTTAAAGCATTGGACTAATGAGAGGACTTAGTCCTCTCATGGTCATGTGCAAGTCCCAGTTTGGAAGGCAGAGCCCTCCCAGCACAATTATAGCAAACAGCTATAGTTGTAAGCTTGAACCTATGATTCTAACACATGGGACCACGTGCCAGAGTGATGTGGGCTTGATAGAGTTCAGGTAATGTAATTGAGTAGGATCGAAACCCAAGAGGATGTTGTAAACATGTTGACCACGCCCTTACTTTGCCTCCTGGAATCTGGCTATAAAATAAAGACATGGCTTGTAGTCTGTGGCACTGTCACTAGCTCTCCATCAGAGTGGACAGTATTCCACTGAGACCCAGCTTTCATTCTCATCTATCTTTTCTCAGTCCTTCACAGCCCCCTCTCAGGTTCACCCTTGGCTATGCTGGCGCATCACATTTGATCTTTGACCTTCGTGTTCAAGAACACAGTGGGGAGTAAGGGCACATCATCCAAAGGGTGACAAGGCCGACAGGGGAGGACAGATAGAACAATCAGGCTGGCAAGAGAGCAGTTAAGTGTCAAACAAGCTGGCAGGGAAGTGGATAGGGGCAATCAGGCAGGCAGGCAGGTGAGCAGTTGGGAGCCAGCAGTCCCAGATTAGAAAGGGTGCAGACTGGGCTGAGGGACACACCACCCTGCCACCCTCACCCCTGTATGAATTTTATGCACCTCACCTCTAGTGAGTATACTATGCATCTGCACTTAGGTACAAATATATACATGTGTGAATATGTGGATACTACTATAATGAATTTTTTTTTAAAAAAATTAAAAATTATATGTAATAAGTAAGTCCTTCATTCAACAAACATATTTGAAATCTGGAGAGTGATACATTGGTAAGAACAATTGCTGTCTTTGTTCTAATTTTCTCCTTGTTTTCAATCTACAATGTCAAAAATTTATACTGGAATTGTTAATACTCTCATAAGTATATTCATCTGCTTTTGTGCTCTCCTGTCTTTCTTGCATGCATGTGCTTCAGGGGTTTCTCCTTGCTTGGAATATGTTCAGTTTGAATGCCTGCTTTATCTGAACTTGTGGGTCAATCTAGGCATCTGTCCCTATCCCTGTTACTCTCACCCCCTGAGAATTCTCTGTTCCTTACTCAAGAATTCTAGCATATTATGATGGTGCAAGAACAATTTTTATTGTGCTTGCATATTTTTTTTCAGGAATACTGGTAATTATATTCAAAATTGGGTTCATGCTGAACAATACAAAATTTGCCAGAGACTCTACAGCTTCTGTATAATTTCATCAACCTCCTATCCCTGAGCCTATAGTAATCTATAAAGCTAGAGTCTTATGGCATATTTATTGTGGGTTTCATACAAACCAAACCTATTCCCTGCCTTTCTGGAAATGACTAGATTTGTCAATGTATACATAGCCAGTAAGATCCACCATATTTTCATAGGAAGCCACAGTAACTATGAAATGATTTCTTTATCCATGCAGAATATAGGTGAAAATAAAAGGATATTTTTCTCTCCAAGATTATAGAGAAAAGAAGGAACACTGAGACGTGGTCCATTATAAAGAAGAATCTCTCCCTGGGACCCTTTAAATAAAGCTGAAAATATTCCTCAAGTTCTGTGGCTGGCATTTGCTCAGCTCTGCACAGAAAGAAGAAAATTTTTCTTATATATACATAGATAGCAAGGTTTTTCTTTTCAGAATGAAGATATACTTAACATTAAAATGTATCAGTTACAGAATATTATGGGACAATACATGCCTAATTTTTCATTCAAGTGAGTAATACAAATTCTCATCTGTCAGAGAGGCAAAATTATTTTTATAAATTTTCATTGTTAGCTAAGATGAGTGACAGGGTGTTCTCATAAAATGATAATGAAATTGTTTATCATTGTAACCTTTCTGGAGGATAATTTTGTAATATGTCTCCAGAGCCTTAAACTGTCCATAGCCTTTGACCAATTCATTAAACATTTATATATTTTTATTAAGGAATAATTCAAGGATGATCATAAAGATTTATGTTTAAGTTGTTTATAAATAATTGAACCAAATATCTAATCATGGGAAAATGATTAAATAAAATATAGTATAGCCATGTGAAGTAAATGTACAACCATTAATATTTTATATCAGAAAATTGAGTACAGTTAAGACAAATGTTTATGAATAATATTAATTGAAAAAAATCAGGATGAGAATGATGTGCAAAATTAAACTAATACTGTTTGTAAAATCAATCAGGGTATCCAATTTACCAAATAATATATATACATATCTAAATAATATACTTTTAGAAAAAATATAAGGAAATACATAAAAACAATTGTCTGTGAATATAGCAATTTTTAAAGAGTATTTTTATCTTCTTTTTATAATTCTAAAAATTCTGCTTTAATAACTGACTTTTTGAAAAAGCAACCAAGTAAGAATAAATATGTTATGAATGGAAAACCGCCCCTCAGAGTAGGAGAAAATATAAACAATGCAAATGTATAACCAAAGATTTAGAGCCAGAATGTCTTAAGCGTTCTTCCTAATTTATAAGAAAATGTCAAATCATTAAAGAGAAAAATTGGGTAAAAAAAAAAAAACTTAAACTGTCCCTCTGCAAAGAGGATATACAAACAGTCTCTAAGTATATGAAGAGGTGTTCTACATCATTGGTAATCAAGAAATATACTCATCAGATTGCTTAACATGAAAAGACAGAGAATACCAAGTGGTAGCAAATGTGTGGATCAAATGGAACTTCCTTTTAGTGCTGACATGAGTGTAAATTGGTACCACCACTTTAGAAAACTGTCAAGTAGAATCTACTAAAGTTGAACATATTTACAACTGTGACATAACATTCTCACTCTTACACATAACCAACATAAAGTCATGAGCATGTTCACTAAAAACATGCACCAAAATGTTGCCAGCAGCACTATTTACAACAGCACAAGGCAACAACAACAATAATAATAATACTGTAAATAATCCAAATGCCTATCAAAAACAGACTTGAAAATTAAATTGTACTTTAGTCAGACACATAATGCCGTATGGCAATGTGGACCAGTCAATTGTTATTGCATAATGAATAAATCTCACAGGTAAAATTTTGAACAAAATTAACCATGCAAAAAAGGATATATCATAAGATTTTTTTTAAATAAAAACTTCAGAAGCAAAACTGATGTATGGAGTTAGAAATCATGAGAGTGGTTGGTTACCTTTTGGAAGTTAGGAACCGGAAGGCACATAAAGATGGCTTTTGGAGTGTCCCCAGTTTTCTATTTTCTGATCTGTGATATGTGTGATGGTTGCTTGTGTTCACTTTGTGAAATTTATTAAGTTAGGTACTTAGGAATTACACAAAATTCTAATTGTATGTTGTACCTCAATGAAATTTTAACTAAGATAAATCAATGTGGAAGGCAGAGCCCCTTTGTCATTCATAATCATGGACACTAAGATGAACATTATAGATGGGGCCTGTGGGGCCTACGAAAGGTAGCAAATAAATGAGTGGAGAAGTAGAGTACACGTGACCATGGTGGGCAGAAAGTGCCAACATTGAAAACAGAGTCAAACCTTCCCCTTTCCTGGACCTTCTTAATAGATTTAACTTTCAATATAACCAATTATGAGGGGGAGAGTCCGTGTAGTTGTAAATATTATCCACACTCAGTTCAACAGCTCTCTGGACAACCTTCTGCCCAATATTTTGTGAGCTGAAGAAAAAGGAAAGAATCTCTGGAAACTTCCACCTAGAATAAGAACCATTTCACTACATAATTCAGGGTAGCAGATGCTAAAAACAGTAAGAATAAATGACGTTTGCAAAATATTAAGATGTGTATTTGTATTTCGAGGAAATGTAGTTACAGGAATCACATGACTTTCAGTCAGTAGAGTGATTTTTTACAAAATATTTTCATCACTAGATAAATTAAGTCACTAAACCTACTTAGTGTTACTATACCCTATGAACACAATAATGTTAATTTTTTTACAGAAAGAAATTATGGGGCAAATTTTAAAATAGATTTTCTTTCCACACATGAGGTGTCTGCTTCTCCAAAGCAAACTAATGTTTACAGACATTTTGACAGACTAATGAATAGACAGATTCATTTTTATGGTAGGGCAAGTTCTAGTTTCATGATAAAAGAGCAATGCAAGATGATAAAACATTCAAGCAAGACAAACATGTCATAGAGATTCTAATTATGCCATCTGATTGTCATGAATAAAGTGGACAAGGCTACATGTCAAATAGGCACCCTGCTGACCAATAGCCTTCAAGCATTTCCTTACAGATTACTTAAGCCTTTTAAATTCTGCTGCCTATTACAGTAATTACTAAACATATATTGTATTTTAGGATTTGACTTCAAAGCAGTCACTTAATTTTGCTTGTATCGTAGGGAATGCCAAATTCGAAAAACCTAGGGATTGGGCAAAGAAGACTGACCGTTTTGCCCTTTGCTGCATGAAGAACTGGTTAGCTCTTTTGTATGTAATATTTATAACTTCAGTAACAAGGATATGCTCTGGAAAAAGCGCACAGAATTTCCGTTTCCTAAAAGTACACAAGGAAAGGAAAGCATAGTTCTTGGCTACTGACTGGTAAGCCAATGGGGAGAAAAACCTCACAACTATTGAATATTAAATACTTGCTTCTCACACTGATCCTCTGAGGTCACCATTACTATCCCATTTGACAAACGTTAGAAATGATGCTTTCCAAAGCAAACACTATGCAAAATTACGCTGTCACCCAATGTCAGATCTTGGGAGAACATTTCTCCCCGTTTTCTGCACAGTTCTCAGGCCATCCTCCTGTCTCTGTATTAAATAGATGTCAAACCCACTAGCAAAGCAAAGACAGCTATGAGAACCACTGTAGCAGGATGAAGAGTTTTTATGCCCAAATCAAACAACAGTGAAGAATTATCTTAAAAACAGTTTTTATTTCCTTGCACCATAACCTCAATGCAATTGTGGTTTCTTTCTTTGTGGACATGCGTTGGGTTTAACACTGACCTGAGGGATGGGAAAAAAGGTTCTTAATTGGGAAAACGACATTGTTTTGTTCTTAGTGTTTCTACAAAGCATTGCTCCTGAGAAAAAGCATCGTCACCCACTTTCTCTCTGTGCTTCTTTAGAAGTGGAGAAGGATGGGAAGTTCATGATCTACATTCATTTAGAAAGTTTTAAAAAATTATTGCTGATAATTTTCTTTACCTTTGGCCTTAATTTATGAGTAAAAAATATCAAATTATATGATTAAGAAAAAAATAGAGAAAGACATCTACTGCCTCCTAATTAGTGAATTTCAATGTGTTTTTAACCCAGGATTCCATGTCTTAAAAGATGGTCCTGTGTGAGTTTCAGTGATTGATCATGTACTATAATCTTCCCTGTGCTAATTAATGAGGCACGGAGACCATTACTGCAGTGTCAATACAACTTGTTCCAGTTAAGACAAATTTAATTTAACTCATATTCCACCTTCAGATTCACTAGTCAGAGCTGATTAGTGATTTAGTAAAAATTGGCCTTTCTCAGAAATAATTTCCCAATATCTATAAATATATTCTAACCTCTAGGCATCCATATCCAAATGCCATTTCTTATTGGTGATAACACTACTATGTGATTTGTTCACTGAAGAGACCTCTGTACTCCCCTTTATATTTTCCTTTATGGGGAAATGATATATATATATATATATATATATATATATATATATATATATATATATTCCAAAACACAGAATAATTGTGTAAATATGTATATATATGTGTGTGTAGACATACATATTTTTAAAGATATGACATATTTTGTACACTAATCTTAAGTATACAGCTTAATGATGTTTTTCACACACATAAACACTCAAATATCCACCCTCATATCAAGATACAGAAGGTTTTCAGAACCTCATGCATAAGTCAACATATCCACAATGCCCACTCCCCACCCAGGTAACCACTGTTCTATCACTATCCACTACTTTTACCTGTATGTACTCGCTTGTTTCTCCCACACAGCCTAATGTCTACAAGATTGATCAGATCATTTCGTCTATCATTAGTGTGTTCCTTTTTATTACTATTTTGCATTAAGATACCTCTAATTCTCTGTCCATTCCTATGTTGATAGACATTGGGGTTGTTTCCAGTTGAGAGCTTTTGAGATCACGTTGCTACAAATGTTCCTGTACTTGTCACTGGAGCACCTTTAAGGTTCTCTGGAATCCACCTGGGAGGACACTGGTCAATGACTTGTTCAGAAGACCTTCCATATTTTCTAGTTTTTATCAAGCCTGCAAGTGGTTCTGACATGGTATTTGTTTACATGTATACATAACAAAGGTTTTTTGGGGGGGCGGGGATTTGAAAGGACAGTGGAATCATCCATGAGCCTACCATCAATATGTCCCCATTTAAATGCCTACAACTACTCTAGACTGAGACTGTCTGGAGCAGTTTCATGGTAAGATAATCTGAGAGTCATAGGAGATGTCAAAAAAACCAAGCCCAGCCCAGTATCTTCAAGCAGATATGGCATTATATTTACAATTAAGAGCCAGAGAGGTTTAGTAAGTTTTTCAAAGTCACACAGTTAATAAGAGAGAGACCTTTTCAGAGATCCTAGCTAGAACCTAGTAGGGTTGGAATTACAAGTCATCTTTGTGTTGGTCAGGTCACTGTGCACTAAGGTGCCTGGCCAAGGGGGTGAGAGTGAGGTGGGAATTAACCACTTGTTGCAAGCGAAATCCTAATTGGGGAATTCGGGCAGCTCATTTTGCAATGACTGCTGGACACAGTTGGTTACTCCTGGGTGACATTTTGACAGGAGGGCATTATCCAGCTCTTCATCATTGATGGCGGAGGCCGAATCACTCTCTGGGTAAAGCAACCAGAGAATATTTCCAGATGCGGAAAGAAGCTGTGAACTTCCTTCAATGTCAGACTTCTCCCTTCCTTTCCACCCAGCACCGGGAGTGAGAAAGCAGGGTTTTCAGGGAAAGAGAGCAGCTAAACTAGCTGGTGTCTAAAAGGGCCCAAGACTGATGCGTTTACATAATCAGCCCACTGTAGCACCACCGCTTCCAATTAAATCCAGTCCCTCCCTCCAGGCACCCTCTGAGGCTGCCTATTATCCTGTGTGAGCGACTTTCCACTCCGGTCTGTCCTTGATCCTCGCTGTCACTGGCGCAAACAAATTCACGACAGGTGAGGAAGCAGGAACACAGTGTTACTGTGCTTTTCCCACCTGCCACGGTGCAGTTGTGGGGGCAGAGAAGGGATTAGGAAGGGTTGTTTTGGGTCTTATTGGGAACAATAATTCAGCATTTATTATGTTAATCCCTCCTGTCTTCCTGTTGATAGATTCTCATGCCAGATTCTTCAACAGAGACTAGAATTAAGCCAAGTCGGAGAGAAAACAGAAGGACCAGCTGAAATGAACTCAGCTCATCTAAATTCCATAATCAGGTCACAAATCCCTCCTTTTAATTTTAACAGAATTAATTCAGCAAGTGTTTTCTGGACACCCAGTAGGCTCCATGGTTACAAAATTAAGCCACAATCGCTGTCCCCAAGAAAGCTCCTATTTAGAAGGACAATTGGGACAAAAGCAGCTTTTCTTTCTTTCTTCATTCATTTAGTAATAGATACTGAGTTTCTACACTATTCTGAACATTGTAAAGTGCTTAGTTAAGCCCATAGTGGGCAATGGACTTTAATAAGCATATATGACAGGCATGATCGGGGAAGAGGTGAGCACAGAAGTGAGGGAAAGGTGTTCAGGGGAGAAGAAAAAGCATGAGCAAAGCACTGACTGTGTAGCAGGATGGTCTGCATATATGGTGTATGTGTGTGTGTATGAGAGAGAGAGGGGGGGGAGATGCATATATTGGAGGCATAATATAAAAAGCACAATGTTTCTAGAGAGGAAATTCTGAGATGGGGATTTGTTATAAATGAGTTTGGGTAGATAATTAGGATCAGTTTAGAACAGCCTGCTTAGAAATTTAACTTTATTCTCTACATTGCTCCTCAAAACTATGAAACTACATGGAAGGATTTTAAGGATAGATTGATTGATTGATTGATTGGGGAGTCATATATTTAAAAGGAAAATCAGAAGAACTTGAGTTGCAGATTGGACCTAAAGAGTGAAGGAAGTAGTATAAAGAATCAGGTAAACTTGCCAGAGCCGGGTTGGCTCAGTGGTAGAGCGTCGGTCTGCGGACTGGAGGGTCCCGGATTCGATTCCGGTCGAGGGCATGTGAGTTGGTTGCGGGCGCATCCCCGATGGGGGGTGTGCAGGAGGCGGCTGGTCGATGTTTCTCTCTCGTCGACGTTTCTAGCTCTCTGTCTCTCTCCCTTCCTCTCTGTAAAATATCAATAAAATATATTATTAAAAAAAAAGAATCAGGTAAACTCGACTATAGTTATTGATAGCTCATTTGGAGCCAAACTAAGAGCTTCCAGTAGTCACCCATGATACAAATTGAACATGGTACCAACTCACCCTTCTTCCTCTGGCCTAAAACCATCTCCATTAGAAGCAGTGCTTTGGATACAACAATAGGAGGCTATTGTTAAAACGATTGTATTACTTCTGGGGCAACAGTGAGCTGGCTTTGGAAAGAACCAGTCCTGTGAGCATGGCAGTGACTGTAGACAAATATGGATATCCCCGCTGACACAACACCCTCCCCTGCTGCTGGCAGTGCTACACCAGGAAAATGATACTGATGGGATATCAGAAAAGATTCTCCTCTGCCACAATAATTTGTAACTATTTCTGATACAAATTCATCTGATTGTTAAGGCTTATGTTGCATGTCTGATCATTTCCCAAAAGACTGTGACTAGATCTTCAATTTTACGTTTCTATAGTGAGAAGTGGGCTTTGGGATCTTCCAATCATAGGAAGGAGAATAGGACACAGGCAGTATAAAAGAAAGAGAAAGAAGGATATGGAGAGGAAGAGAGAAGGAATGAAGGGAAAAAAGGAGAAAAATACAAATGCCCACTGGTTTGTTTCTTTCTTTCTTTGATTAAGGTATTACATATGTATCCTTATCTCCCCATGGCTCCCCCACTCATGCCCTTACCCCCATGGTGTCTGTGTCCATTGATTATGCTTATATGCATGCATACAAGTCCTTTGGTTGTTCTCTCCCTCTTACCCCCACCCTCCCCTATCTTCCCTCTGAGATTTAAGCATCTGATTGATGCTTCTCTGTCTCTGGATATGTTTTTGTTCATCAGTTTATGTTGTTTGTTATATTCCACAAATGCATAAAATGTGATATTTATATTTCTCTGACTTATTTCCCTTAGCATAATGCTCTCCAGGACCATCTATGCTTTGCAAAATGGTAGGAGTTCCTTCCTTTTTTTTATAGCAGCGTAGTATTCCATTGTGTAGATGTACCATAGTTTTTTAATCCACTCATCTGCTGATGGGCACTTAGGCTGTTTCTAAATCTTAGCTATGGTAAATTGTGCTGCTATGAATATAGGAGTGCATATATCCTTTCTGATTGGTGTTTCTAGTTTTTTGGGATATATTCCTAGAAGTAGGATCACTGGGTCAAATGGAAGTTCCATTTTTAGTTTTTTGAGGAAACTCCATACTGTTCTCCACAGTGGTTGTACCAACCTGCAATCCCACCAGCAGTGCACAAAGATTCCTTTTTCTCCGCATGCTCGCCACTTGTCATTTGTTGATTTGTTGATGATAGCCATTCTGACAGGTGTGAGATGGTACCACATTGTCATTTTGATTTGCATCTCTGGGATGATTAGTGACTTTGAGCATGTTTTCCCACTGGATTTTTTTTTATTACCAGAAACAATAAATTATTAATCCTCTGGAGAATGAAAGAAGGTAATAAATAACTTTTTACAAAAAGCAAATTATAGATCTCCTAATGCCTACTCAGATAAATATAGAAGCTTGCTCAGAAAAGCTAAGAGGGCTACTATATCACAATATTGGAATACTGTGTGTTTTGTCCCTGATACCTGCAGAGTCTGCAAGAGACAGGGGGAAAAGCCACTGCTTACCTGCAGAGTGGGCTCACTGGGAAGCTCTCTGTGAGAGAGGACGAAGGGCGAGCAATGATAGGTAAGACTGTCAGGGGACCTTGCAGACCCGCCAGTATCCCCTGAAGCCTCCACTCCCGCCATACAAGACAATTTCTTCCTGTCCTTCCACCTCTTCCTTGTACTGCCAGGCACTTTCAATTGTCTAAGTGCTGTTAAATCAGGATGACTACCTTTCAGGCAGGCATGATGAATATCCAACAGTCTTCAAAGGAATGTAGATTTTCCTCTCATCTACATGTTCCAGGAAGACGTTTACAGCCCAATTTTCTATCCTTTTCAAGGGATAGAACCAAGACCCGGAGAACTAAAACCTCGTCCACTGTGACCTACGAGATGAAGGCTTGTCCAAAAGGAATACATCAAAGGACGCATCTCCTGTATCTGCCTAAGTTCTGAAACAACGCGTTGGCTTTATCATCAGAGCTTTCAAGTAAGTTGCATCTTGAATTATGCAGAGAGAAAAAAGACCTGACCTTGCAAAAGTCCTTTACTTTTAGCTAAGTTTCTCTCCTCACCTCTCTCTCTCTGGTTTCTGCTGTACAGATTGTGTCTACCTATGGCTGGTGATTCAAAGACAAACCTAAACTGTGAAATCACTCATAAAGGGTTATTAGTGCTTCCTTTCTTCTCATCATTGATGAAGGAGCTTTTCCTTCCTATGACCACCAGAAAGGTCCTTTTTACTTATTCCATTGAGTATGTCCCCTAAAAGGTGTGGTTGACCCTCAGTTTAGCTGCCCCCAAAGCAGTTGCTGCCCATTTTAAGAAAGAAAGGAGGAGAGGAATAATGAAGATAATGGATCATCTCAAAATAGCAAAGGACTAATCTACCAGTAAGCTGCAGGAAATAGAGGCGTGTTTCTTCTCCCCTGTAACAAAGAAATCAATATATATTTGGTTTAAACAACAAAGCTTCCTGCAATTTTTTTCCAAATGATTTTTCTCTGAGTTTAAATCAATTCTCTGAATAAATAAAGAAGAGTAAGAGAGAGAAGTGCCTTATAATACAGATTTGGTTTTACCTCTTGGAAACAATGAGCTATGTGGTTGAAAATTTCAATTACTTTTCTTCCAGGTAGGTTTAAGGACCAAATATATTAGAAGGATTATTTAGGATGCTTTTAATAGCAAGTAATAGAAACTCTACCTCACACTGCTTTAAATGCTAAAAACTTTATCTAACACAAAGAGAAAATCCCAAGGTAGTAAGGGCCTCGGAGTTTTTTGATTTAGAAAGCCAAGGACCCAGGGTTTTGTTCATTGGAAAAAATCTCAACATTAGTATCAACTGAATAAAGGCTTAGTATGAGTTAACATCTGTGTAAGATGTTCAAATTTTATTTCATTTGTTCTTCACAATTAGTTAATAGAATAAAAGGAAACAGTGCTATACGGATGCTGGACCTAGCCCTTAACTGGAATACTCAAACTTTCTCCTTCCTGAAATATGCACTCTTAGAATGTTTCTCCTTGGAACTTAAATGCCATGTGAAGGAGAACCAAGGTCCCCAGTCAACACAACATGGAGATACCAGTCTAGCCATCAGATGACCCTAACCTTTCTTGTTCCCAAGCTGATACCACATGAAGCAAAAGAACCACCTAGCTATCCACAGTATCATGTAATAAACTGTTTTTAGCCACTAAGTATGGGGTGATTTGTTTCATAGCACTCAATAACTAAATAGCTACTACAAATAGACCCATTTTGTTGATAGAAAAACTGAGGCTTGAGAGTTTAATTAACTGAGGACCACATATCAAGGAAATGATAGAGTAAATATCTGAAGGGAATTCTGTTATATTCTAGTGTCTACACTTGAAAGCACAACTGAAAACCTCCTCTTGTCTTAATACCAAGTTATCAGCCGTATCTTTCTGTAGCATTTAAATTTGGGCACCATTTTCTCTTGTAAAAATAGCTGCTAAGCTTATAGGAATATTACAAAAATCTGTTCTCTTCTATTAATTCTACAAATCCTAAAAGTATTTGACAAATAATGTGAACTAAATGTACTCTGAGAAGTTTCCCATAAATGTCATATGAAAAGCCAGAATCCTGGAGGAACTTCTTCTCTCGCTGGAGTCCTTTAATTTCCTACAGCCTCGGGCGGTGAACAGGCCGCCTTTCCATTCCCCGTCCATCCTGCCAGCGGGGCCTTCCACACCTGTGCCTTCAATTACTGTGATGCAGCTTTCAACGTGCACTTAGCACTTCCCAGTTTTTATCCTCTAGAAAAAGGCACCAAGTTCCAGGCAGATGGTGCCAAATTCTATTTACCTGATACTTCTTTTTTTACGAAGCTAAAGCAAAATGTGTTCAGCAAATGCAGCCATCAGAATACGACTGGAGGGGAAAAGCAAAAGCAAATGAGCTGACTTGGCAAAAATGAAAATTCTATGGATTTTACATTGAAACGAGCCAAGACGGATTGAAAGGGACCAATAGGGCCTGTTCCTTCATGCTGCTCTCCTGCATTCACACCACATAGAGTTCCTGGGGGCTCGTCGGATACAGTTTACAGGAACAAGCAATGGTCTTAATTCTGTGGATGACAGCTAAAGAGTAGGGTGAATGAAAATGTGCTAGAGGTGGGGTAAGGGTGTAAACAAGTCACAGTTTTAAGGAAATCAGTCAAAGTTACTATAGGGGCATAGTATGCTCATTTAATATATTATAACTAGGGTATTCCTAGCCTTCTAACTTAAAGATAAATAAGAAAATGAAAAAGTAATAATAGCCATAATAGAATATATTCATGTAGTGTTTTATGATTTACAAGGCACTGTTATATATGACATTTGATTTGATTTGATCTTTATAATGCCTCCAGACTAGGTACTATTCCATGTAAGATCATAAAGTTGAATAAAAAACCAGGAGTCAACTCAAGACTAAAATATCACAACTTCAGCTGAAATGTTTGATTTCAAGGGCTTTAGAAAAAGAGAGTAATTTTTTTAAGTTTAATTGATTTTTATGACATACTCCTGTTCCAATCTGCTATTCTTAATAGTATACAAGAGGTTCTAAAAAAGAGGGATTAAATATTTAGAATTCACACAATGTTTCTTGTAGACCAGTACGGGCCCTGGCAATGCATTGCTTTCTGGATGGAGTCTGAGAAAAACCTCAAGGTCTCAGAAGCCTCTCTATCCAGGCAAAATACAGATGAGGAGAGAATGAATTGACTTGGGGTGGTGAGCACACCATAAAATATATAGATGATATATTGTTGAATTGTACCCCTGAAAGCTATAGAATTTTATTAACCAACTCTGGGCCCAATGCACGAAAATCCGAGCAAGAGTAGGCCTTCCTTCCCCCAACTGCCAGTACTGGCTTCCTTCTGGCACCCAGGACACGGGCTTCAGGCCCCTAGGACCTGCACTGGCTTCCCTCCTGCCCTGGCTGCATCAGGAAGGACTTCCAGAATGACATCTGGAATACATCTGGTCTAATTAGCATATTACCCTTTTATTATTAGAGATGCCGTCCCAATAAATTTAAGTAAAGATGACTTTAAATGCCCTCCATATAGCCAGTGACAATTAGCCAACAAATTATATTTCCTAATTTCTGCCCACTAAGAAAACTCCCCACCACTTGTTTCCATGGAGTCCAGTGTTATGAAAGAAAGTAAATGTGGTCTTGGAGACCACGCCAATAGTGGCCATCATAGACATCTCTTGATATCTTCATCACAGCCATTGCTCCAGTCCTTGTTAGAGCTTTACTGTTTTAGTTCAGTTAATTCTTTTTCATTCAGGTACAAATTAGATACAATAAAATTCATAGATTCTAAATGTATAGCACTCCATTTATGCATCACGATTTCTTTATCCATTTGCCTGTTGATGGACATTTGGATTGTTTGTAATTTTGTACAGCTTCATTTGTAAGCACCATATTTTTAGTGCTGAGTCTGAATCCTAAATTTTCTTACTTAAATTTTGATTGTTTAAAATTGGTCCCTGAAAGAAATCTGTCAGTAAATGCATACTTCTCTCTCTCTCTCTCTCTCTCTCTCTCTCTCTCTCTCTCTCTCTCTCTCTCTTTCTCTCTGTGTGTGTGTGTGTGTGTGTGTGTGTGTGTGTGTGTGATTTCCATGGTAGGCAGAATCCTCCCAAGAAAGAGATGTACAGTCAGCTCAGACATTGCAGGGAGCTAGCTCAATGCATAGCACTTTGGCTGTTAAAATGCTCCTGTAACATACACCAGCGAAATCCTGGCATCGGATGTGTAAACAGATCAGTGGTTCTGATCATTTAAAATCCTGGTTTCAACTGCCTCTCTCCTTTCTCACTCGTCACAGTTTGCTAATTAAAAGCAGGGGACTAAAGCCTCTCAGCTTAGTGTGTGCCGCTAATTCCACCTTCAGGGATGTAGCAAACGAGTCAATTAACATGCACTAGCATGCATTTATCTAGCACCTGCTGTGTGCCAAACACTGCACAGTACTAGCTGCACAGTACTTTCCTCACAGGTCGTGGGGAGGAAGTGGCTGCCGTTGAGGAACACTGGGGCTGGTGTCAGAAAGCCTGAGTCTGAAAGCTTTTTCCTCTTACCCATTTCTGAGACTTGGGGGCAATTTACTTCAACATGGAACCTCAGTTATTGATTCATGTACAGGAGGAGGTCCTAAATTTTCAGGTCACACACTACACTGGAAACAAATATACATAAATAGATAGATATGTATTTTCTACCACCCAACGACTTTGGGTCCCTATTCCTCTGAATGGCAGAAATTTAACCTCAGTGAGTTTAGGTAACCTTACATACAAGAAAGTATGTCAATACAAGAGCCTTCCCATTTCTCTCCAGAGCTGTCCTGAGTCCCAGGGTTTATATAACACTCAGAGCAAAACAATGTATGATCAATATTACTTCTACCCTTGTCATCCACCAATTCTCATGTGCTCTTTGATTCTCGATTACATACCTCAGAAAAGCTCCCTTATTCTACTTAAGGCCTTTCCAAGTCCTCTGGCTTCAGTGCAACAGCAGTACTGCTCTGGATATGGAGGGAAGAAACTCCAGACTCCCAGCCCTGTGCTACCAGACCTGGTACGAACGCTCAGGCCTAGGATCTTACACACCCCATCAGACACGCATTCTCTCCTCGTCTGTGTTTTGCTTGGATAGAGGGGCATCTGAGACCTTGAGATTTTTCTCAGACTCCATCCAGAAAGCAATGCATTGTCAGGGCCCCTACTGGTCTACAAGAAACATTGTGCGAATTACAAATAAAAGTATCCCTTCCTTTTGGACATATTGCCAAGATGTACATCTGCTGGGCAGACCAAGGAGATGACTTTTTAATGTCTTGTGTGAGCTGGGTGTCAGCCCCACTCGCAGTCCCTCAGCCCGGGCCTGAGGGCAGGCATAATGAAACAGCCATGTGCAGCACTGTCCCCATGCCAGGTGCTCTGATCCTTCCGCTGGCTGGTTATCTCACTCTGTCCTCCCACCAGAATTCAGCTCAGATGAGTCAGCTTCTGTCATGTCTTCTTTCATTCTCATTCTACTTCCTTCCCATCCTGAAGGGGCAACAACTTTCTCTGGTCCCAGAATTGTCCTATTCTATTTTTCATTGAGTGTGACTTTTCTCCCAAACAATTGTCATGGCCATACGTATCAAAAGTTTATCTTGGATCTAAAAAGCCAAGACTTGGCTCTTTCTCTGTGTATTTCTGCGTGACATCTCTAACTACACAGAGGTTAGCTGGCAACCTCTGGCTGTGGTGCCTGCCTGACCTTGAACCAAGGCCTTCCTCTAGCCAACGACTGATGATGGTGACTTTCTAGAGCTTAGCTATTCCCACCCCCAATAGGATTCCTCCTAAGAATGGTCTTTGTGATGGGGCTCCTTGTCGAGTTGACACTAGAGCAGCCATGGGCAAACTATGGCCCGCAGGCCGGATCCGGCTTGTTTGGCTGTTCTATCCAGCCCCTGGAGCCGAAAGAGTGGAGGGTTCTCTTGCTTTCCCCTCCGCTCCTTCACCAGAAGCCCAAGATGAGAGTGCCAGCATGGTCAGGTTGCTTTGTTCCGGCCCTCCGGGCCAGTTTAAGAACCCATTGTGGCCCTCCAGTAAAAAGTTTGCCCACCCCTGCACTAGACTGAATCTTTGTCAGATCTGCATCATGGTCTGAGGTTCTCCCTGCCCTATCCTGTTTCCTCTCCCTATATTTAACACAGGTGTTACTCCCCAATAAACTCCTTGCACTCTTGCACTCGTAGCTCAGGGCCTGCTTCTCAGAGAATCCAATGGCACCGGTGTAGAAACACTTAAAGTAAGCAATTAAATAATACTCTGCCAAATAGCAGAGTATTAAAATAACAAAGCATTCAAGGTAGCCCAGCCAGCACGGCTCAGTGGTTGAGCATCGACCTATGCACCTTAGGAGGTCATAGCTCCACTCCCGGTTAGAGCAGGTTGTGGGCTTGATTCCCAGTGGGGGACAAGCAGGAGGCAGCTGATTAACGATTCTCTCTCATCACTGATGTTTCTACTTCTCTCTCACTCTCCCTTCCTCTCTGAAATTAGTAAAAATATATTTTAAAGAAACATACAACGTAACTTCCATTTTCTCTAATATTCTCTCTTACCTGTCCCTCATTTCTTCCTTAAGTGAGTGAAAGATGAATTATGCACCCAGTTAAATCATTCCAATTTGCAAAAGTCCAAAAGATTTAACTATTCCTCTTTTGCCTTCCTACCAGTCATTCAAATAACAATGAAAAAAAGGCAAAACTGCAAAGAACTACCTTGGAAAGCTAGAGATTAATCCCAAAGCAATAGTTCTAATTATATAGAATCCTGTTTTATGTGAATTATCTTTTTTTAAAAATATATATTTTATTGATATTTTTAGAGAGAGGAAGGGAGAGAGATAGAGAGCTAGAAATATCAATGAGAGAGAAACATCGACCAGCTGCCTCCTGCACACCCCCTACCAGGGATGTGCCCGCAACCAAGGTACATGCCCTTGACCGGAATCGAACCCGGGACCTCTCAGTCCGCAGACCGACGCTCTACCACTGAGCCAAACCGGTTTCAGCTATGTGAATTATCTTTAAAAATGAATGCAATTCAATAAATCAAAGTGAACTGAAAGGTAGCAAAACTGTTGTAAAGGAATGCGGTAAATAACTGTAGCAAAGACATGGAAAGCACAATTTTTATCGTGTGGAGAATAAGAGGCCACTGAGGGTAGTAACATTATCTTCTAAGTATGTGAATATACTTCCAATTATCACTCCATACATAGAGGTGTCATGTTTTATTTGTTTGCTACTACTCTATACTTATCCTGGAATTTAAAAAATCATTTATTGCCGAAACCGGTTTGGCTCAGTGGATAGAGCATCGGCCTGTGGACTGAAAGGTCCCAGGTTCGATTCCGGTCAAGGGCATGTACCTTGGTTGTGGGCACATCCCCAGAGGGGGATGTGCAAGAGGCAGCTGGTCGATGATTCTCTCTCATCGATGTTTCTACGTCTCTATCCCTCTCTCATCCTCTCTGTAAAAAAATCAATAAAATATATATTAAAAAAATAAAATAAATAAAAAACCATTTAGTAAGCAAATGCTTTTTAGACATAAAACAAACCAGTTAAATAAAGGGATTACTCGACTTTGTCATCAAATTATTCTCTATATTTGGATTTGAATAATATTTTATTATTTTCCAAAATAATCCGTTTTGGAAAGATATCTTTTGCATGTCTCATTATTTTTTTTAATGTTACCCAGAACTGAGGAGTAATTCATTAGGCCTGCTTCTAGAATTGAGCCATGTTTGGAACTTAACGGCTCTCTAACAATAGAAATGTTTTTTCTTCCCAAAGGGAAGAGAACAGTACCACTTCAGTGTGGTAACAAGTTCTGTATGCACTGCAAGATTATGATCCAGTGTCTTCAGGGTGGTTGCAGGCAATGGAAATGGCATTTTACTCCACACAAGTTCAAGTTCACAACAGGTTCTCTATAGACAGAGTCAATTAAGACTTTTGATACACATACAAAACTTTATAAAGTTCCGGGTTCAGAATGATTTCAGCATGGGCATCATTACTATAACTCTAGTATCACCCAAAGTTAAGGGTGAAAGTAAAAATACTCACTTGGATTTAAAAGTTATGTGTTATCTAAAAGTGATGGACAGAGTGGATTCAAAGATATGAAAGCATGGAAAAGAGTGTGCATCTCAGAGGGTGGATGGGTAGGAGGTAATCAACCAAAGAGCTTGTATGCATACATGCATAACCCATGGACACAGACAATAAGGTGCTGAGGCCTGGGGCAAGGGGGGGTGGCAAGGGAGCTAGAGGAGGTTAATGGAGGAAAGGGGACATGTGTAGTACTTTCAATAACAAAGAATTGTCAAAAAAGTTATATGTTATCTGATAATTTAAAAAAAATAGATTATTTTTATTCAGACTTCACACTAGGTGCTATATAATTGATGAGTAAAGGGAGTTGAGGATAATAAAGAGGAAAAGAAATTAGGGGAAAAAATACAGTCCATCAGGCCATGCCCTCAAGAAGTTTGCCATATGCTTTTAGGGATTTCATATGTGGAAATAGAGCATCCATTTAACAAGAAAGGAGAAAAAGAGAGAGAGATGGAGATGGGGGTGAAGGGAAGGAGAGAAGGAGAAAGGGGGAGAGGGAGAGAGGGAGAGAGGGAGAGAAGGGGAGAGGGGAGAGAGAGAGAGAGAGAGAGAGAGAGAGAGAGAGAGAGAGAGAGGAAGAAAGAGGAGGAGGAGAAGGGGAGGAAGAGGAAGACTAAGGTGAAGGAGGAGGAAGAGGGAGGGAGGGAGGGAGGAGGATGGGGAAGGGGAGGAAGAAGGGGAAGGAGAGGAGAAAGGGAGAAGAGGGGAGCAAATTACATTGCTTGCAAACTGAAAGATTTTCTTTTTAAGCATCTGTACTCTTTAGCTGTATACTTTAACTTTAAAACACATCACATCATCCTTACTGCTCTTTCATTGGAACCTGCCAAATTCCATAGACACAAGAATAGAAAAGAAAGTGAAAAAACCAAGGCTTAAATGATGGGTCTTTGCCAGATTTGAAGGTATTCCAAGAGTCTCTTTTCTTCTTCTTCTTAATAATTTATGGAAATAGAAAGGCAATCTCCACTGTTTACCACAAAGTTACTTGAACCACCCATTTTTCTTTTCACAATTATATGTTCCTTAACTTCTTACCACAGGGGATGTAATTTCCTAAGGACTGGCCTACCAAGAAATTGTAAGGGGAAAAAAAGCAATCCAACTGGTGGCTGAGTGTTCCAGGGCCTCCAGAAATTACTTTTGTGTTAGCGGGATCATACATCTATTCTAAACTCACAACAGGACTTATTTTTGTTACATGATCTTGAAAGAGCAAATGAAGCCCTTTTTATGAGTAGAATTACTTTGCTTCTTTGATCCTATGATCTCTTGTTCCCTCCACACTGAGTGATCCCCTTCAGCCTCTTTCAGCCTTAATGAGTAAATTAAAGAGTAAATTGAGTGGCTGTCTTATTTGATTTCCTTAGGAATTAGTGTAATGACAGATCGGCTACCCAAATGTGCAAATAGCTTCAAAGGAAAGAGATTTGTTTTTCCAAGGGCTCTCTGTTCTCTGGCTCGTTCCTTCCAAAATAGCTCAGGGCTCTTGTACAATCACACTTTGTGAGTGATGGGTTAAAGGCCCAGCTGAAAAGTGTTTGGAAAGAAATCACCGGAGACCCACCAATAATGTCCTTCACTTCCATGTCCACTTTGTATCTGCCTTAGGTCACATTGCATTTCCCCTGGATAGGAAGAAGCTTCTGGAAAGGTTCCTTTGTTTTACTTTCAGGCAACTAACTGCTTTTTCCTTTCTTTCTCCCAATACCTTGCCATTCATAGCAGCTAATATGGTTAAAAATAATGTTATTCCTTAGCATGTTAATAGCCAGAATCACCCTGGATAATACTAAAAATTGAAAAGCACATGGAAAGGTTTTGTACAAAGAAAGGGAGGAAATGTAGAGATAAATCACATAATGGGAAATAAACAAATTCTCAGGAACGCAAATGTCTTTCTCTGTGACTTTCACTCCTTCCTTTCAAAAGAAAAAAAAAATCTTTGATTCTTTTTGCAAACATATTTAACTAACATTTTTAAAAATATATTTTAATATATTTAATAATATATAATATAAATAATATAAATAATAATATATAATAATAAATATTCAATTTAATAAATTTATTGATTTTAGAGAGAAAGAGAGAATGGGGGGGGGGAACATCAATGATGAGAGAGAATCATTGACTGGCTGCCTCCTGCGCACTCGGGGAACAAGCCCAGAACCCAGGCATGTGCCCTGACTAGGACTCGAACCATGACCTCTATGTTCATAGGTCAATGCTCAATCACTGAGTCACCATGGCCAGGCTTAACTAACATTTATCTACAGGGATCTGTAAGTCCCTGAGGAACACAAACTAAACAACAGTGATAAATAAACATGACTTTCAACTCAAATCCGTATTTCTTACCAGTTCTTTGAAAGCAAAGGCTACTGAAATATCCAGGGGGCAATGAAGCACTGCTGACACAGAGGAGAAAATAAAACTGAAATGGCACACTGTATTTTTTAAATGGTGGCCTGTACCAAGTTTTCTAAGGACACCTAAAATAAAGACCCAGGATCTTCTTAGACAATAGTAAGATCACTTCTCTACTCAAAAGTTGGACTAATTTCTATCTCACAAAATTATGAACACTGTGCCCAGTCAAAAGCTACATTAAAAAAAAAAGATACTACACATAAAACATTTAATATTATCCTTAATGGAAACCTGTTGGACAGATGGCGATGGCCCAAATAACCACAACTTCAAATTTTAGAGAAAATGATAATTGAAGCTGTTATATATTAGTATTTATGTGATATGCCTATATCCTTGTTCCAATAAAAATTCATAGTCTAAGTATTTATATTAATTACTAAGAAATAGTGAGAACAAATTGATATTTAATTAAAACAATTATGAAAAACAAGTAGGTAAAACTAAGGCAAATGAATTGATTTCACAAAACTGAAAATCAGAAATAAGTTAGGGAAAAAAAGAGTTAATAAATGAATCAAAGAGCTGGTATTTGGAAAATAAATATTTATATGACTACTAAACTATAAAAGGAGGTATAAGTATAAATAGTGAAAAAAAGAGAACAGGAAAATAACTGCAGATAAAAAGAAAGGTGAAAGAATTATATAAAGTTTATTCAATTTTGTTATATTAATTAAAATCTATAAAAATAATTTTAATAAAATTATATTCATTAAAATTTATCCTAGATATTATGGTAAAAACAAACAGTGTATTTCAGTTTGGAATTTACTTGAAAGTCATCTAGGATGTTTTTAAAAGGCGGTAATCCCATTAAACTAAATCAGAACTTCTGCATTTACCTATGGTGAAGAAGCATATATTCCCATCAAGATTAGAGAAATCATAACACAACATAAAGTCTACCTCTTTGAAGAAATTGTGGTGCCTCACAGGCAGCCTGGCCTCAAAGGTCAGGTCAAAGAAGGAAACCCCAAAATGTAAGCTCACTTTCTGCCCTTTGGGGCACATGCTGACTCATGGAGCCAGAGCAAAAGGCCTAGAAACAGAAGCAAATAAATGCTGGAAGCAGGAAGAAAAATCAGCCTTAGAATTTGGGGCTTGTAAGGCAATTAAAACTAAAATAGTCAAAATCCCAAAGAAAGGTCATGCAGAAAAAAAGTAAAGAAGTGACACTTACTGGTCTGCCCAAAAGGCATTTACTGAATTCTCAAGTTGTCAGGGCTACGAGGCTGAAAATTCATGCAGAAAGCCCAAGAAATTCAGAGAGGAATTTCTGACAGTCTCACAGTGCTGGCCAAATAAAAATTCAAATTTGAAAGGCAATGTACCTCTCTCTATCCTCAGAATCCTATTATCCCCATTGAAACCAGAAAACCTCTCTATATATAAAAGCCCAATATGCAAAGTGTCCCCTCCAGAGTTTGACCAACTGGGGATTTGATTGCTTGCTATGACGTGCACTGACCACCAAGGGGCAGCACAGAACAAAGACCCTGGCCAGCGGACAGCCAGCAGCCACTAGTGCACTGGGCCTCTAGTATTTCAAGTAACAGAATCTCTCATCTTCATAACTATCAAATTTGGCTGACAAAAGCTCTGATATTTACCGTATTTGCTGGCGTATAAGACGATTTTTTGGCCCTGAAAAATACGTATTTGCCCGTGTATAAGACGACTGGGCGTATAAGACCACCCCCTAAAATTTCCACTAAAAATACAGAGCTTGTTATATACTCGCCGTATAAGACTACCCCCCACTTGGAGGCATATTTTTCAAGGCCAAAAAGTCGTCTTATACGCCGGCAAATACGGTAGTTTTCCAGATTCCTAGGTGGCATCAGTAGGATCCAGAATTTCCTTCAGGCCTTTGAGGAAGATCAGAAGGCAGGAAAGTTAAAAAGCCACCATCCCTGCTTTGGGGCTTACCATGGTGAAAAATGAGATGCCATAAAAAGCTGGGGGATGAATACAGCACAGACTTGAGAGCCAGTGCAAGTCAAAGGCTGGCCCAATCATGAGGACAGAGTTACCAAGCTGGGAACATAAATCTCAAGTTCTGGTATCGGACTTCAGTAGAAAATGCCATCAGGATGAACAGCAGGCGGATATAACAGAAACATCACCTTTGAGAACCATCAAGCCCGAGGAAAACACATTTGAGGATCCTGACTATTCATGGGCCATATAACCTTCACTTTCCCCGTGGCAATAGGCCCAGATGTCACTTTATTTTTTATTTATTTTTATTTATTTAAATATATATATTATTGATTTTTTACAGAGAAGAAGGAAGAGGGATAGAGAGTTAGAAACATCGATGAGAGAGAATCATTGATCAGCTGCCTCTTGCACATTCCCTACTGGGCATGTGCCTGCAACCACAGTTGACCGGAATTGAACCTGGGACCTTTCAGTCTGCAGGCTGATGCTCTATCCACTGAGCAAAACCAGTTTTGGCCCAGATGTCACTTTAGAAAGAAGGCAGGATTGCCGAAACCGGTTTGGCTCAGTGGTACAGCGTTGGTCTGCGGACTGAAAGGTCCCGGGTTCGATTCCGGTTGGGGGGCATGTACCTTGGTTGTGGGAACATTCCCAGGTAGGGGGTGTGCAGGAGGCAGCTGGTTGATGTTTCTCTCTCATCAACGTTTCTAGCTCTCTATCTCTCTCCCTTCCTCTCTGTAAAATATCAATAAAATATATATTTTTTTAAAAAGAAAAGGAAAAAAAAAAGAAAGAAGCCAGGATTGAGAGATATGCAAACAGACAGCAACATTTAAAAGGACTATTTAATTAATATGACAGACACAATTTTTTTAAAAAATTTAGAAGATTAAAAGTTATTTTCCCTCATGACAAGTAAGCAAGTCTGGGGTTTTGAGCAAGATCAAATGAGTTACAGTAATAATTATTTTAAATTTACATATGTAGGGGTTAACTTACCTATAAAACTTGTTAATATGCTACATTTTAACAAGAAATTTAAAAATAAGTAAGAAATGATCCCATTTAGAGTATCATAAAAAATCTAACATGTCCAATTAGCTGTCCATCTAGTCAACCAACCATGTAATTATCTTAGGATTAAACATAACAGTATATGTGCAGAAATTATATAAAAATGTCCTTGATTGAGAATTTAAGAAGTATCTGTTAAAAGATGTCCAAAATTTTTGCATGTAAACAATATAACTATATTCCCTGGACACTTAAAAGCCCACAGAAAATTTCAAAAAGTAATACCATGGAAATCTCATAATCTAATAAATATATTTGCTATCAGTTCCAGATCTAGCAAAGGTGCCCTATTTCTCGTTGTTCTCTTTCCTATGCCATTAACCAGGCTAAAAATTTCCTGAAGTATATCTAATTAGCTCGTTTGGGATGAGTACGTATAAAGGAAGTTATCCAACATTCACAGTTCCTAATTTTGCCCTGCAGCTTAAAAATCTAGCCGTAACATAAATTAGACACTATATTTAGAACAACTTGATGAGTTATTGGGTCTGGTAATTCCTTTTAGGAAATGAACTCTAATGTGCTATATATTTTAATACCCTCTCTCATTCCAACGCTGCTTTAACCTACTTCAAGATCATAGTCTGACTTTTCTAGGCGTACCAAATATAATTTTCATGGTCATATAAGCCATGAGTAATGAACTTAATAGCTCATGCTACTGAGAAAGGTGTAGCAATTTGTGTTAATAAAATGTGGAATTTCTGACCAAGTATGGAACATAACTAGTCACAGAGCAGCAGTATCAGCTCACTTCCATTGGCATGATGACAATAGGAAGTTGAAAATTAAAAAAACACACATGAATGCTCTTAATTGTAATGTAGACTTTAAGATGAAATTCAGCCCTCTGTAAGACAGGAATCGGCATTCAGAAGAAGAAAGCATTTTTTCTCATTATTCAAAAGCACCAGAAAATAATAAATTCACTCAAAAGACATTTTACTAAAAATCTACCAAGTAGATAATTGAGAGTGTACATCATCTAGGGGGAGATTTAGAATTAGAATCTTAAAGGTAGTGTATGTTATAGTTAGGTAAATTAATAGATAGATAGATAGATAGATAGATAGATAGATAGATAGATGATAGATAGATAGATAGTTTCCTAAATAATGCTAGGAAAGTAAGGAGCTTAGAACACCTAATTTTGCCTGGAGTATTCAGGAAAATCTTTACAAATAAATACTTGAGCAGTATTTCAAAGTTTAGCAGGGTAAAAGATTAATGGAAATATACCAAGTAGAAAAGGGAGACATGAGCAGGCATCCCAGGAAAAAGAGCAGCAAGTACAAAATCAGAAAGGATGAGAAGGGAGTGCAGGCCATGCCTGTGGAAGACAAAAGATGAAGTTAGAGGCAGACTGGGCTCGATCTACTGAAATGCTTCCTAAACCATGATAAGAGGTTTGGACATTTCCTTATAGACCAGTGATTTTCAACCGGTGCACCACACGGGTGTGCCACAAGAATCATTAAAACATGTGACATCGACTCTTCAATTAGGGACATTGACCTCTTTTCCCTTAGATTGTCAAATAAAAAAATGACAACAGCCACACAACAATAGCCATCTGGTGTGAATGAACCCAAATTATACCTATTTTTTTGGGGGGGTCAGGCAAAAATTAGTTTATGTGTGCCATGAGATGAAAAAAGGTTGAAAATAGATGTTATAGACAATAAGGGGCACCCTGGAGGTTTTTAACTGAGGAAGTAAAGTGATTATATTTGATTCCTTTGGAAAATAATGTTAGAGATAAAAATGAAGAATGAAATGGTATTATGCTAAGTGAACTAAGCCAGACAGAGAAAGACAAATACAATGTGATTTCACTTATACTGGTATGTGGAATCTAAAGCAAAATAAATGAACAAAGAAAAATAGAAACAGACTCATAGACACAGAGAACAGACTGATGGTTGACAGAGGAGCGAAGGGTTTGGGGTTTGTGTGAAAAAAGCGACAGGATTAAGAAGTACAAATTGGCAGTTACAACACAGCCACCAGGATGTGAAGTACCGCATAGGGAATGTAGTCAATAATATTGTAATAACTACATACAGTGCCAAGTGGGTACTTGAAATATCGGGGAATCATCTTGTAAATTATATGACTGTCTAACCACTATGCTGTACACTTGAAACTAAAGCTGAATACTATTGAAAGCCAGCTGTTAAAAAAAGAAGAATGAATGAATGGCATGGATGGAGAGGAAGGCCTGAAGAGGAGTTAAGGGTTAGAGCCACCAGTACTCAAGAAACCAGGAAGGACTGAAGAGAGACAGCAGGGAGGAGGTTCAGAAGCTGTCCAGGTGCCATACTGATGACACGGTGATGGCCATGTGGGTGTCAGAGGAGAGATTCATTGTGAGTAATTCTCAGGTCCCTATCTTGGGCAGAAAAGAAAAGGCATAGGGCAGAAATAATGACTTTGGTTTCAGTTGCTGGGAATCTGAAGATGTAATAGAAGTAACGTGCTCACAGGACATGGTCAGTAAACATTAGGTCCCATCACTGTGCAGAAGAGGGGAGGCGGCACAGGAGGCCATATGGAAGGCATGAAGAGGATAAAGGTGGCTCTAAAAAATGGAGTGCCTGCTGATTAGAGAAAAAAGGAAAAAGGAAATCTGTGAGAATACACCCAAGCTACCTCAATGACTCACAATCATTTTGTTCTATAAACATGTGCTTTGTTCTTTTCTTGTCACTTCAGGATACTCAGCAGGGCTGTGTACTGCTCAGGGACACCTTCCTTCTCACAACAAATTACTCTACTTCTATTATGAAAAAAAAAACTAACAAAACAAAAAAATCCGCTACTTTCTGGCTTTCTGTAACCTCTTTGCTCCCCAATCCATTCACTTTCATTAAAAAAAAAATAGACTGTACTTTCTTTTTCATAGTTCTTATTAAGTCAGGTCTTTTATTTCTCCCTGCTCTCTTTTCATTTTTAAGTTTGGTGAATCAAATTGATAACTTAAATTACTTCCTTCAGTTCAAAAAGTAAACAAATAAATTGAGAGAGAGAGAGGGAAGGAGGGAGGGAGGGGGAAAAGGGAGGGATGGGGAGAGGGAGAGAGGGAGGGAGGGAGGGAGGAAGGGAAGGAGGAAGGGAAGGAGAGAGGGAGGAAGGGAGGGAGGGAGGAAGGGAGGAAAGGAAGGGGAGGGGGAGGGGAAGAGAGGGGGGAGGGAGATACTTTCCAACAAGAGAAGTCCTGGTATTTATATTTCCTGGGAGCGATGATGTGGGAGAGGGGGAGCGAGCAGGGGAGGTAAGGACATTACACAAATGTATTTTTCCCCCTGAATCTGGCTGTTCCCTGAAGAGAACTATGTTCATGTTACCAAAATATGCTCTAATTTTCTCTTTATTGGTAAGAACATACCCTGGCCCCCAAAGTCACTCCGTGTAAATAAATAACTGCAGTTCTAATGGCTATTGATTGGGGAATCCCAACCTTTCACTTCGCTGCCAGCTCCCACTGGTAAGTTAGAAATAATCAACAGCAAAGTGGAGGCAGCTGCAACAACAGAGTTCTCCAATGAACTGAGGTGGTGGGGAGGGTGGCCTCCTGGATTTGTGGAAGGAATCCTAATTGATGGAAGCTTTTGGGACACAGTATAATTTCCAGAAACTTGTGAAATAGTCTCAGAGAGAATATCTATCCAACGTAGACAGAACAGCATCTCAAGAAGTGGGCGGAGTAGCAAAGTGTCCATGGGTAATCCTTTGTCACGTGGCAGTACAGGCTCCCATTTTCTGGCTTTCTCTGGAAAAAAGTCTTTGAAATGACATGTCAGTTCAAATGGGCAGACAATGAAGTATAATCACTTTAGATGATCAGACACCCTGAGCTGGACTCTCAGCAATGTGAACCATGGATTGTGGGACCTTTGGCAGGTTACTTACTATGCCTCAGTTTTGTCTCGAAGACTACTGTAGAGGTTGCAGTTTCAACAAGGAATTTAGCAATTGCTTATGATGCTTTGGCTTAAAACAGAGACCCTCAATCAATGATGTTGAGTGACAACTACCCTGAAACTCAGCAGCTTATATCAAGGAGCAGTTATTTCTTGCTGATGGGTCTGCAGATGAGTGTGGTTTGGCTGATCCAAGCTGAACTGTGCTGGGTTGTGTTGCATGAGGCTTCAGGCAAGATGCCCCTTACTCCAGGTGAGGGTCTGGTTAAGATCTGGTTCACATGTCTCTCATCCTCCTTGATCCACCATCACCACCACCCCTGTTCATGGGAGACTCAGCCCCTGTGGTAGCAACTGCCTGCACTTTGTTATTATTTCTAACTTACCAGAGGGAGCTGGCAGCCAGATGAAAGGCTGGGACTCCCCAATCAATAGTCATTAGAGCTGCAGTCATTTACATGGAGTAACTTTGGGGCCAGGGTGTACCCTTAATAGTAAAGAGAAAATGGGAGCTTATTTGGTAACATGCACATGGCTCTCTTCGGGTAGCAGCCAGATTTAGCCAAAATAAATGCATTTGTAAATGTCCTTTTTTTCCTTTAGGCATCATCACTGCCTCACATATAAGTATTTCCCAGGAAATATAAATTCCAGGACTTCTCTATGAGGGATGTAGAGTTGGGCAGAGTCTCTTTCTCTCTCCCTCTCTCTCTCTCTCATTTTGTTTGCTTTTGAACTAAGGAAGTAATTTAAGTCGCCAATCTGATTCACCAAACTTGAAAGTGAAAAAGAAGCAGGGAGAAATAAAAGACCTGACTTGATTTCTAAAATGTGGTGGGAAAATTACAGTCCATCTTTTTAATGAAAGTAGAGCAAAAGGTTAGAGAAAGCCAGAAAATAACAGATTATTTTCCCCCTCCAGAATGAGAGTAAGAATCGGCACATGGTGATCAGTAGGAGAGCAGTTTGTTGCGAAAAGGAAGAAGTCCCTGAGCAAGCGTGGCCCTGCTAAGGATCCAGAAAGGCTACAAAAAGAACAGAACACACTTGTAAAGAACAAAATGACTGTGATTCATGAGGTAGCATGGGTGTGTTCTCACAAGTTTACACTTCCCCTTTTCCTATGGTCAACAGGCACTCCATTTTCCAGACCTACCTTTCGGGCTCTAGTGGGGAGCAGGCTATCCTACGTTTGTTTGGTTAATACATTTTCTGAAATAAAACAGATAAAGTGCCTTTAAGAGAAAGAAGGCCTCTGGCTTCCGGAAAGGTGCTCTTTTAGGTCTGAATGGACTAGCCTTGCACTTCCTATCCCTCCTGCCAACCTGGCCAGTAATCATACCATGGGAATTCAGTGACTTCGCTCACCATAGCATCATCTAACTCAGGGGTTGCACAATAGACTCCTCCCCAACCCCTGGGATTCGAATTTAATTGATTACCATTGGGTCTAGGCATCAGTACTCTTCCCCTCGGTGGCACCGATGTGCAGCCCGAATGGAGAGCCATTGACTAACGGGGTGAGAGATGGAGCCTGCACTGTGTTTCTGGAAGGAATAAGCCAAGAAAACATGATAGGATCATCTGTCATCAGCCCACATGGAGGCCTGGCCAGTAGAACTGCAGGAGTCTGCCAAATAGGGTTTTCATTACAGTAACAGCAACAATCAAATCTCATTGCTTCACTGTGGCTGGCTCAGTAGGGACCAAATAAGATCTGAGGCCCCGGGGCCAGTGACATCTGTAGATGTTGAGGTGCTGAGCAACTGCTGTTGATTTCCCTAAAGGCAGATGATCGGTAGCAGTAACAATGGTGGGGTGAGTGGATGAGGAGACCCTTTAGGCCAGGAAGTCTTTTTAAAGAATGCTCCTGGGAATGCCTATTTAATTATGCTGCCTCCAACTTTACAACCCGAGGGATTTTTATTTCCTTTTTAAATAAGCAACGCTGTTAACAAGTTTTTTTCCTAGCCATTTCCAACTCCTCTGGGCACACTTAAGACTCATCCTTTCGGGTTCTGAGTAACCACTCTGCTCAAAGGATGTTGATTAGAAATTTATAAAATCTGACATTAAGCTTTGACATAAGGGGGATGATGTACAGAGGAAAGAATCACAAAGAAATTTGATTTGGAGAGAGAAAGACCCTGGTTCAGGCCCAGATCTGCTGTTTATGAGCCAAGGGACTTGGGGCCAATTAGCCTCTGCCTCCATTTCTTCATATCTATAAAACTAAGTACAGATTTTTTTTTTTTCGTCAAAATTCTGGGTTGAGAAAAGGATGCTAACCTGAGACAGGTTAGGTGACAGGCAGCTGAAGAAAGAATGAAATGGCACTATGGGAGGACAGGGGAAATAAGCAAGAAAAATGGCATAATCGTGGGGGGCCCTGAGAGAGCACAGGGTACATGGGGGAGAAGGGGTGCTGTCAATTTCCTGCTGTGGGAGGAAATTTAGAGAGAGGGAGGGGCATCAAGGGAAAGTTTGCAGGAAGTTGGCTGATGATGTCAACACAAAGCTCATTTCTGTCCCTTTTAAGAATGCCTGAGCATCTATATACTTGTCACAGTTTCCAAATTTGGATTTGAAAGGGTAGTAGAAAGAGGCCTCATGATATAGGGTTGTTGTGAGGATATAGGGTTGTTATGAGGGTAAATAAGTGGGAATATGTAGGAAAGCATTTGTTTCAGCATATAGGAAGTATTAGACAAATGGGCAATAACTAGAATCTAATTATTATTATCAGGACTATTACTATAAATTTGCCTTGTCTTTAAATACAGCAAATATGCATTCATTTATTCAAAAATGTTCATTATAAAAGCCCATGCTACTGCATGACACATCAGGAAATTTAACCTGAAAAATGAAAAAAGAAAGTGAAGAAAGGAGTCAATTTCTAGACTTCAGCATCCAACTATACCACTGACTCAGTTGTTTGGCTATTTCAGACCAAAGCAAAGGTGCACTAAGTAAAGTTTCAGATGTTAAAAGAATGTAATCCACAGGTGAGGACACACATGTCATAGGTAGAACTCAAAGCCAAATGACAGGGGCAAATCTATTTGCTGCTAGAGTTTCCAAAACTGCTCATGACAATTAGTTTAGTAAGTGGGAGAGAAAAGCTGAAGGGGTGAACTGAAATGAGGTAAAATAAAAGATCTATAGTCTTTCAAATCCCAATGCAACAATAAAGACAGAATCCTCACATACTTAACCACTTCCCCACAATGCTCAAGGAGGGGGCGGGGAGCTGGTGTTCAAATGTTGGCTTTAGAAATACAACCTACACTGAGCAAGAACCTCCATCTGGATGGAAGTTTCCAGTTGTGAATCTCTGCTTCAAGCTCTCCCTGCCAATCTGCAACCGTTTTTGTTTTGTTTTTTCTCTTAAATCATCCCAAGGATATGTGTCCATTGAGACTTTGGGGAAGAGGAAGGGGGAGAAAGAAAAAAAAAAACATCAATGTGATTTGCAACTCAACTGGGGATGGAAACCACAACCTAGCCATGAGGCCCAACTGCAATCAAACCTGCACCATTTTGATGCGCAGAATGATGCTTCAACCAACTAAGCCAGGAAAGCCTTTTTTGTCTGAATGAAAGACTATCAGCATTAACTAAAGCTTTAGCTCAAAAGTGTGAAGGAATCATGCCAAATATAGCTTAAAGGAAACACATTGTGTACCTAAGATGACGCTTCCCTTTGGAAACATGAATTTTCACTTCCATGAATACTACTGCATGTATCCTATGGCTGGTAGACTTATGATCTATCTATCTTGTCTCCAGCTAATTCCATCAGTAAGAAAGAAGTCAGGAAGCTCAGAATGTGTGCTTCTGTTTATAATTCAAATATCTCTTTTTATACTGTATTTATGTAAAGCCTTTGATTCATTATAGCTATAAGCATTTAAGAAATCATTGGCTAGGCTAACTACCCTGAGATGAAATACAAGAAATACATATAGTCTTTTCATGCAGGCACATTCTAATGTATACTCCTTTCATCTCAAAAAGACTGTAACAGCCAAAACCGGTTTGGCTCAGTGGATAGAGCATCGGCCTGTGGACTGAAAGGACCCGGGTTCGATTGTGGTCAAGGGCATGTACCTTGGTTGCAGGCACATCCCCAGTAGGGGGTATGCAAGAGGAAGCTGATGGATGTCTCTCTCTCATCCATGTTTCTAACTCTCTCTCTCTCTTCCTCTCTGTAAAAAAATCAATAAAATATATTTAAGAAAAATAAAAATAAAACAAGACTGTAACAGAGACAGAATTCTCACATACTTAACCTTGGGAATAAAAGTAAAGGATCAGCATGTTGGTTAATGTGTTTTTGTTTTCCAAAATAAGATGATTTAACCATAGTTCAATCCCAACAGTGGAATAGGCATTTTTTTTCTTATTCTAATATGGCGACCTCTGAACTATGATTTTCATTTCTCTCTCTGTCTCTCTTTCTCTCAATTTTTCCATATGAAATTCTTACAAACTCATGATAATTAAATGGCATTTCATTCTGTATGAGCTGAACCATTTAATAGTAAAGAATAAAATTTCATGAACTTGGGACAACCCCAGAACAAAATCATTGAAAAAAATATATGGACCTGTCATGAAGATAGTATGGACTGTCTCACTTGTGAAGGGATATTTCTTAACTGTACTGACTTCAGTGTTTATTAGCCATCGAGAATGTTTGACAATGTTATAGCTCAGTGTTCCATAGCCCAGAAAGAATGTTGCCCTCTGTGAAACATCTGACAATCCTAGAAACATTTATGTCTCAAACCGGGAGGGAGGATATAGAGGGCCACAGGGATCTATTGAGTAAAGGCCAGAGATGTTGCCAAAATCTCACAGTCATCCACACACAAAAAATTATTTGGCTCAAAATGTCAGTAGGGTCATTATTAAAAAACAACAACAACAAAACCCTATCCCTATAGTCCTCAGGAATGGCAATAGATGTAATGAGAAATAAAAAAAAACATGGTCCAAGAGCTGAACACAAAGGATTGAAAAATGATGTAGCCATGTTGGATTTTGAGGAATGTGGCCACGGCAGAAAGAAAAAAGGACAGTGAAGAGGAAAATGTAGTAAAAGATATACTGATCTATACCCAACATAAAACTTATCATACCTGGATTATATTTTCCTTTGAAAGATTTAAAGAATAAAATTTAAATCTGTAACAGTATTGGAGAATAAAGGGAACATATTCTATTAATGGAACAAAAATATGGAATTTCTACAAAATAAGAAGCATATGAACTACAATTGATAGGTAGAGAAAACTACAATCCCAAGTAGGATCGGATAGGATCTTAAGAAACCTTTTCAAACAAGATAGACCAGTATAGAAGGTATAGGGCAGTGGTTTTTAAACTTGGCTGCACATTCAAATGTGAGATATTTTAGAGGTTCCAGTGCCCAAGCCACGCCCCAGATCAATTAAATCACAATCTCTAGGATGGAAGCAACATTAACATTTTGAGGATCTTCCCTAGTGCTTCCAATGCAAATACAAGTTTGGAAACTACTGGCATAGAAGTAACCAAAGGTTAATTAATGGTAATCTACTGAACCAGTGCCTCTCAGACATATGACTCACTATAGCGTCACCCTAAATGCAGATTTCTAATTCAGTAGCTCTGGGTTGAGCCTGATATTCTGTATTTCTAACTCACTCCCATGGGATGTCAGTGTTACTGGCCCATTCATTGCTCTTAGGAGAACAAGAAACTAAAGAGAAACAGATCATGTTCATCCCCCTGCCCCCATGCCCCTCCAGTTCCCATAAATATAGAATCTGCCTCTAGTATCAATTCTCTGTTTAAAGCACGGAGACCAATTCTCTAAACTAAGCAGAGAATAAGCCTGGCGAAGTCTAGGAATAAAAAAACTAAGGCCCCCAAGGTCACCCCTGCCCTATGCAATAGACAGTGAGAAACAAAAAAGTAAAGGCTGCTGAACCCAGAAGCTGAAGGCATTTGGGGCATAATTTTCATCCACAAGAAAGTAAAACAAAACAAGGATCTAGGTTACAATGAAAAATATTTTGGCAATGGCCTTAATTACCAATTATAGCGAAATCCTACAACAAAATGTTAAACAGCTACTAAACATTATATAATGGAAGAATAATGACCTGGAAAGAGGTTCATGATATAGCTTCAGTTTTAAAAATCTAATAGAGGTGATGCAACTGAAAGTGATTTTTCTTTTTCTCTCAATAAAAACAAGATAATGGGCCTTCTACACATATCACGGGGAGGTGGGTCTGCTGCCTTTGATTGATCTTGGTCCTCATACCTCCAAAAAGAAATGAGATTTCAATGAGCTCTGTGAGCTCAAGTCTACAGCTCAGCAGATTCTGAACCAGTTTGGCCTCTAAGCCCTAATCAACCTCTCCAATTTCTCATCCAAAAAACCAAAATCAGCCAGCACCCTTCCACAAAGCTCCATGGCCAACAGCACAATAATGGTAAAGATACCAGGCACTCCTGAGTGTCTCCGCCCTGAAAACAATCAGGGATTGACCACAAAGAAATTACAAGACGTAGTAAGAGAAGTGGATCCCAATGAGCAATTGGATGAAGACGTGCAAGAGATGCTGCTGCAGAGGGGACACAATAGATATTAAAGGCATAACTATTCCAGTTGCTAAAAATGATGTTCTGGAGTAGAAGCAGAAATATGCTGCGATCTCCACCACAACCTATATGATTTCTTCTATAGAGCTAGAGTCTCTTCCAACATTACACTCACCAAGTAACCTCCTAATTGCTCAACTCACTTCCAGAGGTGGAATGTAGTAAAAGATAGTTGAATGCTCCAATTATTAGAATTTTGTATGCCCAATTGTTAACTAGCACTCTGGCATTTAGTTTCACAAATAAATCTCCTAGGAGTTAGGCTATATTGACACATTTATCAAAGCCTTATAAGTCCTTGGTGAATTTAAAGCATTAGATTTCTAAAAGCTAAACTCTACCAGGTACCAACCAAGGGGCACATACATATATCCAAACACTTTCCCATTTCAAAACAATGATGAATTCTAGACATCAGGGGCCTGGGCCAACAGCCAAGTTGAAGAAGAAAGTTACTCAATGATCAAATATGCTCCAGCTAGGAAGAACCAGAGCTTTAATGGGGGGGAAGCTGGATTTTAGACACCCCCTAACTCTATAGTATTGTACATATTGCTAAAATTTGTGCTTGGTAAGTTTATTTCAAAAATAAAATAAATACATTGGCTATATCTATTTTTCAGGGATGGAGTTTGAGAATAAGAAAAATATCACTATTATGTGGTACCGAGGGACAGTTAAAAATCAAGGAGAAAGTAATTTCTGCCAGGGTTTCGGTTAAGTAAAACTCAGTACATCTCAAAATAGAAAGGTATGTCCTGTTCCCTATGTCTGAAATCTTGCCTTATCTTCCCAACTAATCTATTATATTCAATGGTGCATGTCATTATTCTTCAATCTAATAGGCACAGATTCTGAAAGGTGTCGTCTATCCTTCCTTCTCCTTTATACACCAAATCAATTTATTATGAAATCCTATCAATTATTTAAAATAATTCATCTTTATCCTTCCCTATTTCCTCTAAGGCTTCATCAAGATATACCTGAACATAGAACATAACTAATAATAGATCACATAAAATACAGGTTTATTCATTAATGTAAAGTAAATGCTCCAATTTATGATTTTACATTTCTTTGCCTTGTTTTCTGCACTGGAAAATCTATTTGTTTGGTATTGAGACCTGGTAATCATGAATCAGAACACTTAAGTAAGTTCAAATAGAATGTGATTATATTTAGATAATATTTTTGGACTTACTATAGAATCTACCTTTCTAAATCAAAAGCCATATCTTTGCCAAGTATACATATACATATACATATACATATACATATACATATACATATACATATACATATAATCTTTCTGTTTTCAAACATTGTATTAGTTATCAAGTGCTCCAAAATCCTGGAGATGGGAGGACCCACTTCCGAGATAATTTACTCTGTCACATGATTGTTGGCAAGAGGCCTCAGTTATACCGCTGGCTTCATAGGGTAATTCCCAGTTAAGGTGGAAAAGGATCACACAATAGTAGGAATAGCAGGAGGCAAGGATTATAGGATTATTGAAGGCCATCTTGGAGGATGGATACAAAAATCAACAACCTTCACGTGTGTGTGTGTGTGTGTGTGTGTGTGTGTGTGTGTTGTAGTCATCAAACACTTTTGTGGGTTACTATTTTATCTTACAATTTATAATATACAAATGTATCCTTGATAACAAGAGTAACTTCTTGATTGGAATTTAGGAAAACATTAACCTAAAACTCTGCACGTAGAACTACAGCAAGAAAAATGGAAAAAAACTGCTAACATTCAGATAATTCTAAATATCTGATTTGAATAAAGGCTATAACAATTTTTCCCTGGTCTCATATGTTTATTCATTTATATAGCCTCTCATTTTGTTTCTTATATGGGGAGAGGGAACTGGGGGTTCATAATAATGGGTTCTGGTTTCTATCTGCCATTTGAGTTTGAGACCTTAAGTGAATGGCAGATTCCACTCAAGCTTTAATAACCTCATCTTTGGCATTCCAAGCGTGGTCCAAAGACCAACAGCAGCAGCATCACCTGGGAGTGTATTAAAATTGCACACTGGTGAACTCACATCAGACCCACTAAATCAGAATCTGTATTTTTAACAAGATGCTAGGTAAATTGTGTAGAGAGTGTTTATCTAGAAATCACTTCACAAACGGTGAAAGTTGCTATGTCAAATTTTTCAACTCTGTAAAGAAAAACATCTATCAGCATTCTCTACACAGCAGATGTCTCAGAACACTGTTGATTGAATGACATCATTATGACCTCCCTGCTGGACAGCCTTCCTCTGTTTTTCCCAGGGAAAAGCAGGACTCCTTGCCAGTTACCTTTATAAAATGTAAATGTGCACATAAACAGAGTAGAATGTGGGAAACATTTTTATTTTCTTTCTCATAATATAAGTACAAAGGCATTTTTTAGGATCATAATGAATTGTTTGGTGAATATCTTCACACTTTTTAAAAGATAAAATGTGCAGTTCTCATTGAGTAATACAAGTTTCCCAACTCCCTCAATGAACATAAGCAAATCACTTCATTTCTTGAGTCCCAGTTGTCTCATGAGTAAAATATAGGTCATAAGAGCAACTCATAAAGTTTTTCTTTTAACATTTTTTATATTTACAGTCAGTAAAATGTACAGATTTTAAGTGAACAGGATAATGAGTTTTAACAAACATACACACCTGTGTAACCACCACACTAGTTAATATATAGAACTCGTCCATTACCCACAAAGTTTGCTTGGCCCGTTCAGTCAGCCCTACTCCTTGGAAAGAATGAATGAAGAGGTTTGTAGATAATTAAAGCTGAAGGAAGGACTTCATTTTAGAGATAAAAGAGCTAAAATTTACCTAAAGCCTCATAGCTAGTGGGTGGTAAAGCTGAAAAAATTGACTCAAGGATAGTGAGTCTCGGATCTCTCTTCTGTAAGTTGAGAAGTAATTGGAAGACTATACAATAGGACTTTCATCACCATGAATTATTTCTGCCTGTTGTCCCATAAATACATTTCAAATCTGAAAGTCAAATGAGGGTATTTGGAGGTACTAAGATTTCCATGTCTCTCTCTCCCAGATACTACAGAGCTAGGAGGAAAAACCTCTCCCCCCACCCAATCCCCCATTGGATGACTAATTTTGCTGCCTGTACTTAGATTTGCTGGCATGCTCCTGAGATTTCTACTGCAAATAAAATGGACTGAGCTCTCCTCCAATCAGAACATGTTAACTGATAATATGACAGGTTTTCTTTTGCCCTGCACATGGTGCTAGGCATAGATAATGATCAGATCTGATGGGAATTTTCCTGAAAAGCACTAAGTACCTAAAAAAAATTTCCCTCTATCTGCCCATATTTACTGTGGCAACATGTAATTTTAAGAGCCCTAAATTAGAACTCTCTCTATGCAACAAGACAGCTGCACTACTTTGAGACAGAAGAATGATGTCTCAGCCACAATAATAATGAACGTTCATTACGAGAGTCTTACCAACACTTTCACACTGAGATGACATTTTGACTGAGGTCACTAAACTGTGATCCAGCAGAAAATAAGGACAAATGGCGTGACCAAGATTCCATGGCCAATGTGAAGCAGATCACTGAGGCAATTATTTGGGAAAGTCAAGACAACATGTGTACCCAAGTTAACAGCACTGTTCAATGTGAATGGTGCTCGCATGCAGGAGAACCATAACTATGTGTCACTGTAGCAACAATGCTTAAACACCTTTCTCCCACTGGTCTTAACTTCAGCTCTTTATGAGAAAATTTACATTCTGATATTTTTCAATATTGAGTAGGCACTTTAAGTTCAGTTAGAAATGATTTATGTATGCAAAGATGTAAACCCAGTATCTTTACCATATATACTTTTTAAAACTTCTGGTCGAATTTAAAAAACATTGGCAAAGGATTATTTTTGACACTGAGTCTAAGGAAACTCAGGATCAGAAGAAAGTATAGCTTATTCTCCTGGTGTGGAGATGTGTTCTTAATATGGGAAGTGTTGACCCAGAAGTTCTTCTAGGCTTAAGTTCCCTTCAAGAGTACATTCAAAGGGACAGAAGAGTTGAAAGCAATAATATGGGCAACAGAGGACAAGAAATCATAAAAATGTATGGTATGCCTAAATGCTCAGCTTCAGTAGTATTTAGAGACTTGCATACTTGACCAACATTGAATTATTACATCTCGCTATTTAACTAACTAAATGTGAAACAATGATATGTTGGTTACACTGGAAAAAATGGAAATTTCATTTACATCGCTGATGAGAGTGAAGAGCATTCATTCAGTCACTCATTGTAAAGAACTTTTTTTGGCATTAGCTGTTAGATTAACAATGTGCACCCCCTATGATCGAGCCATTGTGTGCCTCAATATCTAGCCAGAGAAACCTGTGTACAAGTCCCCAAAAAAGGTTACATAAGGTTTGCTGCAAGAAACTACTATAACAACGGTTATCAACAAAAGTATATGGTAACAACCAATGTTGTCCAAAAGAAGAATGGTTAAAAAAAATATGGTATTTCTGTACTCTGGAATGCTAGAAACACTGTTAAAAAAGATTATTTATACAGATTCACATACAAAGATTTCCAAAACATAACAAAGTAACAAGTTGAAGAATCTATATACTATCTAATAAAACAGTAATATGCAAATTGACCATCACTCCAACACACAAGATGGCCACCACAAGATGGCCAGCAGAGGAGGGCAGTTGGGGGTGATAAGGCTTGCAGGGGAGGGAAGTTGCGGGAGGGGGGGGGGGACAGGACTGTAGGGGAGGACAGTTAGGGGCAATTGGTCCAGCAGGGGAGCAGTTAGGAATCTATTAGGCAGGCAGGGGAGTGGTCAGAGGGTGATCAGGCTGGTAGGCATAAGCAATTAGAGGCAGGCAGGCAGGCAGGCAGGCAGGTGAGCGATTGGAAGCCAGCAGTCCCTGACTGTGAGAGGGATATCTGATCGCCTGTTTAGGCCCAATCCCAGTGGATCAGGCAGCCAGATATTGATCGAGGTGTCCCAGATTGAAGAGGGTGCAGGCTGGGCTGAGGGACACCCCCACCCTTCGTGCATGAATTTTGTGCACCAGGCCTCTAGTATATATATAAAAGGCTAATGTGCTAAGTAGTAGCTATAATACACACTGACCACCAGGGGGCAGATGATCAATGCAGGAACTAATGTGGTGTGCACTGGCTATTTACAGAGAAAAGGCACTGCGGACAGATCTGGTGCCCATAAAGCAGCACTCAGCTTCCCTAAGTGGGACACAGGCCCCACCACCACCTGTAAGCGATAGCCCACCAAATTGCAGCCAATGCTGCTGAGACCCCTTGGCATAAAATGCAGTCTACAGTCCAGCCCAGCCAGGAAATGGTGGCTGTGGGCCCTGATAATGGTGTCATGTAGTCATGCCTACCTTCATCTCCCTAGCAACTAGCCTCTTTGAAGCTTCTTCAGCCCAGGCACATGACTTGCTTTATAGCCAGGTGCAAACATTTCACACTTTAACCAAATGTCTGTGAAATGTTTTCCAATGCCTCATCTCATTTGATCCTCACAGAAGTCCTGGAGTAGGTAGATAGGAGACTCAGTGGAATTCTGTATTCTTTTCATTAGCCTGAAAATGGAGATTTAGAAACTTGAACCAACTGAAAAGAAGTAAGAAATGGTGGACCTTGAAAATTACTTCAGGTTTTTTTCACTGCACAGAATATAGTCAAACATTGCTGCAGTTAAATATTTTAACCTTTGTTCTCCCTGCATGATCTACAATAATAATCTGCTTCATGTTGATATTTACTGCTATGTTGCTAACAATTATTTGAAAGAGAAGTTGGGTTGCTTTACTGGGCTGGGAAATGTTTAGCTAAATCAGAAAACAGGTATAATTAAACAAGTTTATTCTATATATATAAAAATCTAAGTTGACTCACACATGCACTGTACATATAAAACTCTCACTGGTGCCAATCACATGCTTGTGTTCTGATCTGTCATTGTTGATCATGAATTTGATTGACACTTCTATTATAAAGAGTGAGTAGTGATATTAAAATATTTCTTCTAATTAATTTCCTTTCAATGTGCATGAATTCTTGCACTGGGCCACTAGTAATATATAAGAGATTATACCATTTGTATTATTTCATCTTAAAGAAAACACATATACAAAAAAATATATTTCTATAGGCAATATGATGTACATTGTACACATTACTGAGCTAGTACACAAGCAAATGAACAGAAGAATATACGTACACAAGACCTTTTACTGTTGTTAACCCTGGAAGGGAAGCATGGCCAGCTGATGATGGTATAAACATTTTAATCATATGTGTATGTATTATTTGATTTTACTAACAAAAAGATACAAACAACAACAAAAACTAAAATAACCTGAAGGAGAAATAATTATATAAACCTAATGTGTTACTTTGTACTTTTCTACATGAAACTTCAATAGAAACTACTATCTCCCCCTGGAAGTGACCTTTATATTTATTGTGAAGAATACAGTTGCAGAGTTATCATTTTATGGGATAGTGTCTGAGTTTTCCAACTGGAAAGATGCTTTAATATCTTTAAACATAAAAATGAAAATTTTTGAAAACTGTTTCCCCATAAAAATCCTTGGCATTTGCTAAATGCCTTACTATCTGTTATTGGTTATTTTCTTCCAAGAAAAGATCATTAAAACACTTTGTAAAATGAATAAGACTAACTTTTCTCTGTGATAAAATCTCAGAGACTTTAACATTTCCCAGAAAATATAATATTGGCATAAGTTGCCATACAACATTATCTTGTTAAGAATGTTTGTTTCTACTCATTGCTGCCACTCAGCATCTACCTTCTACCTATACTTGGACTGACATTATCTACCTTCCCTCTTGTTTTTTCACACCTAACCTTGCTTAAGTCTACTGCAATTCTATGATGGACCTATTATCACCCCCATTTCTAAGTAAGAAACAGAGACCCAGCAGGTTTAATTACTTACTGGGTTTGTAAACCAAATATCCTAAACAAATCAGTTTTGCTAATTTACATTCTTACCACCAGTTTGAGAGTTTCACTTGTTCTATATCCTTTGCCAAGATTTGTGGATTTGTTTTTATTTTTAAATTAGGGACCGGTTGCAGGAATATTCCTTAAGACTTCTGGTGGGCTTCCCTCCCGCCACAGCCACCTCTCCTGCCCCACCACCCTCCCGCTATGACAACATTAGCAACATCCTTTCCTTGATTAATTATCTACCACTAATGATATAAAAGGTGTCTGAGCCATCTACAAGGCTTGGACTCTGCTCACTGATAGGATTCAGATATCCAAACCTCTGAGAATTTGAAATGGTCACATGGAAGGCAGACTACAGAAAAGGACAAAGAGACTCTATGATAAAAACTGCTTTCAAATATCTGGTACAATGGGAAAGACTCATGAAGAGAGATGAAGAATACCAGGGGAATGTGAATATTAATAGAACCACACCTGCACTCATTGGCTTGCAAAGTTCTTGCATGAGGTCATATGTCGCATATCATCCCTCCTACTATAGAATAAATTAAGAAACTTGAAATAGTGTAAAAAGCATAAGATTTACAGCCAAAGAGATCTGAAGCACAAAAACTGGGGGCAAGTTTTTAATCTTCTGAATCTCTGCCTTTTATATATATGTGGGGACAATCATAGTTATATGACAGTGTTGCAGTGAGAATTAAGTAAGGTAATGTATGCAAAGCCATAAGCACAATGCCTGGAAAAGAAGTGAGCAATCAATTGCAGTGTAATTATTTTTATAGTGTTATCTTTATTAAAACATTTTGAAGGTGGAGTCTTAACTCATGTTTTTTCATGTTGGGTTAAGAATAGCTCTAATAACATTGACCACATGAATAGAGGAATAAAGGAATCCACATGAATCAACATATTAAAAAGTCAAGTAGATCAATTTCACACTTCTATCACAACATGATGGAAAATGAGAATCTGGTTTTATGTGTATTTGTGTTTGCTGAAAGCCATGTTAACATGTGCTCCAATCGTAATTTTCCATTCCCTCAGTGAGGCCTCATTTGACAATCTCAAGAAGAAATGCAGTTGAAGGATGATGAAATAATTATCCTGCTCAGAGAATAGATGTGGCTCGCATAACTTTTCTCATCTTCCCTGTGCTTTGAAACCAGTGGTTTTGGCTAAGTGGCACTTGATTCATTTTTGTGCACATTAGTGACCAGGAAATCAGCTTCTAAGTGTTTCTTAATCACTTCAATTTGCAATTTTCTTGTATTTGGAACCAGTGCTGGGTACAGATGATCATTTATAGAAATGCCGTGACTGGTCTCGCACTCGCTGGTGATGGCCTCGTGTGGACAAGCCTCTGAGACAGAGCAGTAGAAATCAGGCAAGTTTGGTAACTTACACAAGAAGTATACTTGGGAGTCTGATCATATGATGTCACTGAAACTCTGTGTGGCTTTAAACATAGAGCCATTTACAAAAGCAAACAAGTTTTTAGGAGAATGAAGAAAATCAAAATATTGTCATCCCCCAATCTTTCTGATTCTCTATAAAAGAGAGAGGGAGAGAGAGAGACCCTAGGGTACGCTAGTCTAGAATAAAAATAATGCCTAAAAAATGTAATCAACATATCTCACAACAATTCTATATTAATATCTTAGATTTAGTGTTAACTAAATAGAAGCAGATAATGGGACCAAAAAAGCAAATGTTTTCAAATGTATTTCCTCTCCCTTATTCTCTAGATCCCAGGTAGAATCCTGCTTTGCTAAATGGTCTGAAATGCATGATGGGTCACTATTGCCCTTGGAGGATTGTTTTGGAATATTTTCATCTCATTATTCATCTTATACCCTTTCTTATAATCCTTTCATTGGAATGTGTGATCTCATTTTTTTGTTATATTACATTTAGTTAATTTGAGATCTTTAAAGTATTATGTTGTGCTGAAACCGGTTTGGCTCAGTGGACAGAGTGTCGGTCTGCGGACGGAAGGGTCCCAGGCTCGATTCCGGTCAAGGGCACGTATATTGGTTGCGGGCACATCCCCGGTAGGAGGTGTGCAAGAGGCAGCTGGTCGATGTTTCTCTCTCATGGATGTTTCTAGCTCTCTATCCCTCTCCCTTCCTCTCTGTAAAATATCAATAAAATATATTTTTTAATTAATAATATTTTTTAAAAATAAAATAAAATATTATGTTGTAGAATACTTGGGAGTCTGGATTGCTGAGAAATTATTATTTCAGAATATTAAAGTTAAGAATCATATAACCCCCACATGTAAAATAAAACAAAATCAAAGCCTTCTCTGTTGTTGTTGGTTTTTAATTGAGGATTGAAGGTTATTTGGTAATGGGGTTGTGGAGTCTGGAAGAGATGGGGAATATAGACTATAAAACCTTAGAGAAAATTTGTTTCTTAGAAAGGAGCTTGAGACTTTGCACCACTCATAGACCTGGTGTTGTTGCAGCATTAAGAATTCAATAAAATTCCCTAAGATTCTACAAATGAGAAAGTTATTTTTCTCCCAGGACAATAGAGTAAAAGCACCAAGAGCAAGAATGATCCACCATATAAATTTCAGGCCATTTAACAAGGCAAGATTCTGCTTGGGATCTAGAGAATAAGGTAGAGGACATTAATTCATTCCCATATTCTATTTCTAGATAGTTAATAACTAAATCTAAGATATTAATATAGAATTGTTATTAAATATGTTGATTACATTATTTATTTCAGTTTATTTTGTTGGGCTCTTTGGGAGAAGAGACTTGGTTTTGTTTTGTTTTTCTTTTTAATTTGAAGTTCCCAGATAATTTCATCAGCTCTTATTGGATTTTTATATATAAAAGTCTGTCCTTCCGGAAGCATAAAAAGAGTGGTTTTGAGAAACTTAAAGAACAGCTCTTACCCACTGACAAGGTCATTTTTCCATATCTTTTTTTAAATATATTTTATTGATTTTTTTACAGAGAGGAAGGGGAAGGGATAGAGAGCTGGAAATGTCAATGAGAGAGAAACTTCGACCAGCTGCCTCCTGCACACCCCCCACCTGGGGTGTGCCCGCAACCAAGGTACATGCCCTTGACCGGAATCAAACCCGGGACCCTCCAGTCCGCAGGCCGGCGCTCTATCCGCTGAGCCACACCTGTTTCGGCTCTTTTTTTAAATATATATTTTTTTATTAATTTCAGAATGGAAGGGAGAGGGAGAGATGGAAACATCAATGATGAGAGAGAATCATTGATTGGCTATCTTCTGTACATCCCCTTCTCGGGATTGAGCCCACAATCTGGGCATGTGCCCTGACTTCATGGTTCATAGGTTAATGCTGAACCATTTAGCCATGCTGGCCAGGCTCATATCTTATTTTTATGTGAAGATACAATATCACATAATAGAGAGCTGTAAATACTTGGATTACAAATAATCCCAACTAAAAGAATAAACCTATTTCTACTGGAAATTAGAAACCCATCATTTTTCTAGAAAGCAAATTATTCAACCTGAGTTCAGTTTCCTGGGATACTATAACAACTTTCGAGTCTCCAGAGAAAATATGAGCTGAAAACAAAGGCAATTAAGTCAGACTTAGATGTTTTTATGGCTAAATTTCCAATTCCAAGGGTGAAGTCCAAGAATAGAGACATGTCTGGTGTGTTCTGTTTGATCTTCGTCAGTTTGTTTGATGGAGAATAACTCTGACAAGCCTAACAGAGGTATCCCCTCTCAGCTAGAAATCGAAGATAATTTATATCAGGGAATGGACTCTGGAAAGATATTTCATTTTTCTGGGCTTTAATTTCAGCTTCTACAGTATTAAGCCTCTGAACTCTATAATTGCTATCATCCTTTCCAGCCCTGATTTTCTGACAACCCTTAAAACTCCCTTTAAGCCCAAATAATTCACCTTTTACTACTGATTCCACAAGAAACCAGTCAATAGCATCATAAGTAATGGAACCAAGTCAAAATGGTAAGCAAACATAATAATTAATAAATATTATAAATTGAAACCAGGCCGCTCAGTTTACAAAGAGCTTTCATGCTTACTATTTCATTCTAGTTTCCTAAGATTTCATTATTGCCAATAATAGGTCCAGAAAAAAATTATTTTATTTAGGAAACTGGGTATAATCTATGATAATTCACCATCTTTGTGGTCCCTTTGAAGGGGTGTGTAGAACTGGCTGGCAATGTCAAACTTTGGCATGTAAGTCAGCTTTTTTATATACTAATATCTCATTCCTTTCCTCCTACTAACATGGTAATATCACAAAAGGAGGGCAGGTATTGAAGTTTAATAACATATTTTTTTACAATTATAATTGAATAAACACTCAGCCTTCTTGCTCTTTTCTTGGACTGAGAGGAAGAACCAAATGGTATGATGAGCAGACATTGGGCTCTAGAAACAGACATGTTTCAAATCGACTATTTGCTACCAGCATGGCTCACATGGTTACACAGGCCCTCTGTAAAGGACACAATAAATCGCCTTAAAAGCACTGTCTAGATGTGTATGTGAATTTGTGTGCATATCAGTGCTTGTATTTATTAAACCCTTGTGATACTGGTTTTCTGCCCTCTTTCTAGGAAATCTCATGGATTGTCAACATGTAAAATGCCCCAAATAACTTAGAGGAAGGAAAACATAAACCTGAGGCTAAACTCAGGACCAGAACTAATTCACTAACTAGATGATCTTAGGGAAGTTATTTAAGCCTCAGTTCTCTTACTTATATAAAATGGGGGGGGGGGGGTAGGGGTAACCTTTGGCCTTGCCAAAATAGCTCTCTAAAGCATAACCAGGGGCCATATTTCATCAAAAGAACATAACTAGCAGTGTCTTAAAAATAGTAGGTGCTCAGTGAATATGAACTAATTTTGTATTTCCTGCCACAGGATCAAAACAATGAAAAAAGAATGTTTGTTTCCTTCAAAACAAAAGCAAAGATAAATTAAAAACAGAGGTTACTGTCCATTACATGTCCTGTAGAATATAAAACCTCATATCTCATTTGGGTCTCTACAGAGTACATTAAAGCATATTTTTCTCTGAGCATGTCTCCAGAGTGTCAGGGACTGGACACTCTAAATTTTTAAAGAGTGACTATTTTTACAATTCTTTCTTTCTTCCTCTCCACATAGTGCTATTCACTTTGTTAAGTAATTTTCTTAATAAATGCCCCTAAGTTCCCATGCAACAAGGGAATGACAGTGAGTCGGGAGACTATATCTGCCCACTGTATTCTTAGCCTCAGAATTCCCACAGACTTACTAGTGACAAGGAGACCAGAATGAAAATTAAATGCCTGGATGCACATGTGGGCCTCATGCACTCATTCTATAAATGTTTATTGTGGACCTATTATGTGCTTGGCACTGGAGAAATAATAAAAAACAAAAAACAGATGTGATCCCTGTTTTCATTGAGATTACTGCTTAGGAGAAAGACCAATATTTTTTTTAAGTAATCACGTGAAATGATAAACTACGTGTACCAGTTAATAATGCGGATTTATTTCAATAGATGGAGTTACACATATGTTGACATATATGCCATTTGATATGGATTCTATTTTGTTGTATTGACAGCAAGCTTCAAAAAGTCATATCTCAAATATGCTGAAGGTGTTAACATCATAGATATTACACTTAAAATGTCAAATTTCATGCCAAAAAAAAGAGCATTTGTGGGAAATTCTAATTCATTACTTTATTTTGAAGAAAAAGTTATCATATACTTCAGCAAGCTTATGGTGAACATGCTCCACTTCAACATAATTGTGAATGCTGGTTTAAATGCTTTAAAAGTGATGACTTCAATGTGAAAGACAAACAATGTCCAGGTCAACTGAAAAAGTTTGAAGACCAACAATTACAAGCATTATTGGATAAAGATGCACGTCAAACTCAAAAACAACTTGCAGAAAGGTTAAACATTGCTCAACAAACAATTTCAAAGAAGGTAATGGGTGCCACAGCCACTGAACAAAAGACAAATGGAAAACCGAAAAGTCATCAGTAAAATGTTCTTTCAATGGCACAAAAAGTATTCTTGTATTGAATTGTGACTGGCGATGAAAAGTGGATTTATTTTGAGAATCCCAAATGCACAAAATCATGGGTTGATCCAGGTCAACCATCAACATCGACTGCAAGGCCAAATGGCTTCAGAGAGAAGACAATGCTCTGTGTTTGGTGGGATCAGGAAAGTGTGGTATTATAAGTTTCTAAAACCAGGTGAAAACTGATTGCTATCAACAACAAAAAATCAAGTTGAACCATACTTTGATTATAAAACCAGCAGAATGGGCCAGAAGATATAGCAAAGTAATTTTACTTCATGATGATACATCATCACACACTTCAAAACCAGGTAAGGACATGTTAAAAGATCTTCCCTGGGAAGTATTAACCAACCTGCCTGCCATATTTACCAAACCTTGCTCCTCCAGATTACCACTTGTTCTGGTAGATTGCACATGCACGTTCTGAGCAGCACTTTAAAACATATGAAGAAGTGAAAAATTGGGTCTCTGAATGGTCTGCCTCAAAACAAGAAAAGTTCTATTGGGACAGTAACCACAAATTACCTGAAAGATAGGGAAATGTGTAGCTAGCAATGGACATTACTTTGAATAAAGCACTTTTGATGTTTCTCTTGAAATTATCATGTTTTCTTTAATGATTTGAAGAATGAGAGAAAGCCTAGCATTAATGCCAAAGTTAATACAAAAAGCCTGGATTGTTGACTATTACTGTGATCTAAGTGAGAGATGATGGTAGCTTTCTTAGGACAGTAGCAATGGACATAAAGAAATACCCTGGATGTAAAAATCTGCAGTGCATGGAGGAAGATTGGTTGTGTTGGGTAATGAAGATCATGGAAATAGAGAAAGATTTCAATGAGTTTTCTGATGTATTCAGCCTACCCAGTGAATTCTAGACAATAACTAGGCCTGAGGAATGAATGTACAAAAGAGAAAAGGAATTATCAGTGATATCTGGTTCTTAAGAAGGGAAAGAGAAAGAGATCCAAAGCACAGGTAGAGAGATTGGATTTAGACAGGATTAGGGCCCCTTTCTGTGGTGAGAATTAGGACAGAATGAGCACAGGTGTATGCAGGCTTGCAGATGTGACATCTAAAAGACATAATTGCCCACAAAATGGCTTCAAATTTCTAAGACTGTAGGAAGTTGATTTACTCATTGAGAATGGTGGATAGAAATGAGAAAGGTGACTATTTGACAATAGGTTAAACCTTTTGACACATTCAGGCTGAGTTGGCTAAAAAAATGCTAGGTTGTGTTGAAAGCACGTCTGATGTTGATCATAAATTGTCAGTGACACCAATCTGCCCTATTCTGTGGCTTCCCCAGTAGCACTTGGTTGCTCTGGGCCATGTTCAAACATGGTGCATTGAACGATTTCTCTTGGAGTGAGATTTTGCCAGACTGATGCTACCTAAAGACAGAGACAAGGGACATTAAAGCGGTAGCAAGGCAATGGTTTACGTGATTAACTTTGGTGTCCAAGCTGAATTTTTTTCTTTACTTTTCTCTCACCCTGTGACCAGACTTAACATTTAAGCAATAATGTGAGCACACCTCCTCCAGCCCACCCCTGTACAGTTTCAATGGGTCGAATAAGTGAATGATTGAAGTCTTACTTTATCTTTGTTGAGATTCCACTGCAAGAACTAAACTCCGTTCTTATTAGATTTTTGTAACTCACTTCAATCTCAGTTCAATCAGTACCTTCTGTGAGCCCTGACACTTCCATGTTTGGGCATAAGAAGTGATTTTGATAGGACACACACACACACACACACACCAATATGACTCGAAACACACACTCTTTCTCATTTCTAGCCTATACTTATTCAATATCTCCAAAGCAAAAAAAAAAAAAAAAAAAAAAAAAGTGCCAATAATTTATAATTTTACCTGAATAATTTCACCCCCATTTTACAGGTGCAGAAATTGGGTCTCAAAATGATTAAGCAATTTGACCAAGAATACACAACCAGTAAATGTCAGCTCAAGACTAGTAGCCAGGAGTCCATATCTTGTCTCCATAACTAAATATTTTCAGATAAAATAAAGTATAATTGGACAAGCTCATTATATACTTCTACTCTCCGATGCAATGTTTGAATGTGCTGAGTCTTCCTCTTGGATATAGAAGACTACTTTTGAAATGATGGCCACTTAATCAGTGTTCCCCACGGTCTGATTCAAAGACTGCAGTGGGATCATGGGGATTAAAGATGAGATTACCTGGCCTTAACGCTTCTCTCCAATCCTGATTCTACCATCACCTCCTATCAAAATTCAAGTTCAGCAGGTTGAAGTAGAGCCTGGTCATTTGCAGTTTTAATAAGATTTCACACGTTCAGTTTTCTTCTGCATGCTAAAGTTAATCTTTCCTTTGCACACCGAAATTTAAAAACCATTGACTTAGCAGGAACCAATTAATTCTTTTCAAACTGACCTGAAAGAGCTCTGCATTTGGGTACATCTACTAGTAAAGATTAATTTATCTTATTTCAAAAACCACCGATCTGAATACATAGAACACAAACCCATTAAAAATTGGCAGGGCAAGGGAGTCCGGAGGTTCCTGTTTAAGAAGGATGCTGAAGTGTTTTTATGAGAAATGGCAGACAAAACAAGTTTTGCCCCTTCATGATTTTATCTATTCACACCCCTACCCCCACCAGCTGTTGCTTTGAAAAGGGGAGATTGAACCACCTGCACCTCCTGGGAAACTGCTTCTGCCACTTGATGGAAAACCCCCCTGGAAGTCATAAGATGGAAAATGGCCTCTACAAATGATTACAGATTGCTATGATTCCGTTCTGAGGGCAGATGCCAAGAATCGTGACTGAAAGCAACATTCTTAGCCACAGGACATTCCTCCTGCTGTGTTCATGTATATTTTCCAAAATGTATCGTTATATCTCCAGTGTAGCCACAAATGCAGAACCAGAGACAGATCCCGCTCCCTGGCCATACCGATCTTTCTTCCCTGGCCTTTGCCCCATCAAGCTACACTGCTTACTTGAAATTTCCCGTTATTTCTTCCTTTTAAAGCATCTATGAAAATACTTTGTAAGGGTATGAAAGGATGTGTGTTCTCACAGTCTGTGACCCAGATGGGATAGGGAAGCCAGAGGGGCAAGAGGAGACACAAACAAAAGCAACCCAGTGGGCTGGCCAGTGAGGCTCAGTGGTTGAGTATCAACCTACGAACCAGGATATCATGGCTCAGTTCCTGGTGAGGGCACATGCCTGGGTTTCAGCCTCAGTTCCCAGTGTGGGATGTGCAGGAGGCAGCTGATCAGATTCTCTCTCACCATTGATGTTTTTATCTTTCTCTCTCCCTTACTCCTCTTCTCTGAAGTCATAAAAAAAATTTTTAAAGGCAACCCCACGGGGCCAGCCCTTCTTTTTAAGGTGCCCATGTACAAACCTGGGCTTTACCAGACACTTGGAAAAGCTTTGGCATCTTCACCCACCTGTTTTGATGCAGTTGTCCGAGAAGTTTGACCTCCATCTAGAGAATGACTTAGGCTTTATATTTAAGTATCATCCCTAGGGCTTCTCCCCCGCCAGAGACACACTCTTGGCCCTGTATGAAGTGGATCTTCCCTCCTAATGACTGGCAGGGCCCAAAGAGCTCAGCAGCAGCACTGACCCATGTAGACCTTGTCATTCGTGTTATATAGGCTTGTGGTCCCAGGAACCTCTGGTTGGGGAGAGGGGAAGAGAAGCAGCTTAATCTTGATCTGACCAGCACTGCTGTGCTCTGTTATATGCTTTTGTATTATATTAACTGAGAAAAGTCCTACTTGCCAACTGTCTCATGAGTGAATGTGACATGTTTTGGTACATGGAAGGATCCTTTTTCATTTGAGACTTTGCACTTTAATAGAGTTGATTATTCTTAAGAGCAAAGTGTTCAGACCAGGACTCCCCTGACAATGTATTAAATCTAACTGAATTCCACAAAAACATATTAATTGCTTACTATGGCCAGACACTAGGGTTATTCTGATTCGCAAAGTACGTACTATGCGGCTCAGAATCACCTGGAAGGTTTGGAAAAAAAATGCTGGGCTCCACCCCTGTAGTTTGATTGGTTGGTCTGGGATAAGCCCCAGAAATGGCATTTTTAACAAGTCTCTAGTTACTGTCAATCCTACTGGTCTAGGAACCATAGTTTAAGAACTATTGCCATAGATGGTTTTTTAAAAGGTTTAGTATAGGACACAAGTAATTTATGTATTGTGCCTAGCATATAATAGGTCTTCAATAAATGGTTGTTGGATGAATAAGTAAATTAATAAAATATAGAATGCAGTGTGTGAGAACATGAAAGTGAGGGAATTTATTCTGGTTACATAGTGTGCCACTTGGAGAAGCATTAAGAGAGAAGGTAGGGCATTGTGTTTTAAAAGTCAAATAGGATTTGTATAAAGAAATGACTGGCATGCATAGTTTCCAAGCTAAGAGAACAACATGGCAAAGGCACAGAGGAGGAAAGGAGACATCATGGTAGGGAGTGTGGACAACCCAGATGGGTATGTATGATATTTACATGTGACCAGGACTGAGCCTTGCCTCTCCAGCAGACACCATTTTGCTACTGGTCCTCCCTCCTCCACCTTTCTGGAGAGTATCTACTTCTTTTACTACTTAATTCCTCCTCTTCCCTCACTGTCTTTCCCTCTTTGGGCAATCTGAAGAGCCTTTGGGACTGAGGCAAATGCATTTGGGGCCACTTTCACATCCACTCAGCCCATCTCTTATTTCTGGATAGCTGTACTAGAGGGTTCCATGCCCATGACTGAGACCTACATCAACTATGTTCTTTAGCTTCTCTGTTCGGGTGTTTTTTCTGTCTCAGAGCTTCCTCCAGAGTTCAAAAACTGCATCTGCTCATATGCAGGAGAAACCAGAGGCCTGGGAAGTTTTTACTCCCCCATTAAACAGTGTGGGAGAGGATCCAGTGGATGCTTGACCAGCATCTTGTTCTGTGGAGGGAGGTTGCTCAGAGGAACTGCTGTAGGATAAACCCAAATGCTACAGTGATCACCGTGTCTGTAACACACCTGTTATTTATTACTGTTGCTGTGATTGGCTTATCCTTCCCTCATCTTGTACTCCACCTCTACCTCACCTTGTTTCCTGGGAGAGTTTCCCCAAATAGATCATCTGCATCTGGATCCTTATCTCAGAAACCTAACTGATATGTGGCCTCCTTGGCCAATGCAAAGCACAGTTCCTGCTATGCTTTTCTTGAATGCTTATTTGAGGTGGCAGATGAAATTTCAAGAGCAATGGCCTTCAAACACAATGGACTTACAGACAGCAGGACATGGGTTGGCCAGTCTCCCTTGAGATGGTATTGGCCTTTACAGCACTGAAGACAAAACAAGTGGTTTTCAATTTGAGTGACAAATTTACTTAAAATTGACCATTGATTTTTGTGACTTTGGTCTTGTAATTTTAAATAAGAGTCACCTCCAGGATAATCCAGAAATTCTAAACGGCTATCCTTCAAGCACATCCAAAATGGTGCCAAAGTTGTGATGTTATAACGCATGCTGTTAGAAAGTAAGATATAAAACATCTGCATTGCACTTGAGCTGGAAAACGTATTGACCAGATAGACAGAAACACATCTCCTTCCACAGTAAAGCTCTAGCAACAGAAAGTCAACCACGTCCTCAGCTGGAGGAGTTGGAAACAACAAAGGAAAGGCTCTCACAACTTTACCGAGGACCCACTCAAAGTACCTGACTCAAATTGAAAAACAGGCTCTGTAAACTCATTTGCTTTGTGCTTTTCACAAAAGCAGAGGCATATTTAGCAGCAGGCAAATTCTGTAGCTCCTTTTCAGGAGGATGATAGCACAGGCTCTTAGTGAAGAGAAAAGGAATGGTCACCAGCATGAATATTTCATCATTGACTTCCTAGGCACCAGAGAACAGCATATACAAATTACACTGATGTGCTGCCAAGAGGAGGCTTCCCAGGGTTTTCAAGGTAGGAGGTTCCACAAAAGCACTAGAAATTCCAGCCACCACATGATATGATTGGGAGACAGCTGGAAACCTCCACAGGCATTTGAGGGTCTAAAATGCAGTCTGAATTTCAGGTGTCTAGTTTTTGCTAAAATCAGTGAAGATGCTGGCTGTGGAATGATTATACTCTTTCAGGCAGCATTCTGATAGGAATCTATGATCTCAGTGAAGGCTTGCATTCCTCCCTATGTTAATATCCTCAGAATGTTCCCCTCTCTCAAAGGAAATCCCTTACTTATTGGTTCATAGGAATAAAAGGCAACGAATTATAAGTCAAGTTACTGGAAACTAGAATGAATAGAAAAGGAGGTGTCTGGGAAAAGTCACAAAATATCTTCTTTTATTTTAAGCTAGAGGCTCAGTGCACAGGATTCGTGCACTGGTGGGGGGGCGTGGCCTGCAGGGATCAGCCCACTGTGTGAGCACCACAGTCAGCCAAGCAGCTATGGACTCACCCTCTGAGTGGCTGCTTCCGCTGTGGGAGTGCCATTCATCCCAGTCAGCCGAGTGGCACTCCCACTGTGGGAGTACACTGACCACCAGGGGAAGCTCCTGCATTGAGTGTCTGCCCCATGGTGGTCAATGCATGTCAAGGTGACTGTTCTGGTCAGTGAACATGATAGTGACTGGTCGACCTATGGTTCTACTCATTCCGCCATTTGGTCGCTGGGTTTTTATTATATAGGATAGAGAGATCAGTTCTTTCAACATATATAGCTTAAGCCTCAAGTCCCTTTATATCTAATATTTGTAGGGAGCTTTCTATTTCATACCACATTGTCATAGGCACAATATAAATTGATTCCAATATCTACCTACTAAAAATGTGCAGGACAAGCATCTTCAAAGCTATTTTAGGTAAAGGCGAACTGTGTTTCAAGTCCTAAGGCTGATTAGTGACTTGGGGCTCTTGATCTAGGGCTTTCACTGCTATGATGCCCTTTCCAAGCCAACTGACAGATGGACCTTTACTTGGATAGTTTTTTTAGCAAGTGGTCCTTGTTCACGGGTAAAAAACAGGGGTTCTCAGAGTGGGTTCTGTACTCTGTTGAATGTTTATCTGGCCTTGAGGACCAGCTCCTGTTCAGACTGCCTAGATTTGAATTCTGGGTCCTCAATTTGCTAACTGTATGGCTTTGGGAAAGTTGCTGTCACCAAATCACACTTTTTCTATCTATAAAACAGGAATAAATATAATTCTTTCCTGGTAAGATGGAAGAATCAAATAAAAATGCAAGTAAGTCATCTTAACACAGAGCTTTAAACTGAGTTTGTACCCATAACAATGAGCTTCTAAGATAATGATGAGGAGAAGGCAGAGGAGGAGGATAATAAAGGTGATGTTGATTGTTATAAAACCCAACAGGGGTCAGCAGCCCAAGGCTAGCATTTATGTTGGCAATATATGCCTGTCTCCCTGTTGGGTTACCTTTTATATAAACACATTTATGCAAGCTTCATGAAATCCAAGTTTAGCCACATTAGTAGAGTTTAAATAGTTTTCATTCCAGAGCCATAATATTTAGTTCTAGAATACTACACACAGTGTGATTTCTTTGTTTTTAAGTTTTTAAATGATGTTTAAGTACATAAAGAAATATATGTGTGTCAGAATCATTTTTTTCAAACACTGGAAATAATAAACAGAAAGCCAAAACAGTGATTATCTCTAGGAGGAATGTAAGGAGGTATCATGAAGAAAAAAACATAGGTAGGTAGATTAAGTGGTTAATGAATTACTTTTGGGTTCAGTGTCAGTCTTGTACATGGTTACCAGGTGTACCTGTTAATAATGTACATTATTTTCAATAGATGAAGTTACACATAAGTTGGTAGATATGTGATTTGATATGGATGCTATTTTGTTGTATTGACAAAAAGCTTCAAAACTTCATATGTCAAATTTGCTGAAGGTGTTAACATCATAGATATTTTTATGCTTAAAAATGTTGCATTTAATGCTCAAAAAAAGAGCATTTGCAGGAAGTTTTAATTCATTTTTTTAAAGAAAAGTGCTTTTGAAAGTTGTCATATACTTTGGGAAGCTTATGATTAACATGTTTCATCTCAAGATACTTATGAATGCTTGTTTAAACACTTTAAAAGTGATGATTTTGATGTGAAAGACAAAGAACGTCCAGGTCAACTGAAAAAGTTTGAAGACCAACAATTACAAGCATTATTGGATGAAGATGCGTCTCAAACTCAAAAACAACTTGCAGAAAGATTAAACATTGCTCAGCAAACAATTTCCAATGCTTTACAAGCAATGGGAAAGATTTTAAAGGAAGGAAAATGGATGCCACATCAACTGAACAAAAGACAAATGGAAAATCGAAAAGTCATCTGTAAAATGTTGCTTCAATGGCATAAAAGAAAGTGTCATTTTGCATTGAATTGTGACTAGTGATGAAAAGTGGATATATTGTGGGAATCCCAAATGCACAAAATCATGGGTTGATCCAGATCAACCATCAACATCGACTGCAAGGCCAAATTGCTTCAGAAAGAAGACAATGCTCTGTGTTTGATGGGATCAGGAAAGTGTGGTGTATTATGAGCTTCTAAAACCAGGTGAAACTGTTAATACTGATCGCTACCAACAACAAAAAATCAATTTGAACCATGCTTTGATTGTGAAACAACAAGAATGGGCCAGAAGACATAGCAAAGTAATTTTGCTTCATGATGACGCACCATCACACACTTCAAAACCAGTTGAAGACACATTAAAAGATCTTGCCTGGGAAGTATTAATCCACCCATTGTATTCACCAGACCTTGCTCCTTCAGATTACCACTTGTTCTGATCGATGGCACACTCACTTTCTGAGCAGCACTTCAAAACATACAAAGAAGTGGAAAATTGGGTCTCTGAATGGTCTGCCTCAAAACAAGAAAAGTTCTATTGGGACGGTATCAACAAATTACCTGAAAGATGGGGGAAATGTGAAGTAGTGGTGGACATTACTTTGAATAGAGCACTTTTGATGTTTCTCTTGAAATTATCGTGTTTTCTTTGATTACAAAATCTGCATTATTAATGGTTATACCTGGTATTATATCATTAACTACATACATACATAAATAATGCTCTATGTATTTTAATGTTGATAGTGGGTAATCAATTAAGAATTTTAATTTGTCCAATGCTTCATATCCTGAATATTAAAATTAAAAATTACAAGATCAGATCAATCTATTTTAATATATGTTTGTCTTTTTTTTAATCCTCACCAGAGGATATATTTTTCATCGATTCTGAAGATAGAAGAAGGGAAAGGAGAAAGAGAAGGAGAACATCAATATGATAGAGAAACATCTATCAGCTGCCTTACACCAGCACCCCGAACAGGAATCAGACTTCCAACCTGAGTATGTGCCCTGACTGGAAATAAAATCTGTGACCCTTCGGTGCATGGGATGATGCTCTACCACTGTGCAACACAGGCCAGGAAATATAATTTTAAAGAATCTATTACCTGTAAGGCATAAGTTAAAAGGCATATATTTATAGTGGACATTAGTAGTTAGCAATAAAAACTATTCTCAAAAACCATGACTTTTATTCCCTGGCACACCTCTATTCTAATTCAGTGGTCATGCCATTGATATTGACTCCTTTCATTCATCTCAGTGATGTTATAACTGGGAGTCTACTTCTACAGAGTCAGGTGGACTCAAACATTGCTAGAAATTTGCCCATGTAGGAAAAAAACAATTATGTGAATTCTGAGATTCAAAATTCTCATTTCTAAAATTCCAGAGACACCATATTTATTCTTTGGGCATAGCATTTTTTAGCTTAGGCTCTCTTAAATTTAGAGGTTTTATAAGTTAGATACACCATAAAGCAGCTACTGAAACAGAAATCTGTGAGTTAATATCTGTCAAGTGCTTAGAAGTGTGCCTGACAAATAGTAAATGCTATATATGTGCTTGTTAAATAAATAAATCTCTTAGGAAATTATGACTGCCTTTCCAGCAAACTGCTATTCAACTCTTCAAAATTCTATGATTTATTTGCCCTGAGAACAATTTGCCAAAGGAAAATGAGGACAGCTTCTATCCAGCACTTTGTTGAGCAAGGTAGAAATGGTTTTATGACCCCCTGCATTTTCATGTCCAATATGTCATATCAATGACAAGGTTCCACCTTATAAAGTCCTACGAAATCCAACAAATTAGTTAGGATAGGTGAAGATAGAGGATGTGGGAAACTATGCTCTTCCCATCCCTGATGTAAATATAGTACATATTCTGAGTTCTTGCTGATGACCATCAGGAACCCAATACATAGGGAGAGTGAAGCAAAGAGAATTGCAGAGAAAGGATTCTAGACCACTTTTAAACTATGCCCTAAGTCTGCTCCACAACCCTTATTTGTTAATTAGTTTGAACTGAAAGCATTTTAGCATTCAGGCATGTGGAACTGGCTGAACTGGGATAATAAATGACAATGATGAGGGCTCTTCTATTCATGACTGGGGAATTGGTACTCTTTTTTAAAAGTTATCCTTATTATTGAAAGTATTACAGATGCCCCTTCTTTCCCCCATTAACTCACTCTACCCCTCTCCAGCCCCTTTTCCAGGCCTTCTTATTTAGATGCTTCCAAAAGTAAATGTCATAAATAATCAAAGGAATAAGGTATACAAAGCAATATCATCCATGTCTCTAGAGATTTTCTTCATTGCATCATTCAATGGTTCTGACTTTCCAAAATGAGAAGAGATAAAATAGTAGATATTCATCAGTAAAATCTTCCAACACCCGTTTTATGTCAGTAAAATCTTTGTAATACCTCTGTTTTCCTGCTGAAAGGAAATACATATTTCTTACTATCAAAAGAGTAGGTCCCTTGGATTTATGCATGCCAGATAATTATTTAAAAAACTAGAGACCCCAGTGGCTGCCAGCTGCTGGCTGCTGGTTGCCAATTGGGGCCTCCCTCCCTTTCCCCAGCCACAATTCGCCACTGCCAGCAAGGGCCTCTCTCCCTTCCCTTGGCCGGCCCCACCCCCTGGTTTAACTCCAAACAACTCTCAGTCAAGGGGGTAATTTGCATACTCCTCTTTCATTATATAGGATTTTATTCCAATACCAGGTTGGTGATATTCCCACATCCCAGGTATTCTAAACTTAATGGAGCAATAGTTTTGCCCCTGCCTCAGTGAAACTGTTCCACTAATGAGGATACACTGAAATTCAAAGAGCTAAATAACTTGCATAAAACCACCATGGAAGTGGCGGAGCAATGATAAAAGTCAAAACTCTAATTCCTCTGTCCAGTGCTTATCTGAGTACACCATGAAAATTGATTAGTAACAGCATTGTATCAGTCAGCAGTTGCTGTGTGACAAACCATCCCCAAAATCCAGTGTCTTAAAATAGTTTATTGTCATGAATCTGTGGGTTAGCTGGGCTGCCTCTGCTCCAAGCTGAAGATCTATGGGTTTGCTTCACTTGGCTCTCATCTTCCTTAGATCATAGGCTCACCAGAAAATGTTCCGATGGAGATGGCAGGGGTACAAAACAGGTCACCTGACTGCACAGGCATTAAAATCTCTTTCTGGTGTTGCAATGTGATAACTTCCCATTAGCCAAGAGAAGTCACATGGCTACATCCAAAGTCAAGGAAAGGGAATGGCAAAGTTACTAGCAAAGGGTAAAAACTTAGGACCAATACTTCAATCTACTACAAATGTAAACAGACTGAGACACATTAAGTAAAAATTATAATTCCTAAAGTAAAATCAACAACTCACAAATGAGGCTTGTTACGAAGAGAAAAGCGTTCCTCATAACTGCAATGCCCTGGGTAATGAGCTCAAAGCGAATGCCTCATCTGAATCAAGTTCATTTATTTCACTTGAGATAAGGATTAATGCTATAAATTTCTCATTAAATATTAAATCACAGCTCTCTCATCCGGATAAATTAGCCTAGATATTAACTTATTCAAGGAAACACCATCCAGCCTCTAATTTGAAAGGTACAGATTTCAGTACAAAGTTGTCTATAAATGGAAGGATTTTTTAAGGACAAGCAAAAGATCCTTTTCTCCAATCTTTGGTCATATTGCAGGTGAATTTCAAGATCATCTTTCAGCTCCACTGAATTTACTTTGGGCCAGAAATAAAATTGTACTTGTTTTGCCCACATTTCTAAAGTGCCACCAATTTCTGATACTCTCAGTAGTATCCATGTTCAGGAAGTAACATGTTTGTGAGAGAACTATTCAACGAACAAATGACCAACCCCCAAATAAGTTTGACAAGAGAAAACAGAGTGGGGTTAAGGAAAGCTGGGGTGGCAGGGATGTATGTTAAGGTCATATGAAATACAGAAAGCCACATCCGAATCTGGAAGCAGCAGGAGCAACAAACAGACCAGCAGGAGGGTGGCGTCCTGAGCAGATCGCCACCACAGCAGCAGATTTTGAAAGTGGTGCCTGTTGCCACTGACCAATGGAAACTCCCACCAGTAGTCAATACGGAAAGAAACAATGATCATTTCTTGCCTTCTCACCATGGACAAGTAGAATATATTGCAAATTATATAGAAAAACTAGAGGCTCAGTGCACGAAATTCATGCATGGAGGGAGGGGTAGTGTCCCTCAGTTCAGCCTGCACCCTTTACAATCTAGGACCCCTCAGGGATGTCCAACTGCCCGTTTAGGCCTGATCCCACCAGGCAGTCATATATCCCTCTCACAATCCAGGACTGCTGGCTCCCAACCATTCACCTGCCTCTCCCTGTTTGCCCCTAACTGCTTCTGCCTACCAGCCTGATCATCCCCTAACCCAGGGGTAGAAAAACTTTTTGACAAGAGGGCCACAATGGGTTCTTAAACTGGACCGGAGGGCCAGATCAAAAGCAACCTGACCATGATGGCATTCTCATCTTGGGCTGCTGATGAAGGAGCAGAAGGGAGAGCAAGAGAACCCTCTGCTCTTTCGGCTCCGCAGTTCTGGATAAAACAGCTGAACGGGCCGAATCTGGCCCGTGGGCTGTAGTTTGCCCACCCCTGCCCTAACCACTCCACTGCCAGCCTGAAAAATAACTAACTGTTCCCCACCCAGCCGGCTCAATTGCCCCTAACTGCCCTCCCCTACTGACCTGGTCACCCATAACTGCCCTCCCCTGCTGGCCTAATCACCCCTAACTTCCCTTTCCTGCAGGCCAGGTCTCCCCCAATTGCTCTCCTCTAGTTTGTCTAGGATGGAATTGAGATCCATTCCTCTTACATGTTTCCACTACCATTTATTTTGAGTTTGCCAGACCAGTCACACCTAACTTCCTTCCCTGCAGGCCTGGTTGCCCCCAATGCCTTCCTTAATGGCTGGCCACCCCTAACTGCCCTCCCCTACAGGCCTGGTCCCCCCACTATTTCACTAGCTGTGAGGATTTTTGCAAATCACATTGATTAACCTATATTAGCCTCAGTTTCCTCATCTGCAAAATGGGGAACTTTAATAATACCTATTCCTTAGTGTGACTGATACTACCAAATGGAGATAATGTATGTTGAGCAATTGACATAATGTTTAACAAATGGCAGAAGTTCATAAATAGCAGCTACATTCATTTTATATACTATTATAGGCTTTTATCACACTAGGATGAATAAATATTTTTGACAAATTGATGAATTATATTTCCTCTTATTCTACAAGACCTTCCAAGGGGCTGTGCCAATATGTACTAAACCTTTGAACAATAAGTAATGATTTTATAAGAATGCACCAAAAAACATTTTCAATATACAAACAATGATTGCAGTCTTCATTTGGTAGTCTGTTTGTATATAGGTAATTGAAAATAAAGATTCCCAAACATCTGATTCAGTTACTTAGGGGGATCTGTATTTTTTAACTTCTCTTGGTTATTCTGGGGCTAATACATTTTCTGGGTTATTCTGAGGCTAATAGAATACATTCTGAGAGAAAAATAGTGACAGTATAAACCATTCTCTGCTTTGATGTTTTACTCCATTCTTCAAAAGAACTGGTATCACATCTTAATCCCTCATTCCATTAGTTCTATCTTATCCTCCAAACTAGACATGGAAACTGTCTTCAGCTGAATTGCACACATCATAATCTTGCCACTTTTGTCATGGTTCCTGGTCCTATCAGTCCCTGTCCTCTCTTCCTCTGCTCCTCTAAGCTTGTCTAGGATGGAATTGAGATCCATTCCTCTTACATGTTTCCACTACCATTTATTTTGAGTTTGTTTCACAGTTCTTTCTTAGATTTATTTTTTAGGTTTTTTTCAATTGCAGTTTCATGTCAATATTATTTGGTATTCATTGCAGGTGCACGGGATAGTGACTATACTTTACAAAGTGTTTGTTTCACAATTTCTGAAGCAATTTCAGCACAAAAATACAATTCAACACAAAGCAAAAGACCCCCTAATGCTACACCTCACTCTGCACAATACTTGTCCCTACCTGTAGCCCAATAGGCCCCTTTCAGTTACAACACTCTGTAATGTCATGGATGCCACAGCAGTGATATTACAGATGACATGCAGCAAAAGAGACTTGCTGTGTGTGAACAGTTGTTACATTCCAACACAAGCAGAACTTCACAAAGGGTGAAGTTTAGGGGCAACATGGTTCCCAGTTTTCCATCCGTAAGTAACTACATGACATTGCAATCAGCAATTGAAAGATAGGCATGAAGCTCTGTGTCCCCAGCATCTGGACAAAACTCCCTTCTCTCCTGTGGCTTCTAGGTGAATTAGAGAATGATGGGCAAATGCTGGGGATCCCTAAGCTGTTTCCTCTATCCCCCCCCCCAAAATGGATGGGAACCCATAGTACTTGCCTTGCAGAGCATTTACCATTGTGACTAACACTATACTGCACCTTCTCCTCTCCTTCGGATGGTGGGGGTGATGGTGGTGAGGTGCCTTTGATGAAACACATCAGAATAAACCCATGCAAATGAATGCATTTCCTCAAAGGGCATGCCCTTTTCCTAACAATGCCAGCTTCTCTAAAGCTATTCTTTGGGATATACTTCCAAGGCCAATTTGTTAACTACATTAAAAATATTCTTGTCAGCCAAAACCAGTTTGGCTCAGTGGCTAGAGCATCGGCCTGCAGACTGAAAGGTCCCAGGTTCAATTCCGGTCAAGAGCATGTACCTTGGTTGAGGGCACATCCCCAGTAGGGGGTGTGCAAGAGGTAGCTGATCGATGATTCTCTCTCATCGATGTTTCTAACTCTCTATCCCTCTCTCTTCCTCTCTGTAAGAAATCAATGAAATATATTTAAAATATATATATATTCTTGTCACTTTATACTGTACCTTATATTTGAAAAAAATCTTGATTACCCAGCTTAATGAGTCATCTAGGTTTAGCAGGTTTTACTATGAAACACTTTGGGATTTTTCCAAAAACCAAATGACCCACAAAGCCTTACAACCATGGAAAATGTTTACACATTGTGCCACAAGCTTAGGAGGACATTCTTAAAGGAGAAGTTTCAAAGATGTTTCCACTAGTGACAACATAAATTACGACAAGTTTGCAGTTGAACATTTTAAAGGTGTCGATACTCAGAAAGTATAACTTGTGGCTTGTATATTATGCTTGTTTATTATTTTTATTTAACCAGTGTTCGCATTATTTATTCATCTCTATCTCACTTTTCTTCAAAAAGGCCATCAAAGGGCTTATAAGGAGACATCAAATACAAGAAATGGCAGAAATTAAAAGTGAAGTGAAAGATCTAAAAAGAAAAACACAGGAGAGATATAAACAAAAAACAGAAATGGGATTTCAAGTGCACATTGATTGTCGAGTGAACTTGTGGCCCACAATATGGCCGGCAGCCAATGGAAAAGGGCAAGCCAGGCCGGCTACACAATTCACAATGTCCACAAGAGAGGAAACGAAGGAACTGCTCAGGAAGAATTGTGTAACTTACAGTGCTTCCTTTTCCCATTAGCCCATAGGCAGGGCAGGTCAACCTGCTCAGAAAATCGTTCTGAATCAATGCTACAGGTGACTAAGAGAATAAGGCTCCAAATTCTGATCCATGCTGAATTACTCTATGAATATGGCAGCAATACTCATAGTCTTAAAAATGTTGAGGCATGCATATAACAAGACATTTGCCTTGATCAAAGTAAGATTGCCTTTAACAACATAAAATAAAAAGTCCTAACATAGAATAATATTAATTCCTCCAAGAAAAAACAGTACTTGCAGCTGGCTTCCTAAAATTATTTCATTAGGTCATTGTTGGATGGGATGAGAATGTAATATATAATTAAAATTTAAGGAGCGCTAGCTGAAAATATCTACCATAGAATCATTGATATAGCCCTTCTTTAAGGAATATATTTTGATTTTTTTAGTGGTTGCACTATCTTATCACATTTCTCTGAAGATATTTATTACATTCACACATATGTTCAAATAGGCTTGTTTATAGGCCATCTTTTCATATTGCATATAATAATGGAAAATTGAAAGTACTTAAATATCCTCAACAAGGTCATGGTTAGGACACGGCCCACCCTGAAACACTACATGTGTGTTAAAAAGAATAAGGTACAGTTAAATTCACCCATGAGAAGATTCTAAAACATATTTGCTTTATTTTTCTTTTTGCTCTATTGATTCTTATTGTCATCATTCCTCTAACGATTGATTCTGCTGGCTTTCTCTCACAATGTTACTCTTACTGATTCTGGTAGTGTGTGCATTTGGACTTTGAGATTCTCTATTGGTCTGCCTGTGAATACTGTGCTTGTCATCATTCTCTGTGGAGAGAGGAGAATGTGCAATCTGGCAAGGCAGGCAAGTAGCTTGTCTTATCATCCTTTGTCTCTCCCCTCCACGTGATGTCAGTAGCTACTGGAGCATTGTCCTTTCTCTCGGGCCCAAGAGATCCCGCTCATTGCTTCTGCGGGGTGCAGGGGAATATGGGGGGAGAGAACACTCAGTTAATTTTTTTTCTGTGAACTGCTTGGCACAATTTGGGGGTGGGAATATTACAGAGCCTCCTGGCTTCTCCTTGTGTGGCACTAAGCTCCATCATGCTGACGCTGTCCCACTGCCTATATCTGCCTATCCTGACTTTGAACCTGTCCTGAGACTGTACCTATTCTGTGAAGAAAAATCACATTACAGGCTGCAGGTTTCCCATTTCCATCCAATCTGAACTGTTTCAGGGATTTCTTATAACATATGTCGACCTAGAGGATCCCTTCTGGTTTTCCAGCATTGCTATAGATTTGTTTTTAAATCAGGTGCTTTGTGTCATTTCTTGGAGTTTGGAGTGGGAATGGTGTGTGTGCCGAGCTCATTCTTATGATCCAGTCTCTACAGGTACATTGTGGAAACACTGTGTTCAGTCCTGCCCTGCATCCTCCTCCTCCATAAAAATACTGTTGGGACTCCATGGGGATTAGGTGTACAGAACAGATTACATTAAGCAAAATGTATTTCCTTACAATAATGACTTTTCCAATATGTGGACAAACATTTCTTCCTTTTCATATATTTTCTTTATGGAATGGTATACTTCTGTTCACACAGATCTTAGACACCTTTTATCATTTATCCCTGGGTAGTTTATGCTTCTGATGCTATTGTGAATGGGATCTCTTTTCTCATTAAAATTTCTAAGCGATTCCTGCTGGCATGTTAGGTAAGCTATTGATTTTGATATATTCATTTTGTAACTGACCACCTTGCTCAGCGCTTTTATTTTTTCTAATAGCTTTTCAATTGATTCCCCCACGCTTGCCAAGATAGTCAGAGGACAATGTGTGATATGTGTAGCAGTGTTTTCATTTCGGTATTGCTTATAACGGAGAAAAGGAGAAAATAACATGAATCTTTATCAACAGGAAAATAAGGAATAGGTTGAATAAGTTATGATGCATTCTGATGAAAGAGCACACACAGCCACTTAAAATAAACAAATGTGAAAATAAGTCCATAAATAAAAAGGAAAAATAATATATCATAAATACTCTGATCTAATTTCCTCATTCTTAACAAAAAATAAGTCTTTGTATATGTATTTCTATATTTATACAGAGAGAAAGAGGGGGAAGTTGGACAGGGGAAAGAGGAGAGAGAGATCAAGATGAGGTAGACAGGTAGATGGGTAGATAGGTAGGTAGATAGATAGATAGATAGATAGAGGATAGTTTTTACAGAGAGGAAGGGAGAGAGATAGAGAGCTAGAAATGTCGATGAGAGAGAAACATTGACCAGCCGCCTCCTGCACACCCCCCACCGGAGATGTGCCCCAAACTAATGTACATGACCTTGACTGGAATCAAACCCGGGACCTTCCAGCCCACAGACCAACGCTCTGCCACTGAGCCAAACCTGTTTCAGCAAGAATAGTTTTTAACAGTTATACAACCAAAAGCTAAAAATTGATTATGGCTGGTTTTTTTATCCCTTTTTTAAAAAAGACTAACAATGATAAAGTACTACTTTTGTAATAAAAGTTCCTTCCAAATGCACATTATGGTGGCTTGTTAACATCCACAGCCACCATTCTCCAAGGCATGTCATACTCTTCCTGTGTGTAGACCAGAATGGTGTGGCATCTTGGGCTACACAGTGCTGGCCTTAGGATGAGATGAGTGGCTAAGCTAGTCAGATGGGACTCTTCCATTGGAGTGGAGAAGATAAAAGAGAATGATAAAGGGGGATTCTCAGGAACTATACTAAAACAGAAGAGCTGGGCGAGGAATCTGTTTATAGATCCTTACCATGAAGTCATATCGAATATGGGATAAGTCCAGCCATGCTGATTGTGACAAGGGCATCTCAAAATTTAAACTGCTTGAGCTAATAGGTCCCAGTGTATATTGTGTCAATTATTTATGCCATGTTGACATAACCTGGTGCAAGTCTTTAAATTTGGTGGGAAAATATCACTAACTCTTAACTCTAGGATATCAGCATCCCCAAAAGCCCTCTGCTTTTAGAAATGAGCCAAATGAGACGAATAGACTTATTCTGGATATTAATCTTTATGGCAGAAAGTCTTTACATAAATATGAAAATACCTCCGACAATGGACTACATCCTTTATGACAGCTAAATTTAAATGATCACAAAATGGCAGAATTTCATGATTGGAAAGTGCTTCACTGCTTATTGAGTATGTTTGAAACTAAGTGAAATTGGCATTTTTCCATACTATCATTACATATGGTCAGTTAGAAGAAAATAAAAGTCGCTGCCAAGGTAGGAAAAAGAACATTTTTGTCCATCAAAGGGATATCAACAAGCATGCTGTAGGAAAGAGGAGACATTTGTTGAGTGCACTGTTCTAGAGCCTTTATGTACAACACCTCACTGCCACTTTACAACAGACCTCTAAGGTATTTCCATTATCTCTGCCTGTTGTAGGCAAAGAAAAATTGGCATTGAGAAAAAACAGAGCCTGGGGATTTAAAAAAAATGTGTCCCATTATTTGACTCTGCTTCTGCTGCATCTGACTGACATATAGGCATCCCTCTGTGCTTCTTAGCCAATGAGAAATGAACACCCACTTGCGTTTACTCTATTACAACCTTTGAACAAAGAATAGTTAGTTCATTGTCTCTCAAGATGGTTTACCATTTGTTGGGTATTTAATTCTTCTTCACAATGTTTTTGGTTTCAAGTAACCAAGTTCTCACTGAAAGGTCCTTAAACAATAAGAAGAAAAATATCTTATGAAACATGAAATCCAGAAATATGGCAGGCTCTGGTTTCATTCACATAATGAACTAAATCTCACGTAAGACCAAAGTTCTTTACTTCTCGTCCCAGGTGCCATATCTGCTGTCTTTTTTTCTTTGTTGCCCTCAGTCTGGCTTCCCTCACAGCCCCAGGATGAGAAAAGTCAATCTAAGCATCCACACCCAGACTTGACAACACTGATACCCATAGTTCTTTCTAAGGAACAAGGGGACTCTCTCAGAAGCCCTCAGCATACTTCCCATTGAGCATAACTGGGTTACATGCTCATCTCTCAACCAGTCACCAGCAAGAAACACGAGCTCTCCTTGATTGATTGGGACTACTCGCTAGTCAGTCCCCAGTGCTGGGGTTGAGATGAATAAGAAAACTACTTCCTTGAAGGGTCTTACTGTACCACTGGAGAGGAATTAGCACACTACATCCCATAGGCCAAATCTGGCCCACTCCCAGTTTTTGAACAGCCCATGAATATGCAAAATGGTTTCTACAGATGAGCCTTTGCAATCAAAATAATGAAGAACACTAACTTTGAATTGAGATGTTATCTTCCCAACAAAACAACAAATACCATTCCAATTAGATCTACATTACAAAAATTTGTACTCATTATTAATATATTTTAAATCAATTATATAAAAATTGATTTTCAATTCTATAAAAATTTATGAACATATATTTTTTCCCTTGTTTTATAAATACCTACACAAAATCCTCAATTTTGCCTTTGGGGCTACAAAGCCAAAAGTATTTACCATGTCTCACCTTTTGTAAAGAAAATCTACCAATCTCTGCACTGGAATCATCCAGCCCAAAAGCAGCCAGAAAAACGTCCTATTGAATATCCTGATTATAAATATAAGGAAGCCGCCGAAATCGGTTTGGCTCAGTGGATAGAGCATCGGCCTGCAGACTGAAAGGTCCCAGGTTCAATTCTGGTCAAGGGCATGTACCTTGGTTGAGGGCACATCCCCAGAAGGGGGCATACAAGAGGCAGTTGATCGATGATTCTCTCTCATTGATGTTTCTAACTCTATCCCTCTCTCTTCCTCTCTGTAAAAAATCAATAAAATATATATTTTAAAAAGATTTTTAAAAAATAAATAAATATAAGGAAACCAATGTCTCCAGAAGAAGGGCCTGCCCTCCCATTTCCCAGCAGCATTAGGACTGCCCCTTCCTCCCACTCACCAGCCTCTGGGCTCTGCCATCCTCTTTCCCAAGTCACAGTTCAACAGATGTTTGGTCAGTAACTGAAAAGAAGCAGACTTTCTCAGGGAACACGGAAATCAGACAGCATGCCTAATCGCCACCAAATGTTCCTATCCACTTCTGCGTTTTGCCCCTTCTTAAGTATAATAGAAATCTAATGCTTGGATGCAATTCGAACCTCACTCTGTCTCTACCAAGTGCTTAAGGATGTTATGTGAGTAGTAGCTATGAAGAGGGAGCATAATCAGTTAGACGTGAACAAAGTGGAAAGCCTAACAAGAATTCTACGGCCTAATAATGATTCATTAAAAAGCTCTGGCAAGACAGACCAGATTGGCGGTGAGCTGGCACCTTAGGTTCCTTAAGAAGCATCCCAGTAATGCCAATGTGCCTCTACCTGGAGACCCACCATCCACACAGCTGAACTTTTTACCAGGGGCACGGTGTTTACGTTCGATCTTGACTTTTCATATTTACAAAAAGGTCAGACACGACTGAACAACCTGCCTGGAGATTTTATTTAAATGTGCTGTATTTTTAAAGAGGCTTAAAAAAAAAGCATTCAACTTGTGCTTGGAATGAAGGAGCCATTTGATTTGTGTTTCAAAGGTCAGCAGGGACTGGGATGAGAAGGGTTGAGAACTGACAGCTACTGGAGCAGTTTTTCCTCTGTGTTCATGAAACCTTATTCAAAAGTGCATTGATTATAAATACCTTCAAAATATCTGCTCTTCTAGTAGTTGTGCTTGGGGAAATTAGAATCCCAAGTAAAGTGTCTTAATCAGTTAAATTCCTAGAAATTAAGTAGACAATAGATAAAGATAGATAGATAGATAAATAGATAGATAGATAGATAGATAGGTAGGTAACAGATAGATACATAGATAATAGTATTGCCATGGCTAAAAAACATGATTCTCTGAAAATTGCTTGATGTTGCAGATCAAGTAAAGCTTCAGAGAAAGGATGTTTGGCCAGCACACTGTGCTTAATTTGCAGGGGAATTTACATTAAGAATGTTCACATTATGGTGATGGTTGGCTGGGGGTGTTTTTCTACATATTTCTAACTCTTTCCTATCACATGCAACCTGTTGTGGATCGTCACCTACAACGTGATGCTTGTGAGAACAAAGGCATGGCGGTCATGCCTATCGAGACTATTGAAACAGTGTCTTTCCTTCCAATCCATTCAGGTAAGTTCTGCACAAATAAATAAAGCTCTCTCGGTAGACCACAAAAATAGTGTTAGTGTTAATTTGGAAGAAAAAATCCAGGCAAGTGTTGACAGTTTAAGTAATAAAGAAATCCTACTTTAAGGAGGAAAGAAACTTGCTTCACTGGTGTGTCAGAGAGAAAATGAAGAACGTATAGACAGGGATCTGAGGAGGTGGTGATAACAGAGGAAAAGCAAGAAGCATCGCATACATTTGGCATTTTCCTACCTTATTCCAGGATACATTTCTTTATGTACCTTAGGCCCTCACACCCTCTGTTTGCAGAATAGCACAGTGGAAAGCAAAGGAGCAAATCAGTGGAGAGAACTGAGTCATTTGTCCATCATGCTAACTAAGTGAGATCTTCTATGGAAACTGCTCACCGAGGTGCCCGAGTGTGATAGAATCTGTACAAAATGTAAGGGGATAGAGAGCAAGTGCAAGTTCACAGAGGTGCTGCCAAGACCCTCCCCGCATGGACCTTATCTTCACTTAGAATCATGAGACTGAAGAGGAAGCTTAGGGGCCCCGTGGCTCTCAAATTTGACTGCATATTGGATTCATCTGAGGAAATTTCTGTTTTAAAAAATGTAGATTCTTGAGCCCTTCCCCACATCTGTTCAATTTGAATCTCTGAGATGGATTCCTGGCGTTAGTAGGTTTAAAAAATAGCTTCCATTTATTCTAGTAACAAGCAGGTGTGGAACCTTTTGATTTAATTCGCCCTCCATCAAATAAATCTCTTCTTCCCCATCCTTGTTCCAAACTCTTTGGGACACATAAACGCTCTCAGACAGGATTTTCTGTTGTTAGACAATGCTTTTCTATGAGGTGCAAAAATCTTCTCACTTTCATACCCCCTATCTTACTTGTTAGTACAGAACAACCCTTCTTAATCAGTAACTTTTCCAAAATCTTAAGGAGGCTATTCACCAAGCCTACTGTACTATTTTTTCCTTCTCAAATTCCCTCAAATATTTCTCCTAGGACATGGTTTCTAAACTAACTCGCTGTTATCTTCCTTCTCATCTCAGCACTAGGCCAATTATACTGCTCCTTAAAAGATCAGAAAAGAGCACAATGGAATTCTCAGTGTGGCCTGATTTGCACAATCCTTTTCATAGTCTCCTGCTAAGCAGTCTAATGTTTTATTAGTTGGTTTCTATCTTTTGACAGCTATCTCATATTGCTCAAGTTATGGTTCACTGCAAACACAGATGTTCTTCGGAAACTGCTACCAAACCAAATCTTCCTTTTTATTATATTCACTTTAACTTTTGAAGCAAATAGAGGTATATATTCACTATTCTTACATTTCCTTTTGGAGATTGTGAAATCATCATTCTAATTTATTGATGTAATAAACAGATTTCTTTTTTAAATATATTTTATTGATTTTCTTTTTTACAGAGAGGAAGAGAGAGGGATAGAGAGTTAGAAACATAGATGAGAGAGAATCATCTACCAGCTGCCTCTTGCACATCCCCTACTGGGGATGTGCCTGCAACCAAGGTACATGCCTTGACTGGAATCGGAACCCGGGACCTTTCAGTCCTCAGGCCGGCGCTCTACCACTGAGCCAAACTGGTTTCGGCATAAACATATTTTTTATTTTAACCAACATAAGCATAATCTTTCTTTGCTTTGCATCATCTCATTTAGCCATTGGCTGGGGCGGGGGGGGGAGAATCTAGATAAAGGATTAAAGTCTGTGGAACTCCACTAGAAATCTCCACCTGAATGGCTATAGATTCGCACAGCCAGCTACAGGTATGACATTATAGAATGCTTGACTGTCAATACCAGGAACCTACCTTGAAACATCTAGAAAACCAAGTCTATAGTTCTTAAAAAATTCTCTCTCAAATCTGACATCTCCCCTATATCACTTGCAAGCGACATTTTTTAACACACCAAAGAAAACGTTGAACATCCTCTGCCCCAGAGCTTTTCAGATTGTAAGATTATGGTCAAAACAGTGAAACCATGAGACAATACTCTGAAGTTTTCAATGCTTGTAATTCCAACATGCACAGTGATTCTGAGAATAGAAGAAAACCATCAGTTTGCTTTAGGCTATTCCATGAAAACACTTTCTATGAAATACTGATTTATACCAAGATAATCTTTTATCCCTCATGTTTTACTAGTATTTCTAGCTACTTTTCTAACAAAGCCCCGCCTCCTTCCCCCCTACCCCCCCACCCCCCCCACCCCTGTCAACTAGCACATCATTAGATGTACTTTTAGTGGTGTATCCTTGTAATAAAGTCAACTGAACAAAACCCAGAGGGAAGGAATTCTTTCAAATATCGTTTGGGATGGAAAAAAAACAACCCACAAAAGGAAGGCAACACTGTTCTTTTAGAAAGAACCTGCTGTGACAAAAAGAAACACTAAAAGTGACAATTTTGTGATCCAAAGGGAATGCAAAGTCAGAGTTCCCACCAACAGAGAAGGACACAGGTGCAAACACCAGGAAGGGAAGGTTGCCGGTCCCCTATCTGAGCACAAATAGCTTTGTGTCTCGCCGTGCTCAGGAAGACAAGCTACGAGCATCTTGCATCTCTTTCCCACTAAATACCTTCCTTCTTCTTAGTGGTGCCATGACCCCAGTTTTGTAAAAGTTCCCACACAAATTCTTTCCCAGAGATTCTTGGGAAGCTTCCTGCGTCACTCCCCACTCCTATCCCCAGAGTGTGTTAACACCTGCCAGAGCCACTGGTCCAATGCTTTCAAACTTTAATGGGCTGAGAATCATTAGGAAAGCTTATTCCAAATGTAGCATCCTGAGACCTGCCCACCAGAGATTTAGAATGTGTGGGATAGGGCCTAGGAATTTTCTCTCTCTTTTTTTTTCCCAATAATCAACACAAGTGACTCTGATGCCTGCTTGAGACACATCATCCCACCATCACAGGATAAAAATGGGAATAGTCCAATACTGGAGCCTGGTCACGTGGACACGGAATTTGTATTATCATGGTATGAGGTACTTCTCTCCCCAGTGTCCAAATCAGCAGGTTCTGGTTTTAGGGTCATCAAAGTTTGTATGCAAGCCATTTCAGAAAAAGAAGAAACCTATAAAATGACTGTGGCTCACCAAAAATATGGGTTCAGCAAAAATATGCTGTTAGACTATTAAGCTTTGGTTTCTTTATATAATAAGATTTCTTTTATAAAAAATACCATACACCATAAATATAAATGCTGTCTCGCCTAATAAACCACGAGATTGCAGTATCTGAATATACATGATAACACCTTGCCAACATTCCCCACAAATGCTCTCGCCATCTGTGAGCTCAGTGAGACAGCAGGGCATTTGCAGACCGAGCCAGGAGCTGACCCACTGGTGGCTATATTCACAGTAGATGATGGAGAAGAGTCGCTTGCCACTTCTGCTCAGGCCCCTGTGCTGTCTAGGCAAGACAAGTTCCAGGTCTTTTACCAGCTGACTTTCATTTCTCTATAAACCTTGCTTCTGAAAGTCCCAAGTCAACCCACACAAGCAGAATTCCTTTTTTTCCAAGGAATGTGAGGTCATGATGTCTCTATTTGAACCTGAATTAAAAGTGCTTTAATTCAAAACAAAGTAAGAGAATACAAGTAAGAAAAATTTTATTAATAAATAACATACAGCCGAAACCAGTTTGGCTCAGTGGATAGAGCGTCGGCTGCGGACTGAGGGGTCCCAGGTTTGATTCTGGTCAAGGGCATGTAGCTTGGTTGTAGGCACATCCCCAGTAGGGGGTGTGCAAGAGCCAGCTGATCGATGATTCTCTCTCATCGATGTTTCTAACTCTCTATCCCTCTCTCTTCCTCTCTGTAAAAAATCAATTAAAAATATATTTAAAAAAATAATTTAAAAAATAAATTACATACAGAAACAAAAGGGCACAGATTATAAGTGCTCAGCTGGAGGGATTTTCACAAATCCCTACCCCTCTCTACCATCCTCCAGATCAAGACACAAATATCACAGTATCCAGAAACCTCCTCCTACATGCATCCATACCCAAGGGTGTGGCATGGTTTTGCTTATTTAATGCCCTTATTAAGTGACATAATATTATATGGGATTTTTTTGTCTGGTATCTTTCAAAACAATTACTTTTAATACATGAATGCCCAGCATCTAGTGCCCTCTGTTCTCCCGAGATAGCAACATTAAACACCTGTAAGGATTCTTAAAAAGTGTTCGGAAGCACAAAGCAGTTGATATACCTTCTGAGAACATTTCCTATATTTTAGCAGTGACCTATAGCCTGAAATTGGCAGACACTCACCATAGAAACCATTACTGCCTCTCTATCATATAATAAATTCACATCAATGCCTGCTGTGCTCCCAACTGGGCTGTCAGCTCTGCTTTAGTATTATGGAATAAAAAAGGCATGGCTCACAATCACAAAGCACTCAGGATGTATCTGAAGAGATCAGTACACACACACACACACACACACACACACACACACACACACAGAAAGAAAACTCAAGACGTGTGTGTCTATATTGATAGTACTACACTGTGTGGTCTACTAGACAATTAGAGAAAAGAACAATAAGGTGCTACTTGCATTACAGATAATAATTGCTTAAGTTACAGACACTAATTACAAAGTGAGTTATGGAGGATGTACCCCAATATATGCTTGTTGCCAAGGGAAGGGTTCATAAGGAAGATGACATTATAGCCTGCTCATTGCAGCCATTGCTACAAAAGTTGTCTTATTCATGTCATTAGAGTAGGAGCAGGCAGCTCTGCAGGGAGATTAGAATCAGGCAAGCCTAGGTGAGCAAAAGAAACAGGTCACCTACAAGTAGGAGCCTACTGACAAAACAACCACCACAACAGAGATGTCAACATTTGAGAGTTAGTAGTGGTTTAGTTCTGAGATATTTTTTTCTTCAGGGAAACTCAGTATCTTCTTATTCAACTCATTAATTTGAGCCAATGATAGAGGCTCCAAAATTGAATATTATGTTTTGGTAACAGTAGTCATTGGCCCTCTCCCCCCCAAAAAAAATTTCTGCATAGCACCAAAGAGTTCCTTTATATTTGGCAAAAGTATTAAAAAAAAAACCTTAAAAATAGGATTAATTGGGTTTTAGGAACTTTTCCAGGAATTTATATGTTAGCTATAATCCTCATCATGTTGTAAAAGGCAAATATGTGAAAACTAATACTATGAGAGCTGCAATACCTTTCTTGGGATTAAATAGCCTGTAAGAGGAATAGCCTAGATTTGAGCCCAGGTCTATATACAAAAATCACCTAGACAGCAAAGGGTGATCCCTTGTAGATGGGTGTGCTGATATGTTGATCACAATGGTCCAGTGTAAGAAGTAATTACATGGTTTTATTCTATGCTGTAAATTCTTTATTTTGTATTGCTCTTAACAGTCCCACAAATAGGTGCATTTTCTTTGGACAGTCACGGTGACCATACTGTGTAAGCAAAACAAGCCACAGACCACAAATCAGAGGAAAACACCGCGTTTGTCAGTGGGAGGCCACAACGGAAGGCCAGGTCTTCCGATTTCACCATCGGTACTATTTTCAGTGGAAAAAGCACAACTGTAACACCGCTGTGTGGATGTGGAAGATAAACCATAATATGGTCCTTGAGTTGTGGGTGAGACAAAAATCCAAGATAGTTCCACTGATGAAATATCTTTATAAGACAGTTGCTCAAAACGCCCTTCTTAAAAGAGACCAGGGTGGTAAGATTCAAAAGTCCTAACAATTATTTATTTCATCAAAACGCTAGCCTTGTGCAGCAGCATGGAAATTTCAAATGCCGTTGCCTGCATCTGTCTGAGAATAAGAGAAGCAGAGGAAGGTTAAACATGCAAATGATGCTGCAAAATTTATGTCCGTGGATGCGTCTGAATTCCCAGCCCGCAACCCGGGTGAAAGGAAAGCAAGCATGAAAGGCAGCTGGCAGGCTGTCCTAGAAAACATACCGCCCTAGAGCACCATGCCTGAAGAATCAGGCAACATCGCTAGATGATTGAAATGCTTAGTTGCTAACCTCAGCCTAAAGGAGCCTTGTGTTGGCAGTCCTCGCTAAGATTCTTGGGCTTATCAAGCAAGCCAGCATCCCATGACACTCAAGAGCCTCAGAAAAAGAGCATCTTAGGACACTTCTGGACCAGACAGCCCGCTCCTCTTCAGAGATTCAGGAACAGTTTCCAAGGGCAGATTGGGTGAGATGTCATCAAAGTCAACCTCCAGGAGTTTCACGCACCCTCCTTGCCAACTGGCTTTATCTACTTGTTTAAAGCCTCCCTGTTCTATTAGGTAATGCCAGGGCTCCACCCCAATTCCCTGGGATATATTTTGAGATGTTTGTGCATACTCTTCACCCCTGTGGTGTGCTTTACATTCCAGCAGCCAGCAAGTATTTCAACTCCCTCAGGTTACTGGGAGAGCCTGAAGCACCTGAAAATGCATGTGCCTCTTGAGGAGCCCTTCACCAGTGTTTGACAGGTGTCAGCTTAGGAGAGACCCAACCCCTATGCACAGGTGCCCAAACAATTATGTTTGTGCCTGGAATTCCACGGAGATTTTCATTAGCCAGTTCTTTCAGCCTTCTTCTAAGCAAGAGGGGTCAAATCCAGTTCAATAAGCCAGCTGAAGAGAAAATGCCATTCTTCATGGGATACTCCTTCCCTTTGAGAAGCCAACCTACAATAAATTTCACTCCCATCCCTCTTCTTCAGTTACAAAAAAACAGAAGTCCCCCTGCACACCAATGTACACAAGGAGGTTCTAGGGAAGGTGCGGGAACTGTGTTCTGTGCCAGCAATACCTAAGGTCTATATTGGCTTGTCAAAAGGCCCCACTACAGAATAAGTGTCTGGAAGGAATTAAAACTTGAAGCTGCAACGATCATGTGTGTGGGTGGGTTTGAAGTATGGAATTGGATGGAAAGGTCAGGACAGTCCTGTTTCTCTGGTTCCTAAAGTGTGGTCACTGGGCCAGCAGCATCAGCCCCACCCCAGAACTCCTAGGGTGCAGGCCCAGCAATCTGAATTTTAGCAAGCCTTCCAGGTGATCCTGATATGCTGAAGTTTGTGAGTAACTATTTAAGGTATAGCTCATAGAAACCCTGCCACCACCAAGTGAGTGGCTGTTGGCATTCCCTAAATACTGGATGCTACAGGGATAATGGTTTACATTTACTAAGCCATTACAGATCTGGTAACACATGGTACACAGGGTTTTGTTTTGTTTTTCACTGTAGCTTTAAGGCCTTTAAAAAAGTCAAAATTCCCACCTATGGACACATCACTGCCTCATGTGTGGATAAGGGTCATGTGGTCCCAGTCTTTTCTCTCTTCTGTGCGGCGGCTCACTGGGGTTTGCCCTCCTGCCAACACTTTGTCACACTATGTGGGAAAGTCTTCCCAAGATAACATGTTTCCTATTTAGAATAGAGGCCTCTTCCACTAGGTCCAGCTTCTGCCCTTGTTTGTTAACTGCCTCTCAGATGTTGTCAGGAGGTGGGGTCAGGGTAATAAGGACATAATAGGAGGAAATGCCAAGTCATGGGCACAGGCTAGTGGAGAATCCTTACCAGCTTTAGAGACAGGAGTGAGACAGCAGCCACCAGCAAGAAGTTTATTCATTCAGAATACCTGGACTGAACATACCCTGGTTGGGACCTGCAAAAATTGCAGCAAATCCAAACAGTAGGAACCAATGTATGTGAGGTTTCAATACGCTCCTACCAAATTAGGATGGGAAACATTCAAAATGATGTGAAATAAACTGAAATGAGAAAGATAAATAGAAATACCAAGAGTCGAGAGTGATGTCCTCCAACTGGAAGTGCTGTGAGACCTCAGGTACAGGAGTAGCCTCTCTAGATTTCTTTTTTTTAAATGTATTTTATTGATTTTTTACAGAGAGGAAGGGAGAGGAGAGGGATAGAGAGCTAGAAACATCAATGAGAGAGAGACATCGACCAGCTGCTTCCTGCACACCCCATACCAGGGACGTGCCCGCAACCAATGTACATGCCCTTGACCGGAATCAAACCTGGGACCCTTCAGTCCGCAGACCAATGCTCTACCCACTGAGCCAAACCAGTTTCGGCTAGATTTCTTTTTATTCTTCTTTAAAATTAGCAAGTCGACTGGATGACCGCCAAGGCCAATTCCAGCTCTAAAACTCTGTAAATCTATGACTACAGTCCGTCCCTTTCCTCTCTTAACTGTGCTAAGTCCCTGTGGGTTTAATCACCACTTTTTAATTTCTGGGTACATTTTTCCTATTGACTTTTCAAAGGGAAAACTTCTAAGGATTAAAGATGTTATTTTGGAGTCTCTACTTTTGAACGGGGTGTGCAGTTGGTGCCTACAAGGAAAGTTATCAGGGTAAGCACATTTGAGAAAAATGCATTTCAGCACTTCAAAAGAAAGAGTTTAATAAATATTAAGACCAAGAAATGGAATTTAATAAATAGTAAGAGAAAATAGTCTCTCTTCTTCTCTTAATATGTATAATAGACTTTATTTTTTTTCATACCTGGCTCTCTTTTCTCATACTGTTTATTAAACTCTTATTTCATACTTTGCTCCATTCTTTATTTGCATAAATAAATCCTCAAACCAACCATAAAAGGTAAGTACCATTATTATCTCTACTTTACAGTAAGGAATCTGAAGTTTAGGGACATTCATTAATGTTTTCAAGATGACACTAAGAGGAAGTGGCAGAGTTGGAACCTAAATCAATGATTAGTTGAGTCCTAAGCTAAGGCCTCCAATATTTCCTTTGTAAATAGTTGGTTTGGTGCTCTAGCTGGTTTCGCTCAGTAGATAGAGCATCAGCCTGCAGACTAAAGGGCCCTGGGTTTGATTCCCGGTCAGGGCACATGCCCAGGTTGCAGGCTTGATCCCCAGTAAAGCGCATGCAGGAGGCAGCCAATCAATGGTTCTCTCTCATCATTGATGTTTCTATCTCTCTCTCCCTCTTCCTCCTCTTTGAAAGCAATAAAAATATATTTTTTTAAAAAATAAAATAAAATAAATTAGATGGTTTAGAATTTTAAAAATTAGTTTTAAGAAATTTGTAAAGAGTTTACTTATTTCTTAGTGTGACCCTTATAAGTTTTTGGCATATTTCTCCAGGCAGAGGAGTGGATTTTGCCATTGAACCTGGACACAGTTATTGGAAAAATATCTTGTTCACAAATGAGGATAAGGAGAATGAAACCAAGATTGATCCAATGGCATCAGGGTCTGTGTTCATCATCTGAGCCTGAGTATTGGTTGAATTCCTATTCTGAACAAGTTATGTGACCTTGGGAAAGTCAATTGACATCTCCAGGCCGTAGTCTATCTATAAGTTAAGGAAAAAATTATTTCCTTAAAGAACATAAGCTGTGATTGTTCTCACATCAGACAAATCTTCAAGAATTTGCAAGCCAGGCCCTTCATATCTACACAACAAACTCCAAAGTAAAGTTAGACAAGTAATCAGGACTTAGAAGTTGGTACCTAGAACTTTTGTTCTCCTGCATTTAAGGCTTCTCTGAATTGTACATTTCTACATTTACATGCCACATATTTCCAAGTAGGGTTCTCTGCTCTTGTTCCATTTGCTTCATCTCCCACAAGCTAGAATATTGTAAAAATGTATTTTACTGATTATTCTAGAAATCAAAAGTCTTTGTTTTAATGTACAGCAGTCACCTGTAGCCTGCTTACGTTATTGCTCCAAACCTGACAATTTTACAATTTTTTTTCTTGCTTGAGCCTTCAATAGGAAGGACCCCAGGACTCCTGGAAAAAAATCATTTTCTACTCTGTTTCCCTCTCCACTTCTCCAGAAACAAAGTGTTTAGAACAAAGGAAATCAATATTCATCTTTCTCTACAGAAATCATTTCTACTAGCTCTCTCTAGCTGCTTGCATTTCCAATATTTGTTGTTTTAATTTTTGTGTGTGTAGACTTGGTGAAATACAGATTGAAATGAGAGCCAAAGAGGCAAATCTGGGATGTGAGCTTCAGCAAGGAAATTACGGTGCTGGTGCACCCACTAGGAATAAATATTAAGCCCAGGATATGTAAAATTACATCTGTGCTGTAATGAATCTATCTCTTCCCAGTCCCCAGCGCACAGGTTCCAGTTCATTTTAGTTATCAAGTCATGTCAGGATTAATGAGCCTTTTGAAGAGTAATGATCTTACCCAAATAACTAAATGAATCTCCCTCACAGGGAATTGTGACTCCTGTAGCTAAATCATGGTCTTAGGAATCATGAAGTTTCTTCCTGATCCATGATTCCTAAGACCACGGTCATTAATGTCTAGATTGAACCAAGTTTAAAATAAAGAGAACAATGTGATCTTTACCTAAAACAGAGATTCATTAGTCTTTTTTAGTACTGCCATACTTATTTCAGTATGCTAATACCAAAAAATCATTCATGTATTGTTCAAACGGAAATAGTAAAAGAAGTGGTTTTGACTAGTAAATGTTTAATATCATTTGAACCCTAAGTGAAATTTGTACTTTAACTCATTACGAATATTTTTTTAGCCGAAACTGGTTTGGCTCAGTGGATAGAGCATCGGCCTGCGGACTAAAAGGTCCCAGGTTCAATTCCGATCAAGGGCATGTACCTTGGTTGCGGGCACATCCCCAGTAGGAGGTGTGCAGGAGGCAGCTGATTGATGATTCTCTCTCATTGATGTTTCTAACTCTCTATCCCTCTCTCTCCCTCTCTGTAAAAAAATCAATAAAATATATTTTAAAGAATATTTTTTAAAGCCATGAACTTGATACCTTGAAAAGAAATGGCTGAAATGTATTTCTAAATTAATTGTACAGCTAACATGGACAAGCTACGGCATTCAGAGCAACTAATTCAAACTGCCAGAAAGATACTAAAATAACTCTACACATTAAAAAATAACACTCTAAAATTAATTTATATATTGTGTTACTCAGGAATCTTACTTACAAGCATTATTATCTGGCTGATTTAATCTGAAATTAATGACTTGAAACTTTAACAGCTGCTTGCAGCGTTGAATAGCTAGGAAGGCTGAAAATTGGTCAGGAACAAGGGATACTAGACTACACCCAACGAGAGCCAGAGTTATGTCACGTGATTATCCAATGAAGACTGCTGCTGGTGTCCCTGAAAACCAGGCCCAATAGTTTACAGAAATATCCACCGAGGGCCCCAGATTCCAGATGTTACTACTGTACCTGCTGTCCCCAACTTTCCCAGAAATGCATGTTTCTTCCATTGCTGCTGACAGCAGAATAAATGGGAATGTATTATCCTCTACTCCTAATCTGCATTTCTAGCTCCATATTTATGTACTTAGATGAATCTGCTTACTGGCTGGCCAACTTTAGATGAAAAGCCTACAAGAGTGTTAACAAAAGCAACTATCTAGCCTTTGGTACTTATGGGAATGGGGCTGTGCCTCCCATCAAGATTTATAAGGCGGGGGTAATAGTCAAGCTAGGCAAAGTATGCTACAATAATAATCCCCAAAATCTTAGTAGCTTTACATAAAATATTTCTTTCCCCCCCCCCCACTTATTCTGCTTCAGTCATACTATAGATCCTAACTATTTAGCTGGGAGCTCTGCTCTGTGACATTCTCTCATGTGGGTTGATCGTATAGCCTCTATATGGAAAGCGGCCTGTCATCATGGCAAAAAGAGAGTGTGGTAAAAGGGAGCTACATGGAAACACTCAAATTCCAGAGGAGAATGACCATGAATTGTGGAGGTAAAGAAGCCCACACCAGGAGCCAGAGACTTGGGTGCTTACATCAGGCTCAGGACTGCAAGCAACTCCCAGGCGCTCTGAGTCTCAGTCTACTCAGGTGTCAAATGGTAACAATAATCTTAAATTATAGATTGTTGTAGAAATAAAACAAGTTATAAGAAATTCTAAAAAAACACACACATAAATATTATACATATAAAATATTATTAGTAGAAAGATGATCTGATAAATAATGCTGCTCTGGTGTGGCTCAGTTGGTTGAAGCATGATCCTGTGAACCAAAAGGTGGCTGGGTTGCCAGTTCGATTCCCAATGAGGTTGCAGATTCATTCCATCACTAGTGGGGGTGTGTACAGGAGGAAACAGATAGATGTTTCTCTCATACGTCCTTGTTTTTCTTGCTCTCACTCTCACTCCGGCTCCTTCCTCCCCACTTCCTCTCTATCTCAATCAGTAAAATATATCCTTGGGAGCATATTAAAAAAAAGAAAAAAGAATGTCTGCTATGATAAGATAGAGCTGGAAAAAAAATAAAACAAGCAGGAAAATCTGAAAGGACAGACAGCTAAAGAAATTGATGGCCAGTAGGTAGCTTATGGAGGATTACCTGCTTCAAATTTTTTTTCTGAAATAACAACAGATAGACCCATTGGCAAGGTTTGTTTTACTCTCCCAGTGTACCCTATTAGTGAGAGCTTACCAAGCCATCTCCTCAGCACTCCTCTTTCTAAATAAATCTACCTCCCTAGCCCTCTCCTCCTAAGACCCTCTAATGCATTCTAAGAAACAGTGACACCACAAATCATGTTGAACCTTATTCATGTACTTGATAAGGGACAATAATTACACGTGCCTTCTAGACTATATCTTGTCAAATTCTTAAAATAATTTTGTTTATTTTGTGGGGTGAAAATGTGAAGTCATAATCTGGAAATTATTTTGCTTTTATTGGGTTAAGTGGATGAGAGAGGTCAATGTGGAATAAAAGTGAAAGCACAGCTGAATACGGGAAGAGCGACTGATGATAATTGGAGAAAATGTCAGTGCCAACTAAAAATTTCCATTAAAGCATCTCCCATTACAGTTTGTCATGTGATTGCTATGGCCTAAAGTGCCTGGGTCACTACTTTGAGCCTTTTCCATTAATTAAGATTTTTCCCCCATTGTGTCAATCAAGGTAAAACCAATTGCTCATAAGTTTTCACATCCACAACATGTCTAAATTAATGACATAATGCTGTTTTTTCAAAGTCTGCTATGTGCAAAGCAAAACCGAGGTAGCAGATGGATGTTTTCTGGTGCTAAAAGAGCTCTGTATTTGTTATATAATAAGAATTCTGTTGCTTAAAAAACAGCTCACTTTACACTTCATTTACAATTTTTAAGAAAAGGCATTCAACCTCTGTTACATACCCGAAAATTATCTTAGTTGGCATAAATAATAGAAAAATGAGAAAGGAAAAAACCAACACAGGAAAAGTCCACAGTGTTCCGTTTTTGTTGGGTAAATTAACCACTTTTATTTTGTTGGAAAAAAATTATTTTAAAACAGAGTTAGTTCCCTAGGACACCAAATAGCGTTCAGGAGACCATGTCCCATTTTACTCTTATCTTAAGCAAAACACACTCAAGAAGGTCAAATTGTTTTATTTTGCAAATCAAATGTGTGATTATTTTATCCCAACATTAAACTGTATTCTGTTTCTCTTCCCAGTAGGCCTGGTTCACTATAATTTATTCCTTCCTGGTTTTAACCAGAATTCCTGGTCTTCAAATTTTTTTAAAAATTTCATTGTGTTTTGCCAAACTTTGAAAGCTATTTTAACCTCAGTTGTAAATACTTCTCTCAATTTGTCAGTCATAAACAGGACACATTCCCTGGCTGGTGTGGCACAGTGGTAGAATATTGGTCCATACATCGTGCAGGTTCAATTTCCATCAAGGGCAAGTACCTGGGTTGCATGTTTGATCCCAAGCCTCAGTCAGAGTATTCAGCAAGCAACCAATCCATGTGTCTCTCTCACTTTGACATCTCTTTTTCTCTCTCTTTCCCTCTTTCGCTTCCTCCCTCTCTCCCCCTCCAGGGGAGATAGGAAAAAACAAAGCAGGGAAACTTCTGGGATTGGATAAAAAGTAAAATGATAGACACATATTTCCTTTCCACAGGTGGGTATAGGATAGTTAACAGTCAAGAATTAACTCAATGACAATGAAGGAATTTGTGGTCTCTGTAGAGTGGTGCCTATGAGGGGTCCGGGAAAAGGAAAATTTGACATTCCAATGATATGTTTTTATAGATGCAAAAAGCAAACAACAAAAACAAAAAGAAACAAACAAAAAACAGTAGAAAGGCTGATAAAGATTGACTGCTGTCAGGGAAGATACTGGTCCTAGACCACGACTACCCACCATAAACTGCTTTTAGTTAAAAAGTCTTAATTTCAGACCATCCTTTGTGGTCACTTTAGGTCTCTGAGTTTACAAGGCTGCCACGCAGGCCTTCCCTGAGCCAGTCAGGTTAGCATGTGGCCCCTTTTCATCCACAAGGGCTAGCATGAAATTCACCATTTCTGTCCCATGTCTATGCAGAGTTGCAGAACCACAAGCTCAGTTTCCCAAGTGGACCTTGGCAAGAGCCTGAAAATGATCAAGATGGTAAGGTTGCTCCAAAGAATTTGTTTTTGTCTGGCACGTGATTCACTGTGGTTGCTCCTGTGTGTGCATAGGTACTCGGCAGCCTGCCTTTGCCATTCCCAGTACCTGTTTTTTTGGGTAAAATGAGATCATTGGGGGAGGCCCTCTTGTACTTTTCTCTGCTGTCATTTCCTCTTGGTGTCGCTTTCCTCCCCTACTCCTCTACTACCCCCTTCTGTAAACCAATCCGACTTTCAAATGGGAACATTGCATTTCCTACATTGTATTCATGTTTCTAGCTCTATAAGATTGGTTTTTAAAAAAGAAAGATTAAATCATCACTTTCACTTATGTGATTTTAAAGTATTTCTTTCCCAAAGGCCCTTAATACAAGGGAAAAGGGGGGGGGGGAGCTCCTCTCTGCTGAAGGGCTCTGCAGGAGAGAATGTAATCAGCTACATTTAGTGCCTCGAGGGAGGGAAAGATCTGGCAGTCATCGTGTACCCCTGACTAGGAGAATCTGGGAAATGAGGTCCATTTACACATATCCTGCTAATTAAAAAGTTAGTGTTGTATTTTACTGTCTCGGTAGGACTACTTCTTTTGTTTTTTCTCTCTATGTTGTGAATATAGGTTCTTGTACTGAATTTTTGTAATTTAATGTTTTAGGAAAAGCAAAAACATAGCTTTAAATATCTCTTAAACATCTCCAACTCCGAAGCTTAATGCCATTTCGCCTTGCGAAGTAAGAGTGTAAAAATGTGTAATTCAGGTTTTGCAAGGCCTTTCGTCACTAGAGAAGACAATATAAGTCAAGTCATTACAATGATGTGTGTTCCACATTACTACTTTTCATTATCGACATTGGCTCCAACTATGACTCATCATCCCTTTGAATTTTAAGATAAGAAAGTAAGGAGGCCAAGGAGAAGAATTTCATAATCAGTATTTGGCAATGGTGAATTGGGCCGGTCCACCAGGGTTGGAGAAAACACTGAAGACTTTTTCTGCCTTCTTTTACAGGAGATAACAAATTGTCTTTTTATCTCAGCCAGTACAAGTATGGGATTCCCGTTATCTGTAGCCAATAGTAGGCAAATAGTGTATATATATTTTCGCTAATATTAGTTAAAACCAAAAGAACCCAACTCTGAAACACTTAACCAAAAGGAGTTATAGTGGGTCCCAGAGGGATACCAGGACTGATTAGATTCTGAGAGACAGAGCCTTGAAAACTACAGAGCCTTGGAAGCTAGAGAGAGCCATGGTTTAGAAAGCCAGCGTCACAGTGTTATCATCTCAATTAAGTGATTCCCTCCTCATGCTTGTGTTTTTTTTACTCAAGATTCAACATCTTATTGGCCATGCTTAGACCACATTCTGTCACTGCAGTATGCAGAGATCAGAAAGAAATATAAAGTCTGGCTCTTTTCATTTTCATACTGGGAAATGAGCAGCCTCACTCCAAGAAGATGTAAACCAAGCAAACGCCCAAAGGACCTGGAACATTAAGAGAAATTGGGGGAGGATTCTGGGAAAATTACAGTGACAGGTGACCTCGTAAGGGAGCAAGGGTTTTGAAGTTTTGAGTCCACTTTACTAGGTGTGTGACCTTGAACAAATTCCTTCCTCTCTTAGAATTTCAGTTTTTAAGTGTGTAAAATTATAACAATTATAATGGAAATAACATCTTCTTTGTTGACTTCTTCCGAAGCTCATATAAAATAGTGTGTACAGAAAATTTTACCCAGAGACCACAACAAAGTGGCTGTGGACTATCGGCAGCAACACCCTGGTTCTCAGCATTTCCAGAAGAGATAGCAGAAACAACTTCTTCTCTAATTATAAGATTGTTCTTTTAAAACTCATGACTTCAATAGCAGCATCCTGGAGAATGCTCTGGGCAAAATAATAATAATAATAATAATAATAATAATAGCACAAGTTAGGAACCCTCTAAGAGCCTTACTCCCAATATTGGTTCTAAGAAGCAGAAATTCCCTTGTGCTTGGGAATCAGGTATCAACTATCCTCTGGGCATCTCCCTATCTAAGTGAAGGACCTTCTGTATGTTGGCCCTCAAGGAAAGATAGAGGTGCTACTATTAAGACTCGACAATGGGAACATCCAAGATGGCGGCCTAGGCAGTCTCCTAAGCTGCCGCCTCATCAACAATTTAATTAAAAAAAACAACTAAAATCAAAAAGGACTTCACCAAAACCTCAGGAAAGCTGGCGGAGTGGAATAGCTACAACTAGAAAGAAAGAGAGAGGCTCACGGATCGGACTGGGAGACGAAAAGCACTGAGGTAGGAGACGCTCGCGCACGCGGCCAAATACCTGCCTGGCGGGAGGGAAGGAATTCCCCGATTGCACGGAACCCTTTCCGACTGTACTGAACCCCAGCCCCGGCTGAAATTCCGTGGTCCCAGGCTCATACGGGTGGTCTGGACTGGAGAGAAAGGCACCCAGAGACTCAGAGACTCAGAGACTGGGAGACCGGGACCGGAGCCGCAGCCGGCAGGGTCTACAGTCGTGCACGCGAGCAAGTACGCGCTGAGATCTGACCGCCGCCTCTCCGGAGCAGAAGGAGTCAGAAGCTCCAGGTCTGACCGAGGAGGCTGCCGCTGCCTCTCTGTACAAGGTGGCCGCCTCTCCGGAGTGGAAAGAGTCAGAAGCTCCAGGTCTGGCCACGGAGGCTGCCGCTGCCTCTATGTACAAGATGGCGGCCTCTCTGTAGCGGAAGGAGTCAGAAGCTCCAGACTACAGAGACCAGCCCAAGTCCGGGTGAGCCCCTGCGGCATCCACGCTCTTGCTTGGGGAAACTGGGCCGGTCAGGCGGAAACTCAGGCGAGCGCACAAGGGCAGGGCAGAAGCCAAGACTGTCAGTTCAGCCCTGAGACTCCGCCCCATCCAAGCTGAGCAGAGGCTTCTGCAGTTTTTCAAGTCTGATCCTATAAGACTGTCTCCAATACAGAAGTTATCCCAGAGTAGACACAGCTGATACCCACATCCAATTGGCCTGAAGGTCAATTCACAACAATAACTTAGCTACAACAAGGCTGTGCACGCAGTCCACAAAGGGGATCACCAAGAGTGTCTACCTCAGATAACTGAGGAGGCTGACCCACTGGGCCATATAGGACACCAAACACACAATGCCATCCTACCAACTCTGAAAAATAGTGATAATGCCGAGACAAGGAAATAGATCTCAAACAAAAGAGATGGAGGATATAGAGTTCAGAACTACGGTTCTAAGGTTATGCAACAATATCCTAGAAAAGCTCGATAAACTTCATAGACCCAACTAAAAAGCATACATAAACTGACTAAATTGGAAAATATTATGCAGAGATCCAACAGCAGAATGGAAGAACACAAGAATCAGGTCAAAGAGCCAAAAGACACTCCGCTGGAGAAGGAAGAAGAAAAGAGGATCCAGAAAGTTGAAGATAGTGTAAGGAGCCTCTGGGACAACTGCAAGTGCACCAACATCAGAATTATGGGGGTGCCAGAAGAAGAGGGAGTGCAAAATACTGAAAACATATTTGAAGAAATAATATCAGAAAACTTCCCTCACCTGGTGAAAGAAATAGACTTACAAGTACAGGAAGCCTACAGAACCCCAAACAAGAGGAATCCAAAGAAAAATTCTTCTCGACACATCATCATCAATATGACAAGGGTAAAAGACAAAAAGAGGATCTTACAACCAGCAAGAGAAAAGCAGTTGGTTACCTATAAGGGAGCACCCATAAGACTATCAGCTGATTTCTCAACAGAAACCATGCAGGCCAGAAGGGAGTGGCAAGAAATATTCAAAGTGATGAACAGCGAGAACATACAACCAAGATTACTGTATCCAGCAAAGTTATCATTCAGAATTGAAGGGCAGATAAAGAGCTTCACAGATACGAAAAAGCTAAAGGAGTTCATCACCACCAAACCAGTATTATATGAAATGCTGAAAGGTATTACTTAAGAAGAGGAAGAAGATCAAGTGAATTAAAAATCTCAGGAATAGAATAAACTGGTGAATATAATAGAATTAGGGGCAAAGATAATTATCAGGGTGAAAGGGGTGTGGGGTGCAGAAAGAGACTGGATTAAAATTGTATAACCTATGGATGAGGACAATAGTGGGGGGAGGGGGTAAGGGCAGAGGGTGGGGTGGGAATCAGGTGGAAGGGAGCTATGGGGGAGAAAAAGGAGAAACAATTGTAATAATCTGAGCAATAAAGACTTATTAAAAAAAAGGGAAAAAAAGGAAAAAAAAAGAATTGAAAAAAAAAAAAAGACTGGACAATGTCTCATAGCTCAGATTCAATCATTTCAACTCTAAAGAGTGACTCCATATTCCTTGATATGAGATCCGGAACCCTCACAGCTGTGACAATTTTACTTATAGGGCAGTGGCTTCCTCCATGATTTTCTCCATGGAAGGGCTCTGGATAGGACTGCTAAGCATCCACTGGCACTGCTCAGTGGCTATCGGAAATGGGCCACTCAAAAGGCACTGGCGCCCACCTTGAGTTTCTAATGACTCAGAGGTACTTTGTTGAAAATCATTAACCATTTAACTATAGGGAAACTCCTAGATTTTTTTTTTTTTACCTCAAAAAAGCATGGTAGTTAAAAGCCAGAGTCAGAGAGACCTGGATTCTGATTTAACTTTATTCTTCTAACTATAAACATAATACTAGTAAAAGGCTAAGTGACCGCCCGACTGTCCAAAGGCCAGAACATATGACACGCACTGACCACCAGGGGGAAGACGCTCAAAGCAGGAACTGCTGAGCTGTGGTGACTTGGCAGCAGTGGTTCTCGGGTGACACACACCAGAACCAGAGAAGAGGGAGACCGATTCCTCATAGGGCCAAGTTGATTCTACTGGTTCTGCCTTAGGCCATGGGTTATGTTGTTGCTGGGGCACTGTCAGCCCCGAATCTGGCTTACTGCTGAGTTTCTGTGACTTGGCAGTGGCGGTTCTTGGGTGATGCACCCTGGAATCTGAGAGAAGAGAGCCTGACTCCTCACGCAGCCATGCAATTCCACCTTTGGCTGTGGGTGCATCTGAACATTATACATTTTCTAATGAAATTTGGGTGGCCATACTTCATTTAATATGTAGGTTTGTTTTGCTCAATGTCTGTAAAAACATTTAACAAAATCTTCTTCCAAATGTTGACATAAACTTAGGTTCATTCAAGACCAGTGATAGACTAAGCCTTGTTTGTACACTATGCTTTCTCTCCTCTCTTCTGAAGGATGTGGCAGCAGCATTCGTCTTTACTGAGGTGTCTGGTGTGATTAGGTTTAAGGCCGGGGATTGCTTTTTATTGTTTTCAGGGTACAGACAGCAGCTGGCTCTTAGTCAAGGTTCTAGCAATAATCAAATCATCAGACTCAAGGAATTGGTGCTGACATTAATTGATTTAGTAGCAGACCTTATCTTTTTTTATGTCTTGAATTGAAAAAAACAAGCAAACAAAAAACAACACTAAAATTGTGTTGTGATGATTGATTTTTGAAAACCACTACCACCATAGCAAAAACCTGTTAGCTGAGTCCTGGGATTCACTATGCTATAAGAAATATGTGACATTCATGACAAACAGTTGATAAACTAAGTCTCTTCTATAACATTTTAGAGGTGATTTTCCTCTGCCTTGGACTCAAATTTAAAAATTTATTGATCAGAAGGGAAAACAGCTTAAACAATTATGTAGAACTTTGGATCTCTAACTCTTCACACTCTTGGGTCCTGGGGTTTACCTTCCAAGCTTTGTTGTAAAAACACGCCTATAGTTTCTCATGACTTAGTACAGTTGAAAAATTCAAGTGGGAGAATAAAACAGATTCTGAAAATGGAATTAGGAATATGGTATTGAGAAGGCTGACTTTACATTCCCAACTTTCTAGCTGTCATAGGAGGAGGAAAAATTTGTCTATTCCGTCTTAATTCCTTGGAGGAGGAAAAAAGAGAAAAAAGGAGTGCCTTGTATCCCTGTTTTCCTTCTCCTTGTCTTTGAATTTATAGTTCCTACTTATTTGCTAGCAATTTTCTTCGCGATCCCATAGTCATGACCAGTGTGTTTGGGGTGTATCAGAAAGTGGTTTCAGAATCATAGATGAATAATTTCTTAGCTTCTACTCTATCCTAAGCTTCATCAGGTGAAAAACAAAACAAAAAACAGGCCAGATGTTCAGCTCTAAGAGCAACTGGTAACTCATTTGGAATATATTAAGTGAGTAACATGATCTATTTTATTTTTGTTTGTTTTTTAAATATATTTTTATTGATTTCATATAGGAAGGGAGAGGGAGAGAGAGATAAACATCAATGGAGAGAATCGTTCACTGGCTGCCTGCTACACACCCCTTGCTGGGGATTGAGCCCTCAACCCAGGCATGTGCCCTTGGCTGGAATCAAACCTGAGACCCTTCAGTCCACAGGACAACACTCTATCCACTGGGCCAAACCAGCTAGGGCAGACATGATCTACTTTAGATTTTAAAGATCACTGCTGCACAGAAAACTGATTGTGGGAAGACAAAACAACCCTAGGGAAACAAACAGGAGACTATTGTTGTGACTGAGACAATAGACAATGGTGGCTATTAATAAGGTGGTAGCTGTAGAAATTAAGAGAAATGAGTGGATTTCAATATGCTTTGGAGTTAGAGGCAAAAGAAACTATTTAGAATTGGTTTGCTATGTGAGAGAAATTGAATAATAAGGAATGACTCCTAGGCTTCTGGCTGTAGAACACAGGTAGATGGTGATACTTTCAAGTTAGAGGACCAGGGAGATGAAAAGAAATAAATTCATCAGGAATGTGACTTAATCATGTTACATTTTAAGAGCTTCTTAGTAAATGAAGATATATATATATATATACATATATATATATATATATATATATACCCACATATATATATATATATATGTAATTGATATATGAATCTAGAACCCAAGAGAGAGGCTAGGTCAGAGGTATATACTACTGTGTTTCCCCGAAAATAAGACATCCTCAGAAAATAAGGCCTACTTCATGGGGAGGAAAAAAACAACAACAATACACCCCCTAAAAATAAGACCTAGTGCATCTTTGGGAGCAAAAATTAATAAAAGAGACTGTCTTATTTTCGAGGATACAGGGTCGTAATTTTAAAGTTATGAGACTTGATGAGGTCGGCTAAGAATAGAGACAGAAAATGAAACTAAAATTACTGTGTGACAGACCAAAAGAAAATAATAAAAGGAGATAAAGACAGAAAAGTCAACATAAAGTCCAGAGGAGTAGAAAAGTTATCAAGTGTATGGTGTCAAATAAACCAATAGAACCACATGCATCAGAAAAACAGGTGGAGATAGCTGTGTCCAAATCCACTAAAAGGTTGACAAAGATCAGGACAGCAAATGACCACTAGATATGTCACTATAGAGATCGATCATGACTGTCACCTTCTTTCCTAACAGAAGACTGATAGGAAAAGGTGATGGATGAGTTCAAGTTAAGGAGGCTGGGTGGAAAGAAAATAAAAAACTGGTAATATTAACTGAATATAATTTTCTGTGAAAAAGAGCACAAAAAAAGGAGAAATATGTAGAGGAGGACCAGAGTCTACAGGTGTTTTTGTTGTTACTATCCGAGAGCATGTTTGCATATCTATAGGAATAATTCCATAGAGCAGGAAACACTACAGATGAAGGCCATAGACGAGGAAGTGACTCAAAGTATGTGAGAAATAAAGAAAGAAATAAGACTTGTGGTTCCCAGAGGCAGAGTGCAGAGGGAGGTAAATTGTAGGATGGCAGTCAAAAGGTACAAACTTCAAAGTGTAAGATAAATAAGCACTAAAGAGATAATGCACAAGATGACGATAGCTAACACTGCTGTCTGATATATAAGAAAGCTGTTGAAAGTAAATCCTGAGTTTTCATCACAAGGGAATTTTCTTTTACATGTTTTCCTTTATACTGTATCTGTATGAAAATATACATGTAAGCTGAACCTATTGTAAGAATTTCACAAGATAAATAAATCAAACCATCAAGCTGCACATCTTAAACTTATACAGTGATGTATGTCAATTATTTCTCATTAAAAATTGGGGGGGGGGGGAGGGGGCCGGGAGCGAATGTGAGAGAGATGGAACCTGGAGCACAATGGAAGAGTTCCCCTTTGAGAGGATCAGGGATATTTATCTTCTACAAAAGAAAGAAGAGAAATGGCTATCATTCCAGGGAGGTAGAGTACCAACAGGTGCTCAATCTATAAAATAGGATACTCTGGGGTATTGCTGTGGGATCTCAAAGACTTCAGTGCTGGAGATCAGAGACTTAGCTCTATCGCCAGCAAGACCTAACTTCCATGCCCTATTTCTCATCACTCCTATCCTTCTTCCTTAACAGGTTTTCACTCTCTCTTTAGCCTGATCTCATCATTTTTAAAAGTGTAACTCAACACTCCCTTCAAGAAGTTGCTTCGGCCCATGGTAATTTTTCCTTTCTGTGAAGTCCAAATGTTCCATGCAGTGTACATGTGGCACGTTATTATGTACTACGTAGGTCTCTAAGTTTCTTACCTTTGATCTTATTTGCATGATGTGATCAGAGCTCCCTGAGACACTGAACATCTTCTTTTAACATCTGGACTCTTGGTCTGCCTAAATGCTCATGAGGATGCTGACCTGTCTCAGAACCTACTGATTGCCTATGGATTGTAGCAAAAGTAAATAAAAGGGACCAGGACAGGATTACAGAACAGTCTTTGCAGTAAATATCCATTATCACCACATCATTAACACTAAACTCTAGTTAATTTAGGGAGAATTAAATTATGAGGGGAAGGATAGTATAAGCAATAGGATGCCACAATCATTCCCACCTCTAGCTCACAGAAAATATCTGGCCAGGGCCAGTTATGCCTGAGAACCCCTGATATGGGAATGTTTGTTCTAAAATCAACAGTCATGGTATTTCCCATGTTTATTAAGAAAATATGATAACACTCATCATTAAAGGGCATGATCATTAACTTAATTTTTATAGTAGGATCTATTCCTGTTATTCATCCCATATAATAGGATAAACTAGTACAAACCTGTCCACATCTCATAGTTTCCACATCTCATAGTGACTACATTACAATTAAAGATTTCTGTGACTAATACTAATAAACCTGAGTACATGTCATTGTCATTTCCAATGAAGAAAATATAATTTATCTCCTCAGCATCCCCACCTATATTACTATTAAATTATCAATGTTCTCTTAAATAATTTATATCTCCATGAATTTGGGATGTACTGAAACTACAGCTCATACAGCCTTCCCTGACTCCTATGTTATCTTGAAGCTCTCCTTCATGATGGGCAATGTTCCCGTTGGATATAAAGCATGTCAGTCTCTCCTGGATCTATGATGGTGTGAGAGATGACCTGCTCTCGCAGACTGGTTTTGTACTCATTTGGTGATGGTTTCTGGCCTCCTTAGCTGGTGGGCATCTCAGTAATGACAGAGTACTCAAGGACCATGAAAGGGGACGATTCTTATTAGCCAGTTCTAGGTGCGTTATTCACCACACCCCCAAACAACTACAACAACAACAATGCAAAAGAAGCAAAAGAGTAATTTATCAATAAATTAAGAGCTGGATACATTTTGTTGATTATCAGATAAAAATGCCTGCCAGAGCTCTAATCCCTTGTCCCTTCACTCAACCAGCGTGTGCTCCTTCCTCTGCAATGTGCTGCTTGGACTCTTCCAGTTGCTTTCACTTAAAGATCAAACTCTCTAAGTGAAGGCTGCCAACCAATATATGCCAGATGCTTTTGGCCCATTCACAGGATGGGTTGGGACAAGAAAATGGTAGGAAGGGCTGGTAAGGGGGACCGAGTGATATGGCAGTCATTTAGAAGTCATTAACACCAGTATAGAAAAGGCAAAGGTTATCACACAGAACATTTTGCAGAATATAAAGGTAAGAGGGGAAATGCTATTGTTCCTTGTAGTAATCTGTGGTGTTTTACTAAATGATTTTCACCACTGAAGGGTGGTACTTCACATGAAAGAAATACAATGGTGTTTTAAGTCCTGCTAAAGAAGGTTTATTTCATGCTCTGGAAATTATCTTAGTTGAAAATGTCTTCTCGGTTTTTCCCAAGTTAATTCATACCCCTCTCTTACCTTTCCTCCTATTCCCTAACCACAGTTCTAGACAATCCCTCTGAAATCAACTGGGGGGAAGGGAGGAATCAGTAATTTCTTCTTTGAGGAAATTTACTCTGTGGGAGAAATGATAAAATTTTGTGCCATTTGGAGTTTACAACTAATTATTTTGTTGTCTAAAAACAGATTGGAGCTGTCTGAAGAGTCTCTCTAGAAAAGGGGTTTTCCCTTTAAGTTTCTTTTTAAACATGATTGTGAGAAAGGTTACCTTTAATGCAATTTGGAAGCAGTCACTTCAACAAAAGTGCAAGAGCGTATTTCTAAATTGGTCTAGGATCATCGCGTCTTATAGCGGCTCTAATTCCCTGAGAGACACCACTTCCAATTAACCTTGAAATGCTTGACAAATAGAGAAAAGGAATATTCATTCTTAGAAAAGGAACATTCTTTCTCATCACAAGCAAAACCTTTTCAACACTGTTCCCTGGCCTGAAATGCCCTCTCTGCCCTGGTCCATCCGTCTGTGTGGCTTCGGGTCAGGGCTCCTGGGAAACCTCTCCAGACCCACTCACACAGAGGAAGTTACCCTCTCTATTGTGCCTCTGGTGGGCTGACTACACACCTGCACCAGCTGCCTTTACCACCTGCGATGCCATCATTATCCCCCACCACATGCGTTTATTAAATGTCTGATGAATGTCTGACTCTCCATTCCCTTACTTACTAGCTACATGACCCTGGGTGAGTTAGTCACCCTATGCCTCAGTTTCCTCACATGTAGTAGCTAATAATATAATCCTTGTTGGATTATGGACAGAATTAAAATGCTTATTTAAAAAAACATAAAACCTGGCCAGTGTGGCTCAGAGGTTGAGCATCCACCTATGATCCAGGAGCTAGCTAGGTCATAGTTCGATTTCTGGTCAGGTCACATGCCTGGGTTGCAGGCTCTATCCCCAATGTGGGGCATGCAGGATGCAGCGGATCAATGATTCTCTCTCATCACTGATGTTTCTATCTCTCTGAAATCAATAAAAATATATATATTTTTAAAAACCATAAAAAATAAAATGCTTATCAGCATGCTTGGCCCACAGAAGTCTGTGGCAAGACAATACTGATTAAACTACCCCCAAACCATCCTTCTTGCTAATAAATGCTAGATGCCACTCTGGTATAGAATAGTAATGTCTTAGAGAAGGTGAAACCATCCTTCACGCCCAGATGTTGAACTCTTTTGACAATGCCAGGTTTAAAGGTAGGCTTATAATGAAATGTGGGGGAATTATGCTGGGGATTCTTAGATTTCCTGTCTTGCTAGCATGAGGGGAAAGCTAAGAGAGTTACAGAGAAGCCAAGTGAAGAAACCTGACATCTTTGAGTCGTGGTATCAACAAACCCTGCAACCACCTCCCTGTAGATATTTCAGCATGTGAGAAAATTAAACACCCTATTGTAAGCCACTGTAATTGGCTATTGTTACTTGAAATGCAAAAAAAAAAAAAAAAACTCCTAAATAATGGAATGCCTAACAAATGCCAGGTATTTATTATTATTAATTGTTTGTGCCAGAACTAATGCACTCTGGCCAATCTCTGTTACCACGGGAAATAGGCTCTTGCTAAAAATTATTCCATACTTTTCCTGGTGTTGATTACAAAATAAGAATTCCATAAGCCAAGACTTTTTTTCTATTTAGAAAATAGGAATAAAGATACCAGGTATCTAATGCCCCCACCCATTCACTTCCTTACAATTTCCCTAAAATCCATGGAAACATAGTACAAAGATCAGCCTGGTTTGTAAAATTTCTCAATATACAATTAATTTTATGAGACATGTTAGAAAATGGAAACAGATTATGCCCTATGTCTAGTCCAACTCAGAGAGGTTGATTCTGACTGAGTCAACTCAATCAGCAAACTCTTCATGACCTTTTCCATTGAGCTTCACCCAAACCCCTCTTCTCCCCGCATCTACCCCACATCTCATCAACTTATAGTTCTTTTTTTAAAATATATTTTATTGATATTTTACAGAGAGGAAGGGAGAGAGATAGAGAGCTAGAAACATCAATGAGAGAGAAACAACAACCAGCTGCCTCTTGCACACCCCCTACCAGGGATGTGCCGCAACCAATGTACATGCCCTTGACCAGAATGGAACCCGGGACCTTTCAGTCCACAGACCGATGCTCTACCACTGAGGCAAACCGGTTTGGGCATCAACTTATATTTCATTGTAAGAAGTTTGTAGATTAATAATAGAGGAGGCTGGGTGGATTGATGTCTGCCTTCTAGGAGAATATCTTCAAATTCTCATATTTTTCTTCAGATGTATTGGCATTTCCTATTTTCTATAATACTCCAAAGTGACACACACATAATACAGGTGTGTGTGTGTGTGTGTGTGTGTGTGTGTGTGTGTGTGTTTGGGGTAAAATGGAAATGGTGTCCCCCACTACATGCATACTCCAAAGATCAAATCCTAACAGAAAATAAATGGCATGCTCACACTCAGAAATGAACATAAAATAAAATAATTTTTGGAAAATTCATAAGAGGCTGTGACAAAGCTGTAGGGTTAGGGTAGCACCGAAGGAAAATACAGTTACTGGGAACATAGCTGCCAAGTCATTATCACTCTTAAAACAGAAAGAAGGAACTTTGGGGGAGTGAGATGCTGTATAGAAAGTTGCCTTTGGACAGCTTCCCCTACAGTAAGTGGATGGACACAGCCAGCCCAACACAATTTTTCATGAGTGGATATAATACCTGAGCCTCACTCTTGCCCTTTTCTCAGACCTTGTGCTGCATCTCCCCATTGATAAAATCAAATCAGAATTAAAAGGGGGAGCAGAACGGATAATAGCTATGAAAATGCATGTCCCAGGTCCAAAGTAGAGTTATTGTGAGAAGAAAGATACTGGGTCAGAGCTGGTTAATTTTCTAGAAAGTCTAATGGAGAGTATGAGAAAAAGGGAAGGCAGAATCAAAAACCTTTTAGCTTCTTCATACATTTGCTTGAATATCAGATCTCCATATTACAGCCCAATTATTAGGCTTATTAGTGTTTAATAGAAATTTGGATTTGAGGGAGAGATGCTGAGAATGACACAATTGGAGGGAGAGAAAGTGAAGGATAATAAGAAGCCATCTTCTCCATGACAGCTGCAGTACCTTTTATTTTATTTTATTTTTTTTTAATTCTAACCTGAGGATATTTTCTATCGATTTTTTTAGAGTGGAAGAAAGAAGGAAAACAGAAAGGAATATCGAGGTGAGAGAAACACATGGATTGTTTGCCTCCTACATGCACCCTGACTAGGACCTGGGACAGAGCCAAACCAGCTAGGGCTGCAGAACCTTTTTTCTTTTTCTTTTTTATCCTTTTTAAAAATATATTTTATTGATTTTTTACAGAGAGGAAGGGAAAGGGATAGAGAGTTAGAAACATCGATGAGAGAGAAACATCGATCAGCTGCCTCCTGCACACCCCCCACCAGGGATGTGCCCACAACCAACGTACATGCCCTTGACCCGAGTCGAACCTGGGACCTTTCAGTCCGAAGACCGACGCTCTATCCAATGAGCCAAACCGGTTTCGGCTTTCTTTTTCTTTTTTGACTGCCTGAAAAAAGATGTACCTAATTCTAAGCTGTGGAAACATTTTAAATCACTCTGTCTTAATTTATCACAAGCCGGTATTGACTTGCTGTTTACAAAGCACTGCACATCACTTTATAGAAAATCCACTCCTGTGTGTTGGTGAAGAGGGCATTGTTCATATCTCTCTCCATGTATTTATCTACCTATCTATATATACTTTTAGAAACTCCTTAACAACAAAGACATTTTGTTTTCCCCAGCATATGCCATTGTTAAATGTTTTTTAACCTGGATTGTTCAAATGTATTTTGTATATTCTTAATTAATGTTTAACTTGTCATAGTGAAAGCTTACATTCTTTTCAAAGTAACTGAGATATGACATCTAAGGCTGAAAGTCCCCCACCCCATTGAACAATTCCAATCTTTCTTCTATCATCAAACCTCCAAGTTTGTGGCAGACTTTCTTCCAGAACTTGTATGTTAATAAACACTGATTTTATAATCATTGAAAGTCTGTATAAATTTCTTTGGTACACCCTGTATTTACAAAGAGAAATTACATGGAAATTATGTAGTATTACATAAATGGTGTTATACTGTACATATTATTCTGAAACTTTTTCCTAAATAATCTATATTGGAAATATATTGATGCTACTTTATATAGATTTAATGAATTTTTTTTTAGTTTTAATATGCATTTGCTACAGTTTACTTATGCAGCAACCTACTGACCAGTATTTAAGTTAATCTGGGGAGTGAACATAAACAATGTTACAATGAATAGGTTTCTACTTGTCTTCTTGAGTAAAAGTATATTCATTTTTTTCCCAAGTACTTCATTGTTATTGGACAATTAGACAGACATGGAATTGCCCATTCATGTAAGTGGTTAATAGTCTCTGAAGATGGCTACCACCAATCCTTCACTTCCCTGAAAACTCATGCTGTTCCTCACTTCGCTAGGTAGATTCAAAAGGTAGATACAATTCCCCTTGAACATGAGCTGGCCTTACTTACTTAACTGACAATAGAATGCACTGGAAATTATGTTCCTGAACTTCTGATGCCAAGTCATAAGAAGAAGCCTTGCGGTTTCCACCTGGGAAAGCTGTCACTATTTCCGAAGTGTGGCTACCCTGAGACTTCCATGCTGTGAGGAAGCCCAAACTAACCATTTGGAAATGCCATGAGGCTAGACAGAGATATTGAAACTGAGTCAGCATACACACTATGAGTGGATGGGGAGGGTAAGGAAAGGGAAAGCAGAATCTTCCTTGGATGTCCAGCCCACTTAAGTCCAGCCCTAACCACTATCTACTTGCAACTACATGAAAGACTCCAATGAGCACCATCCATATCTGCCCAGTCAACCCAGAGAGCCATAAAAAATTAAATTTTTAACCACTAAGTTTTGAGTTTTTAAATGTAGCAATATAAATCTGAAACAATAAACTCTGCTAATTTTCATACTTAATCAACATTTCCCAATTGAGCTCCAAGACAGCTATCCCATTTATCACACTCCTACCACTAATACATGAAATTTCCTGGTTCCTACTACACAATTATTTTTAATACTAAGAAAACTTAAAGGGCATTTTTTCTAGATGACCATTTTGTGATGATTCTAAAACCAAAAAAACAACCTTTTATAACATAGATTTGTAATGAAGAGGTTTTGCTATTCTCTTGCACTCAACACACAGAAAGACAGGATCAGTAGACTCTTCTTTTTGTGTAAATAAAGAGAGCCTTTTTATACCCAGAATGGTAAAAATAGCTCATTGTAGTTGTAACATAGGGTTACCTGAGAATCAAGTTTGCAGACGATGATATTGAAAAGCAATGTTTAAAAAAATGACTCTGGATCATTTCCCAGTGGTCAGTCTGAGAATAATCTCAGGTCCACACATGCTGGGAGAAGGCTCATCTTAAAGTAGACATAGCTCTAAATATGTAACTCCACTCCTTTCATCCCTCCAATACAATGAAATACAAGCAACCCAACCACTGTCAGAAAATGACTATAGAGAATTAGGTCAACGCCCCACTGGGAGAGTTTCTTCTCAGCCAATCAGAGGGTCAGTCCAATTATTTTCAGTGATTTGGAGGGTGACAGAAAGTCTATTCTCCAATGCTATCACTTAATTGCCATCAGCAAGACAGTCCCATTGCTAAGTCCATAGAATACAGTGTTCAGAGCATAAACGAAGTGACCCTGTCCTTTCTATGCCACTCTTTTATGCACCTAGAGAAATCCATCACACAGGTGCTGAAGTCTTTTCTATAAAATAGCCCCCATAAGGCTTTATTTTACTACTAGTGTAATATAGGTGTGTTTTATAAAGTTATAAAATGAAGAATTATGTATTCCTCAAGTATTTCCCTCTTGATTCCCCCTTCCCCAATTACAGCACTTTTTATAGTAGGTGAATTTTTCTTCCCGACATCTACCTATGCATTGCTGCATTGTTATTTCTATGTGTTATGGTATAGACATGGGGTCAAAATACTGTATTTCAACCATCATTTTCTATTTAATCATCTGTCATGGACTTTTGCCATAAGTATAAATATTTCTACCTTGTTTGTTCTTTCTAAAGAATTGCATGGGGTTCTACTATTTCATTCCTTTCTGGTGGAAATCATAGAGAACTAGAGGCCTGATGCACGAAATACATGCAAGGGGCTTGGCCCCCCTAGCTGTGGCTTTATCCAGAAGGTCATCCAGGAGGATGACCAGAGGTCACTCGGCTGTCCAGTCTAATTAGCATATTATGCTTTTATTATTATAGATTACTGGAGAAAAGTAGGCTCTCATATTTTCATTCCAATATCTCAGCCCAGAAAGAAACCAGTAAAAGGCTACAAAGCAAAGTAGAGCAACAAATAGCTTGGAAATGGGGGGAAAAAATAAAAAATGGCAAAACAATGGGGTGGGGCATTGTCTCTGTAAATCCTGTAGTTCCCGATTCAGATCAGGTAGAAAAAAGAATGAATGACACTATACAGTGACAATCTCATGTCAGCATGTTTTTAGTTAGTGCTTGACAACACTGATGTGAACATCTTTTCTCTAAGACTATGGCAATGTTATTATTTAAATGAATATGGTGAAACCGCTTTAAACACAATTATTATGAATTCTCTTGCATTGGGAATCTCTGTACATTGAATTGTTTTCTACAAAATGGGAACTAAATGCAGGCAAATCCTTGCTATGAGAAGACTGCCAGCAAGATATTTATTAGGCTTCCTTGACATCACCATTATTTAAAACACTAATAATAGGCAAATCCACCTCGCAGCATTATAAAGTCATAATAATTGTCTTTACCCTCGAAAGACATTTAGTGTAGCTGGTATTAACAACAAAAACAATGAAATAGCCCATGGATTTAGACTGAAACTTTTTGGAATTTTTTGGGCGCCATGAAAGAAACAATAAATTATAAGCACCAATTATCTAAGAAGCTTCTTGTGAGTAAATTTGAGACCCATTCATAAATCAGATTGACTACTTCTATAAACCAAAAATAATTTAGTGGCTCTGAAAAAAAAAAACCCTGTGTCTTCAAGACAAATGAATCACAATCAAAAGGAAGCAGAAAAATCATGGGAGCTGCAATGTTCCTGAATACGTGTTTCTCACAAAGATAACCAGAGCAAAAGCTGACCTCCGGTACTCAGGTAGTAACCTCCACTGTCCAAAAGAGAATCAAGAACCAGAAAGTAAATGAAACTCTGAGTAACCAAAAGAGCTGCCACAAAATCAAAACATTAAATATTGTGCCATTTATTCAGGGGAGATTAAGGCCTTCAAGTAGAATTGTGTGGTTTGGAGCCAATGTTTCAAAGTTTGCTTATCTGGTTTCTCAATTACTAACATATTAGAAATGGCAATTAAGGGAATCAGAAAAGACTGGCTGCTAATGATAGACAAACTGACATGAGCAAGAAGTACAAGAAAGAAACAGAGCATGGAGGAAGATATACCAATTCTGAATCCTAGCAGTTGGTTCATATTTCTCTTCACTATACTTTGAGTACAAAGGCAGAAATCTACAGAACTTTCCATTAAATATATATATATATATATATATATATATATATATATATATATATGCTTGATTGTTAAGTTTTCAGAAAACTTTATTAAGGATTTACTCCATGTGATATCTCATGAGGTGCTAACTTTCCATATCTCAGTTATTTGAAATAAGAATGAAGTAACTTTTCACACCGAGGGGTAAATTACTGCTGTCTTCTTTTTTTCAAAGCACTCACCTGAGTGAGTTCTAATTTAAGAGAATTAGATGGAGGTGTAGATTGGAGGGGGGAAAGCCAAATAAAATAAAATAAAATTAGGGGGGAAAGGACTCTTGAGTGGATGATAATGACCCAATGCTATGACTTAAGGAGTTCATGTGAGCTCTGAACCTGAGATCCAAAGAACAATAACAATAAAATAAATTACTGATCTAGTGACAACATCCTCATGACAAAATATCTTTAACTAAACACAGCTTCCACATGGTAATGCAGCCACTTCTTGAGTACCTTCAGCGGCAATGACCCTTAAGGGCCAGAGCTGTGACCCACAACAATTTCAACCTTAGTTTCTCCATATTCCAATTCTTTGCACATGAGCTTATTGGTAAGAGTTTTGTGGTCTGAAGTAATATTTATGAAAGCATCGTTGCCAAGAGAACGCTATCTTAGGTTAAAGCAAAATGTATTATTAAGCAAAATGTTGTACTTAAAATTTAAGAAGAAATCAACTCAGTAAAGAGATGTGCAAAAACCATTTTTGGACTCACAGTTTGCTGATAGCCATTCAGTGGTGATACACGTGCGGTTTTTGTCAGGGAGACATGGTTATCTTGCGTCTTGAAGACACGTGAACTGTGAATGTAAAGTGAAAATTATGCTTAAAGAGCATAAACAATTAAAGGTGTACAAAAACTTCTGAAAACTTCAGAACACCAGGGAACATTCTAGGCTTTGTAAGGCAAGGAGAGAGCAAACATAGAAATGCAGCAAATTATATCAGCCAAAAAAGTTTTACTTATGCCTTAGGTAGAACCATCGGCTTTTTGTAAATATACATGCATGTATTATTTATGATATATATCATTAAGTGCTGCCTCTGTGCTTTCAGAAACTGTTCTCTAAATAACTAACTTTTCTAACTTTCCAGCGAATGAAATCAAGAGAAATAACAATCCTATTTTAAAAATCTGTCTTCCTTAGTTTAATTATCAATTAAAATTTTAGATATAAAATGTTGAAACTGAAAAACACTCATCAATTGTCTTCATTCTCATATATTTTTAAAGATTACCTTGGATAGGAGGTGTGAGTAATAAACATAATAAACATCATGTCATTCTGCCCAGAAAATTTTCTCATTAAGTCCCTGGGTACATGTAAATAAATCATCATTGCTTCTTTTCTTAGCATCATGTTTCATATTTCCTATTTTCCTGGACTTGAGTTTATTATTAGATTAGCCAAAAGAAAATATTGATCATTTATATCCCTAATTGAATTTTTATCTTTTACTTGTGAGATTTTCCCCTTTCTTTTCCGGTGAATTATTTGTTACAAATGAAAGTATAAAATATCCCTATTCATCCCCAACATTTCCTGCACATGTTCTTGGAGAGTTTGATAACTAAAGAAACTATGACCCAGAGACCTCAGTGTTTATACCTTCTTTAACTTACTTTCTTAGCCCTAACTGGTTTGGCTCAATGGATAAAGAGTCAGCCTGCAGACTGAAGGGTCCCAGGTTTGATTCCAGTCAAGGGCATGTACCTTGGTTGCAGGCACATCCCCAGTAGAAGATGTGCAGGAGGCAGCTGATCAATGTTTCTCTCCCCTCTCCCTTCTCTCTGTTTTAAAAAAAAATCAATAAAATCTATTTTTAAAAGCTATTTTCTTAAATGTAAATATATTTTTTAAGCTTCAAGATCAAGATAAAATTGCACATTTCACAGTGCAGAATAGAACCTAATACCTATCAAAGGTTGGGGATTTCAGTTTTCTTAATCAAAGGACTTTTCAGAGCTGAGACACCATCCAATTTGAATCCATTCCAATATATTGGGGACTAAAGCTAAAAGTTACAGTGTTTGCATTGCTTTTGCTGTTCAGGGTATAAATCCACAGCTGTGCTCTCGTTCCATTTACTCTTATATCTTTTTGCCTAATTTGTGTTTACTTTCATTAAGCAAATCTTATTTAATACTTGAAAATTAGAATATAGGAAGATATTGTATGCATTTTTCTTTCAATAATCCTTTCCGTAGACAGCCACAGATTTGACTTTGAGAGGCTGTCGTGCTCTCTCTCTCTTGCGACACTTTTGAATACTTTCATTTATTATACAAGATAGGCCAGATTAAAACAAAATTCATAAATAATGGACTGAGCTGTGCTTATTCATTAAATTTCCAGGTTCCTACCTGATTATGAAAGTTGTTTATCAGAGAACAGTTTTGAGAATGGGGTTGAGTAACAGCAGCCCATAATTGAGCCGATAGGGGAAATATGGATAGTAAGGGTATGTTTAAAAAGATAAGTTTATAAAACACAAACTAGATAGAGAACAAAGCTTATTTAGTTACTGCATCCCCAGAATCAAATACAGTGACCAGCACACAGTAGATGCTCAGTAAGCGTTGAATACTTGTATGGGCTATAAATAGAGTGAATGGCATTCTGTTCAGAAGAATGAAAGGTGAACATTATTTCTATCCTACTGAGAAGGAGCTTAGTATACTTGAACCCTAGGATAACAGTAATTGGGTAGAAAATCAGGGGCGAAGGCAGAACTAATCAAAGTTTGAGAAGAAAATATACCACTGGGAGAGAGTGTGCTATTGAAGGGGCAGGGTGAGGGGGGAGACACTGCAATGCCTTTCTGAATCTTTGAAAGAGTAATGGGTGGAAATGCAAACATTCAGAATCAGGAAAGAGTATGGTGTACCAGGAGGACAGGATATTAGTCTAGAGAGATATAGAATGTATACACTGGACAGTGTGTGTGTGTGTGTGTGTGTGTGTGTGTGTGTGTGTGTGTGTGTCACACGCATGCACATTTGTGGAAGGGGGGAAGGCTTGACTGGCATTCTAGAGAGTTCAGCTTCACCAAAACCAGTTTAGCTCAGTAGATAGAGAGCCAGCCTGTGGACTGAAGAGTCCCGGGTTTGATTCCGGTTGGGGGCATGTACCTTGGCTGTGGGCACATGCCCGGTAGAGGGTGTGCAAGAGGCAGCTGGTCAATGTTTCTCTCTCATCAATGTATCTAGCTCTCTATTCCTCTGCCTTCCTCTCTGTAAAAAAAATCAATAAAATATATTTTTTAAATAAAAAATAAAAAAATAAATTTCTAGAGAGTTCAGCTTGGCTTTAATCATAAGATCTGAGTGCATTTATGAAATTTCCAAGCAAGGAAATGACAGATGCAAACAAGTTTAAGGAAGATCAACCTAATTGCTTGAAGTTTTCTTTAAGCAAAAGTTGATTAAATTCTGAAAAATTATACTGCCACTAAAAATAATAGAAATGTATACATTGAAAAAGGAAAATGTTCATGATATATAAAGTAAAAAAGCAAATGTACAAACAATATGCATGATCCAAAAATGAACATTTATATATCCACTCTCTGCAACAAAACATCAATGCTGCTTCTATCTAACTAATGTGATTAGAAGTAAATATTCTTTTTTTCTTCTAATGTTTATTTTCTGACATTCATACATGAACAAATTGCAATTGAAATTAATTGTTTTTACAAAATAATAATCTATTATATAAAAGCCCAGCAACCTTTACAGCAGAACCAGAATGACTGATCCCTATGATGTGTACTGACCACCAGGGGGCAGATGCTCAATGCAGGAGCTGCCCTTGGTGGTCAGTGCACTCCCACAGCAGGAGCATCACTCAGCCAGAAGCCGGGCTCACAGCTGGCAAACTCAGCAGCTGTGGTGGGAACCTCTCCAGCCTCTGAGGCAGCACTAAGGATCAGTGAACAGGCAGGCAGGAAGGAGTGATCAGGTGGCCTGTTAGGAGCAAGGGATTCCAGATTGTGAGAGAGCGCAGACCAAGCTGAGGGATTCCCCCACCCACACCCCCAAATTTCATGTATTTGGCCTCTAGTCATTATATAAAATTCTAAAGTTGGAGGCTAGGTGAGTAGAAGTCAGAATGAAAATCAAGTGCTCCATATTACGGTGTTTCCCCAAAAATAAGACCTACTCACTGGAAACATAATACATCCCCTGAAAATAAGACCTAGCGCATCTTTGGAGCACAAATTAATATAAGACAGTGTCTTATTTTCGGAGAAACAGGGTAGTTACATTTTTACTTGCTTTCCATGTACATGGGTGGTAATCAGCAGGGGAGAAATTGTGCTGGGCTTTGGTAACAAGCTCAAGTCCAAATCTGGGTGACATCTGCTTTTGTTCTAGAAAATAGGAGAGAAAATAAATGGATAACTAAAGTTGCCCAAGGTTATTGGGGGGGGGGGGAGAAAAGAAAAGCTGAATACAGTAGGAAAAAGCATATGCATTTTGAGGGTAGGATGGTGGGAGAGGTCCTGAGAGATACAAGGATTCAAGAAACAACACACAGTAGAGCCAATACTATAGGGAGATGTATGTGAACTGAGGAAAAGTGTCTAGATTTGAAAAGTCACCAATTTTTTATAAGATCCAGGGATCTTCAAGAGTATAATTTTTATGAAGCTGGAAGAAGACAATAATTTCAGGAATTTTAACAAAATTTAATGGTAAAAATAAAAAAAAAGACAATGAAACAGAGTAGAATTTTTACTCAAGAAGTTTGCCATTTACACATCTGTTCATCCAAATCACAAACATAAGAGGGAAAAAACATTAGAAGGCCCGAGAGAGTAGGAACAAATGAAGAAAATGGGCCTAGCAAGTATGAAGTGATGGTGTCAATTCCATCAGGCAGGCCATTATAAAAAAATAAAAAAAAAGAAAGAAAAGAAAAGAAGACAAGCAAGAGAGTCACTACAAGGCTTTTAGGTAGAGTGGCTGAACTTTTCCTGTAATAATCTTCAACTTAAAAGGAAAAGTAGATGAGAAATCATCTGTCAAGATTTGCAAGGCAAAGAAGATTCTAGCTTAAGGAAAATTATTGAAAATAATGATGTCAGCTGAAACCAGTTTGGCTCAGTGGATAGAGTGTCGGTCTGTGGACTGAAAGGTCCCAAGTTCAATTCCGGTCAAGGGCATGTACCATGGTTGTGGGCACATCCCCAGTAGGGGGTGTGCAAGAGGCAGCTGATCGATGTTTCTCTCTCATCGATGTTTCTAACTCTCTACCCCTCTCTCTTCTTCTCTGTAAAAAATCAATAAAATATATATATATTTTTAAAAATAAGGCCGACATAATGCTAGTTTGACCTTAACATTAGCTCATCATTTTAGTACACTTATTTTTTCAAAATCTCATTTTGTCTAGAGAGTGAAGTCCTGTGGAGAAAGACAAGCTTCCCAATAAAGTAGGTGTTACTTGAATAAATGCCCCAGGAGTTTCGCTTATACATAAAAAAAATTGCACACCACTGAAAATTAAGATTTACAAGGACAAACGACATTGCACAAATCAATAATCCCCTGGGGTAAAAAAAAAAAAAAAAAAGGCTCAGCTCTGCATGGTTATTCTGTTTTTTTCCCTGAAGATTCATAATTGTTTGGTATATTGGTGATCCCTATAGAGAAGAAACGAGGTGGGCGGGGGGGGTGTATTGTGTCAGGAGTCATAGAGTACTCTGGCTGACCTGAACAACATTGAGATGAAAGTAGCTGTAAGACAATTTTACAGATGGAGATGAAGGACAGAAGATTACAAAGGATATGTCATCAGCAATCAAAGTCTAGGCTGGTTCGACTTCAAGCTGCTTTCTTAAAAACTTCTTTCTGTTGTTCTTAATGCCCATTATCATTCTCAGCTTGTCATTAGAAATCTCAGCTTGCCGGGGAGAATTTTATTTTTTTCCTCTCTTCATTCTGTCTTCATTTTTAGTTATAAGAAAATGCATTGTTTATCCTGATAGAAGTAGAACTTTAAATAGCACATTGGGTTTATGGACATTTATAATCACACTGCATATACACGTATGTAAGCATAGAGATGAATTGAATGACCCACACTATGTTAGTAGCAACATATCACTCTTTCCTGGTAATAACTTCAGAAGATATCCTAACATTTATTAAACGTTCTGATTTTGGCTTTATAGAAATTGTAATTATATTTCCCTCAACTTGCTGAATGCTTTCTTAAAATATATACTTGGTTCTCTAGGTTCCTACTACTTGTTGAAGTACCATCCTTTATTAAATTAGACCATCAGTCATACCCAAAATACTTTTACTAAAGTAACTGATATAACCTATGTTCTTGTAAGGTCATTAAGACAACCAATTGTTTGAACAATATTATAAATTGATGAGGATCCGAAGAAATATGTTTAACCTACTCTGTAGAAGAGATTCTCTTTTTTAATATATTTTATTGATTTTTTACAGAGAGGAAGAGAGAGGGATAGAGAGTTAGAAATATCAATGAGTGAGAATCATGGACCAGCTGCCTCTTGCACACCCCCCACTAGGGATGAGCCCACAACCAAGGTACATGCCCTTGACCGGAATCGAACCCAGGACCCTTTAGTCTGAAGGCCGATGCTCTATCCACTGAGCCAAACCAGTTTTGGCAATGTAGAAGAGATTCTTAACTGGTTTGAGTGAAAAATGAAAACTCAGTGGAAACTTCCCTAATTCTGACTTTTAATGAGGGGTGGGGCAGGAGAACTCATCAGCAGATGTGCAAGGGACTTGAATGAATGAGTCATTGTTGAATGAAAAATGTCAGTATAAATAAATAATTTGAGTTTTTAATTGTTTTCATTTTCAAATTTTATATCAGTTTATTATTTATAAATCATTATATAAAACTGTACTTTGGAATTACACACATATGATTAGATTTCATGCATAACTGGACAATATCTTAATGATTGCTTTGAGTTATTTCCAAAAATTGAATTCACTTAAATTATTCAAGCATCTGTGTAGCAGTCAAAACTCAGAATCCTATCACCATGGTCACTTGGTAGCATTCTTAGTTAAACTTTAATAATCAGACCATGTTAAGTTTATTAAAATATAAATTATTAGCATTTGTGGTGGGTTTTACTCAAAGATCTAAGTCAGGAATTATCAATGGATAATGATTTAACTATGAAATTTAACACTTTTTATTTCTTTAGCCACTTTGAATAGGATGGTTATCTAAACAGTGCCCAGTTTAGATAACCATCCTCCCATAGGGCCTGTTAACATTTACTTCTCTGTTTCCTTGAGTTTTCCTGGGCTTTCTTTTAATTACTATATTTAAAAACATAAACTGCCTCATGTACAAAATAAATGAAATAAATACTACGTTTTCTGTTTTTAAGGAAGCAATTGCATTTAGATAGCGATCCATACGTGATGAATAATTCAGAAACAATCAGTATTCCTATTCATATTAATGCAAATTAGTCATGCAGATTAATAAATCCTACAGGTTCGATATCTAAGAGTAATTGGTTACACCTAGAGTAAATTACATTCTGAAAATAAAGGAATATCAGTAGTAATCCAAATTATAACTCAAAGCAATAATATTATAATTCCCCAAGCTCTTAATATTCAGTTCTACAGATACACCATAACTAGCATAAACTAGGTAAACTAGGAAACTGAATGAAAAAAATCAAACACAATGGATTTTGACATTTATTTGCCAAATTATACATGTTTACATGTGACAGAATCTCACAAACTCAACTACATGTGTGCAGAAGACTCACCTCAATTGCAAAACCACATACATTATAAAGATATTTAAATAGGTCCACCCAAGTATGTATAGTAACTACCAGAACAACAATGAGCTGCCTTTTAGAAGTCGCAAAGGAAATGCATATTTTTATTTATTTTCTTAAGAGATGCATATTTTTAATGAAGACAGAGGAAGACTTGCAATTAGCATAGTCATTATTCGTATGTAAATTGATGCTTCTAAAAGCTGCTTAAAGATGTTAAAAAACAATTTGTTCTTTTAAGCAGTTTAAACATTCTCCTTACAATCCTGTTTATCTGTTTAATTTGCTGAACAATGTCTTTCTTTAGAGGATGGGGGGGAGGGAGGAGAAGAAAGATGAAGAGTGCCTGTCTCTGATGCCATCTCTCCTCTGGTGAGATCCTTATGCATAAAGGGAGAGCAGAGGCCATGGTTCAATGTTAATATCATGGTGACTTTCTATGTCCTTGAAGTGCTGAAGCAGTTTTTGGTTTGGGCAGGGATGTATATTTCGTGGTAACGATCGTCTTTCTACACAGTGTTATGTCTTCTCCAGTCATGGGCCCTCTAGTAAAGCTCAGAGATAAAAGGTAGAAAATGGAAGACAAAATAGTGTGTGTTTGTTTTTCCTGCGAAAATCACTGATAAACCATCATCTATGACCTTCATCCTGGCACCCCATCAGCTTGTCTCAAGTGGATGCTGTGGGAAGCCTGAAGGATTTGAGGTCTATTCCCAACTCCAGGATTCCAATCATGAGAGCCTTTCATTTTGTTCTTAAGGAAACATGAATGAGAGTTTTAAACAGAAAGCCAAGCTATAGCCCCCCCCCCCACCATATTTGCTCTAAGATTCCTCATTATTTCCTGCATTCCTCTTCTTATTGGGAAACCAGGGCAAACCGTCCCTTCTGCTGGCCCCTGTTAGCCCATAAAAATAACCCAGCCTTACATGTTGTTCAGGACACTGATTTACATCCTTTACCCTTCCCCCCACAACTATGTCACATTTCCTTGATCTAGATCAGACCTTCCCAAGGTTGTGTGCACTTGAATCTCACAAAGGGCCTTGTGAAAATGCAGATTCTAAATCAGAAAAATGGGTCGGGGCCTGAGACTCTGCATTTCTAACAAGCTCCCACAGGCCATGCTGGAAGAGCAAAGGAACTGGCAGTTAACAGGGAAACAGCCTGGGAGCCTTGAAGTTGGTAAGACAGACTTAGAATAGCAAAGTTGGAAACAGAGGATGGTTTAATTAAAAGAACTTAGCAGCAGCAAAGACAATAAAGGTTGTTTTTAGCACTTTGTATATAGTGCCTATCTCTTTCAACTACCATAACCACCTCGTGAGCAAGTACACGTATTAAAACTCATTACTTTTCAAGTAATACAAAAGAATGCTCAGAGAGGTTAAATAATTTACCCCAAAGCAATAAACCAAGGCTGAGATCAGACGCAAGGGCTCTGATCTGCAAATAAAGCTCTCAAACGCCTTGATGTGCTGGCCTCTTAGAACCTGGCATATGGTGAGAGAAAAGTGAACGTCGGCCAAATCATTTATAAGTCAATTAAAAGATGATGCCAAATTCAAATGTGGTTGAAAATAATAAATTAGATACTAAAAGCTAATCCAAAAATCATAGATGATGCGATTTAAGGAAAGTGTGAGGTAAATAGCAAACCAAAAGCCCAGGCAAACGTCCTTGGGTTAACATTCTCTGATAGGGTCCCTTCAGATCTGTGGTGCTAACCCTGAGAATGTATTTCAAATGATCTCCAAGGCTGATTATTCCCACTCTAACACCTGATAAATCCACAGTTTCTCACCACTGATGCTTCACCTTATGATACTGCCGCTGAGTATTAGTCACAAAGTACTATCAGCATTGAAGTAGCCAGCACTTTTCCCACGACCGTGTCATTTAGAGCAAAGACATTGGGGTACAAATGGATTTTCTGTTGGGGTGAAAGATGAGAAGGTCCCCTGACAAACTCTACAACTGCCTTTAAAACCTGTACCAATCATAAGTCTATAAAAATTATTTTTGGGGGGTTGAGGGGTGGGAGGTGAATTCCTCACCCTATGACACAGCATTTGGAGGCCTGAGGGCTTTTCCACATACTTTGGATAATGCATTTCTCCATGAACTTGAAAATAAATACAACTCTGAATCATCTAGGGCAGTGTTTCCCCAAGTGTGGTACGCGTACCCCCAGGGGTACGTACGGGAAGAGTTTGGTGGGGGTACACGTTGCACCGGAGTTTGGTGGGGATATGCACTGCACCGTGCTTAGCTGCGCCTAATTCTACGTTCTCATAAGTCAAGTCAAGCCAGTCTTGTGAGGCATGAGATGGTCCGGTGTGCAAATAAATGTTATTTATAATATAACTTTTATTTATATTTTATTATGAATAATTTTATTTTTCGTTTATTATTTTGTGTATGTACCAGAAAAAGAAAAAATATATTTTGATTGTTATTAAAATACATCCATTTTTTTTTTTGATGAGGGGTACTCAGAGTTACAAAAATTATAGAAGGGATACACATATGTCAAAAGTTTGGGAAACGTTGATCTAGGGCACTTTCTCTAGCAATTTTAATGTATAGACACTTCCCTGATACCTTTTTTGATGGAACAAATGCTATGAATGACTGTCTGGAATCTCAGACAAACCTTATATTATTTGGAACAATTCAATTATCTCAAAAAGGGTGACCAAAAGTAAAATTCATTGAGAAATTCAAGAAAATTCATAAAGTTTCAACATGAGTATCTGTCTATAAGGATGCCTTTCGTAGAAAAATGACATTAGTCTAAAAAACATGATCTTAGTTACTGCATATTCAGAAATAGATGACATAAGAACATTGACAGACCACAAGGTTTTCTGGTTAGAAATTTAGCCCTTCCTCCCAACCACCCCAAGACTTTCTGACACCAAACCATTTACTCTTTTTTTTTTTTTTTTTAAATAAATCTTTATTGCTCAGATTATTACAATTGTTTCTCCTTTTTCTCCCCCATAGCTCCCTTCCACCTGATTCCCACCCCACTCTCTGCCCTCCCCCCCTCCCCCCACTATTGTCCTCATCCATAGGTTATACAATTTTAATCCAGTCTCTGCACCCCACACCCCTTTCACCCTGATAATTACCTATCCACTCCCTTTCTTTGCCCCTAATTCTATTATATTCACCAGTTTATTCTATTCCTGAGATTTTTAATTCACTTGACCTTCTTCCTCTTCTTAAGTAATACCTTTCAGCATTTCATATAATACTGGTTTGGTGGTGATGAACTCCTTTAGCTTTTTCTTATCTGTGAAGCTCTTTATCTGCCCTTCAATTCTGAATGATAACTTTGCTGGATACAGTAATCTTGGTTGTAGGTTCTCCCTATTCATCACTTTGAATATTTCTTGCCACTCCCTTCTGGCCTGCATGGTTTCTGTTGAGAAATCAGCTGATAGTCGTATGGGTGCTCCCTTATAGGTAACCAACTGCTTTTCTCTTGCTGCTTGTAAGATCCTCTTTTTGTCTTTTACCCTTGGCATATTGATGATGATGTGTCGAGAAGAATTTTTCTTTGGATTTCTCTTGTTTGGGGTTCTGTAGGCTTCCTGTACTTGTAAGTCTATTTCTTTCACCAGGTGAGGGAAGTTTTCTAATATTATTTCTTCAAATATGTTTTCAGTATTTTGCACTCCCTCTTCTTCTGGCACCCCCATAATTCTGATGTTGGTGCGCTTGCAGTTGTCCCAGAGGCTCCTTACACTATCTTCAACTTTCTGGATCCTCTTTTCTTCTTCCTTCTCCAGCGGAGTGTCTTTTGGCTCTTTGACCTGATTCTTGTGTTCTTCCATTCTGCTGTTGGATCTCTGCATAATATTTTCCAATTTAGTCAGTTTATCTATACTTTTTAGTTGGGTCTCATGAATTTTATCGAGCTTTTCTAGGATATTGTTGCATAACCTTAGAACCGTAGTTCTGAACTCTATATCCTCCATCTCTTTTGTTTGAGATCTATTTCCTTGTCTTGGCATTATCACTATTTTTCAGAGTTGGTAGGATGGCTTTGTGTGTTTGGTGTCCTATATAGCACAGTGGGTCAGCCTCCTCAGTTACCTGAGGTAGACACTCTTGGTGATCCCCTTTGTGGACTGCGTGCACAGCCTTGTTGTAGCTAAGTCTCTATTGTTGTGAATTGACCTTCAGGCCAATTGGATGTGGGTATCAGCTGTGTCTACTCTGGGATACCTTCTGTATTGGAGACAGTCTTATAGGATCAGACTTGAAAAACTGCAGAAGCCTCTGCTCAGCTTGGATGGGGTGGAGTCTCAGGGCTGAACTGACAGTCTTGGCTTCTGCCCTGCCCTTGTGCACTCGCCTGAGTTTCCGCCTGACCGGCCCAGTTTCCCCAAGCAAGAGCGTGGGTGCCCCAGGGGCTCACCCGGACTTGGGCTGGTCTCTGTAGTCTGGAGCTTCTGACTCCTTCCGCTACAGAGAGGCCGCCACCTTGTACAGCGAGGCAGCGGCAGCCTTCTCGGTCAGACCTGGAGCTTCTGACGCCTTCCACTCCGGAGAGGCGGCGGTCAGACCTCAGCACGTACTTGCTCACGCGCGCGCGAGTCTGTAGACCCTGCAGACTGCGACTGCGGCTCCCGGTCCCCGGTCTCCCAGTCTCTGAGTCTCTGGGTGCCTTTCTCTGCAGTCCAGACTCCACCCGCATGAGCCTGGGACCACGGAATTTCAGCCGGGGTTGGGGTTCAGTGCAGTCGGAAAGGGTTCCGTGCAATCGGGGATTCCTCCCCTCCCACCGCCAGGCAGGTATTCGGCGGCCGCGTGCGTGCGCGAGCGTCTCCCTACCTCAGCGCTTTTCGGCTCCCAGTCCGATCCGTGAGCCTCTCTCTTTCTTTCTAGTTGTAGCTACTCCACTCTGCCAGCTTTCCTGACGTTTTGGTGAAGTCCTTTTTTTATTTTAGTTGTTTATTTAATTAAATTGTTGATGAGGCGGCAGCTTAGGAGACTGCCTAGGCCGCCATCTTGGATGTTCTCCCATTTACTCTTTAGTCTTTGTTAAATTTGATCTGACAAGGTGGGAAATTTAAACTCCATTCCATAGACATGGGTGGGTGAACAGAGTATTTTGAGGTAGAGGAGGAACTGACTGAGCTGAGTTTAGATAATTGTGTAAGGTTAGAACTGGGAAACATGAGAGCGGGGAAGGGAATAGAGATGATCTGGAGCTATGGCAAAGATATAACATCTTATTTATAGTTGCCTTTTAGTTTGGATTTTCCCACTAGCTTGTACTCAGCCCAATTCCTTCCCTATCCTTCCCTCCTGGAAAAAAAAAAACATCAGTTTCAACCAGTTAATAAAAAAACATTAATTAGCCTCAGATGAGGTTGTCAAGGTTCTCCCAGTCACTAAGGTGTGGGTCTTTTCTCCTTTCTCTATTTGCCTTGCCTTAGGACAGTGTTTCCCAAAGTGTGGTATGCGTACCCCGAGGGGTACGGGAAGAGTTTGGTGGGGATATTCACTGCACCGTGCTTAGCTGTGCCTAATTCTACGTTCTCATGAGTCAAGTCAAGACTGTCTTGTGAGGCATGAGATAGTCCAGTGTGCAAATAAATGTTATTTATAATATAAATTTTATTTATATTTTATTATGAATAGTTTATTTTTCATTTATTATTTTGTGTATGTACCAAAAAACAGAAAAAAATAAATATATTTTGACTGTTATTAAAATACATCCTTTTTTTGACGAGGGGTACTCAGCGTTACAAAAATTATAGAAGGGGTATACATATGTCAAAAGTTTGGGAAACACTGCCTTAGGACAAAAGGCAACCATATGGTTAACTGAAATCACTTGGGATACTGAGTGGTGGCACTGCTGGTTTGGAGGAACCATGACAGTGTCACATACAGGACTGTAGCCTTGGTAGGAATGGCCAGAAGGCAGGGGTCAGCTAGGACTACTGATAAGAGCTTCTAATGTGGTCTTTCTAAGATGGCAGTATCAGGGTTGTCTTTTACCCTAGAAGCTGGCTTCCCACAGAGCATGCGGCCCAAGAAGCTGCCTGGGCTTTGGCCTTTTCTGATCAAGCTTTGGAGGTCATGCAGTGTCATTTCCATAACATTCCATTGCTTACAAGTGAGTCACAGGCCAGCTTAGATTCTAGGGGAGGGGAATCAGATACCACCTCCTGAGGGGAATGGACAGATCACATTGTAGAAGAGCTTGTGGGATGAGAGATGATGTGGTCCCATTTGGAAACTACCTCTGCCACAATAGCAGAGTTAAAGTCAGATAGATCTGAGTTCAAATCCAACCTCTTTCCTTTCTTAATTGTGCAATTCTTGGGAAATTGCATAATCTCATAGAGATTTCTGTCATTTTCTTAATTAATGTATATGG